>JAJOZX010000624.1:432500-1075000 GCA_023014485.1 Bathynomus jamesi | reverse complement strand
CGAAACCCCCTTCGTCCAATCCACATCCACATCGTGCCAAGTACCACTCGCAATACTCCACTCTTCGGTCCGGATCATCTTCATTAATAGCATGGACTAATCTTGGAATGTAACTTTTCCATTGACAGCGCTTCAAAATGCGTTGGACAGACGATTCTGAAATTCCTACCTCACGACTCGCTTGCCGCACAGATTTTCTTGGACTTTGGTGATACGTTTCCAGTACTCTTTCTTGCTTTGTGGGGCTTGTCGATGTCCGTGGTCTTCCGGAACGCTTCTTGTGGACATTCTGAACAGTTCCATCGGCTTCAAACTTATCTCTAATTCGAGTGATGGTAAGTCGCGTTGGTGGATCTGTTTGAAACTCCCTCCTAAACTGTCTTTGCACTTCAACTGCGTTTTCACACTTCCAGTAGCATTTTAGAATGAATTTCCTTTGTTCAAAGCTTAGTCTGACTGCCATTATTAATTCTAATGGGTTTAACTTGGAAAGAAAGAAACATCAATTGAGCTATCAGCTGTTAAAGTGTGTATACATTTTTTTGGGACGCCTGTATATATATATATATATATATATATATATAATATATATATATATAGGTAAGACGTTTGGGAATTTTCTCGTGAAATCGGCGATGAAATTTGTTAAAGATCAAAACGTGGTCGTTATTAACATTAAAGCAGTGAACAAGGTTGTACACTTCCTTTATCGGGTTAAGCGTTTTAAAATGCTTTAAAACCAATTCCAACAAGACATTATAATATGCCAATGGGTCATTTGCATCCTAAAACTCAAGTGAAAGATATTTTAACGCTATTTTTTAAGGATTTCATTACAATGGACAACTCCAGATTAATAGTTACTAAAATGAATGACGCATCGAAATATAAATTGGTTCATTAATTATTTGCGTATATGCGTGTTCGTGTGTGTTGCGTGTGCACGCGCAGTTTGTGTGTGTGTATGTGTGTGTGTGTGTGTGAAAACTTTTATAACTTATCTTTTACCCCAAAAATCTCGCTCTGAACCTGATATTGAACGAGTTTATTAAATAAATATTCGCGTGTAATAAACCAAACTTAACTCGTCTATTTATTTATTATAAATAAATAAAAACAGGATTTTAACATTTATTTTTAAAGTTTGTAGCGGGAATCTTCCCGATACATCCGACTTTTTTTTAGTTTTAAATTTTTTATTTTTATTTTTATTTTTATCATTTTTTTTTTTTTTTTTTAACCACACATTCATGAGTTTATTTTCGCCTTTAGGGTTTGGCCTTGAAGGATTACTTACAAGGTCGAACTATATTACTATTATTATTAAAATAACTAATTTTTTTTCATAAAATATTTGTCTATAGAAGGGTGTATGTACTATTACGATACATTTTATACCAGAAGTATTTTTTTTAAGTTAAGAAAAAAAAAATGTCTGCACATGTATACTTTTTGCTTATATGGTGACTATAAATTCAATTTTTTTTTTTGCCAATGTTGTATGTGGGTATAATTGACATGTTGTTAAATGTTGTTGTTCTTCGATGGGTAATGGATATTTATGGTTAAATAGAATTTTTTGGAGGTTGCTTGATGTAAGATCTGTCGTTCGTTGATAGAATGACACTGACTGATTGGATAATCCTACCCAATCAAATGTCTTTTGGGGTTGTTGTTTGTATTTGGGGCATGTTGTGTTAGCACGAAAGGGCACCGATGAGATGCAATTTGTGTGTGTATATGTATATATATATATATATAATACACCCTCTCAAAAAAAAGAAGTTTAAATGCCAACATAATTCAGTTGCCAGGTGTACGATGCCTGTAAAAGAATTTAGATTTTTTTTTCGAGTTTTGAGAGCCGATCGAAGGACGAAACGAACTATGCGATAACTTTCCCGTCGTCGTTGGCGTTGACGCGTTCGTTACTGTCGTCAATGTCGTGTGTCTTTTTTAATTGCACCATATTCTTAAACGTTCTGCATTCTTCGAAAAGTACGCGATGATGCGTACAGCTTTCGCCAGACGAATGACGTATTTGATGTAGTTTAAGTCTTCCCACTTCAGGTTTATGAACTTTGCATTCACGGATGAGATGATCGGACCTACACCCATTTCGTCGACGAGACAAG
The DNA here is from genome assembly GCA_023014485.1 of Bathynomus jamesi. NCBI lineage: Eukaryota > Metazoa > Arthropoda > Malacostraca > Isopoda > Cirolanidae > Bathynomus > Bathynomus jamesi. Next base: position 1,072,865 of record JAJOZX010000624.1, on the reverse strand, counting down.
AACATCGACACTCTAAAAAGTAACAACCTAACTTAACCTAACCTAACCTAACTTAACCTAACCTAATAATAACTTCTCGATAGAATATCAAGTCAATCAGATGTCGTATGGCCAGAGTAAAACACGTTCAAGGTCAAGGTTCGTTTTTCAACCATAATTCGGTTGCTTCACCCATCTCTTGGTGGATTTCTCCTTAATAAATTTACACTCAAGTTTTTTTAGGAACTGAATTGCGGCCTTATTTAGTTGCCAGATGTACGAGAATGTGCTCCTTCTCCCTCTCCCTCCCAATCCCGAACATTAATGATTTTTTAAGTACTGATCAGACCCATCGCGCAGGGGTACGGTTACTCATTCATCCATCCAACTACCGACGTCAGATCCGATCAGTACTTAAAGAGATAGTAATGTTCGAAGCGGTGGAAGGGGGAAGGGGTTTGCTTATAACCCCATGCAAATATAATTATTTAAGAACTCATTTTTTAAAATTCAAAACACTTTTCATCGATATAAGTAAAATAAACCCTTGAAAAAAAACCTCTCTCTCTCTCTCTCTCTCTCTTTTATATATATATATATATATATATATATATATATATATATATATATATATATATATATATATATTAGTAATATAAAAGAATTGTGAGCACCATTTGAATTGTTTATAAAACCTTTTTTTTAAGCATAGTTCTTTTTAAGGAATTTTTCTGTTACATTTAATTACATTTAAGAGAAGCACAAAGATTGTTTTACATCACTTTAGAAGTTGTTAAAGTCTTAAAAGCAACATTCAGTAAACCATTTTTTTTTTAAGTTCTTAAAGAATTATTTTTGTTTCTGAGGTTTATCGTCAATAGAACTTAAAAGTAGAGTATTCAACTCATAAAAATAGTATTCCAAAATCGAATATAAAATCTCCTTTACATGGTTGGATCGGCGTGTCCAACATCACAGGGAGTAAGGCATAACCATTCCCTTATAATTTTCGGTAACTCTAAAATCTGGAAAAAATCGGCGAATTCACACTCAATGTTTGTTGAGCCAAAGCCCACCAACAGTGGTTTAGTGTGGCTTTCGTTAAGTTATCCTTTAACATTAGAAGGGTGTCGCCCCCAATTTATTACAACAATATGCCGATATGGACGCAATGTCGTGTTATTTTCTTATATATATATATATATATATATATATATATATATATATATAATTTTACCTCCATTTTTATACCCTTTTGAATGAAATAAAATTGAACAAATGCCAAATGAATTTAGCTCGAGTTATTCCATACAAGGAATAAAATTACGATGTACATAATCTATAGTCTTGAATGTTTACAACCCAAAAAATTGTAGACACGAAACAAAAAATAAAAAACAAAAGACTCTAAAATTATCCGTCATGCCTGCGTGCGTAATATTAAAAACTATACTTATATGTACAGTGTACACTTAGTGTATATGTTAAATTTATTTCAAGGACTATATATATATATATATATATATATATATATATATATATATATATATATATGTATGTATGTATATATATATATATATATATATATATATATATATACCCGTCAACCTGTCAGTAGTTCCACGTGGAGGTCTCTCTTCGTTCGGAGGTCAGGCTAGTGGACTCGCATCTAAACCTGAATTGAAACAAATGTTTTTTCATTTCTTTATTTCATATAGTCAGGTACCTGACTCATTTGGGATTGTTCTGATCCAGGTATCTAGTCTTTCGTACGTGTGTCCTGAGCCAGGTATCTAGTCACATATATATATATATATATATATATTATATATATATATATATATATATATATAATATATATATATATATATATATATATATATATACAGGGTGTCCTGATGGTATGGTGTGGCATTTGGAAGGATCGCATCATAGGCCCCCTCTTTTTCGATGAACATGTCACTGGAGGCACCTACCTACGTACGCTCAAGGAAGAAGCATTTCCCAGTGTCTTGAACGAAGAAGGAAATTTCCCAACATGGTTCCAGCAAGACGGCGCTCCTGCACATTACAGCACCCAAGTAAGGGAATACCTGTACCAACAATTCCCTGGTCATTGGATAGGACGTTGAGGGCCTGTGGAATGGCCAGCTAGAATCCCGGATCTCACGCCACTAGATTTTTATCTCTGGGGCCACTTGGAAGCGCTGGTATACGCAGAGAAAATTAGGAGTGTTGAACATTTGCGGCAGCGCATTATTGGGGCATGTAACACCATTACTCCTGACATCATTCACCGTGTGCTTGCTGACTGGGTATCACGTCTGAATTTGTGTATTGAAAACAATGATGGACATATTGAGCACGTTCTGTAAATAAAGCTTTTGTTTTGCCTTTTTTATTATTTTTTCTATGATGCCGGACTTATGGGACACCCTGATACAGGTGTTCAAAAGTTAGTTTACCAAGGAAAATGTTTTCTCCCGATGATTATTCTAAACATTATGACAATTTATTTACAGCAAAAAGCCAGCATGTCTTCAGGACCTTAAAGACTACATTTGTGAAGAATTCCAGCTCTTAAGCATGATAAGGAACTATGTAAAGCAATTTGCCGGTCAACCGTTGACAGATACAAGATGTACATCGAAACATGGACGACATTTTGAACAGTTATTGTAACCAAAACTATTCTCATGTTTTGTAAATATGTTTCAGAATTTTTTTCTTTGTTTTCTTATGTTTTGTAAATATATTTATGAAACAAGTTTTTTTCTTTGTAGTAAACTCACCTGAGGAGAACATTTTCTTCGGTAAACTGACTTTTGGGACACTCGGTATTATATATATATATATATATATATATTATATATATATATATGTACAGTAGTGCTAAATAAAGAAGTGAGGGAACGCATTTTGAAAGTGTTACTCAGATGCGGGGGGGACAATGGCGAGCGCGGCGAGCCCATACAGCTGGGGGTCCGGGGGCACTCCGGGAAATCTTTTGAAATCTGACCAATTTCAGGGATATTTTGAGGTCATATGCACTGGATATTAGGATATATTCCAAGGTTGAAGATGCAGTATTTCCAGTGTCATTAGATATACGACATCCAGTACGATCAATAAAAATAGCTAACAACTGGAATGATTAACTAAAAAAAGTTAACAACTGGTACGCCGTGGTGACTGTTTCACCAGATCTTTATAGGCTAGTGTAGTGAATACTCTTATTTTAGTTTCAAGATAAATGTTAATTTTACCGTCTTGAATTTCGGAATAGCTATAAATTCATTTTAAATTAGTTACCCATCATAATTCAATTGTAAACCACATTAATACTAATTTTATGTATACTGTATTATTTTATTGTATGTAAACATAATTAATTATATATCACAATTGTCAGTTAATTATTTATATTCAAATAATTATTTTAATCTAATACCATGTCCATTTTGCAAATAAATAATAGAAATCCAAGGGTTATATTTTCCATCCTTGGTACTGTCGCAGTTTCGCCTAACGGACCCAATACGGCTAGTGAGATAATCACTGGTTGGCACTTAACCAGCGGCAGTGCTTATGGCTACATCATCCAGGTTAACCTATACCGGATAGATGCGCTACGGTCCCAAGCCATAGCTTGCCTAGGTCCAACGACGACGACGAAAACCAACAATTGGTGACCCCGGAGTTGGAGTCCCCCCTTTTACCCGAATGACTAGGACTAGACTGTAACGTCGTTCGTGCCCATCACCCCCTTCACCCGAGCGACTAGGACCAGACTGTAACGTCGCTTGTGCCCTCTGCCCCTCACCCCTGCCCGTGCGCTCTGTGCCTGCGCTCGTCTCAACCTCCACTCCTTCGTTGGTAACTTGTCGTCTTGCTTGTACGTCAGCAAGCATAGGAGAAGATGCCTGACGACGCTGGTGCCATCTCCCACTTGAGCGTAAAGCTCCCCGTCTTCTGGCCGGGTGATCCATTTATTTGGTTCCACCAAGTGGAATCACAATTCAACTTGGGAAGGATCACCGCTAGCAGGACAAAATACGATCATGTTTTGTCCTCTCTACCAGCGAGCATCATCTCTGAAGTCCGTGACGTCATCGTGTCTACTTCCACGAGTGAGGACCCATACAACGATCTGAAGTCTGCCATCCTGTGCCGCACCACTGTCTCCGAGCGTGAGAAACTACATCAGTTAATCTCAAAAGAAGAACTTGGAGACCGTAAGCCCACTCAAATGCTGAGGGCTATGCAGTGCGCTCTAGGCGAACGCGCACAAACCTTCGATAAGGACATCTTTAGACAGTTGTTCTTGCAGAAACTTCCTCCATCAGCTCAGCGTGTCTTGGCCACTATGGATCCTGCTACTCCAGTTGATAAACTAGCAGAAACTGCCGACAAAGTAGTGGAGATTGACACAGCTCCGGTCAACAACGTGAACACACAATCGGAACTGGAGTTGAAAGTGGAAGAGTTAAGTCAACAACTCAACCACGTTTGTTCTCTGCTACAAAATCAACGGCAAAGAAGCCATTCTCGGTCAAGATTACGAAGAGGCATCGTTCGAGTTCCGGGAAGATCTGCTTCTACCACTCTAAATTTGGAAAGAAGGCTAGGAAGTGCATCTCCCCTTGCAATTTTTCGTCGGAAAACCCCAGCAGCGAGTCCTAATGGCGTATAGTACTCGCACTGCCAACCTGTTATTCATAAAGGACAGGAACTCTGGTGTCAATTTCTTGGTCGATACCGGAGCGTCAGTCAGTGTATTCCCTCAAAAATCTGGTCATACGCACTCGGAATCTCCGCCTCTATACGCTGCTAACGGTTCACGCATACCCACGTACGGTACTCAGTCGCGTGAACTAAACTTGGGCCTTCACCGATCCTTCAAGTGGATTTTCATCTGTGCTCAAGTGCAGCATCCCATAATCGGCGCTGACTTCCTCCAGCATTTCAAACTCCTGGTGGATCTTGACAAGTGACGCTTATGCGACCAGGCCACACTGCTTTCTGTTCTTGCCAAACAGGTTGCCCTTCCGGACGCCTCGAACTCTGCACTTTCCCTCGTTCCCCTAATTCCATGTACCAGTGCCTTTTCCAGCGATATCCAGGAATTTTTCAACCGATGCAGATGGGTGATACCATTAAGCACACCATTACCCATCACATTACAACAAAAGGTCCCCTGTATTTGCAAAACCCAGACGTCTTGCCCCGGACAAAACTGAAAGCTGCCAAATCGGAATTCCAGCTTATGATAGATCTTGGATAATATGACCTTCCAAAAGCAGTTGGTCCTCTCCCCTACACCTGGTCCAGAAGAAGTCAGGAGACTGGAGACCATGTGGGGATTACCGGTTTTTGAATTCGACAACCATCCCGGACCGATATCCGGTACCAAATGTCCAAGACTTTACTTCTCTTCTCCACGGCAAAATCTATCTTCAGTAAAATAGACCTCGTTAAGGCTTTCCACCACATTCCCGTAGAGCCTTCGGATATTCCCAAGACTGCAGTTTGTACACCATTTGGGTTATTCGAATTTGTGAAGATGCCGTTCGGGCTACGGAATGCTGCGCAAACCTTTCAGAGGTTTATAGATGAGGTCACAGAGGCTTAGACTTTGTTTATGCCTACATCGATGATTTGCTTGTGGCCAGCTCAACGGAAGAGGAACATAAGGAACATCTTTCACTCCTCTTTCAACGCTTAGAACAATACGGTGTTACTATTAATGCATCTAAGTGTGTGTTTGCACAGCCAACCTTGGAATTTCTTGGTCACACGATTTCGCAGCACGGAATTACCCACCTTCAGGACAAGTGTGAAGTGATAAAAAATTACCTATGCCAAATAATCAGCGTGAGTTACGTCGGTTTCTAGGTTGGTAAATTATTACCACAAGTTCATTAAAAACTGTGCCAGTGTTCTTGCTCCTCTACACGCTATGATCACACACAAACGCAAGGTAACGAAATTGGTATGGTGTAGCGATAGTTTACAGGCGTTCGACAATGCCAAAAATGCTATCAATAGTGCGTTGTCTCTGTCATTTCCTATCAGTGATGCCCCCTAACTCTGACGGTCGATGCCTCAGATGTTGCGATCGGTGGGGTGTTGGAACAAACCATTAACGGTCAACAAGCACCCATCGCGTTTTACTCGAAAAAGCTGCAGCCAGCCCAAACGCGTTATAGTGCTTTCGGACGTGAACTTCTTGCTATTTACTTAAACGTGAAGCATTTTCAACATTTCCTTGAAGGCCGAGAGTTTTGTGTTTTTACCGACCACAAACCTTTGGTCACTGTCTTCAATAAAACAGCTGTAACCACTCTCCCAGAGTCATCAGGCAACTCGATTATATCTCGCAATTTACCACAGATATCCGCCACATCAAAGGTGTCTTGAACACTCCAGCGGATGCACTTTCAAGAATAGAGATTACTTCTGTTACCTCAGCTCTACACTGTGGAATGCTATTGCACAGGATCAAGAGAAGGATACGGAACTACAAGACCTGCTCAGAGAAGACTCCACTCACTCACTTTCCCTCAAGAAAATGAGTATGCCAGGATTGTCTGTGCCCCTCTATTGCGACGTATCAACAGCTGCTATTCGCCCTTATGTCCCTCCATGTCACAGACAAGCAGTCTTCACGGATCTTCATAAGCCCTCCCATCCTGGTATCCGTGCTTCGCAACACCTGGTTACCTCTCGCTTTGTTTGGCCCTCGATGCGGAAGGATGTCAAACATTGGACCAAAACGTGCCTTGCCTGCCAGCGTGCCAAAGTCCAAAGGCACACCAGGTCCCCCTTTGACGCATTTCCGCCCCCATCCCAGCGATTTGAGTAATTCATGAGACATTGTTGGCCCTCTTCCAGTGATTCAAGGCCAACGTTATCTGCTCACCTGTCTCGACCGCTTTTCCAGATGGCCTGAAGCCATCCCACTTCCTGATATCCAAGCGGACACTGTTGCAAGAGCCTTTCTTCATGGATGGGTATCAAGATTTGGATTGCCGACAAAAGTCATCACTGACCAAGGTCGCCAATTTGAGTCTTCGCTTTGGAAGAAGTTTACCAGCTTGTTGGGTACAGTACATGCGCATACCTGTGCGTATCATCCGCAAGCTAACGGCCTCGTCGAACGCTTCCATCGCCAGCTGAAGTCATCCCTTATGTGTCACGAAGACTCCCATTGGATGGATAAGCTTCCACTCGTGTTGCTTGGTATTCGCTCTGCATTTAAGAGTGATCTGAAGACTACAGCGGCTGAACTAGTCTATGGAACAACACTGCGGCTACCAGGTGGCTACTTCACTGCAGGGGATAAGTCATGTGATCCTACGGAATTCGCTCAAACACTTTCCTCTCACATGCAGTCCCTTCAGCCTGTTCCCCCTCGATTGACTAGCCAACAGAACATCTTTGTTTCCCCAGCCCTCCAGTCTTGCACCCACGTTTTCGTTCGTGTACCTGTCCCAAAACGGCCTCTCCAATGTCCATATGACGGGCCCTATGAAGTTCTCCGACGTACGCGCAAATCATTTCTCATCCAGCGCGGTTCCAAGGTCGACAAGGTTTCTATCGATCGTCTTAAGCCTGCGTTTTTGGAATCAACCTTAAGCGAGGTACATGTAGCTACCAAAAAGGTCCAGGGAAATCTGTCGTTCGGAACTCTTTGAACTTCCTCTCTGGTCGGGGAGTGTGTAGTGAATACTCTTATTTTAGTTTCAAGATAAATGTTAATTTTACCGTCTTGAATTTCGGAATAGCTATAAATTCATTTTAAATTAGTTACCCATCATAATTCAATTGTAAACCACATTAATACTAATTTTATGTATACTGTATTATTTTATTGTATGTAAACATAATTAATTATATATCACAATTGTCAGTTAATTATTTATATTCAAATAATTATTTTAATCTAATACCATGTCCATTTTGCAAATAAATAATAGAAATCCAAGGGTTATATTTTCCATCCTTGGTACTGTCGCAGTTTCGCCTAACGGACTCAATACGGCTAGTGAGATAATCACTGGTTGGCACTTAACCAGCGGCAGTGCTTATGGCTACATCATCCAGGTTAACCTATACCGGATAGATGCGCTACGGTCCCAAGCCGTAGCTTGCCTAGGCCCAACGACGACGACGACGAAAACCAACACTAGCATTGCCTCAGTCGAAGCTAAAAGAAATGAAGCAGTTAATGATTCTTTCTCATATTTCTTCTAGGGGTGGGAATTAAAATTTCATGACGTTAGAGATTTGTAAGTTGGGATTTATTTGAAATAGTGAGGGAACGCCGTTCCGTCTACCAAAAAAAGCAAGGGAACGCCGTTCCCACGCGTTCCCACAGCACTACACCACTGTGTATATATATATATACACAATCGTCGATGCATTCATAGTTTAAGTGGAAGTATGAAGAGTTAAACATCTTTTTACATAGAACACCATTCCGGCCATACACCCATTTCAGGGTAGGAGCAGCTCGTATATATATATATATATATATATATATAGATATATATATATATATATATACACACGAGCATGGTTATTTATATATATATATATATATATATATATATACAATGGTGTAGTGCTGTGGGAACGCGTGGGAACGGCGTTCCCTTACTTTTTTTGGTAGAAGGAACGGCGTTCCCTCACTATTTCAAATAAATCCGAACTTACAAATCTCTAACGTCATGAAATTTTAATTCCCACCCCTAGAAGAAATATGAGAAAGAATCATTAACTGCTTCATTTCTTTTAGCTTCGACTGAGGCAATGCTAGCCTATAAAGATCTGGTGAAACAGTCACCACGGCGTACCAGTTGTTAACTTTTTTTTAGTTAATCATTCCAGTTGTTAGCTATTTTTATTGATCGTACTGGATGTCGTATATCTAATGACACTGGAAATACTGCATCTTCAACCTTGGAATATATCCTAATATCCAGTGCATATGACCTCAAAATATCCCTGAAATTGGTCAGATTTCAAAAGATTTCCCTGGGGGCTTACAGTGCCCCCGGACCCCCAGCTGTATGGGCTCGCCGCGCTCGCCATTGTCCCCCCCCCGCATCTGAGTAACACTTTCAAAATGCGTTCCCTCACTTCTTTATTTAGCACTACACCACTGTATATATATATATATATATATATATATATATATTGTAAACTTACAAAATATAAAAACTCTCGTTACAGTAAGTCCCTTAGCACATATTCCCCCCCCCCCCCCCGCAATTTCTTTTTTCCCGGTTCGGTCAACTGTTCGCCCTTGACAATTGGTTAGGTTAAGTCATGATATTTTCGTTAAAAAACAAAAGGAATAAGTAGAATATTTTAACGAAAATATCATGACTTAACCTAACCAATTGTCAAGGGCGTACAGTTAACCTAACCGGGAAAAAAGAAATTGCGGGGGGGGGGCGGAATAAGTGCCAGTTCCTTAACTATGTTACAACAAATAGTTAACTATTTAACAACCAATCTAAATGCATGCCCTAACCATTTGAATGTGTTACCAGAAAAACTAGCATGGTTAGTGGAATGGTATCATGGTTGAGTATTAGTTGTCAAATGGTTTCATATCACGCTGTTGGGTCATGGAATGTTTGATTTTATTGTATTTTGCATGCCCAATTGCCTATTCTACAAAAATCCTTCCGTTTATTGTATTTTGTATGCCCATTCTACAAAATACTCAGTGTTACGACCCCTTCACTCAGAAAACTTAAAGTTTACTTTAGCGAATAAAATCAACTTCACTCAAAGGTCCTTCTTGCCTTTCAGTAACTTTCACAAAACCACAATAACCGTATTCTACTCAACCTCATTATTTGACACTTTCATATCACTTCATAATACAACGGGTATATATATATATATATATATATATTATATACATACTGTATACAGTATATATAAGTAGTATAGTTGTGAAAATGACGATGAGGTAATGGGGGAGAGGGGAAAAGGGGGAAAGAGGAGAAAGGGGGGGAAGGGGAGTGCCAGCGGAGCAAAATCTAATCCCTGATATCATTTTAATCCGTTCATGGCTTATAAAAAGCAATATATATATATATATATATATATATATATATACATATATATATATATATATATGAAAATTATTTCACGAAAGTAACACGTGAAAAATATTTATGATGAAAAAACCACGAAGAAAAGGAAACACAGAATGGTGCTCAAGCGCTTTCGTCTAATGACATCCTCAGGAACACTGAAGTAAATAAAGAGTTAGAGACTATATATAGTTCACAAAAAAAAAATATATATATATAATATATATATATATATATATATATATATATATATAATAAATATAGAAATAAAAATTGTGGGAGGAGCATACAAATTTAAAAGGAAAACTACCAATTTTAGCACTTTGCCCTTCTTGTCTAAATCCGTTCTGAACGAATTCAAAACAACAGGATCAACAGGATTGTTTACAACTAATTTTATAGATAATGCTTGAATTATATATAGGTCACAAATATATATATATATATATATATATATATATATATATATATTGTCGTGTATTGGTTTTTTAATAAAGACTATAATAATGTTTTGTATGAAATTAAGAAAGGTAAAATTAAATTGTTTAAAATATAAAATACTATTTGGCAACACTCGAAATGCTTTGAGGCCCAAGGATGCTCCAATTCAGTCCTCGGACGTGGTTTGTTCCAGTTACAGAAGGTTCTTTGTGTTACTAAGATATGATTGTGATTTTAAACTTAATTTAATGTACCTCTCTCCACGATCAAATTAAAATGGTGAATCCGCACTCGCTTTCCCCCATCTTGTACATTGTTTTGGCATAAATAAAAACGAGTAAATAGTGATGATCATTTGTTTCTCCCAGTCGCTTTGCTGTTCAAATTTCTATGGCGGCCACGCTATCCGGCTATTGCGTTCGTATAAGACAGCGAAACGAGTGTAAAGCAGTAAAAAGAGAGTAAACAATAAGAAAGAGTGATAATTAAAAGAAAGTAAACAGTAGAAGCAAAGTTAATTTTATTTTCACTATAATATATAAATGTGATGTCACGCTATGAACTTTAGCGGCCACCAATTTAAAAGATAAAAAAGTTAAAAAAATGAAAGAATATAAGGATTAAAGGTCCCTTGATGTAATGCAGCACGCTGACACATGCATATACATACACACCTAACTTGACCTAACCTAGCGAACGCAACCACGGCACAATAATAATCCTAACCTAGCCTAACCAGGAGCACACAACTTCGGCAGCACGCTGAAACAAACATGCATATACACATAGGGTCAATAGAAAAGTGGCACGCACACACGCCACCGATGTGACGAAGAGTGACGAACATATGCGTTATTTTTCTCGCGGGCAGATGTGGTGGGGAGCCTATTATTTGCTCAATCCATTTCATACTTTCGAACTTAAATAAACAAATTTTTTGAATTATTATTATTTTAAAACATTTTCTCAAGTGTGGAAACTCGTCAGTTCATAAATATTTTATTAGAAAAAACAATAATATTTTATTTCGTAATTTTTCCTTTTGAATCAAAATAACATTTCTTTAATTAACGCTAAGGTGGAGTGACAAACTTAACCTTCGTCAGAATGAACAATTCGAGCGGAAGCAAAACCAAGGTTAACCAAGGTTATATATATATATATATATATATATATATATACTCGTATATATGCACTCGGCCAAATTTATGGGAATTACCATCGATTCAAACCTCTCATTCAAAGAGCGCACCGAAGCTCTATGCAACAAATTAGCCAAAGTTTCATTTATAATTACGAAAGCTGGTGCAACATTTCCAAAACAGGTTCTTCGATCCATCTACTTCCCCATGGTGTGTCCATACTTATACAATACTACATTAGTGCTTACGGAGGCACACGTCACTATTCGCTACAGCCATTGGTGATAATGCAAAAAAGAATAATTAGGAAATAAAAATCTATAAATCGAACAAGCATAATGAAAGTAGAGATCAAATGTTCCACGAGTTAAAAATTCTCAAACTAGGAGAAATCTACGAACTAGACATTGCCTCATATACAGTATGTATCAAATCGTCCACACTCCTAACTGTATGTATTTTTAAACATGTTTGAAGCTTCCAACAGATAATCTCCACGTAATTCTCTCTCTTTGCCTCTATATCTTTGAAGCTGCTCTACGTTATCTACCAAGATTTACCATGCAACTCCATTCTGTCAATAAAGCATAAAATTTGCTTGTTAATGGCAGTTCTTTTCTACATAAATATACGAAGGCATTACCATCCTATTTCTTCGAATGTATAATGAGCAAGTGAGTGCGTTTATATATATATATATATATATATATATAATATATAATATATATATATATATATATAATATATATATATTATATATATATATATATACTAGGGTGTTTCATAAATTAAAAGTTTGGAAAATTTTTAATCCACATGGATCCCCTTGTTCCATTTGCTGAGGAGACTGATAAACCGAAGTATTAATTCAATAGTTTAAAGTTTACGGGTCCCCAGTTTGATGCTCTGGCAGATCATAAACGGAAAAAATTAAACAAAAATCTTGTCAATGAATTTTTATTCAACAAACGAATACCATTTCACTACACATTTTCACAAAGATACAAAAAAACATAACCACTTCTTGCGAATCATTTGTCCATGAAATCCTTCTTGGTTTTATTCGAGTATTTCGCCCTATGCTGCATCACAGTTTTGAGCAAATACTGCTTCTGCTCTTCGTTCTTCGTCAGAGAACAGTTGAACTCTTTGGTGAGCGCGATGGCTCTTTCGGCCCGATCGTTGACGACAGAGATTTGTTAACAGTTGCCGCTGCTTGCTTGAAGCCCTCTACTTCAGTCCACTCGGCAACTGGCTTTTTCAAGAATTCTGTGTCCAAGTCGAATGCATGGAAGAAAGCCATCGTCTTTCCTGTCACGAACTCCGCCAGGTGTTTCGAGGCAAGATTCCTGACGTTCTTCCCTTGGGGTCGCTTGAGTTCCTTTTTCGATGCGGGCTTACCCAAACTGACGACCATCTGAGCCTTTTCTTCATCTGCCACATCTGCGTCGAAGAACGCCATGGCAATAAGAGTCTCAGAGATGTACCATAGGTGTCGAGACATGGCTTCTTGCGCAGCGTTAACACACGAATATCCCGACATGGCAAAGGCTTCCGCGTCACGCAGAAATTCCAGATCAACTGCGGCAGCCTTGCTTGAGGTTGCAGCACGAGTCCAACCTCGGATGTAGACGAGGGACACGAAGAGACATACGGCTGTCAGAGCTTCCAACTCGTGACTCGACATCTTGAACTGCTTCTTCAGTAGAATTACTTTCAAGGAGTAGATGGCTATCGCCATCCATCGAGCGTGATGGTAAGCGCCAGGGGCTCTGAGAGGGAAATCCACCACTTTTGCTTCTCCCAGGAAGATGAGAACCAACTGTAGCAGTTCCTTGTAGTCATCGCGCTGATGCGACGTGCTCACCATCCCTCTCACCAGCAGGACTGACTTCTCCCTCAGTTCCCTCATAGAGTCATTGACTTGAGCAAAATCGTACGGCCGCACGTCCAACCGGTCGATGAACTTCCATTGTGCCTGAAACCTTTTGAAAACGGGTATATCGGGGCCACTTGAAGGGCCGTATGCACGCTTGAAGACGGAGCTGAGGATGACTTCATAGATGTGATGCCGACAGGGAAGTACATGAGTTCTCTGCCAAGACCTTTCTCAATCAGGACGCAGGCCCCGATATGAATCCCGGTGTTCGACGCTGTCGTGTCGAAAGACAGTCCCCGCACGCGCTCTTCCATCCTGTGTTCCTTGACCAAATCCAAGCAAACTCGCGCTATCTTCTCGCCGGTTCTGGACGTCACCTTAGGAACGCCGAGCAACTTCTCCTTGCCGTCGCCAGAGACGAGGACGGCGATCCGGTCAACGCTCTCCTTCCATTGCTCATTGTCAGGTAGGAGCTTACCGTCCCAATGCAAGACAAGAGGCTGACCAGGACAAACTTCGTCGGATTGATAACTTTCAGCAGCCACCTTCCTGAGAGCCTTGCGTGTGCGGTACATGGTACTGGCAGAAATGGACAGTTCATCCAAGTCAAAACCTAGTGATTTAGCCGCTGCAGCGTACGACATAGCTGAATCGCGGTACGAAATATTCAGCCGATCGTAGGTAGTCGTCACATCCTGTGAGATCAGATTCCTGCGTCGCTTCTTGGTATTTCCCTTGGAGGAGGATGGAAAAACTTCCACGGTTGGGTTAACGACATCTGAGTCAGTCTCTGACGAAGTTGAAATCACTAAAGCCCCCGTATCTTCTGCAGCTCCTTGTTCCTTCCTGGCCTTCTCCTGTTGTTCCTTAATCTTGTCCAGCCTCTTCCTTTTCCTAATCTCCTTATAGTGAAGCTTCATGTCAACAGGGCCCATGCTGCAGGAATTTGGATCTTCACGCTGCATGTCGAGAAAGTGGATGTCCTCCTGATTCTTCATCATTTCCTTAGCCTGTGAATGAGCAATGTCCATGATCTCCTTCGCTATTGCCTCCTTGAACATCGCCTCCTTCACTCGGAAGGACTCTGCTTTATGTGACTTGTGCTTCACAAGCCGGTCGTATTCCTTGAGAAGGGATTCCATCTTCCTCAAGGCCGAATCTCGACGCATCATGGGGATTCTCGCTCTCTCCCAAATATGAGACAGGCATCCAGGCACGGTTCAGGCATTTAGTACGTCCAATTTTTGCTCCTTTTGGTGGTAAAAGTACTTTTTGAGTACTTGCAACTGAGTTGGAAGGCCACTTGATGTGATGTTCGCATCCGTCTGACCAATAAGAAACACCTGTTTTCGCTCTGGTAGACACCTGGAAAAGAAAACAAACTAAATAATTCCACAGAAATAATTTCACATCGTAATTAATTTCATTAATTAAATAAAGAAAAGCAGTAACTGGGACTCGAACCAGTGTCATAGCCGTTTGGCGGCATCGCTCAAGTCGGCGTACACAGCACGCTATCCACTACACCATCTAGGGAGTGGATAGCGTGCTGTGTACGCCGACTTGAGCGATGCCGCCAAACGGCTATGACACTGGTTCGAGTCCCAGTTACTGCTTTTCTTTATTTATAAAACTGATACGTGTACACTACGTTCTCTTTGACAATTCATTAATTAAATAAATTTCAATACCGCAGTAAAATTACATTAATTAGTATCATAAATAATTACCAGCTTAGTTGTCCAATATGCAACAGACTAATTAATTTCATGTATATTATAATAATATCACTACCACAGTAAAATGACAGAAATTAAATAATAATAAATTTCAATACCACAGTAAATGAGATAATTAGTAGCATATATAATTACCTCCATAGTTGTCCAATAGGCTATACAACACGAACCGCTCAAGTGACGAAGAAAACCGTCTTCACTGCAGGCAGGCGAGAAATGAACTGACAAAAAGTCGTCAAAGTTGGGGACCTCTAAATGCAGCGCGATCTGGTTCAAACTTGCACAAACGTGTTTACTTGTTCTTTTGAATACGGAGAAACGTGTGGATTAAAACTCCAAGCTCATTTTTATTTTACCCTATAGGTATGAAACACCCTAATATATACATATATATATATATATACATTTATCTGCAATGACGCGCAGTATATTAACGTATAGAAACGACGTAAGTATAGAGGAGTGTTCTGCACACGAGGAAGAGAAATAACAAACAAGTCTGGAACCATAGGGCAAAATGATAAAAACGGCAATAAAAACGCCGAAGAGACTTTTGGCGACTGTTTGTGAAATGAGCGAGGATGGTAGCGGCTGTGTCATCGTCGGTGGATGTCCTCGGAGGTCCACTGCGTGGTTTATCTCCTATGGATCCCGTTTCCCTGAACTTTGCTACAAGTTTGCCGACACAGCTGTGTGTTATCGGCGCGCGGTCCGGATGCAATCTGTTAAATTCCTCAGCGACCTCCCTCTAACTCCAATTTCCTACGAGCAGAATTACCTGGATGCGTTCTTCCTTACTCAAAGACATCATATCATGGGCACTTGCATAAATGGAAAAACATGAATTACTTATTTTGCTCTATGGTTCCAGACTTACGGGACACCTTGTATATATATATATATATATATATATAATATATATATATATATATATATATATATTATATTACTTACTTACTTTTGTTGAGTTTGAACGACGGCTCAGGATCGACCTGCGGTCGACCACTCTGCAGCAGCCCGCCTCATTTGCGGGACTTGGTGAAGGAGGGAATTGCTCTCTGATCTCCTCCTGCCCTCGTAGCCAGCCACGCATGGCTGTCAGGGACTTTGCACAAGAATCTGTCCAGCTGGTTCTTGAAGTTATTCAGGTCGGTGTGCTGGAGATTCCTCACTTCTTTGGAAGGACATTGAAAATCTTTGGGCCCCGTATTCTGAGGGTATTTTCCATTCTCGTTTTCATGGCTCCTTGTCCCACCGCAGCTGGAACCGTACAAAATCTGCCTCTTCTCTCATTCCAGTTTGTTTCTATTTCATTTCTGAGGTTAGGGACAGAGCCCTCAAGTATTTTCCATATGTATATTATTGTGTACCGCTCGCGCCTTCTTTCAAGAGAGTAGAGTTCCAGGGATTGTAGTTGAGACCAGTAGTCTTCACCTTCCGTTTCCTCTATCTTAGACGTAAAAGTCCTTTGTATAGCTTCAATGCTCGCAATGTCTCTTTTTCTTTGTGGGCTTGTGAGTACTGAGCAATACTCAATTATTGGTAGGACTAGACTCTTCCATAATTTGAGCATGATGTTTGCTTTTCTGCTGCGGAAACTCCTCCAGATGATTCCCATTATTTTTCTAGCCGTTGTGATTTTGATTTTATAGTGCTCTCTGAATTCTGCATCCGACAACATTATTACTCCAAGATCCCTGACTTGTGGATTTGGTGTTATCTGTTTGGCTGCGGAGTTTTGTACCCTTTTTTCTGTAGCTCTTTGTTATTACCATATCTTAGAAGTTGAATTTTTCTTCGTTGAACTTCATATTGTTGTCTTCTGCCACTGGAATAATGTTTCAATGTCGTTTTGTAGTTTTCTTATGTGATCTTCGTTCAATATTTCCTTACATATCTTTGTGTCATCTGCGAAACATGATACAATACTGTCCTTAATATCTGCAATCATTAGTATAAACAGCAAGGGAGCTAATACTGTCCCTTGTGGGACAGAGCACACGACTTCCGAGACTTCCGATTTAACTCCGTTTACCACCACTCTTTGCGTTCTTTGCGTCAAGAAATTAAATATCCACCTGCCTAGCTTTCCAGTAATTCCTGTATCCTTAAGTTTGTGTGCTATGATTCCATGGTCACATTTATCGAAGGCTTTAGCAAAGTCAGTCTATATTACATCAATGTTTTGTCCTCGACACAATGTTCCTAATATTTTCTCTTGGTGGTCTAGTAGCTGTGACAGGCATGATCTACCCGCCCTGAAGTCATGTTGATTTGGGTTGTATAAGTCTTTTTCTTGTAGGTAGTAGGTAGTTTTGCCTCTAATTATGCGTTCAAAACACTTTATAAGGTGTGAGGTGAGAGCCACTGGCTGATAATTTTTGGGCATTGCTCTGTTACCACGAATTCAAAACAACAGGATCAAGCGAAAAAAGTCCCTGGCTAATGCTAAAATTATTTGTAAGTTGAATAATGGCAGACTCAAGAATATTTCTATAACAATGTTGCTTTGAAACAAAATTGAAGCATTATTCCAATCAATACAGTGGATAACTCTGACAATTGACGAAAAGGGCACTGGACGACTGTCCCGTTCTAACGGAATATTGATGCTGTTTTACACGTGTTGTTTACGTCGTCGTCGTTGGGCCTAGGCAAGCTACGGCTTGGGACCGTAGCGCATCTATCCGGTATAGGTTAACCTGGATGATGTAGCCATAAGCACTGCCGCTAGTTAAGTGCCAACCAGTGATTATCTCACTAGCCGTATTGAGTCCGTTAGGCGAAACTGCGACAGTACCAAAGGTGGAAAATATAACCCTTGGATTTCTATTATTTATTTGTAAAATGGACATGGTATTAGATTAAAATAATTATTTGAATATAAATAATTAACTGACAATTGTGATATATAATTAATTATGTTTACATACAATAAAATAATATATACATAAAATTAGTATTAATGTGGTTTACAATTGAATTATGATGGGTAACTAATTTAAAATGAATTTATACTATTCCGAAATTCAAGACGGTAAAATTAACATTTATCTTGAAACTAAAATAAGAGTATTCACTACACACTCCCCCACCAGAGAGGAAGTTCAAAGAGTTCCGAACGACACAGATTTCCCTGGACCTTTTTGGTAGCTACATGTACCTCGCTTAAGGTTGATTCCAAAAACGCAGGCTTAAGACGATCGATAGAAACCTTGTCGACCTTGGAACCGCGCTGGATGAGAAATGATTTGCGCGTACGTCGGAGAACTTCATAGGGCCCGTCATATGGACATTGGAGAGGCCGTTTTGGGAGGTACACGAACGAAAACGTGGGTGCAAGACTGGAGGGCTGGGGAAACAAAGATGTTCTGTTGGCTAGTCAATCGAGGGGGAACAGGCTGAAGGGACTGCATGTGAGAGGAAAGTGTTTGAGCGAATTCCGTAGGATCACATGACTTATCCCCTGCAGTGAAGTAGCCACCTGGTAGCCGCAGTGTTGTTCCATAGACTAGTTCAGCCGCTGTAGTCTTCAGATCACTCTTAAATGCAGAGCGAATACCAAGCAACACGAGTGGAAGCTTATCCATCCAATGGGAGTCTTCGTGACACATAAGGGATGACTTCAGCTGGCGATGGAAGCGTTCGACGAGGCCGTTAGCTTGCGGATGATACGCACAGGTATGCGCATGTACTGTACCCAACAAGCTGGTAAACTTCTTCCAAAGCGAAGACTCAAATTGGCGACCTTGGTCAGTGATGACTTTTGTCGGCAATCCAAATCTTGATACCCATCCATGAAGAAAGGCTCTTGCAACAGTGTCCGCTTGGATATCAGGAAGTGGGATGGCTTCAGGCCATCTGGAAAAGCGGTCGAGACAGGTGAGCAGATAACGTTGGCCTTGAATCACTGGAAGAGGGCCAACAATGTCTACATGAATTACCTCAAATCGCTGGGATGGGGGCGGAAATGCGTCAAAGGGGGACCTGGTGTGCCTTTGGACTTTGGCACGCTGGCAGGCAAGGCACGTTTTGGTCCAATGTTTGACATCCTTCCGCATCGAGGGCCAAACAAAGCGAGAGGTAACCAGGTGTTGCGAAGCACGGATACCAGGATGGGAGGGCTTATGAAGATCCGTGAAGACTGCTTTCTGTGACATGGAGGGACATAAGGGCGAATAGCAGCTGTTGATACGTCGCAATAGAGGGGCACAGACAATCCTGGCATACTCATTTTCTTGAGGGAAAGTGAGTGAGTGGAGTCTTCTCTGAGCAGGTCTTGTAGTTCCGTATCCTTATCTTGATCCTGTGCAATAGCATTCCACAGTGTAGAGCTGAGGGTAACAGAAGTAATCTCTATTCTTGAAAGTGCATCCGCTGGAGTGTTCAAGACACCTTTGATGTGGCGGATATCTGTGGTAAATTGCGAGATATAATCGAGTTGCCTGATGACTCTGGGAGAGTGGTTACAGCTGTTTTTATTGAAGACAGTGACCAAAGGTTTGTGGTCGGTAAAAACACAAAACTCTCGGCCTTCAAGGAAATGTTGAAAATGCTTCACGTTTAAGTAAATAGCAAGAAGTTCACGTCCGAAAGCACTATAACGCGTTTGGGCTGGCTGCAGCTTTTTCGAGTAAAACGCGATGGGTGCTTGTTGACCGTTAATGGTTTGTTTTGTTTGTTCCAACACCCCACCGATCGCAACATCTGATGCATCGACCGTCAGAGTTAGGGGGGTCACTGATAGGAAATGACAGAGACAATGCACTATTGATAGCATTTTTGGCATTGTCGAACGCCTGTAAACTATCGCTACACCATACCAATTTCGTTACCTTGCGTTTGTGTGTGATCATAGCGTGTAGAGGAGCAAGAACACTGGCACAGTTTTTAATGAACTTGTGGTAATAATTTACCAAACCTAGAAACCGACGTAACTCACGCTGATTATTTGGCATAGGGTAATTTTTTATCACTTCACACTTGTCCTGAAGGGGGGTAATTCCGTGCTGCGAAATCGTGTGACCAAGAAATTCCAAGGTTGGCTGTGCAAACACACACTTAGATGCATTAATAGTAACACCGTATTGTTCTAAGCGTTGAAAGAGGAGTGAAAGATGTTCCTTATGTTCCTCTTCCGTTGAGCTGGCCACAAGCAAATCATCGATGTAGGCATAAACAAAGTCTAAGCCTCTGGTGACCTCATCTATAAACCTCTGAAAGGTTTGCGCAGCATTCCGTAGCCCGAACGGCATCTTCACAAATTCGAATAACCCAAATGGTGTACAAACTGCAGTCTTGGGAATATCCGAAGGCTCTACGGGAATGTGGTGGAAAGCCTTAACGAGGTCTATTTTACTGAAGATAGATTTGCCGTGGAGAAGAGAAGTAAAGTCTTGGACATTTGGTACCGGATATCGGTCCGGGATGGTTGTCGAATTCAAAAACCGGTAATCCCCACATGGTCTCCAGTCTCCTGACTTCTTCTGGACCAGGTGTAGGGGAGAGGACCAACTGCTTTTGGAAGGTCTTATTATCCCAAGATCTATCATAAGCTGGAATTCCGATTTGGCAGCTTTCAGTTTGTCCGGGGCAAGACGTCTGGGTTTTGCAAACACAGGGGGACCTTTTGTTGTAATGTGATGGGTAATGGTGTGCTTAATGGTATCACCCATCTGCATCGGTTGAAGAATTCCTGGATATCGCTGGAAAAGGCACTGGTACATGGAATTAGGGGGAACGAGGGAAAGTGCAGAGTTCGAGGCGTCCGGAAGGGCAACCTGTTTGGCAAGAACAGAAAGCAGTGTGGCCTGGTCGCATAAGCGTCGCTTGTCAAGATCCACCAGGAGTTTGAAATGCTGGAGGAAGTCAGCGCCGATTATGGGATGCCACTTGAGCACAGATGAAAATCCACTTGAAGGATCGGTGAAGGCCCAAGTTTAGTTCACGCGACTGAGTACCGTACGTGGGTATGCGTGAACCGTTAGCAGCGTATAGAGGCGGAGATTCCGAGTGCGTATGACCAGATTTTTGAGGGAATACACTGACTGACGCTCCGGTATCGACCAAGAAATTGACACCAGAGTTCCTGTCCTTTATGAATAACAGGTTGGCAGTGCGAGTACTAGACGCCATTAGGACTCGCTGCTGGGTTTTCCGACGAAAAATTGCAAGGGGAGATGCACTTCCTAGCCTTCTTTCCAAATTTAGGTGGTAGAAGCAGATCTTCCCGGAACTCGAACGATGCCTCTTCGTAAATCTTGACCGAGAATGGCTTCTTTGCCGTTGATTTTGTAGCAGAGAACAAACGTGGTTGAGTTGTTGACTTAACTCTTCCACTTTCAACTCCAGTTCCGATTGTGTGTTCACGTTGTTGACCGGAGCTGTGTCAATCTCCACTACTTTGTCGGCAGTTTCTGCTAGTTTATCAACTGGAGTAGCAGGATCCATAGTGGCCAAGACACGCTGAGCTGATGGAGGAAGTTTCTGCAAGAACAACTGTCTAAAGATGTCCTTATCGAAGGTTTGTGCGCGTTCGCCTAGAGCGCACTGCATAGCCCTCAGCATTTGAGTGGGCTTACGGTCTCCAAGTTCTTCTTTTGAGATTAACTGATGTAGTTTCTCACGCTCGGAGACAGTGGTGCGGCACAGGATGGCAGACTTCAGATCGTTGTATGGGTCCTCACTCGTGGAAGTAGACACGATGACGTCACGGACTTCAGAGATGATGCTCGCTGGTAGAGAGGACAAAACATGATCGTATTTCGTCCTGCTAGCGGTGATCCTTCCCAAGTTGAATTGTGATTCCACTTGGTGGAACCAAATAAATGGATCACCCGGCCAGAAGACGGGGAGCTTTACGCTCAAGTGGGAGATGGCACCAGCGTCGTCAGGCATCTTCTCCTATGCTTGCTGACGTACAAGCAAGACGACAAGTTACCAACGAAGGAGTGGAGGTTGAGACGAGCGCAGGCACAGAGCGCACGGGCAGGGGTGAGGGGCAGAGGGCACGAGCGACATTACAGTCTGGTCCTAGTCGCTCGGGTGAAGGGGGTGATGGGCACGAACGACGTTACAGTCTGGTCCTAGTCGCTCGGGTGAAGGGGGTGATGGGCACGAACGACGTTACAGTCTAGTCCTAGTCGTTCGGGTAAAAGGGGGGAATCCAACTCCGGAGTCACCAATTGTTGGTTTACGTCGTCGTCGTTGGCCTAGGCAAGCTACGGCTTGGGACCGTAGCGCATCTATCCGGTATAGGTTAACCTGGATGATGTAGCCATAAGCACTGCCGCTAGTTAAGTGCCAACCAGTGATTATCTCACTAGCCGTATTGAGTCCGTTAGGCGAAACTGCGACAGTACCAAAGGTGGAAAATATAACCTTGGATTTCTATTATTTATTTGTAAAATGGACATGGTATTAGATTAAAATAATATTTGAATATAAATAATTAACTGACAATTGTGATATATAATTAATTATGTTTACATACAATAAAATAATACTATACATAAAATTAGTATTAATGTGGTTTACAATTGAATTATGATGGGTAACTAATTTAAAATGAATTTATACTATTCCGAAATTCAAGACGGTAAAATTAACATTTATCTTGAAACTAAAATAAGAGTATTCACTACACACGCATGTGCGAATTCTTTCCCGAATGTCTAATGTAAAGGAATCACATTGTTTACAACAGATTTTATAGATAATGCCTGAATTATTGGTAGGGCTATTTTTACTAAGATATTTTTCACAATATTGTCATATGAAAATACTACATTAATATTCAAAAGTTTAAGTACATTAGCAATGCCTAAAATGCCTGGAAAAAATGGAAGTACTAAATATTCTTCGACAAAGTGCGAAGATTATTCACACGATAGAAAGTTCGTTTGCGTTGTTAAAACAAGATTCCAAAAACACAGGTGGGTAACACAAATCGCTTCCAATACCGTTATTTTTTTCTAATTCGGTATCCATGTATTCCGGACTGGCGATCCTAAGAGCGCGGAGAAACATTGAAGAAAATATGGCTTTCTTGATGGGGGTGTCATATCCGGAGTAAAAGTAGGACAAATTGTTTATATTTTTCCGATAAATACTAAACTTAAAACCTGGGCTTTCCCTATGTACACACACATCCAGAAACGGGATTGAGATGTTTTGTTCCACTTCTAAAGTAAACTTAATGGAGAATTACATAAGTATGACCTGCCAATACCCGCACACATCGTTTGGAACTCATTAAACTTTGCATCAAAGACTGTACATTCACTTTCAATAGCGAGTATTATCAACAAGTTTGGGGATGGCCATGGGTAATCCCTTGTCGTCCCGCCTCTCTAATATTTATATGGCATTTTTCGAAATTACTTACATTCCGAGAATTCTGGAGGTGGCATCCCATGGTTGCTGTACGTCGACGATATTTTGTGTATCTGGCCCATGAAGCGTGACCTGGATGACTTCTCCTTCAGTTAAATAATCAAGTCCCCTCCATTAAGTTTACTTTAGAAGTGGAACAAAACAACTCAATCCCGTTTTCATCATAAATATATTCACGTGTTACTTTCGTGAAATAATTTTCACATATATATATATATATATATATATATATATATATATATTTTTTTATTTTTTTTTTAAGTTCGGGAAGAACCGATTCGCCTCTATTTAAAAGGCATATCTCAGCGGAAAAACAAAGAAAAAGTGAGAGGAAAGACAGAGGAAAAAGAAAGGGTGGAGGGGACAGTCGAAGTGGAAAAAGACCAAGGATGAGAAGACTGCAGGGTCGAGCCCCATCATCCTTGGGTGCTAGGGCCGGGAGGGCGCACGTGAAACCTCCAGGAACAAGCACGTACAAACGAGCACAAAGAGCACTCAAGAGCACGAGCTTAGAACCCCCTTGCGGGGATATATATATATATATATATATATATATATATATATATATATATATATATAGAGGGTTGGGTTACCCAGAAAAAAGTAAGCTATTGCTTTTAAGATTTTATTTCAGTTTTATTTTGAAAAATCTGCAGCAAAGATAAATAGAGTATATTAAAAACAAATATTATAAAGACATATAGAAGTGCTACATATAAAAGCAAATTACTTATTTAAATCGTTATAAAAGCAAGCAAATCTTGACAATAGTAAATATAATAGTTGATAAAAGCAATAGCTTACTTTTTCTGGGCAACCCGGTATATATATATAGATAGATAGATAGATAGATAGAGAGATGTATGTTATTATATGTCACTCTCCGTATACTTTTTGTATGTCTTATATATGTAGCAAAGCACAATAAAATTATTATTATTATTATTATTAGTAGTAGTAGTAGTAGTAATATTATTATATTTATAAAATGAAGGGAGTAAATTTAAATCCTCCGACTTATGCGAATACTTGTATGTGAATTCTATTCATGCGAACAATTAAACACTTTTATGTGTCATTCCTCTCTACAAACATGATATATATATATTATATATAAATATATATATATATATATATATGAGTCTAAGTACACCTACTAATTTCCAATGTTTTGCTGCTTAGCTCATAACATAAACTTCAAATGTAAACTTAACAGGTACTAGAGATGAATTTGCTTACCTGGCTTACATATTGTATGCTTCAGTGCATCTGCCCTATGCAGTGTGTTGTAACACAGAAGCTTCTTCAAAATGTGTTAATTTACGTCTAGCATGCAACCTAAAATTAATGCCATTAGCTCTACACAAAGGTCCAAAAACAGTTTAAAAGTCTTTACTGGGGTAGTGTGTTTCTTCAGGAGTATGTTAATACATGTGTTCAGTTATTAACATGCGCTGCAGGCCTTTACATATAAAATCCTTGCAGATGAGCTAGTTGTGTAGTTTAAGGTATATTTCTGTGTTTCAAAAAGCAGAAATGGGTGCTAAAGCTCAGTTAACAACAGAAAAAAGACAGTCGATTGTAACTGAGAAATGAGGGCCAATCACTGAGGCAAATTGCCAAAAAATTAAAAGTTTCTGTGAATGCGGTTGCTTGTGTCATTAAACGGTACGAAGAAATTGGTCAAAATAAGGACAGAAAAAGGTCAGGGCGACCAAGAACCACAACAGACTCAGAGGACAAGTATATCCGAGTCACCAGTCTGCGCGACAGACGCCTCACAGCACCTGAAATCAAAGCCCAGCTGAACAACTCCAGAAGTACAACAGTCTCAACATCAGCTGTTCAGAGAAGACTAAGAGAGGTAGGATTAAAAGGACGAACTGCAGCAAAGAAACCAATGCTGAGACTCCAGAACAAAAAGAAAAGGCTAGCCTGGGCTAAAAAACACCAAAAATGGACTGTTGAGAAGTGGAAATTTGTCCTTTGGACTGACAAATTAAAGTTCGAAGTTTTTGGATCCAAACGCAGAGTATTTGTGCGGCGCAGAGCGGGTGAAAGAATGACACAGCAGTGTGTTGTGCCAACAGTGAAGCACGGTGGAGAAAGTGTGATGGTCTGGGGATGTTTTGCAGGGGAGCAAGTTGGAGATCTCCACAAAGTCACTGGAATACTGAACAAACGTGGCTATCACAGCATTCTACAGCGCCATGCCATCACATCTGGACTGCGACTAGTTGGTCAATAGTTCATAATACAGCAAGACAACGATCCTAATTACACTTCCAAGCTGTGTCAAAATTACCTGAAGCAGAAAGAACGGCAACGTCAGCTCACAGTTATGGAATGGCCAGCACAGTCCCCGGGTCTGAACCCCATCGAGCTAGTGTGTGATGAACTGGATTGACGAGTAAAAGCCAAGCAGCCATCCAGTGCTCAGAAGCTCTGGGAACTCTTACAAGAGTGCTGGCAGCAGCTTTCACCAGACTATCTTCTTTCTCTTGTTGAGCGCATGCCTCGAATTTGTTCTGCTGTAATTTCTGCTAGACGAGGCTATTTTGATGAATCTAAAATTTAGACTTTGCTTTTGGTAAATTGTCCTGATTTGTTGTAATTTAAGTTCCCATGTCTGTACTTATGAATTTGTGTCATGATAACTTAGTTAATAAATAAAAAACTTTAAACAAAATTTGAAATTTATGAATATTTCAGGGTGTACTTAAACTTTTCACTGGTAGTGTGTATATATATATATATATATATATATATATATATGTTTCTTAATAAGATGAAAGGAAGAAGCTCTATTTATTTTATATCCGTCCGTATTTATAAAGTCCGAAATAACACTTTACTTTGGACCTTGACTAATCCTACGCAGCCATTCCTCAGATTGCCTGTTAAGATTTAGACAAAGTGCGAAATAAAAGAATATTTCAGTCTTTGCCAAATATCGACGGGGAATCCGCGGAATGCCTAGGCAATCTGCGGTTTACCGTCTCATAGGAGTTTTCCGGTGTATATATAATACACACACACAGTGCGTTCGAAAAGTCTCTCCGCAGTCAACCAAGACTTTAAAAAAATTGTTTGACAACAAGTGTAGACGAATTGCTCTGTGCCTGCAAAATGGCGGAAAACACTTTCAACACATGCTGTAAAATCAAAAGGTTATGTAATAAAATCACTAAATCATGGTTGAATGAAAACATTGTAGTTTTTCAATTTCCTATGCGTTTAACATAGCACTGCGGAGAGACTTTTCGAACGCACTGTATAATACCCTGAGAATACGTGGCCAACACTTCTTAATATCCAGACACCAATCTGAATAATTTCAAGAAGCAGTTGGCCAGGTTCCTGTGCATAGCTCCTTAACAGTCATGCGTAGCAGGCTACGAGGGGGAGGAGGAAAATGGAAACAACTCCCTCCTCCACTAAATCTTACAAATGGGGCAAAATGCTGCACAAGGGATCGGCCTTAGTACGGCGCTGAACTGTCATATGAAAACAGTATAAAGTAATGGCCAGAATGGATGCATCAGAGGCAGAAATATGGTAAAATGGTAATTTTTATTTATTTTGGCTAAACAGCTGATTTTAAACAGCCATATTACACAGTTCTAAATAACTAGACACAATCGAATGCAAAAATGTCATATACACCTAGTATTTTGTATGTTTGCCTTTATTTTCGATCACTGCAGCACTTCTGTGAGGCATTGATAAACACAGTCTTTCGCAAAAGTCTACAGTAATTTCTTCTACCCAAACTGCTTTAATGGCTTCTTTTAAGGCAGTTTTTGATCTAGGATTCGTAGCAGCTACTTCCCTTTTCAACAATAACCAACAGTTCTCAATGGGGTTCAGATCCGGTAAATTACCTGGCCAAGGACCAAGTATCCGTACACCATTCTGGTTTAGCCATCCTTTGGCAGTTTTCGTTTGGTGGTATGGGGCTCCATCATATGGTTCATGCCTGAAGGGACAACAATGAACGGGAAGTTTACCTTGAAGTGCTACAAGAGAAGCTGTTACATTTCATGGAGATTCACAGCTGTGGTTGGTTCCAGCATGATGAAGCCTCATACCACCAAACGAAAACTGCCAAAGGATGGCTAAACCAGAATGGTGTACGGATACTTGGTTCTTGGCCAGGTAATTCACCGGATCTCAACCCCATTGAGCAGGGACGTATCCAAGGGGGGGCGAAGGAGGCAGTCGCCCCCCCCCTTGGACTAGAAAACATATTGTATGTAAAATATTAATTGTATGTAAATATTAAATAGGTAATCATTATAACTGCATTTGATCAAATTACAGATTTGTTCGATTGTCCGGTTTAGAAAACATCATCAATTAAAAATTGTAAAAAAAAAATCGCTAGAAGCCTGTAATTAGCCTGACTCTTAACATGTAAAATTCATCATTAAAAGTTTCATTTCGTTATAAAAAAACTTATACTATTCTAATTTAAGACAAAAAAAAACCAATTTATATAGCTATTTCCATGCTGATTTTTATGGCATAAATATCACCAAGTTATTTTATTAACATATAGTCATATTAATGCGTTTATATCTAAAAATCATCTGATGAAAATAGTTCAAAAAGTCAGGTAAGTCAGGCTAATATGGATGGGATATCTGGCTATTCGCTGACAAAGCTGGTTTAAATTTGAGTGTTGATTCGATGGTTTTTTGTCAGAATTGATAATGTACATTTTTCCAACAATTATGTTTCGCTGAATTATTTTATTATGTTTGGTTGAATTATGAATTTCATTGAATTATGTTGAATTTTGTTGAATTGAATTATGTTGAATTTGGTTGAATTATTTTATTCAACGACTTATATTATTTTATGCATATTGAGAAACATTTACGATGCAATTTAGCAAAACACCACAGTTGAGTACTATATCATCACCAAAAATGATGTAGTAGATATGTTAGAAGTGAATGTCAAGATTTACGGCATCACAATTCTAATGCTAAGAATGCACTATAAAAGATACTAGTTTATATATGCATTTAAAGAAATATAGTATAAAATACGTAGAACATTATGTCAATTGACTTAAAAAAATCAACATTGTTTTTGAGGCTAGGTTATATGGAGTTATTACAGTGTTGTAAAAAATCCAGCGTTGTCAATGGGGCTGTAACTACTGTGTATGTCAGGGTGTCAGTTTAATACTGGCACTCAATACATTAGCAAATTTTAGCGTTTATAATAATTGTGCGAGTGCAGATTAGTACTGAATTATATAAATTGAAAATAATTTAGACACTAATTTAAAAGCCAGCTTTTGTAATAATTGGTTATCAAGGTTTAGGTTGACCTAATTATATGTGGTATGATAGTTTTATCAATAAATTAGTCAGTTGTGCATAATTTTCTCATTAATATAAATGATGTACATTTATTGAAAAATTAAATCTATTCACTATATATTTTGAGTCTCTGAACTATTTGTTTAATGTGTGATTAATTCATAATTATGTAATCTATGTGTAACAATCACATATATTGATGCTATTTATGCTTGAAGTATTAATGAATGTGTATTCTTATGATATGTACATACAGTATTTCTTAAACTCAACTCTATGTTAACATTAGAATCAGACAATTTGCGTTTAAGCGATGCAGACGAAGTTTTGGACAGATTTGCTGGAATAACACTAGAAACCAAAGAAATTATCGCACAACAATCGCTGCACTAGTTTTGTGATCAAAAAGTGTGTCCGTAACGTCTGTTAACATTAGAATCAGACAATTTGCGTTTAAGCGATGCAGACGAAGTTTTGGACAGATTTGCTGGAATAACACTAGAAACCAAAGAAATTATCGCACAACAATCGCTGCACTAGTTTTGTGATCAAAAAGTGTGTCCGTAACGTCACAACTCCCGGTTCTACTTTGGCTGTTGATTTATTGGTCAAATGATCTAATACTCTCTTATGGGCTAGTTTTGTGTCTACCTGACTGTATACACTAGAGCAATTGAGTATGTATATCTGTAGTGTGTAATCATTTACCTGTATATAAACTTACCAGGCCGTTTGATTACGTAACTTATAAATATTGATTTCGCTGTCAAATTTAATAAAAATTAATCCCAATTGCAATAAATCTGTATGTTTACCCGTCCTTTGACCGTATTGAGCTAGCATGAACTATTTGAAAATGTACGCAGTGTAACTCGTTTATATCACATCGCTTTGGATCATAGCTCGGTTGA
This sequence comes from Bathynomus jamesi, assembly GCA_023014485.1. Taxonomy (NCBI): domain Eukaryota; kingdom Metazoa; phylum Arthropoda; class Malacostraca; order Isopoda; family Cirolanidae; genus Bathynomus; species Bathynomus jamesi. The sequence continues at coordinate 1,042,929 of JAJOZX010000624.1, read as the reverse complement.
TATTACTATATTTGATAAACCACGTACGACTGATATTCAACACATGGAAAGTGCCTTGCTTAATATCACTAAAGAAATTGCTTATTATCACGTTTTTCTAATAATCAATTGTTGTTACAGCGGTGGAAAAACAATGACATATGTAAGTTTTCAAATAATAAAACATGTTAACATGCTAAAAAGCACTAATGCCAAAGACGTTCATTATCATTTCATCCTACACCGAGAACGTGATATTAAGCATGTTACATTGTAGTAGTATAGTTGAATGATGAAATGTAGGTATAACCTACACCGTTCCCTTCCCTTCGCCTCCCCCCCCTTGAGCAAATCCTGGGTACGTGCCTGCCATTGAGAACTGTTGGGTATTGTTGAAAAGGAAAGTAGCTGCTACGAATCCTACATCAAAAACTGCCTTAAAAGAAGCCATTAAAGCAGTTTGGGTAGAAGAAATTACTGTAGACTTTTGCGAAAGACTGTGTTTATCAATGCCTCACAGAATTACTGCAGTAATCAAAAATAAAGGCAAACATACAAAATACTACTAGGTGTATATGACATTTTTGCATTCGGTTGTGTCTAGTTATTTAGAACTGTCATATGGCTGTTTAAAACCAATTGTTTAGCCAAAATAAATAAAAATTACCCTTTTACCGTATTTCTGCCTCTGATGCATCCATTCTGGCCACGGTATATGAAGTGAAAAAAAAAAGAGCTTCACTGGTCCAAGATCACGATCTTTTTTTTCTTAAGTTACAAAGATTTAAATCTTCGACTAACAGATTAAAAGAAGAAATATAACGTCTCAAAAAAATACAGCAAATATCGAGCACCTAAAACAGAGATGACTGGAGGAATACCTAAACATATTCGCCAAACACATGAAAATTTTATAAATTCACAAATAAAATGCGACAAAAGTTGAGATAAATTAGGAAACAACTCTCTCCTTATTCATAATTCCATCGAAAATTTAATATTTCCATACTAATTATTCAAATACTCTAAAATCAATTTAGTGAGAGAACGCTGATCAAAGCCTAAAAAGTGTCAGAGTTCAATCCCTTCATTTGAAGTAAAGTGAACCTTCGCCGTTATAAGGTCTCAAAACTAATCCCACTGCGCAACATAGCTTTCTTAACATAGCATAGAAAGCGTTATTGTATACAATTTTTACATGATGATTTCAGATATGTTATCAAAAAATGTCCCTCACGTCAGGTTTTATTGTTATGTGAACCCTTAAGCGCGCATTAGCGCCCGAAGGTATTCTCTGATTTCTGGTTATCAGGAAGCAGATTGGTCAGTTATTATGATGTCATCGATGACGTAAATTCTTGTCACATTTTTGTGAGGCATCTGATTGATTGGTTATTGCATTTCCGGTGACGCCAATCTGCCTCAGAGGTGTTGACTCTCACTAAACTGCCTTCCACTTCAGTGCTCCGTGAGCAGTCTTGTTGTCGGTAAAGAGGTGCATATTTTCTGATGTGTTTTATTTCAGAGTGAAAATGGCTTCCAAACGCTCTTGCATCAATAGTCCGGACAATTTCTGCTATGTTGTGGAACCTTTACACTTAAACCACAGAGGAAAAATATCGCAGAGTTGGTGAAAACAGCCTACCATCTGTATTTCGGTGTGAAACTTGGAGACCAAGATAAGTGCTGGGCACCGCACATTGTTTGTGTCTTTTGCAATAGCAACCTTACACAGTGGCTCAAAGACAAAGAAAAAATGAATTTTGCAGTGCCCATGGTTTGGCGAGAACAAAAAGACCATACAACGGACTGCTGCTTTTGTATGATAAAGATTTTTGGATTTTCTAACAAAACAAAACAACACACAATACCAAACATTCCATCTTCCATGAAACCAGTGCCTCATTCAGTTGATATGCCAATTCCTGTTGCACCAACAAACTGGGCAGAAATAGTAACCGAAAGTGACTCCGATAAAGAAGAATCAGCAACAAATACAAAACACTAATATGAGCCACATCTTCAAGCTGATCCACATCTTGTCACTCAATCAGAACTATGCGATTTAGTAAGAGACCTAAATCTTTCAAAGGACAAAGCTAAACTGCTGGCCTCACGATTAAAGGAATGGAATTTGTTGGCTCCAGGTACAAAAGTATCATTATTTCTCAACCGTTGTCAACAACTATCAAGCTTCTTCGACATCTAGGACAGCTTGTGCTTCTGCAAAGATATCGATGGCTTAATGCGTGAGCTTGGTGATGAACACAACCCTGATGAGTGGCATCTATTTATAGATTCTTCTATAAGCTTGAAGGCTGTTCTTCTGCATAATAGTAACTCAAAGCCATCAGTTCCTGTAGCACATGCAGTGCCTATGAAGGAATCTACGAAAGCATGGAGTTAATCTTACTTTCCATCAAGTACAATCAATACAACTGGAAAATTTGTGGCGATCTGAAGGTTATTGGCTTGCTCATGGGAATGCAAAGTGGATTCACCAAATACTGTTGTTTTCTGTGCTTGTGGGACAGCAGGGCTTCCAAAGATCATAATCGAGTTCAACATTGGCCACCAAGGAGCATACCTATCTAGAGAGAGGTGTTCGGAATAAACCATTGGTGACCCCAGACAATGTACTTCTTCCACCATTGCACATAAAACTTGGATTGATGAAGAACTTCGTGAAAGCTCTTGATAAAGAAAGTGAGACATTTCAGTATCTGAGAGAACGTTTTCCTCACATGACTGATGCAAAAGTGAAGGAAGGTATATTTATTGGTCCCCAAATCCGCACTGTCGTCTCTGATGAAAACTCTGAGCAAAAGCTGCCCAATATGGAACTAGCTGCTTGGAAGTCATTTAAACAGGTAAAGGATAAATTCCTTAGTAACAACAAATCAGAAAACTACCGAGGGTTAGTCAGCAATTTGCTTGATACATACAAAACAATGGGATGTCGCATGCCTCTGAAATTACATTTCTTGCACTCTCACTTGGATATTTCCCGAACAATTTGGGTGCTGTGAGCGACGAACAGGGTGAGCATTTTCACCAGGACATTACAATAATGGAACACAGGTATCAGGGCAAATACAGCCCTGAGATGATGGGCGATTACTGTTGGTTTCTTCAGAGAAACTTCAACTTCATATAAAAGAAAGTCGCGTACCATACATCACTTCCAATCGAAAAAATAACTATTTCCATGTTGTAATGTTCTGCGGCTGTATTGACAGTAAGTAAGAGTAAGCGTGAGTAACCTATTATATATATATATATATATATATATATATATATATATATATATATGTGTGTGTGTGTGTTCAGCTGTTGAAAGCTACTATATAGTGTCCTTGTTTTTTGTTATATTCACTGTAATGTTTACTGTAATACATGTAAATGTAAGCATATATCGTACAATACACATGTAGATAACATTGAATGCTGACGTCCTACATTATTTTGGAAGCCATTTTCGTAATCAGCAGGTCAGAATTAGTAAAGGGGAGGTTTCTTTTTAGTGTTAAAGACAAACAGTTAAATTTCGTTGCACAGTGTCACCATTTGCCACAAGGACAGGCGTTTTATCAAAACATGGCTCATACAGACCAAATCAGTACTGTTTCCTCTCTCCACACAAATTATATATGTACAATAATCATTCCAGGATAATTACATACATTATTCAACAATAAATATTCAAAGATCTCTCTCTCTCTCTCTCTTCTCATAGTTTCCCCGATAATATGCATTATTCGAAAGTTGAGAGTAAATAATATAACACCAGTACACATTTGAAAACTTGTCGATCGATTTTTACAAACTAGTTGGTGATTCTATATAATTTGAGTGCGCTGATCTCAAAATATAGTTAGTTTTTCCCTATCACGTATGGTTTTCTTACTACAGGGTGTGTCATAAATCCCCCATTTATCCCCAAATATGAACCATCTTATCGAGACCAACATTGGATTGCACATGCTAAACCATAAATTTTGTTGTTATAGACTGCAGTAACGCTTACATAATAATGTAGGGTAAATATATATAACAACCAGTCCCGTTCCCAGCAAAATACTCTCTCCCCTTGCATCAATGGGTGGTTAACATTTGGGGATAGATGAGGTATTACAACACCCCTTGTAGCACGAAATCTTTAGGTGATAGAGTAAAACCTAATTAAAGCAGAATTAAATAGCTCCTACCTCTTGGACAAGCATATTGCTTGTTTATGAAAGAATAAAAAAATAACTGAAAGAAACAAAATATATTTACCTTCTTTACTTGCAAACATTTCAGGACTTATTCCAAAGACTTAAGACTATGAGGTAGATCTGACTAATGACGACTAAACCGGTGCTTCTTTGATGTTTTCTTATGCTGTGCGTTAGGCTGATCTCGTTGCAGACACCAGCAGTAATCCGCCATCATATTTGTGCCATCTTCCTTGATATCTTCTTTCCATGGTTTTGATGTCCTGGTGAAATCGTTCCCCTTGCTCCTCACTGACATCTCCGAGATTTTCGGGAAAACGGTCAAGATGCGAAAATAAGAAGTGAACTTTCAAGCTCATGTTGCAGCCTAAGGCGCAAAACTTTTTAAGCATATTTTCCACCAGTCTTTCATAATTTTGGATTTTGTAGTTTCCCCAGAAGTTTTCAACAACATCTTTGAAACCAAGCCATGCTTCTTTTCCTTTATTGGTCATTGTGTTCCGGAAATGATCGTCTGTCAATAACTTTCTAATCTGAGGACCTATAAAAACACCTTCCTTTATTTTCTCGTAGCTAATCTTTCGATATTTTGAACAAATGTACTTGAAACATTCACCTTCTCTATTCAATGCTTTGACATACTGCTTCATCAAGCCTAACTTAATGTGCAAGGGTGGTAGGAGGATTTTATTTGGTTCAACTAGATGTTCATGTAAAATGTTCTTTGATCCTGGGGTAAGATTCTCTCTAGGAGGCCAAGTTTTCCTCTTCCAGTGCTGGTCACGTGCTCGACTATCCCATTCGCAGATGAAACATGGCATCTTAGTGTATCCTGACTGCTGCCCAAGTAACATGCAAAGGACTTTGAGATCCCCACACAATATCCATCTGTGATTTTGATACTGAATTTTTTCCAAAAGCAGTTTCATGTTATCATAGGTCTCTTTTAAATGAGTAGAATGGGCCACTGGGATTGATGCATATTTGTTACCGTTGTGCAGTAACACTCCTTTTAGACTGGTTTTAGAGGAATCTATAAACAACCTCCAGTCACTGGTTTGGTATTCGATGCCTAGCTTGCACACTAATCCTGTGATGTCATTGCAAAATACCAAGGGACCATCTTCTTCGAAAAAAGGCACGAAGTCTTTCTCACGATTTCTGTACCAAGCGAAGTATGTGTCGGATGCCAATAAATTGTTCTCCTGCAATCTAGACCCCAAAAGTTCTGCAGAGTCCTTAGGCAGATTTAAATCCCTGACTAAGTCATTTAGTTCGGCTTGGGTTAATGTTTAAGAGGATCTCGGTCAGCTGTTGGCTGTTCATAAACATCATCATTGTCTGATTTGGAGCTGAATCAGAATCTGAATTGTATTGATCCAGACTCTCGGGTGGGCGGGGAATAGGAACTTCTGGACCATGGGGTACCGGCCTTATTGCAGATGGAAGACTTGGGTATTGAAGGATCTCTTTATTCTTTGCATTATAACCTTTAACATTGCAAGAACAGAAGTAGCAGTCGTCGGTATGGTTTCTAGGCTCGCGCCATACCATAGGGATCCCAAATGGCAAACTTTTCTTTTTACCTTTGCTCCAATTCCTTAGTGCCGCAACACACGTAAGACAAACATTGTGTGGAGCCCAACTTTTGTCTTGATCTCCTAATTTAATTCAAAAATAAGCATGATAAGCTCTCTTAATGAAGGTCGTTCCATTTGTCCTTTGTTTTACAACATACCGACCACAAATATAACAAAATATGTCTGAACTATGGGTACATCCTCTAGAAGCCATTATTAAAATTTTAAAGACGTAATGTTAGAATTATCTATCTGAAAAATATGAAAAAACGAAATTAATTAAAGATAAAAGAGGTAAAAAACTACAAAACGCCCCAAAATTGTTTTGCTAATAACTTTAAAACTTTGGGTGATAGAAACAAACTGGTAGCATTTTTGAATTCAGCGCAGCGAACTGCTTCAGAATCACAACTCAAAATAAAGAAATCGATTTTCATGCAGACCGGTGTAATTTATTCCCTTGTAAAAAATATACAAAGGAATACAAAGGATACCAAACAGAAATAGACTGGCTGGTCCCAACGAGGCTGTCTATTTAAGAAGGAGGGTTGAAAGAAGGAAGAAATTTTAAAGACAAGTGAAAGTTTCAAAGCAAAACAAAGAAAAGAGGTTGAGAGGTAGAAAAGAATTTAAGGATGAAGTGAAAATTTTAAAGTACAGAGGAGGAAACCCAAGTGAAAATTCTACATTTCTTTGCGCTAAACTATGCTTCCAACTTGGGGCTTAAGACAAGAGAAACATCTAGTTTCTTTTGAAAGGATTCGATCGAATTACTTTTGTAGAGACCGACCGGAAATTCCTTTCCTCACGTCCGCAAGCATCTGGGAATCATCAGAAATCGAAAAACACACGTGGTGTTGAAGGAGAGAAAAACAAAAGGGTGTTTGTCTTCTCCAAAAAGCCCGCGAAAAGTTAGCGTCTTCCGAGCCTATATAAGCCAGAGTTTACTAAATTCACTCTCACTTTGCTCGTTACTCCTCCTCGTGAATCTCCTTTCACGTAGCGCCGTTCGACCTCAGCCGACCTCAGTCCCTCAAGCAACACCTCAACAATACAGGAAGCGAATGAACACTTGAGGCGACCTACAATTTTATCCCGGCGGAAGCAAACATTACTCTACTGGCGTCATCCTTCTGGCTCTGGCTATACTCATCCTTCACCACAATTCGGTCGGCGCCCCTTCAACAAGTCTATCAACGGGCCATTAACACATTCTCCTGCCGGTAGGTCTGTACGTCCTCAGACCATCTCCGTCGAAACGCAGTACAGTGAACCTTCACGTAGCCCTCGTCAGTCTTCAGAGTTATCCACGTCGAAACGCAGGACGGTAAACCTTCACGTCGAAATTTCAGGTCGGTAAGCCTTTCGTATGCCCTCACTCGGCCTACAGTTTTTTGTTACGTCGTGCTAGACTATTCAGGATTTAAGGCTGAAGAGTCCACAAGCTCTGCCTAATCGCGTAGGCCCTAAAAGTGTCTTAATTACCGTTCAAACTAACTCTCCCGTTTCTAATCAAGTAGGCCCTAAAAAGTATCTTCAATACCGTTCAAACTAACTCTCCCGTTAAGACCGCAGTAGGCCTATTCAAGTGTTGTACCAATACCGTAGTTTTGTATCACCTTGTTATTCTGTTCATTCATATAACTTACTTATTTGCATCCGATTGTTTATGTGCTCTTTTATGCATTTCATTTTACCGACCTAATCCATTTACTGTACCATACTGTACTTTCATTATTTCAGTTATTATTGACTAATTACTTATTCTGTGTTCATCTCTGCATATCTCATTAGCCGACCTGAATTAGTGTACTTACTTAACAATTAGACTGTATAACTATTTCTTATTGCTATAATCAGTCATCTTTAACATAGTATAAAGACTGTTATAGAATTGTTAATCACTATAAATACCGTTATAGAAATGTTAATCACTGTGAACAAATAATTCATTTACTTTTTTAATTAAACATAAAACAACAAAGTAATTTTTCTCTCCTTATTAAATATTGTTTGTTTGGGTTGTATTTCCGGTAACGGAAATTTTTGTGTTTTTTCCACCAAAACATGCTAAAACCATTGGTTTCCTGTTGTTTAGGATGAATGTGACCATCGCCATTACAGTAAATTATTGCTTGAAGTGATTTCACCCCCCCAACCCCTACTACAATCTGGGGGGACTACCGTGGGAACCGGGGGTTTTGGGTGGGGGAACACAGCACAAGCAATAATTTAATGTAATAGCGATGGTCAGATTTATCCTAAACAACAGGAAACCAATGGTTTTAGCATGTTTTGGAGGAAAAAACACGTGTCATGAAACATATCAAAAACCATGAGAAAAACCTAGGTTTCATGGAAAACCTAACCTAACTAACCTAAAAAATATAAAACCCTATACCGATCAATTTGTGATATGTGATCCGGGGGCTCCGCCCCCGTACCCTCGAGACCTAAATTATACAAATTGGACACACTACATTTAAAGGGAGAACACCATGCGAGCTCTACTAGCGTCACCGCACATCCGCAACAGACCGAAGCCATTTTCAAACTGAAGTGAATGAACGATACGATAGTAGGGTTGCCAACTCAAAATTTCCTAGATTCATACCCAAAAATGTTTTTCGTAATTTTCTAACTTCGTTTTTTTTTACTATGCGACACATGCAATCAACGTATTTTAATAAGAGAAACAACTTTGTCTCTATGGTATTTTTCGAAATTTTGCTTAATTAAGTGGCGCCCGTATTCTGAACCATTACCGTATTTCCAAACTGGTGACCCCTAATTATTCATTTCAATATAAGTCATTAATTATAGTAAGCCTATTTTAGGATCTTTTCCAAATGGACGCCCCCACGGGATTTAGCTGAAAATTTGTATATTAATAAATTTGTATATTCTAATGACGAAAATGGCATTATTTTCCTGGAGAAATATACACAACATACGAAAAAAATTGCATTCATATGCGCACTAGTTTGCATGGCGCATGACCGTTATCTAAATTATGTAGCGTTATGTAGTGGGTTTTACAAAATAAAACGCAGATAATATCCTTTCTTTATTAAAATTTGCGGTACTTGTGGGTTATCTGTCGCCACTTTTTAATTTAATTTTCCAACTATACTCATCCTTCACCACAATTCGGTCGGCGCCCCTTCAACAAGTCTATCAACGGGCCATTAACACATTCTCCTGCCGGTAGGTCTGTACGTCCTCAGACCATCTCCGTCGAAACGCAGTACAGTGAACCTTCACGTAAGCCCTCGTCAGTCTTCAGAGTTATCCACGTCGAAACGCAGGACGGTAAACCTTCACGTCGAAATTTCAGGTCGGTAAGCCTTTCGTATGCCCTCACTCGGCCTACAGTTTTTTGTTACGTCGTGCTAGACTATTCAGGATTCAAGGCTGAAGAGTCCACAAGCTCTGCCTAATCGCGTAGGCCCTAAAAGTGTCTTAATTACCGTTCAAACTAACTCTCCCGTTTCTAATCAAGTAGGCCCTAAAAAGTATCTTCAATACCGTTCAAACTGAACCGTTCAAACTCAGTGTGTTATCATGTTGCCATTTTTACAAAAATGTTTTTACGCCTCGTGAACAGGCTCTCATCGATCTCAACCACTATTCCTTCTAACCTAACCTAACCTAACCTAATCTAACCTAAGGGGTCATTTATTTTTTAGTTAGGTTAGGTTAGGTTAGGTTAGTGTGTGGTTAGGTTAGTGTGAGGTTAGGTTAGATTAGATTAGGTTAGGTAAGGTTAGGTTAGGTTAGAAGGAATAGTGGTTGAGATCGATGAGAGCCTGTTCACGAGGCGTAAAAACATTTTTGTAAAAATGGCAACATGATAACACACATCTGTATTTGTGAAAAAGTTGGAAAATTAAATTAAAAAGTGGCGACAGATAACCCACAAGTACCAAATTTGCAGTATTTAATAATATTTTAAATAAATCTTCATTTTCATACTTTTTTCTCCATACGAACTCGCATAACCTAATTTTTGTTGTTATTAATGTTTATTTGTTGCCTGCTTAGACCTAGTTTAGTCTGAATATTATTGTTGTAGTGTGAGCATATGATAATGCAGTGCTGTGATCTATCTACTTGCGAGTTGCCCCCGGTCAACTGAATGCCCTGTTAGGTCAATTGAATGTCCGGGTAGGTCAACTGTACGCCCTTGACGATTGGTTAGGTTAAGTCATGATATTTTCGTTAGTTTTAACGAAAATATCACTACTTAACCTAACCAATCGTCAAGGGTGTACAGTTGACCTAACCGGCTATTCAATTAACCGGGAGCCACACAGCAACCTCGTATCCGGGCGTCATGAGCGGTGTAAACTAGATAACGGTCATGCGTCATGCAAACTAGTGCGCATATAAATGCAATTTTTTTCGTATGTTGCGCATATTTCTCCAGGAAAATAATGTTAATTCGTTATTAGAATATAAAAATTTAATAGTATACAAATTTTCAGCTAAATCCCGTGGGGTCGTCTATTTGGAAAAGATCCCTATTTTCTTGGCCACATCAAACTGGTGATCCGTAGGCCACTATACTTTGAACTACGCTGGCAATCCATTCCACAAATTAATTATACAATTGAAGAAAAAATGTTTAGCTTCATTAGAATTAAAATGTTTATCCACTAATTTGGAACCATTACCGCGAGTTCTGTCTGCATTCCTGAAGGTGAAATATTTTTTGGCTTCGACATTATCAAAACCTTTAATCATTTTAAACACCTGGATTAATTAAATCTTCTCAATTCGCGTTTTTACAAGTGAGAATAAATTTAACGTTTCTAAACAGGCAACGTATGATTTGTTTCTAAGTCTAGGAATCATCTCAGTACCCCGTCGCTGCACTCTCTCCATTCTGTCGTTGACTCGTTACCCTGTCATAAATATGGGGACTAGAATTGAACACAGTATTCCAGGTGTGGGCGTACTAAGGAATTATATAATGTTTGCTTTGTTTTCTCCGACTTAAACTCAAACGATCTACCAATAACTTCTGAGATTCTATTTGCTTTTCTCACAGCTTCGATACATTGCTTACTCTGTTTAAGAGTGTCGGCAATAATAATACCTACGAGTAAATTTTTCTTTTCCGTAACACTAGTTAGTGACTCGTCGCGCATAAAATACTTTTCTACGACATTGTTTCTACCGATATGCAACGTTTTGTATTTATCTATATTAAAGTTCATATGCCAAATTTCCGCCCACTTCAGTAATTTATTAATGTCTTCTTGAATCTGCAAACGTTCTGCCGCTTATTTTGTTCGTTCCCCTAGTTTCGTATCATCCCCAAATTTTGAAATTATACTGTTAATTACCAAGTCGATGTCATTGATATAAATAATAAAAAGAACTGGTCCCAGAACTGATCCCTGAGGCACGCGGCTAGTTATACTTTTCCAGTTAGACGTTTTGACATTATTGATCACTCTTTGTTTACGTCCACTAAGACAATTTTCGATCCATTTGAGAACATTACCATCCATTCCGTGAGAATGAAGTGTAGTTAGTAATCTTCTATATGGCACTTTATCAAACGCTTTTTGAAAATCGAAATATATAATATCTACTGTTTGGGCCGTTCAAAAATTACATAGCGCTATTTTTGCTAAAACTTGACAGCCCCACCCCCTTATAACGTTCGGTAACGCTAGACCAGACACTCACTAAGGTGTTATGTAACCCCTAATAGGGGGTGTCTGGTCTAGCGTTGTTACGGAACGTTATAAGGGGGTGGGGGTGTCAAGTTTTAGCAAAACTAGCGTTACGTAATTTTTGAAAGGCCCCTTTTACTCTCGCCATATATATTTGCACTATCATTAAAGAAGTTCAGCAAATTAGTATGACGAACGATTACGTCGAAAGCCGTGTTGAGAATCTTTGATTAATTTATTAATTTCTAAGTGATTAACTATTTTATCCCGAACGATGGTCTCCATAAGCTTTCCAACTACTGAAGTCAGGCTGATGGGACGATAATTTCCCGGTAGTGATTTGTCCCCTTTTTTAAATATTGGTGTAATGTTTGCAAATTTCCAATCGACCGGAACTTCTCCAGACTGTAGCGACTATTACACTGGGCAACACGTATTTTATTGAATGATATCTGACACTTGATTCTAGGTAATTTGGGTGCGCTGAATACGAATTTCAACTCGGTTTGGCTCTATCAGGTCCTGATTCTTGTCGACAGCCTATGTGCCATTTTCCAGATTTTTCAAATTAGGACTAAAAAATTAAGTCATGTGTTAATTTTTTTTTTCAAGTTTCATGAATACAAGCAGTTCAAACTACAGTAAAATTACATTATAACGATAGAAATGACTTAAAATAAAAAAACAAACAGATATGAAGCTTTCACTGTGGCAAAAATTTTCTTTTGTAAGACTTTCTAGCGTATTTGCTTGTTGATGGCAGGTCTCTTTTCAAGCACCAGCAGTAAATCAGCCATCATGTGGGAATCCCCAGCGCAGCGGCTTGGTACCGTTCCTCCATAATTTTGATATCTTGGTGGAATCTCTCCCCTTGTTCGTCACTTACATCACCTAAATTACTTGGAAATTGGTCAAGATGGCTATTCAAAAAATGCATGCATTTTTATGCTCATATTGCAACCTAACTCTTTGTAGTCCCTTAAAAGTTTTTTTACGATTTCTTCGTAGTTATCTGCCCTATAATTGCCTAAAAAGTTTTCTATCAAGTCCACGAATGAGAAACCAGCCATTTTTTTCGCGTTCATTCATGACATTAGGAGAATTGCTGTCTTTAATCATTGTTCTTATTTGTGGACGGTCGAAAATTCCCGCCTTGATTTTTTCATAACTTAAACTTGGAAATTTTGAAGTTATGTATTTGAAACACTCGCCGTTCGTATCTAAAGCTTTTACATATTGTTTAATGAGGCCTAGTTTTATATGCAGAGGAGGAAATATGATTTTATCTCTGCTCACTAAAGGTGGATTAATTACGTTTTTTTCTCCGACAGTAAGTGATGTTCGTGCTGGCCAGATTTGTTTGAAATAATGTTCTTCCTTGGCTCTGCTGTCCCATAAGCAAAGGAAGCAGGGATATTTAGTATACCCTCCTTGTTGTCCTAGCAGAAAATTAACCATTTTTAGTCAACACATATGATCCACTCGTGCTCCCTATATTTGATAAGATTTAAAACCTTTTCTATATGTTCATACTTTTCTTTTAATTTTGTTAAGTGCCCAATCGGTATCGAGCCGTATAGATTGCCATTATGCAACAACACCACTTAAGACTTCTTTTCGAACTGTCTAAAAACAAGCGCCAATCATTTGCATCGTAAGACTCAACCCCCATCTTCTTTAACAAACCAACTATGGCGCAGCAATATACTAAACTATCCTCTGTTCTAAAATATTTAACAAAGTTCTTCTTCTCTTTTTCTGTAAAATGAATGTATGTGTTTGAAGTAAGCAAGTTTTTCTCTTTAAGTCTTGAAGCTAAAATTTCCGCAGCCTTTTTTGGCAAATTTAGATCCCTTACAAGATCATTCAACTCGGCCTGGTTAAACTTTTGCGGATCGTTTTGACTTTCAAATACGCTGTGGGTCAAAATCGGTGTCTGACTCCTCAAAGTGCATAACAATATTTCAGGAACATCTTCAACTAATTCTTGAGTTGGCAGACCCTTAAATTTTGGAATGGGGATCTCATTTGAATGTAGCACAGTCGTATCGCGGTGTCGAAATTTGGGTACTCGATACAATGTTTATTTTTCTTAGTGAAGCCCGAATCTTGACAAAGCAAAGGTAGCAATCGGTCTCGTGGTTAGTAGGCTCTCGCCACACCTGATATGGAAAAAAATTGTAAAGCGTTAACAAAAGCGACGAGAGACTTGTTTTTATGAATTTTATCAAAAGTTATCACCCAAACATTTAACATTTCTATGTGGTTCAACCTTATGCAATATTTGAGATTCTTATAAACATTTTCGTAAATTTTTTATGTACCTAAGTTACAATTACATTTAGGTAAGTTACAGTATACTAGTGATTAAATTACGTAGTTTTATGAAATCATAAACTTACCATCGGAACTCCAAAAGGTATTTTTGAATCCGAACCCTTCGTCCAATGTCGCAGTCTTTCAATGCATATAGTGCAGGCTTTATGTGGAGCCCACGATTTATCTTGGTCCCCCAGTTTTTATGCCAAAATAAGCTAAGTAAGCTCTTTTTACGAAGTCAGTTATATTTGCTCGTTGATGTGGAAGTGTAAAATTTCCACATATATAACAGAAGGAATCAGGGTTGTTTTTGCATTTGAACTTTCTAGTGCTTGATGACATATTGCTTGATTGTTCTGCCAATTTGTAAAGGTATTTAAAGCCCTTAATTCATATAAATTTAAGAAAATCTGAAATATAAACACAAAAATTGTTTAAATAGGTACTTATTATGAAATAGGTACTTACAATCTATGAAATTAAACTAGAAACACGGATGAGTAGGTACAATATAAATTACGTCTAATTAAATCAACTATATTAAATCACGATGACAAAATTACTCACTAAATCTTATGCCAATTCAAAATTATGTTAATGCCCAAACTTAATTAACTAACTCAACTGACTGACTGACTGACTGACTGATTGAATTGACTGATTAACTCTGGAAACGAGTCGCTTTTATATATTTTAGTTGTCCCTCTAGAATACTCTACAGAGAACAGGAACGCTCGACAAAATTTTAGAATTCTATGATATTTTTAGCTTAATTTACTAATATTAAAATGGGTTAAAAATGACAAAATTAAAAATATTTTTAGGTGTTACATATAAAAATATACATAATACAACAATACCATAACAATAGGTACAAATACCTAGATAAAAACCTAGTTGCATAATGTGTAACTGCAAAAAGACTTAGCGAGTATTGAGAAAAAAACCTTTTTATGAATACGACGAAAGAGGAGGGGTGTTGAGCAAAATCAGGACCTGATAGAGCAAAACCGAGTAAAAATTCGTGCTCAGCGCACCCAAATTACCTAGAACTAACTGTCAAATCTAATTCAATAGACAAAAAGTTGAAATTTGTTCCCCAGTGAATTATTAATTAAATATATATTTAAGACGAGAGACTATTACGCAGTTCACTCCTTTAAGCACCCTAGGGTAGAGCTTATCTGGACCGGGAGTTTTATCAGGATTAATTTTACCTATGGCTGAGAACACTTCGCTTTCACTAATGGTAAAATCGTGAAGCTTTAACTGATTATCACTGAGCATGATTACAGGAACGGGAATGTTGTTCATATTTTCGTTAGTAAACACGGAAGAGAAGGATTTATTTAAAGCTTCCGTCATTTGTAAGCCATCGTAAATTTTTTCGTTGTTTTCACCTTTCAGTGGACCAATAGTCTTCGAAGCTACTTTTGGAGCAAGTGTAGTTTACGTCCCCCTGACGTAAAAGGGGACACAAACTACACTAGGTCAAAGGTGGGGAACATAAACTACACTAGGATCTTTAGGAGACATTTTTTAAATGAATCCATCATATAAAACTTTAAAACTAACGAAATATTACGACTTAACCTAACCAATCGTCAATATATATATATATATATATATATAATATTAATATATATATATATATATATATATATAACGTAAAAACGACGCTTGTATAGGAGATATTCCGCGTTAATAATACTGCGTAATAATACGACGTAAGTATAGAGGAGCGTTCTGCACACGAGGAAGAGAAATAACGAACAAATGAAAAATGAGGTGAACCGCCCGGGAATCGAACCCAGGATCTTCCGATTGCCGGTCAGATGCGCTATCCATTACACCACGGGCCTCGATCAGTCATAAGTCGAAATTCTCCTACATAGGGCAGAAACCAATGCCCTGAGAGGGCACCCTCGCAAATCGTGAATATGTACATTTAACTGCAATGACCACGCAGTATATTAATGTATAGAAACGACGTAAGTATAGAGGAGCGTTCTGCACACGAGGAAGAGAAATAACGAACAAATGAAAAATGAGGTGAACCGCCCGGGAATCGACCTCATTTTTCATTTGTTCGTTATTTCTCTTCCTCGTGTGCAGAACGCTCCTCTATACTTACGTCGTTTCTATACATTAATATACTGCGTGGTCATTGCAGTTAAATGTATATATATATATATATATATATATATATATATATATAATATCACCTCAGTGGTGTAGTGGTTAGCGTCGCTGACTACGAATCCATCGGCCCCCCAGATCGACACTCGGTGACGGCAGCCGGCGCGCAGCAAAACCCAGTTGTTCATCCTTCCACACAATAAAGAAAGTGGTTGGTAGATAAATGGGTACCCTGGATGGCCTAGTGGTTAAGACGCTGGGCTGCTGGTGGGGCGTGGTTCGGATTCCACGTTAAACTGTAGGTCTAAGGTAGAGTGAAAAGCTTGACATTCGTCAGAATGAACAATTCGGGCGGAAGTAGTATAGTGTCAAAAGGGTGGAGCGCAATGCAGTTGCATAATGTTGCAAGAGTGCCACCCCCGCCCCCTTTCGTTGCTAATCCCCGCCCCCCTCGATGCCAAGGCACCCCCTTTGTGCCAGCCCCAAAATGGGACTGCAAGGGGTATGCAATTTGGAAGCGTTCTCCCCCAAGCTATTCCCCCCAAAGGGGCAGAAAGAAAGAAAGAGAGAGAGAGAGGAAGATGAGAGTACCAACCTTTGTTGCCAATCCCAAAATGGGATTGCAAGGGGCATGCAACTTGGAGGCAGAGTTCTCCACCAAGCTATTCCCCCCAAAGGGGTATACCCAGGGCTGCCAAATAATTTTCATCAAAAGTACCAAAATGACCAAGCAAAAAGTACCAAATATTCCAAAAAAGCACCAAATTAAAAAAGAAAAACAAAACAAAAAACTTTAGTGCCAAAATATAAAATGAAATGGAACTTACCTTTTTAATTAAAAACTTGCACCTTCTTCTTCAATCTTTTCCTTTATATACCATTTTTTTTCTATCATCTTTTTGCAAAGGTCTGTTGTTGGTTGCCATTCTTTGCAATTTGAGCCTTGAATTAAGCCCTTACTATATAAAAGAGCATTGATTGTTTCAGTTTTTAGGGAAGAACGATTTTTTCGTTTGATGTTATTTAGTGTAGAAAATATTGGTTCAGCGGCAGCTGAAGAATGAGGCAATGAAAGTAGATTTAGCATTAACTTTGATAATTTAGGGAAACGATATGCATCCCCACATTTCTCTCGAGAAATATTGTACCAATATTTTTGCCAAATATGCCAAACATCACTAAAGTAGTGACTAAAAAGCGCTAAAAAGGCTGTTTGGAGAAGTTGCTCAAATAGTACCAAATTTCATTAAAGTCGTACCAAACGTACCAAAGGGGTAAACGTATCAAATTTGGTACGTTAGTACCAATTTTGGCAGCCCTGGGTATACCTAACCTAAGAGGCTTCTATGGGAGGGAAGGGGTTTCCTCACCACCCAAAGGGCCAGAAACAGAAAGGACCAGAGGTCCTTGCTCGGCTGGGAGCCGAGCTTGTATGACTCCGTCATCCGCCTCCCGCTCTTTTATAGACCTCTAATCGGCCAGTTGGCTGAGTTGCCAGATAGCGCCATGTATTTAATTCACCAGCCAATAGAAGGCTGAGTTGCCAGTTTGTGCTATATATTTAATTAAACCATATATTAATCATCCAATAGAAGACTGAGTTGCCAGATAGCAATATTTATTAAATTAATTCATATATTATTCGGCCATTTGGTTGCTAAATACCACCATATATTTTAATTTATATGATGATAGTTGTCAGGTACTGCCATTTATTTTAAATCGCTATCAATACAGATGAATTTTCGCCTTAAAGAGAGCTAAATATTTTAAAAGAAATTCTGTTTATTAAATAAATAATTAGAATTTAAACACACTCTCTTTACACAACTAAAATAAATCATTTTATTACTTAATTCCTATTTTTATTATTATTAATAACACAATTTTCGCTAATTGTGAGTCCGTATATTGTACCCGTCTAGGTACGATCCAACTTTTAAATCCTTTTTCTTAAATATTTCCAAAAGAATACTGGATTACTGAATAAAAATGCCAGTACCAGTTGTCAAAATATTTTTTTTTAATTTTGCGAATTAATATCAAATATATATATATATATTATATATATATATATATATCACACCTTCTTGCATAATATACAAGCTCATAATAATAATAAACTATTTCTTGGGGTAATTTGAGTGTTAAAAATTACTAAATACAGAAAGTCAGTTAAAGATTTTTTCATTTAGATAAATGAAAAATAAACAGACATGCATCACGATATTCTGCAGGGTAAACCTTTAAGGTATAAGCAAGAACGAGTATACTTACCCCACGCAATACTATTTTGCATAGGAATCGCATAAAGTCCGAGTCATTACACAATCTTATGAGATCGACGCAAGATATTAATAATATATATATAGGAATAATTCGCATATTAAAAGGTGCGTCTCCCCCCAAATGATCAAAACTCAAAAGCGTGAAACAAATTTTTAAAAAATAAGAATGCAAAGTATGTAAATAGCTCGTAAGTTACTATTTTTGCGGCTCTAAAACGCTGTAATCTGCTCTATACACACTTCCATGTATAAACTTGTCCTTAACCTACTTCACAATCAAGTACCGGTTTCGAGACCTGTTTAAAACGAAGCCAATCTTTATAAAGGTATTTCATAACATGTAATACCATCGTTACCTCAAAATATGACAGCTTCTTGACGCGGTCTATAGGGATTTTGCCACGACAGCCAGGGCCTCAGGATGCTATCGTCTCAGAGCATCACCATTCAAGTCAGCCCTGTTGCTGGGTCGTGCACCTCAGCCAAGCGCCAGTGCCACCCGGCTGAACCATATAATTACCCAACCAAATAAAATATATTATTGTGTACAAGGAATCAATAAAACGCCGTTACATCAATCTGATTTAAAACACGAAAAATTATTCAATAAAACGCCGTTACATCAATCTGATTTTAAAGGGAAGTTTTAGTCCTGACTCTTACACTTTTGCTAACTATGCTTTATATATATATATATATATAATATTATATATATATATATATATATATATATATATAATCCGGCTAAATGAATATTTAAAAAATATATCGCTGTGTTTTGTCTTTTTATAATTTATTTAAATCCGTTATTTCTTTATCTTCTCTCCTCTTTCGTTTCACGCCAATAACCGAATTTCTAAAATACGAAGATAAACGTTAACACGAAAAATTATTCAATAAAACGCCGTTACATCAATCTGATTTTAAAGGGAAGTTTTAACCCTGCACTCTGGCACTTTTGCTAACTATGCTTCATCTATATATATATATATATAGAATATATATATATATATATATATATATATATATATATATAATCCGGCTAAATGAATATTAAAAAAATATATCGCTGTGTTTTGTCTTTTATTATAACTTATTTAAATCCATTATTTTTATCTTCTCTCCTCTTCCGTTTCACGCCAATAACCGAATTTCTAAAATACGAAGATAACCTTTCATAAATTTTGTAAATGTACAGGTGAAGGCGTGTTTTATGACGTATCTTTCGGTTCAGTATACGGGGCAGGAAGTTAATAAAGGGTGATCCAGAGAAATGGGACCCAAAAGAAACCCCTGTAACTCTTAAAGTATAAGTCCTTTTATAAAATCATACGCATCATTCGAAAGAGGATAGTTACAAGTTTGTCCAGGATTGTATAGGTTTTGACAATACAAGACAAGATAAGATACAAAACAAAATAAATGTGTTAGTTAAAACTAACCCTTCAAGATGACTGCATGGACTGTGGAACAGCTTCGTTTCATAACTGAGCAATATTATGAGCATGGAAGAAGTGTAGTTTCAGCTCAAAGCCCTTTCAAGACAAATTTTCAGATGTCAAAATCACCTTCTAAGAAAGTAATCCGTCGGTGTGTCAGAAATTTTTCCCTAACTGGCAGCATTGGAAAAAGAAAACCAACTGGAAGAGTGCGCACAGCAAGGATAGACGAGATCATTAACATAACTCATGAAATTGTACAGGATAATCCTAACATAAGCATCAGACGTGCTTCTCAGCTGTTAGGAGTTGGATATGGAACAACACACCGTATATTCAAGCAAATTTAATGCTCTTTCCATATAAATTCAAACAGTGCAACAACTAAACGATGGAGATTTCGCACGAAGACGACAATTCTGTCAATGGATCCAACAGAAGGTAAATGACACCACCAATTTTCTAGCAACTTTGATTATGTCAGACGAAGCCCATTTTCACTTGAATGGAACTGTAACAAACAAAATTGTCGTTTCTGGGCAACAGAAAATCCATTGAATATTACCGAAGTCCCGTTGCATAGTCAGCGTGTAACTGTTTGTGTGGTCTTACTGCATCTTCAGATCATAGGGCCGTACTTTTTCGAGGATTCCACCGGAAACACGGTCACTGTAAATGGTGATCGCTACGAAAAAATGTTGACCGATTTCCTTATTCCTAAATTAAGAGATCTTTGTCTAGAAAACCACTGGTTCCAACAAGACGGAGCTACCTGCCATACCACGAGGAACTGCATGGCAGTTTTGCGTCAAACGTTTCCAGGCGAGTTAATCTCAAGATTTGGAGACGTGAATGGCCCACAAGGTCTCCGGATTTTTCTCCATTAGATTATTATCTCTAGGGATATTTAAAGAGTAGGGTCTACAGAAATAACCCAACGACCTTGCAAGAATTGAAGGCATCACAAATGAGATACAGGCCATACCACCGCACACTCTTGCAAAAGTGATGCAGAACTTACAAGCGAGAACACTGAAATGCTTGCAACTAATGGAGCACATTTGAAAGGAGTCATTTTAAAAATAAATATTTCATAATAAACTTGTAACTCTACTCTTTCGAATGATATATAGTTTTTATGAAAGGAATTAAATATTAAGAATATTTGGCTTTTTTTTATGGGTCCGATTTATCTGGATCACCCAGTATTATATTTGTGGTACATCTACAGATTAAATTAACGCTGTCCTTGATGACAAAAGCTACCTCTATCTGTTTAACAAAGAATATTCCAGGTAAAGGGTTTCATTTTATGCACAAGCTTTCAGTATATATATATATATATATATATATATATATATGAGTTCTCAACAAAATATAAATTGGTATTTATTCTATTTTTAAAATCAATTTAGCCTATCACACAATACGCGGGATGTTTTGGGGCTTTTCAGGTCGAAGATTACGAACCTTCAACCACAAATGAATCGTGTGGCTGATAGCGTCACGACACGCACACAATACAACACAGAAAATAGAGAAAAATATTCCAAAATGAATTATACCAGAAGGGCAGAGAACAATAAAAAATTCTGGAAACTTGTAAACACATTTCCTCCCAGAAAAATAATCCGAGATGGGGCACAATAGAATCGTATATCTCGACACTACCCAAACAATACACTTTATATATATATTATATATATATATATATATATAATATATATATATATATATACTATATATAATATATATATATATATATATATATATATATATATATCACACACACGGTTTAATTGTTAACATTTGTAGAAAAGCTTTTGCCAACTGGGAAAAGGCACGTTTTTTATCGGCAAATGCGGACAAGGCTTTGTTCTACCCGGCAAAAGGTCACAGGTCCACCTTTCGCCGAATATGATTGTAGTAATGACAGACAAAACCCCATTCTCTCACAATATGCAGGTGTCTCTCACCAAACCTAAATTTAAAAAACTTTTTGAAATCCAGGAATACGTGAATGAACCGGTATATCCAACATACGGGTCTGATGCTCCACACAGATTTGATGACGGCCTTCCAATCACCGTCCAGGAATACCTGAATGTTCTCGTTTTGAATATGCATATGCCTAAACCACGCCCTACCCTTCGTGGAACCACCAATGATTGTCTTTGAAAAGGATGCACGCTCTCGGCTGGCCGAAAATGCCCGCCACAAGTCCTAAACAACGCCCCTATTCCAGCAGTGCTCCAATAGGAAACAAGGTTCTCCGCTTGTAGGCAGGGGGCGTACCCCTTATAAATGGGGCACTTCGTCGCTTAGAGTCAGTTTCTCCAGCTGTCGAATCCGCAACAATGGCGAATCTTTATAACTCTCCTGATCTGTTTTTTGAAGGAGATCACGGCAGTCATGCGGCAGTGTACCTTTTCAGTGTGTTAGAACGCAGCGAGCTTTTCCCTTCAGAGCTTGTTACAGAAATTTGCGAAACAGTGGATCAACCTCTCATTCAAGAATCAGCTGAAATGTAAGTATTTTGTATTGTCACAATAAGTGTTTTGAAAAATAATGTTTAATTAAAGTCTGTGTCCCATATATTCAGTATATATATCAGCTCTCGTCATTTTTTAATTTTAAATCTGTGTTCATTGTGTGTGTTTCTCGTCAAATTAAAGATGCACTTGTTTGTTTCTCGTTTTCCCATAACAAATGCGCTCTGAAACTAGTCTTATATAAGGTTGCAAAATATAGCTCGTAAACCTGATGAGGCGTCATATTAACTGGTTTGAAAACTAGTCTGTAATGCCTCCCGTTTATAATTACCAGTCTAATTTTCCTTTTGTTATGAATTTCCTGAAAGTTATTCTCGTTGTGTTTAACTATCCGCTGTCTCCATCATTATTATATCACCATTTGTATATATATTGCAGCATCTTGCTACATCTTGCAACATCGCTTTGTAGCAATACACACATATATATATATATCTCTGCATATGTTGGAGTTTTAAGATTATTTTACGATAATGCGGTGCTACAGTAGGATTTTGCCAATTTGCAATAAAAGATGCGGTAGCCATCCCTTTTAGCGGCAACCAGTTCATGACAATTATTTTAATTACAGGACCGCCACGGAGTTAGACCGTGTTATAAACACTTTCGACGAAAGGAGAACGAGTGCTTCGCCGAACAGTCCACCCAGCGGAGCAGAGGTTACAGTATTGAATCACAGTCGGCCAAGCGAACGCGAATTTGCAGACGAGTTAATGTAAGTGTTTTGACCCGGTATAGTATTTTTAAAGTAAATTTTTCTACAACGTAAATTAGGCACATTGATTTAACCGGCTCTTTGCTCGTTTATAATATAACCTGTCAATCACTAAGTATTAATTAGCTTTATAAGTACCACTACAACCGCGTTTTGAAACTAGTTTAGGCCTTATTCACGACCTATAATATATTATATATATATATATATATATACACACACACACACACACATATATGTATATATATATATATCGTTTCAATCGGAATTATCTTATAAAGAACCCTTAATTTTCTCTTTATTTTACAGGAGCGAAACGGAGGTAGATGATATTATAAATACTTTTGTAGAAAGGGTGGCAAATGAAGTGGAACCCACAGCAGCAGGCGAACCAGATGTCGGGGTATTGGCACACAACCGCTCACCCGAATGCGCTGTCGTCGCAGAGATTATGTAAGTATTTTTAGGATATTAACAAAACATGACATATTTTCATTTACTAAACATGTACAAAAAGGGGCAGCGCCCAATTCTTAATTGTTACAAATGTATATACAAATTTACACAATATAGAGCTTACAAATTACAGGGGGTTGCAACATGTGGGAATTTTTTTTTTATATGTCTGCATACATATTATCGTTCATATTTGTGTCACACAAATCGAATAATTTTAAAAAATACATAAATCCCTTCCCGCGCGACATGTGCCTGAGAAACAAGATACAATATAACCCACATGTTTCGGTATAAAAGCTTTGAAGTTGATATGGGGCCCAAATTATCTCAGGCACACGTAATTGCGCGATAAAACTTACACTTGTCGAGTCATGCCATGGTGGGGTACCGAGTGAATCGAAATAATACATTCTTCCCTTAGTTTTGAAATAAATCGCAAACCAGTGAATTCCCTCGCCACCCACAATGTCGGTGTTAACGATTTCCCTGTGCCAGTTTCTCGTGCTAGGCGGCTTCATTATTTCATTCACTGCAAAAACCTCGATAAATTTGGAACGCGCGAAACAGTCACTTTTCATTACTCTCTGGAGTGTATTTGCCTCCATTTTAAAAATCTGTGCTTATGTTCCTAAATCTGTCTACTTCTATTAGGGACTGTTTCTAGATACATTAGTACACTAATAGGCGCGTCTGTAGGCTTGGCGGAATCCAAACGCACTGAAATCGCACCGGTCTGCTGCAGGTTTAAATGGGTGCTTACGCCGGCAGTCAAGTCAGGCGTAACGTCAAATGAGTAAATATTAAACTGTTCCACAAATTCTTTCTGTGTTAGGCCGATTCCAAGTTCATCACACACACCTGTGTTATGGGCTAAACTGCTGTATGCTCTCGCGTAGAGCGGGAACACAGCATCTGACGAGTAGTCCATATTCATTGTCCCACCCAATGCGACGCCATTGATATATAAAGCAATATTTTTAAGCCCAAAATTTTCAAACTTCAAGGCACTCTTTTTATAATCCCCATTCGTCGAAGCGTGGTTTTGCATTCCAATTAAAATCCTTTTAGGCAGTACTCCAAGAGCGATGTTTTCTATCTGTTTCGATGCCAATCCTGTGGGAATCGTGTACAGTTTGATCTGTACCCTGTTAATTGGGTATTTCACTGTGGTGTGTACCAGTTCTTTCTCAATTTCTATATGTTTCGCGGAACTTAGTTTCACTCGGAATGTAAAGTCCGTGTGCAGGCGTCCAAAACATTCATATATCTTTTTTTAGAATTTTTAAATTTATCCTTTATACTACCCTCATCTTTAGTGTGGTAATACCCCTCGGCAGATAAAAAGGTATCCTTCGCTTCTTTTGAAAAGTTGAGGACATTTTCCAGATGATCGTAGGTGGTAGTACCCCGTGCCTGCGAGATGTTAGTCTGATTTAAATATACGTCACACTGGCTGAATATGGTGTGCAGAAAGTTTGTTTCGGGTATGCAGCATAATTATCATCGCAATCCGTTCCATCAGAATGAGCTATGCGTAGTTTAGTGTACATGTCCATACAGCTCGGATCAAAAAAGTAAGGGCCTGAGCTGGGTATCACGAACTCTATAGGGGCACTGGGTGAACTAATCGTGTTTAAAGGGTTAATTGTAATAAAGTCACTGTGCTCAATAGAAACTTGAGTTGGAGGCAGCTCAAAGAGGGATAGCTCCGATTTACAGCACTGTGAACTGCAAGGATGAATGAAACGTGCCATGGTGAGTTAGAAACAGTGCCACCTCCCCCGACGAGTATCAGTCAATCTATGATCGTGAGAGTAGCGTCCGCAGTTTATATCAGTTAAAAAAATGATCGGTCACATAGTTCTCATACGCTTAGAACACTTCTTTTTTGGCCCTTTTACGTTTAATACCACGGGACCCTTCTTCTTCCTAACAGTTCTCTTCTTTACACCACGTGTTGGTACCCCCTTCTTCCTATCAATTCTCTTCTTTCCTCCGCCACGCATTTTTCTCTTAGCATCTTTGATGATTTCATCCCGCGTACGTTTTAAGTTTTTTTAGAGCATTTCCTCTGCTGCGTTAAAACCTGTTTGTAACGCCTTCCTCCCAAGGTACCTAGCCCCCTCTTCAGTAGTGGTACAGCTGTGCGCAGTATGGATGAAAAAATGGACCCAAGTCCACTACCACGCTGGTATCTCACCCCTCGGTATACCGTGAATGGTTTCTGGACATTATAACTCAGTGCGTCGAAAGTGTAGCTTCACTGTTAAGCTCCCGTCACCGAATGGGAAATTTTTACCCTCAATCGTTCTTATATATATTGAGATATTAGTTATTAGATTAGTTGAGACAATCACATAATGGGGTCTGTCATATGTAATACTCAAGCTCCGTCCTCTATGGTTGGGAATGTGCGCTACGCGCAGCAGTCGTGCCTGGGTATCCCCAACAAACTGGTGTTCCGCTATATTGCTGTAAATATAGCACATGTCTGGAGGCTGAGAGCTTACATCCAATTTCTCCATCTTCAGCTGATACACTAAGTTGGACAAGTCATCCGGTGCCTCGTGAAAGGTGTCTCTTTGGAAGGCTGCTCGATAACGCCCCTCGGTTATAATTTTGAACACTCTTCCGTCTTTAAGATTTCTGTTAGCCTTTGATTTTAGCATTAGAGTATGTGCAGTGCCTCCTCTGTTTACGATTTCGTATATTAAATCATTCGTAAGGTGAGTTTTTTAAACATATGTTTAAGTCTCTCACAACATCCTCAACCGAACCATAGCGGCCCGGTCCTAGTGTCACAGTTGTACTGAAAAACTGTGCGACCTTAGTCCGGGCGATACGTATAGTTTCATCCCGAGTTACCCCGGCTTTTGCACACTCATCACAGTTTCTAAGAATTGTAAAAACGGCATCTTTATAATCAATATTTAAAAAGACGGTATCCAGCTGAATTTCACATATCCCCACCTCATACGAATCACGCCCAATTCAATGGGACCATGGAGTTCTGTTACAAAATTGGCTAGTGTGTTGTTAGGGTGTACAGACAGGGACGATGAGGACGGGAGCGTGACGTAGAAATGGTTGGGGGCCATGCTGCATACTAATTAAGCTTCATGACTGCATCAGCTTTTATATAGGTATTGAAGCTTTCTGGGTAACCTAGCCACTTCACCAGGTACATTTTTCTCTTTCCTGTACCTTTGGTTGCTAAAATTTTCTCAATTTTAAACACATTTTTTCCTAAATTAAATGCCACTTTCTGAAGTTCCTCGCGGTAAAAACCCCGAGATTTCTTCCCCATTCAAATCTTCAACGTAATACATCATTATCTCGCCTTTAGGCCTCATAGCCCTAACTTTAAAAATCTCGCGTGTCCATCCTTGCTCAAAACCCTTCGCGAATTTATTTCCCGAACGTGACAACCTTACATAATCATTGATTTTGAAACGCACAGATTGTGGTGGTGGTGGTGGTCCATCACTTCTCGGACGCCTGCCTCTTTCTAAAACATCGTTAGGCGTTGTACCGATCGTACGGTGGTGTGAGCGGTTGTAGGATGAAGCCAGTGAATCGAGAACGTTTATATATCTGAGCGTGCTTTTATGTGTAAAATAACGGTGCATGCGTTCCTTTATGGTACGTTGAACTCTTTCAGCTAAAGATGCTTTATGTATAGAGTTGGAAGTGTAATAGCTGATATTAAACTCTGACAACATGTTCTGAAAAGCTCGCCCTATAAATTTCCCCATGTCCGTACAAAAATAGCCTGGAATCCTGTTTTCTTTCAACATCAGTGTTTTGGTCGCTTTAGCGACTGTTTCAGGCGATTTATTTTTCAGGGGAACTAGCCACAGGTATCTAGAGAATACATCTATTATGAATAGGATGTAGCGGTAACCATCGTTGTACACCGAATATCTTTGCATGTCTGTTAAATCTGCCTGCCAAATAGTCAATCGAAGCGGCTGTTGTCTTTGCTGTTTTAAACCTTTTTCTCACCGGTTTATGAAGTGTGTAAGCATCCTGGGCACGCAAAAATCTCTCAACATCCTTTTTCCTTACACCATAAGTACCTCTGTACAGTCTATTAACGCCACCATAGGATGCAGGGCTAGAAATGTCATAATAGTGCTTACTTAATACGTTAGCCATTTGCGTATTTGCACGTGGATAAGGTTGGCCTTCTACTCTCTTCTTTCTTCTCTTCAGAGACACTGCAGCTGTTGTGGGTGAAGGTGTACTCAGTTGTGACACGTGCGATGCATGCTCCAAGTCTTTTAACCTATTCAGATTACCTATCAATGTTTTGGGGACATTTATTTGCTGTAGTCTTGCCTTAATATGCCTCCATCCTGTTGGTGATGGCCTGTCCCACTTTCTCACCAGATCATGAACAATATCAACGATATTGGACCCTTGCACCCTTGATCCATCAACAATGACCTCGCCTGTGTCTGCCCACTGTATGACGGGGTCCTCACTCAATAGATTATAAAGACTTAACCCTTTATTCCTCAATGTATGGGGGAGGCTGTTTTTTAGCACATGTTCGATGTGCTGTGTTCCGCTACTCTTTGGTTGCTCAGGCCCTGTACCACTATGCTCAGCGCTACTCGAGCTGTGCCTCACGGGGAGCTCTGTAGGATGTTTATAATCTTCGTACTCGTGAAGAAATTTCTGCAAAGCCTCTTGATACAAAACCCTTTTCTCATCAGGCGTCTTTTCACTGTTTAATAGGGATAGTAGCTCACTCTCCATTCTTTTAAGCCTACTTTTACGGGGCTCTAGAGCAGCGTCTGGGGTCCTTTGTAATGAAGCATACAGCTCGTGCGGGATCACAACCACCTTCTTCATTATATTAATCTAGTCAGTAAAGGCCCAAAATTGAAAATAAGATGGGTAGGAACGAACCGCCTCTTTGTACAATAATACGCTTTTTCTTACCCACAGTCTGACTTTTATGGGCGAGCGCGTATTATGTTCTTGTAACGACGTAAGCGAGCCTTCTGACAGGATTTCATTGGAACATTACATTTTATAACATTGAGGCAGATTTCGCAGATGCATTTTAAAAAGTCAGAGTCGATATTTTTAACAAGCATCTGCTGCAACGACCGAGGCAGTCGTTGATAGATTTTTATTAATTCACGGTATTTCTTTAGCCTATTCATCATTCTGGAATGTACACGGTTTCAGGCTCGTTTGGAAATATATTCGTTCTTAGAAGCACCCTAAACGTGTTTCGCGGGTGAAGGTCACAAAGCAAATATCCATAACGTTGCTTTGTGACCTCTTTATAAACCTCCAAAAACTCCTTACGCTGACTCGGGAACATTTGACTGGCTAATACCCCAATTTGTGACACATCTCTACGTTGAGCGAATAAGACTAGATATTGCGTATTTAACGATACATCGCGCATGTATCTATTTTTGAAAAATAGATTCTGATTGATGAAGAACACGCTTATGTTAAGGTGGTGGGAGAATACTGTAAATGTCTCGGCAAACGTTTTATCCATCTCCAACATGAGGTCATCAATTACGATGACTGTATGTTCATTTCCCTTTAGTGAATTAACGTCATAGACCCCCTTATGGAACAAAACATCGTCCTGGTACTCGTTGAACACTGATTGGTATGTCGAATAGCACCATATAACTTTATGCACAAATTTTGAGAACATTTCACCCTTTTCTTTAATAATTTTAAGCATAAACACCGTTTTACCACATCCTGTAGGTCCAGATATAATACATGTGGATGGGCTCGTGAATCTGAATTTTTCTACAGCATCCATTTCTAACACGTCACACCCCTAAGTGACTCATTTACAGAATATCACAAATAACGAGTTCTGCTCCTTATATTTTGTTTTCTTCTTCCACAGAACCGTGAATGACGACGATGTACAGCCCACCATCATCGACATCACGGGTGAATCCATTGCCGTGCATCTACAGGGCCCATACCCTCACCCTCACGGCGGCACGCTCAAAGCGGCGACACGCTGAAGAGTCCTCCACGTCAGGTATAAAGCGCGCGAAATACGCGCCGGTTGATGGACAATCCGCGGTACAACCCCAGCCCTCAACGTCTTACGCTACCAACCCTACATCAGCTTCTCAGCCCCTTGTACTTCCTCCACAGCCCCCACCCGTTCTGTAGAGTCTGCTGTAATAGACCCCAGCCCTCAACGTCTTACGGCCAACCCCACATCGTCCAATATAGGCACTCGTCCATCCTCCTCAGCGGTGACTCGTTCTGTTGAGGATGATATAACGTTTGAGTTGGTGCGCTCCGCAACCCCGACCCCAGCCTTGACTAGAAATCGGTATATAGTCAGGGTTGACCCTAGATCCCTGTATAGCAATGGAATTGAGCGCGGGCTACGTCGCGTTGTAGAGCGCATTGTAGAGTTTGCCCTTCAGAACCGCGACGAGCGTGAAGTCAGGACGAGTCTGTCCTTCGGTTTCGGCTCAGATGACGATGTAGATGATTTTTGGGTAGTAGTGCCATTTAGACGTTTGGCTGCTGAGGATATAGATTATATATTAGGCGTATAAAGCAAGCCGCCCAAAGTAGTATAGCATTCAATATGGACAACTTCACGGTAAATATTGACCGTGTATTCCGTGTTGCGGGTCATAGTACACTCCGTATACTCTTAACTTCAATTCTCAGGCTATTTATAGAAGGCATATAAACGTCGATCGTGGTTGCGGCTTTATAGCAGTAGTCTAGCACGTATGTTTACTGTACAAAATACGAAACCGACAATTTGGTTGCCTACGATCGTGGAGCGTGCCCGTAAACTAGCTGTAGACTGTGAACTTGAATTTGACTGTAATATGGGTCCTGAAGACTGAGAAGGGTAACAGGAAATGAATGTCGTATAGTGTATTTGGCCTGGATGATCGTCGTAGGACTGTGTATGTTTTTAAAAGCAGTGTGAGAGATCGTACAAGACCCCTACTTATTTTAGGACTGTCAGGTACAACGTATCTCCCCATCCGTAATATAAGGTGCCTTTACGCGAGTTATGATAAAAGTCGAAAATATGGGCGACATCATGATTTGTGTAAGGGGTGCCTCGAGTTTGCAGATGATATAGTGAAACATTGTAAAGATTGCCACATGGTATGTGAGCAGTGTAAAAGCCCCAAATGTGAAAGCCGTGTAGTTGAAGCTGAGAAGAGGGATTGTAATGTGTGTAGACGCACATTTTTCAACAATAACTGTTTTGAGCTCCATAAATCAATTGGCACGTGCAGGAAAATGAGAATCTGTGAATGTGGCATGTTTCACACCTTGAATGGTAGCGGAAATTTCAAGCACAATGTGACGAAATTCACTGTTCTACATGCCATGAGAAATATAAGGCGGATGGCGTAAAGCATGTATGTTATATGAAAGACGCAAAGCCTAAAAACAAGCCCTTGTATAACTGTATACTGATATAGAAACATATACGAATGAAACCAAAGAGGTAATTCCACATTTACTTGTGAGCCAGACTATCTGCGATGAGTGTATGGAGATCGATGTGGAGTGCCCCAAATGTGGTAAACGGACAAACGTTTTTAAAACAATGTCCACGATGAGCCCTGTGAAACTATTTGTGTCCTATATTGTCAAGTTAGCCGACAAGTTAAAAAAAATGACTGTGTATATTCTGCCCATAACGGGGCAAAATTTGACACACAGTTCCTTTATAAGGACTGCTTGAGCACGAGTCATCTGAGCAGGGCCGGATTAAGACCTTTAGAGGCCCTAAGCACTTAAAAGATTTTGGTGCCCCATATATATGTAATTCAAAATATAAACAAAAATAAACCATAAAATAAAATTTTATTTTTTGAAATGAAACAAAACTTACAGTAAGATGGAAAATAATGTTTATTTTTGTATACTTCCACTTCATTTATATTTGAAAAGTTTTCTCCTACTTTTTTTAATTGCAAAGTCTTTGATCAGATCCTCAAAACTAATCTTACGTAACACATCTGCTTCTATACTTAGTAGAGATAAGGCATCCAGCCTGCCTTGTTGCATAGTTGTTCTGTTGGTATTTTTAATATACTTCAACTGAGAAAATGAACGCTCAGCTGAGCAATTTGTGATCATTAATGTTAAAAATATACGAAAGGCAATTTCTACATTTGGTAAGGCACACTCAATATTGTCTTCTACAATTATTTTATAAAGTTCAGCATGACTGAATCTTGTTTTTACATTTTTTTTTGCACTGAACTTATGGCACACATATGAGTGAAACTGCTGAAGCTCAGCAGAGAAATTAGTGTTCAAGTCCTCTGGGTAAGCATCAATCATCTTTTTACAACCCTGAGAATACCTTTCAATTTCAGTAGATGATGAAGTGGTGACATTATGTGGCACATCACTTAGAAAAGAAAACCTCTCTGCTATTTCTTTGTATATCTCTCCTCTTCTTCTCATCTCAGTTTCAAGTTTGTCAACAATTGTGTAAAAGGTGGTGATAAGAAATTTATCTCTGGCATTCAGATATACTTCTGGTGCATCTCCGTCATTGGGTACCTTCTTTCTGATACGTTTGCGAGTTTGAGCTGCCTTGTAATCAACATCTGGTAGCATTTCCTTTGTAGCTGCTTCATATCTTTCAAATTCATCTCGTGAAGTGCACAGTTGGTCAGCTAATGATCCATACAGATCTGCACATGTTTTTAAGTTCACATCCTTATTCTGTAGAACTTTGCTTACTCTATGAAAATTTTGCAAAATCTCATCCCAAAAATTCAACATAAAAACGAATTCTAGCTCTTGCATCTTATTTGCAATATTATTTGCTTCTCTTCTAGTGTCTCCCTTTTGTGACTGGTCTTCAGCTATACATTCTAACGCTTCTAAAATTTTAAGGAAAGATTTCAAAATTGCTGCTGTTGCCATAGCATGTGCCTCCCATCTGGTATCAGAGAGGGATTTTAAGACACTTTCATTTCCAATACAACCTTTAAGAATTTCCCACCTGCTGGTTGAGGCTAAAAAAAAGGTATAGAGCAACTGCACTGTAGAGAAGAAATTAACCGCCTCTTGACAGCAGTCAACAGCACTTCGGCCTACCAGATTTAGTGAATGGGCTGCACAGGGCACATATATAGCAAACTTGTTTGTTTCTAAAATTTTTTGCTGCATCCCCTTATAACGCCCAGACATGTTGGCAGCGTTGTCGTAAGATTGACCCCTACATTTTGAAAAGTTTAGCTTACAAACTTCACGTAAGTACTGCAACACCTGATTTGCCATTTCCTCACCAGTATGGCTTTTCATTTTCAGAAAGGTTAAAAAGCGTTCAATAGGCTGTCCATCTTTTAAGTACCTAAGTACAACACTTAACTGATCGATATGTGATAGATCTGGTGTTGAATCAACTGACAAACTAAAATAACCAGAAGATTTTACTTCGTCAACAATAAGTGCGTGGACCTTTTGAGCCATTAGTTGAATGAGTTCCTCACAGGTGGTTTTGGACAGGTAAGAAGGATTTCCTTTGCCAGAATTTCCATATTTCAAGATGTGACCTGCTAAAAATGGATCAAACCGGCTTATGAGCTCAAGCAGCCCTAAAAAATTCCCATTCTGCAATGATCCAAATCTTTCTTCTGTTCCTCGAAAAGACAAGCCACGTTCAGCTAACGTACAAATAACAGCTATGACACGCCTCAAGACATGTTCCCAGTAATCACACTCTTCCTGAATTTGTTTTTCCAACTGTTGTCCCAACCCCGCACCTTGTCTGCGAGTTAAGTATGTTAGCATAGAGTCTCGGTGAGTAGTGCTTTTTTCATGATGATCAATTACAATAGTATTTCGCCAGTCACTGAACCCTTCTCTTATAACAAAATGTGAGACATTTTTAGGAGCAAACAGTTTACAAACATAACAGTAAACTGATCCTGTTGATGGTGAATACAATAACCACTCTCTCTTGTATTTCTCACCATTGGCTTTTGTCCCAACGAAAAGTTTTTGTGAACAGTATCTTGCTGGTTTGCCACTACTGAAATGCCGGTAAGACTTGTCAAATGGCCCATTGTGGTGTTGACAGTCACTGGGTCCACAAGCAATCCAATAAGCCACATCATCAGCAGAGAAATCAAGCCACAACCCTGGATCTTTTGCTATATTTACTTCATCTTCTGCAGACTGATTCATTTCACCACCATCACCATGGTCCACTAAACTTTCATTTTCAGCAATTATTTCAACCCCAGAATGTCTTGTAAAGCAACTTGAATCAACATTTGCAGTAGAGGTATCAAGAGAATTTACAGGCAAAGTGAGATCAGTAGTGAGACATGTGGTAGATGAACCTGCTTGTGACACCTCGGTGATTCCAACGTCATCATATTTTGATTTTGAAGTGATCAAAGTGGTATTTGTGTCCACTTCTGATGACGGAGATTGGTTTTGATTCAGAATCGGTATATCATGTTGACGTTGTGGTCGTGGAACTTGTGTGAAGAAATCAGTCAGCTTTGCAGTCTTGGACTCTAATCCAAAGTCTTCTCTTGTTTCTCTTTTGATAGTTTTCGCTTTTGTGCACCACTTAACTGAACACGTTTCATCTTGGTTCTTGGGGTCTGTAAAATACAGAAATAAAAAGAATATTTTATTTGTATATTATGTGGCAATCAACACAGTTTCACATATCACAATCTTGGCTTTGTTCTTTTATTCTCAGAAAGACAAAATGGGAACCGTACACAACCAAAGTGGCAATTTAAATATAAGTGGCAATTAAATATAACTCAACCGAAATATCAACTCGAAATGTTGAATACAAATCAAATCGAAAGAAGGAACCAAAAGAAGGAATCGAAAGAAGGAACCGAAACCTATAAAATAAAATACTTAACATTAGAATTAATAATACGCAATCTATAAAAATATCAATATTAACATTTCACTATTAACGAGCCACATTTTATATTTACATTTATTTATTTATTTAAAACACAATATTTAATTATAGGAAATATGAACATTTGCTTAGGGCCTAAATTGTCCTAACTACGTTTGATGTTATATATACATTACAAATTATTCACTCTGGTTATTACAATCTAAATTCTTTTATACTGTTATGACAATAGATAAATAAATTATAAAATAAAGATACGTGTATGATAAAATATTGTTATATATACAAATAAAGTACACTTCATAGACTTACCCTAGAGAAGAAGAGAGAGCAACAGATAAACTTCTTCAACGCTAATTAACTTAGGTCAGTATATCTTATTATTATAATGGCCGTGATAAACATCACTTGATACAACAGCAATATAGAGAGTTTATAGTTTCTTTTATTTTAATATTAATTTATATTACAATTCTATAAACCTAAATCTTTCTGTAAAACAATACCAAATGATTATGTAAAATATATATTTAATACTATATGCACAAATCACACGTTCAGAATAACTTCCTATAGCACACGAAAATATTTAATCTATATGTATTTTTAATATGGCGCTCAAAGATTTGATATAAACAAAATAATAACGCAAAGCGTAAAGTGTGTGATTACAACGAAATATATTTATTCTCTCAAAAGGGTTGTTGTTCACTACAAATTCAAACAATGAAAAAAAATAAATACTATATATGAATAATATAATTCAGTTTTCAACAGCTTATAGGCTATAAGCCGCGATTATAATAGTATAATAAATCCATGGTAAATCCGACAATGGAAAATTTCTGTGGTGCCCCCCTTCCCTTGATGTCCTAAGCACGGGCTTATTTTGCTTAATGGTTAATCCGGCCCTGCATCTGAGATATTTACAGGTGATCCCTTGAAAAGAGGAAACAAACTTATACAGATGCAGATAAGAGGTAATGTACAATTTAAAGACACTTTATTATTCATGCCTTGTAAATTAGCAAAGCTACCTAAGGTGATGGGGTAGCAGCTGAAGTATCAAAAGGATACTTCCCTTACACATTTCTCACTAGCGAGACTTTAAACTATGTAGGCCTACCACCACCCAAACATTATTTTAACTATGATTGTATGAGTGTAGATGAACGTGAAGACTTTGATCGATACTACAACAGTTTTAATGAACGTCATCCTTATAATATAGCTGATGAATGTGAACATTATTACGTGAATGATGTACGAGTGCTTAGAGTATGTTTCCAGGCCTTTAGAAGGATGTACATAGGCCGTTTCAAATGCGATCCGCTGCAAGTCGCAACCACCATCGCGTCATTATGTTTTACGGTGTTCAAGAATAACTTCATGCCTAAAGCCACCTTAGCCATTATTCACAGAAACAACCCCCGCAGTTACGGACACAAGGCTATTTACTGGCTCATACACCTACAGCAACAAACAGGTGTATACATAAAGCACGCCCGCAACACGGGTGAAGTACCCATTAAGATTAATGGTCGTGTTTTTTGGGTTGATGGGCTAAGTGAAAACCGTGTCACTGGTGTGAAGACTGTGTACTCCTTTAACGGATGCTGGTGGCATGGATGCCCCGTCCTGAGTGCGGAATCGCCGGAGATATCCACGGTAGATCTCCTGCCGACTGTCTTGCATGGACCCGCACCCGCGATCAACTTATAGGGTCCCAGTTCACTCATAAAGTCTTGTTGGAGCATGAATATGATGCACGGATGGAGACAGACGAGGTGTACCGTGAGGAAATAAACACGATCAAGCGTTCAATGATACTGGATCCTTTCAAATGCGGTGATAGCTTGTTCGGTGGGCGTATAAATCCCTTCAAGCTATACTTTCCGCCTACGGAGGGTGTGAAACTTCACAACTACGATTTCTGTTCTTTATACCCATACGTGATGAAGAACAACCCGTACCCCTTGGGCGCTCCTGAGAAACTGATGGGGCCTAACCTACCCTCCATCAACGAATTTTCAAGAAATTTGAATGATCGCTACTTTGGGCTCTCTTTCGTGGACGTGCTCCCCACTCGCTATTTCTGGATGCCGATCTTACCCGTGGGTATCACGCTTATCCTGGCAAGCGCTTTAGTGCAAAGTTGTGTCTAAACAGTCTTTGGGGAAAATTTGCACAGAATACTGGCAAAGGGAACGTTCATTTGGCACAAAGCTATAGCGAAGTCTGAGATTATGCCAACGCCCCCGATAAAGAGGTAATGGAAATCGTGAATGTAGGTAATACTTACATAATAAAGTACAATAACACTGAATTGGCCACAGATACCTCAAGGGTTACAAACATTCCTGTAGCGAGCTTCACAACAGCCTACGCCCGCATCAAACTTTGGGGTCTATTGCATTCTCTTGGGCAGAGAGTCTTGTATGCCGATACAGATAGCGTGATATTCACAGCGAGGGAAGATGAATACATGCCTGCTATTGGTGAATTCCTCGGCGAGCTCACTGATGAGATCAAGGATGAGTATGGGGACAGTGCATATGCCGATTCTTTTGTCTCAACAGGACCTAAAACTTATGGGGTACGGGTAAGGATAGGGAATGAAACGAAATATATCGTGAAGGCAAAGGGTATCACGCTTAACTAAGCGAATCGGCGGGTCGTTAACTTTGATTCGCTGAAGGATCTAGTGTGTTTGGACGATGATGAGGGTGATCGGCCTCCCCAACTAATTGTAGGCACCCACAATTTTCGGGCGCAGAAGCTGGGGTGTGTGAAGGAACTTAGGGGAACGAAGGTGTGCTGTAACACCTATAAGAACCGTTACCAGTTACCTGGTACCTATGATACAGTACCCTTTGGTTACCATAAACTTTGATGGGTCTATTGCTAGCTTATTCATCACACGTATTTGTAAATATATATGTATTGAGAACAATCTTTGATGTGGCTATTGTTAACTTATTTATGGCACGTATTTGTAAATATATACATGCTGATTATTTCGTTTATTAAATAAATCGTGCATCGACTTGTGTTTCACTTTGCGTGTGTGCGTGTGTACAGTAAAGTTAAGCCCCGCCCACTGTAAGACCGGGGACGTGATTCATCCTGTAGCCTGAGCAGGCCTCTGTCCCCGCGTTCTCAGTTGACCTCTGTATACCCTTGAGCTCAGACGTGTATTCTCTCCCGCGTAGAAGAAAATGGCCACCTTTAATATCGCGTGCTCAACATTTATGAAGTGGTATTCAGTAAAGGGCGTAGATGTAGTGGATACTGAAAAACTCCCTATCCCCGATTCCTTTGACTCTTTTAAGGATGCATTGAATCGTGCGAAGGGTCAGGTAATTCAAATACTCTACGGATATTCTGGCGAGGGATTGTAGGATTTCGCAGTACAGACGATGTACTGAAGTATGTTGAGAGCTAAGCTTTATAAAGGCACACGTGCACCGCGTGGTAGAAGAAGCGGCACGCTCAGAAGCTAAACAACAGTTATGGGTAGTGAGCCTTGTGGATGAGTGGTGTGATAAACGGTATTATATCATGCTACACCATGTCGATTACTCATACCCTACGACTGAAAATGTGAATCTCGTTATCATGGACAATCTTAAGTATTTTTACCACTACATTAATATATATCATGATGAGGTTTGTAGCGAGGTTGTGGCTAAAGGGTTATGTGAGTTTTTAACAGATTTTAGAGATGAGTATCGCCTGTTAAATAAAAAGCCTAAATATGAACATATGTTCCTCTCTAACAGCGCCCCGCAGTGTGAAGATTTTTAGGAGAGATAAAACATTATAAAATGTGTTTAGCTCGTGAAATTTACCCTGAGGGAAACTGTCTGGTGCGTATTCGGGGGAGTGGTAGTGATAAAACGTTAAAACCGAAATTAGTTCTTGTATCTGAAAATTTCTTAAAACACCTACCCAGTATAATGGGGTACAACAATTCATGTTGGGGCAGCGCCGTACAGGTTTCATTAGATTATGGTGCGACTCGCACCTCACGGATCATACGGGTTCGAACAAACCCATTCACGCATCGTCAGGGTGAGTCACCTGCCCATCGAACCGCTCCTGACTACCTGCGTGCCTCACGCGGCTCATAGTCTTCTCAGAGCTTGCTCCGAGTGGTTGTGTCGTAGTCATCTCGAGCTGTGTGAATACGATGGAAATCCCTTTCAGAAGCATTCTCAACGCCTCGTACGACGTCTTCGTGACGAAGTCGTTGCGTGTGTTCAGGCGGGAAAGCGGCACCATTAACTGTGTGCTTGAAACGAACAGTAGACTTGCGAGCAAACGCAACGTTATTTATTTAAATCTTGAGGAGATGCATAAAATCTTCGTGGTAGTTGAAAGGTGGGCTGAGGACCGCTATAAAATACCAGCTGACGTAGGTATAATAAGAGAGGTGATTAGTGAAGCCTCCTCATATACCGTTGTTTGTACAGTGAGTGTAAATAACAATCAACCATGCGTTGATATACGACTGATGTGGAAGAACACTGCTGATAATGGCGTTCTTGTTCCTACACGAAACCGTTTCATCCTCGACGGAATGTTTGAAATCGTTGGATTCCGTAAGCTGAAGCCTATATTAGACACACGTATCTCAGACATGATTTACTTTGACACAATACTTGAATACGCTTACACCGCTCTGCTCGACGGATTTGTTGAATGTAGGAATGAGCAGGGAGAGAATGGACTAGCTCTTGATGCGTATTTAAAAGGCTTAGACTCTTCGAAATATCCCGAGCTTTGGTACAAAACGCTTGAGAGGTACAGAGCTGAGCTCGCCTACACTGTTCACCCTGAAGAACTGTACCTCTATATAGTAGATAGCTGCCGTTACGACTTGGAAGATTATTTCAATTGCTGCTATGCCTAGTGAAGAAGAGTTCACGATTGAAAAGTTCGGTACGTTAAGAAAAAACCCTCGATTGGAAAGGCATGATTATAAGCTTGTATTTAATGGCATAGCTAACGATGACGTTTTTGCGCGTGCTTTTGATTGCGTTCTAGTGGCGCTTAAAGACAACTTACCTGCCGAGTGTAAAGTGGGTACAAAAATAGTGTTGAATGATATGAAAGCCCTTTACATCGAATATAAACCGCCGTATCAGTTAAGCGACGAGGTGATGCTTGAGCGGTTTTACCACATCGTGCAGAGTAATGCCGATGTTGATGTAGCATCAATCAGCATTGAATTTATCGTTTTGTACCGTAGAACGTAAAGACAGTATATATATTTTTACTGTAATATTTTGCTAATACTACGTTTTGTACGAATATATATAATTAATATAAATATATATTTTTCTAATATTTGGTTAATACTATGTTTTGTACAATTATATATAATTAATATAACTATATTTTTCTTGTACTAATATTTGATAATATAACTTTTGATAATATAACTATATATTTTTCTAATATTTGATTAATACTGTGCTTTGTATGATTATATATTTTCCATGTTTTGTACGACTATATATAATTAATATAAATATATATTTTTCTAATATTTGGTTAATACTGTGCTTTGTATGATTATATATTTTCCATATTTTGTACGACTATATATAATTAATATAAATATATATTTTTCTAATATTTGGCTAATACTATGATTTGTATGATTATATATTCCCCGTTCTATTATTTGTTCATATATATATTATCCTATTGTATATCCATTAATTAATAAGCAGAACGTTGTAATGGTGTTTTATTTATTCCTTGAACACGTTTATATCATTTTCTAAAACAGAGTAATTGAATAGATAAGTAACGAGGCTGACAGCTCAGCCAATCTAATTCAGATTGAATGATTGTATTTCTTTTAAAATAATTAGTTCTCTTTATTACCCGTTTTGAATGGATATATAATTTCAAATCTATTGTTCGGCCATATATACATGCTCCGTTGTATATCCTTTAATTCATGAGCAGAATGATGTAACGGCGTTTTATTAGTTCCTTTTACACAATTATATTTTATTTGGTTGGATAATTGTATGGTTCATCCGGGAGGCACTGGCACTTAGCTAAGGTGTAGGAGGCCCGCAACAGGACTGACCTAGAGTGGGGTGCGTGCCCGGATCCATTTAGCATACTGTGGCACTTAGCTGATGATGCTCTGAGACGATGGCATCCTGAAACCCTGGCTGATGATGTTCTAAGTCGATGACGCCCTGAGGCAGTGGCTGGCACTGACTGCCTAAGCCAACTGGCCGATTAGAGGTCTATAAAAGAGCGGGAGTGGATGACGGAGCATACAGCTCGGCTCTCAGCCGAGTAAGGACCTCTGGTCCTTTCTGTTTCTGGCCCTTTGGGTGGTGAGGAAACCCCTTCCCTCCCATAGAGCCTCTTAGATTAGGTATACCCCTTTGGGGGAATAGCTTGGGGAGAACTCCGCCTCCAAGTTGCATGCCCCTTGCAATCCCATTTTGGGATTGGCAACAAAGGTTGGTACTCGCATCTCTCTCTCTCTCTCTCTCTCTCTCTCTCTCTCTCTCTCTCTCTCTCTCTTTCTGCCCCTTTGGGGGAATAGCTTGGGGGAGAACTCCGCTTCCAAGTTGCATACCCCTTGCAGTCCCATTTTGGGGCTGGCAACAAAGGGGGTGCCTTGGCATCGAGGGGGAGAGGGTATTACCAACAAAGGGGGATGGGTGGCACTCTTGCAACAAAGAGGGGTGGGGGGTGGCATTCTTGCAACAAAGAGGGGTGGGGTGGCACTCTTGCAACATTATGCAATTGCATTGCACTCCACCCTTTTGACACTATACTACTGGCGGAAGCTAACCAAAGGTTTTATATATATATATATATATATATATATAATATATCGGGTGGTCCGAAAAAATGACGCATTTTTTAAAAATTAATATCTCAGTAACCCCTTCCTTATCATGACAATTTTTATATGCAAGATACTTTCAAACTTCTTTTTTTGAATGCAAGAAACGGAATTCTGATATCTTTTATAGTTTTCGCAATTAACAAAAGTGACAACATGGGTCAAAAAACGAATATCATGAGAAAGGAAAATTTAATCAGAAATTTAACTAATTAATTTACAGTAAATGATCGATTGGACCACCACTCTGTTGACACACTAATCTAAGTCTTTTCTTCCACACAAAAATAATACTTCTTACTTCATTAATGCCAATTTCTTGCGAAGATTCAAGTATTTTACTTTTTAATTCTGATTCGGAGAATTTTTCTCGTCGACCTCGGTAAACCTTCTCTTTTAGTAACTCCCAAATTGAGTAGTCCATAGGATTACAATCTGGGCTTTGTGGTGGCCACTCATTTTTCCTTATTAATTTTGGTGTATTGCTAATCAGAAACGACTGTGTGGCGTAGCTTGTATGCGACGGTGCTCCATCTTGTTGAAATATGAAATCATTTTCTTGATACAGGCGACGACAATCCGGCAACAATTTTGTTCTTAAAAGTTCAATGTAATTTGCAGAATTCACCTTTGTCTTTTCAGTTTCAATAAAATGAACATCTGTCTTGCCATTCCAAGAGACCCCTGCAGATATCATAACCTTTTTGGAGAATCTTGACGTTTCATGATACAATCTGTTTATTGAAATGTCACACTTTTTACCACGCCCGTAGACAACATCATTTTGACGGTTTCGCGGAATTTCTAGAGTGAAATCTTTTTCATCCGTGAAGACTATCTTTTTAATATCAACGACAGAGAAATTATCAAGTAACTTTCTGCACCTTGTTTTTCTTTTATCCTTAACAGTATCACTTTTTCTAGAAGATACTATTCTTTTGAAGGCTTTTAGTTTTTGTGCTTTAATTATTCGGTGTACAGAAGTCTTTCCAATATTCAAATGTTTAGCAATTGTTCTTCGTGACAAATGACTTCCTGGTTTATCTTCTTGAGAGCAGATTTTATCGTTGATGTAATCCACATTTTCTGGAACCGAAGCTGTTTTAGGTCTACCGCTTCCTGGTTTTCTGGCAGTACTTCCCGATTCGCGAATCTTCTTTAAGAGTCTTTCCACTGCACGCCTTTTCCACTTTTTGCCGGGAAACTCTTGCAATAACCTTCCAGTCTTCCATCCTTTTTCACAGTAACAATTTTTAATGAGAATACGATCTTCCTCTGACAACATCATTAAGGGTACTGACGAATTGTTAAAAAATAAAAATATCCACAATTTGACTTGTTCATTCCTGTAGAGTTTTGTAATAACTTGCAAAAATATCGAATGATATCGTATAAAAAACGGATATATATTGCGATTTTTGTTTTTTTGACCCATGTTGTTACTTTTGTTAATTGCGAGAAAACTATAAAAGATATCAGAATTCCGTTTCTTGCATTCAAAAAAAGAAGTTTGAAAGTATCTTGCATATAAAAATTGTCATGATAAGGAAGGGGGTTACTGAGATATTATCTTTTAAAAAATGCGTCATTTTTTTCGGACCACCCGATATATATATATATCAGGTTGTAACATATATTCTGCTCGAATTTTTAGTTTATTCACAACAAAAATTAAATGACAATGACAAATTAATCATCAATATAATTCCTTTCTTTTTCTATAACCTCCCACCTGTAGAAAAGTTTTTCTGCCACGTTCGAAGAAATCCCTTGGTTTCGAATTAAAAAAAGGGATCACTTCGTTTTCGATAGCTTCCCTGGATTGCAACTTTTGTCCATGTAGGTGGTGTTGCAGACTTCTGAATAAATGGTAGGTAGTAGTCTGAAGGTGCGATGTCCGGAAAATAAGGTGGTGAAGCATTTTTTCCCAACCAAATGCCTCCAATTGGGCAGTGGTGATTCGAGCAGTGTGAGGGCGCGAGTTATCCTGGTGGAATAGAACACTTCTGCGATAAATTAATGCAGGACGTTTTTCTTCTAATGCCATCTTCAGTCATTGGGGTTGTTGGCAGTAGACTTCAGCTGTGATTGTTTGGTTATCTGGCAGAAGCTCAAAATGAATAATTCCTTGCATATCCCACCAAATGCATAGCAAAATTTTCTTTGGATGGGGTCCATTCTTTGGTTGAGGTTCAGGCTTTGTTTCACGGTTAAGCCACTGATGTCGACGCTTAATATTGTTATAGAGGACCCATTTTTCGTCCCCAGTGACGATCCGATTCAGAAACGGTGCCTGCAGTTGACGAGAATGCAGTGATGGGCAAATATCGATTCGATGTTGAAGATTCGCTGGTGACAAATCATGCGGAACCCATTTTCCAACCTTCACTACTTTTCCTAACAGCTTCAAATGACGATGAATGGTCATATGGCTAACGCCGAGTTGCAGGCCAAGTTCTCTTACAGTTCCGTTGGGTTTTCCTCCACTATTGCTTTCAGCAACTTTTCATCTAACTCATTTGGTCGTCCTGTTCGTTGATAATCTTTCAGACTGAAGTATCCATTTCTGAACTTCTCAAACCATCTCCTACACATCCATTCGCTCACAACATCATTTCCATAAACTCTTTGAATGTTTCTTGCGGATTCACTAGCGTTAGATCCTTTATGGAACTCTTACAGCATCACATGTCGAATATGCTCTTTCGTGGGCTCCATGTTTTTTTAATTACTGTAATATCGTAGGGGGGGCCTTGTAACTGTATGAAAAACATCAGAGAAAATATTCATTAGCCTAATCCTACACTAGCCTAAGCTTACACTAGCTTAAGTCATTCTGTATCATTCTGTATCGTGATAAAACATGTGCGAACCTGTCGCCGCGTGTATTTTGCAACATTTCTAAAACTATTTCACATAATTATCTTGAGGTTTTTCTATTATCTATCGTCCGTTTTCTAATCGAGCAGAATTTATGTTACAACCTTATATATATATATATATATATATATACACACACGAAGGCTACTCAATATATTTTGCCCCACCTTTTTTTTTCTTTCCAAGTTTCCTTGTAAGTTCAAGACATTTTGTACACAAGTAGTTACATACGTTTTTTACAAGTTTTTATTTTTCCACAGTCTCCATCCTTTTGTACGGCTTTCCTCCACCTCGAAACAAGGGCTTTTATTCCTTGCTGGTAAAAGTCTGCTGGCTTCCGCTGGAGCCACCTCTTAACCTCCTCAACAACCTCATCGTCACTCTGAAACTTTCTTCCACGAATAGCATCCTTCATTGGCCCAAACAAATGGAAGTCTGAAGATGCCAGATCCGGGCTGTATGGAGGGTGGGATAACACAGTCAAGCGCATTTTTGTGATGGCTTCTCTTGTTTGCAAACTGTTGTGTGGTTTTGCGTTATCATGCAAAAGAAGGACG
The DNA here is from genome assembly GCA_023014485.1 of Bathynomus jamesi. Classification (NCBI taxonomy): domain Eukaryota; kingdom Metazoa; phylum Arthropoda; class Malacostraca; order Isopoda; family Cirolanidae; genus Bathynomus; species Bathynomus jamesi. Next base: position 998,320 of record JAJOZX010000624.1, on the reverse strand, counting down.
TCTTCCAGTTTTCTCTCAGGTCGAACTCACTTTATACGTCTCTGGAGTCTCTGTAGGGTAGCAATATATGCCTCTGAGTTGATTGTTTGTCCTTTCTTCATAATGTCTACCAGAATCACCCGTTTCATGTCCCAGAAGATAGTGACCATAACCTTTCCTGCAGAGGGAGCCATTTTGAACTTTTTCTTGCGTGGGGAGTTTGCGTGATGCCACTCCATGAACTGGCGTTTTGTTTCAGGTTCAAAGTGGTGTACCCAAGTCTCATCCCCAGTCACAATTCGTGAAAGGAAGTCATCCTCTTCTGTCTTGTATCGAACCAACGACTCAGAAGCAATTTCTTTTCTTTGGGCTTTGTGATCTTCAGTCAGTTGGCGAGGAACAAATCGTGAACACACTTTTGAGTATCCCAGTTGCTGAATTATCGTATTCACACTTCCTTCACTAATTCCTAGCTCCTTGTATCCTTGTATGTGACGCGCCGATTTGATCGAATGATGCTGTTAGCACGTTGCACAGTGTGAGATGTCACAGCCGATGTCGGGCGACCGTTGCGTGGCTCATTATCGAGGCTGGCTCTCCCTCTTTCCGATTGTCTCACACGTTTAGACAGCGTCCAACTGTGCTTCGATCAATAACAGCATCTCCGTAAACGTTTGTAGACGTTTGTGAATATTTCCAACTGTTTCCTTCTCTGCAGTTAAGAACTCGATAACAGCTATCTGTTTACGACGCACATCACTGTCAGACGCATTTTCGAAACTGCGTTAACCATCGGTTTTATACAAGGAGGGGAGGTTCAAACTGGAAAAATCTGGTTATGTGAAGCGCAGACAGTTCAAACTTACGGCCCAAAAGACATTTCAGCCCCATGGCCTATTATTTAGCTAAGAAAAAAGGGTGAGGTAAAATATATTGAGTGCCCTAGTACAATGATGGCGAACCACTGGCCCGCGGGTCAAGTACTGACCCACGAGGCAATTTTTAGTGACCTACGAGCTCTTATTTAAATAAAATATGACTTTAATTTTTAATATTTTCTGCCTTACAGTTTTAAAATTATTATATTCTCTCACCGAAATAAACAGCTGATACACATTGAAACGTTTTTAAACGTACAGTATACGTTTAAAAACGTGCGTGTATGTGTGACAACCGACTCATGGTGCGGCCGCGCAGTCATCCGCCTTCCCAATTTTGCAGTTCAAGTCCTTAAGTTTGGGAGTGCCAAATTATTAGTGCAGAAATTATCACCCATAAAAAAATGGCTACAAAAAAACGAAAACCTAGTTCTGAAGGTAGTGGAACTGGAAGGTTATTTCATGAAGAGTAGACTGTGAAATACGATGCTATTAAACGAAATAATAAAATTTTTTGTTGTATTTGCAAAGTGGACATTGTTGCTCGCTTTTATAATATTAAACGACATTTTGAAAGTAACCACAAAAATTTGTGCTCATTGTCAGATGAGGAAAAGAATGAAATTATTATGCGGCAATTAAACCAACAGCAACAACAATCTGCTATTTTCAAAAGAATTTTAAACCAAACAACATTACAGCAGCTACTTTTCAATTATCATCTACCATTGCTCAACACGGAAAACCACTTTCTGATGGTGATTATTTAAAAGAAGCTTTTATAAACTGCTCAGATTATTTATTTGAAGATTTTCAGAATAAAACTCAAATAATTAAACGTATCAATGAGTTGCCTGTGGCCAGAAATACGGTCAAAGATGGAATAATTATCATGGACAAAGATGTATCTAATCAACTTTTAATGGATTTGACAAATGCTGCAATGTTTTCAATTTGTTTGGATGAAAGTAGAAAGTACAGATGTCACATCACAGGCCTGTCTAGCAGTTATTGCAAGATTTTATTCCGAAAATATAATGAAGGAAGAGCTAATTAAATTGATGACACTGCCTGAGAAAACCACAGGACAGGATATTATGAATGAATTGAGGAAGGAATTCATCCAAATCGGTATTAATTTCAGAAATATTGTATCTGTGACGACTGATGGAGCTCCGAGTATGATTGGAAAAAATGTTGGATTTGTTCAATTACTTAAACAAGAAGTGAAACACCCTTTAGTTGAATTTCATTGTATTTTACACCAAGAAGCTTTTTGGGCAAAAAAAAGTTTAAAATCACTTGAAAATGTGATGTTTCTTGTGACAAAGAGTGTCAATTTTATAGTTGCTCACGATCTTAACAAACGTCAATTTACCAAACTATAAGATGAGGTTGACTCTCAATTTTCAGGGTTAGTCATGTATAACAATGTCAGATGGTTAAGTCGTGGTCAAGTTTGAATCGCTTTGTTGAATTGTTAGAAGAAATAAGATATTTTTTGAATAGAAAGGAAAATGAGTATCCAGAACTGACTGACATGAATTGGTTGAATGACTTACAGTTTTTCGCTGATTTCACATTGCATTACAATGCTTTAAATAAAAAGTTGCAAGGTCGCGGCTGTTGTATCATCAATGTTTGAAAATATTAAAGCTTTTGAAAAAAAAACAATATTTTCTCAAACGAACTGGAGGAAGAAAAATTGAAATATTTTCCATTATTGCAGAAACACTTCTTGACTTCAAAATATTTTGCAGACAATGAAGAAAATAAATCCGACGTGCTCAAAAAGTACTCTTCAATAATAAGAGATGCCAGACAATCACTTTCAAAGAGGTTTTCACATTTCTGACAAATTGATGCAACATTACAATTCATCCAATTCCCCCATACTATTCAATTTGAAGATCTTCAGTTATTAGCTTTTCATTGGCTTGACATTGTTAATTTAGAAATGGAAAAGTGCAGTATGGAAGACTAAATTTATTGATCTTAATCTGAAGTTACAAGAAAAGGAATTGGAGTCGTCAATTTTGGGTGTAACCAGAGAACAACAATCACTAGAAAGAGTAGAGAATCTTATTCTTGCAGACTGGAACTCTTTACCAAATTCTTTTGCATCAATGAAAAAACTAGCATTAACTCTGCTAAAAATGTTTGGTTCATCTTATTCATGTGAACAGTTGTTTTCCTCCATGAATTTCGTCAAATCCACCACTAGGAATCGCATTTGCACAAATGTGAGTGCTGCATGTGTGAGATTAAAACAACTAAATATAACCTCGGATCAAAACATTAGTAGCTAAAATCCAACAACAAGAGTTTCTCACTAAAAATAGTAAGTAAATATTCTCCGAGAAAATCTCTACCCTCTGTATTTAACCAGGATTGATTCAGTAACTGCGACAACCTCATATTTTTTGGTCAAGGACAATACTTAATAACTCATCAAATTTAAATCTTAAACTTCGAGCATTAATATAAAATATACTTATAAACTATTGAGTACCGCAGTAGAATCTCGGGGTTCTTCGAGGAGGCAATCAGTAGTATGACCGCAAAAGGAGAGAGTGCAATTGCAAATGTTGATCAATGTTGCAAAGGGGAGAATGTTGAAAGAGGTTATGCAACAAGGGGGGTTATCCTCCAAGTTGCAATGAAGGGAATTCCCCCAGAAAGCTGGGGGAGTCCACCTGACCTCTTTGGGGGAGAAGTTGGGACGGCCTCACCCCCCAAAGGGGTATACCTAACCTAAGAGAGAAAGGAGAGCGGAGTGTTCGCTTGGCAGGAGCCAAGCGCATATTGTGACTTTATCCAGCGCTTGCTGTCTTATAATGTCCTAATCCGCCAGTTGGCACAGAAGCCAGTGCCTCCAAGCATTATCAGCCAATTGGCACAGTGTATAAATCGTTTGGACAAACGCACACAAATGCACGTACACCCCCGACTATATGCCCATAAAATATCACACACACACAAACACAACTATATGCGCAATTATATGCGCCGGGTTCGAGATCCGGTGACGTTGCAGCCTACCACACAAACGGTTGGTAGATAAATGGGAACCCTGGGTATCGTAGTGGTTGCTGGATTCCCCGTTAAGCTGTAGGTCTAAGATGGAGTGTAAACATCCTTCTACACAAATGGTTGGTAGATAAATGAGAACCCAGGGTATCCTAGTGGTTAATACGCTGAACTCCCCGTTAAACTGTATTGCAAGACTCGGTCATGTTTGTCTGTTTATCTGTTTGTTTATTCCCCTTCTCTTTCTCACTCTCATATATATATATATATATATTGCTTTAAACCCTAGATCCATGTCCCAAAGCTGGATCCTGTCTGCTTTGCAGATAGCTGGTGAGGGAAGCTATATTTATGGGACCTCTTTGCGAGAGACCCGTTGCCCACGTCGTGCTAGCATCATGAAAAAGAAAAACTATGGTATTTGTCATTTACCATTACTTATTCGGACTATAGTGGATTTAATTTTCCCAGAAGAGTTCCTTGTTCCATGCACGGTCTGTGTTTAACATATAAGTTTCTCAGGGGACCATTCTGAGTTTGTGTGTGTGTATATATATATATATATATATATATATATATATATATATATATATCAAGGGCTATTTTCCAGGTTTATGGCGATTTATTTTTCTGAGGAACTGGCCACAGATATCTAGAGATGGGTGTAAATCCCTTCATATATATCGGGTGGCCACAAAAAAACTTTACTTAATTGAAAGTTTAATAACTGCAACAATTCAAAACTTATGCGATTGAGATTTTGCACACATTAACAGATGCATATAATCTATAATTGCTGGAATTTTCAAATATGTAGGTTCTATAGTTTTGTTACAGTGAACAATTTAAAAGCATATGTCTAAAAATAGCATGCCTGGTGTGCATCTGACACGTACGTGCGCTAGCGTAGGCTAAACCTAATGTAGCGGAGTATGACACGCGCGCTGGCGTAGGCTAAACCTAATGTGAATTTGCTTTCTTTTATTTTTCCGCTAAAACCCCGCCAGCATGACGTTAAGTAAAAGTGATAAAGCCATCATAGAAACATGTGTCAAGGAAAAACGTTGGAATGGAAATAGGATTGTCCGAGAATTCCCCGCAAAGAACTGGACTCGTCAAAGTGTTTATAACTTAATAAGAAAGATAAAGGATACTGGATCAACAGCTAGAAAACCCGGCAGCGGCAGGCCCAAAAAGTGTTTCAACAAAAGAAAATAAGGCTGCCGTGGAGGAACTGATTCAATCCCAGGAGAATACACCAGGAACTCATCGCTCCCAGAGACAGATTGCGTACGACCTTGGGATTTCTCGCTCCTCTGTACAAGGGATTGTAAAACGTTTGAAATTGAAGGCCTACAAGAGAATTCGAGTTTCTCGGCGTGATCAGAATGTAAGACAGCGTAGAAAGACCCGCTGTAAATCCCTATATGAACGCTACTCAGCTGAAGACGTGCAAAAAGTTGTGTTTACAGACGAAAAGGATTTCACGTTGGAAGTGGCCAAAAACAGGCAAAATGACAGGGTTTATGGTTCAAGGAAAAAGGACATTCCTCCCTCCAGGCTTTATCATGAAACCTCACGATTCAGCAGAAAAGTAAAGGTATCGGCGGGAATTTCATGGAAGGGGAAAACACGAATTCATTTTATTGCCACAAACGAAACTAAAGTTAACTCTGAGCGCTACATCAACCTGTTAGATAATGGGTTACTTCCTGATTGTCGTCAGCTGTATCCTGATGAGGCCTACATTTTCCAGCAAGATGGGGCACCCGCCCATACAAGCCGAGCGACCCAAAATCATCTAGAGCAAGAGACCCCTAATTTCATCAAAAAGGATGAATGGCCGCCTCAGTCTCCCGACTGTAATCCGATGGACTATTCAGTATGGGATTCCCTCATGGTGAAGGTTTACGGCAGCCAGAAAGACAAATTCACCGAAGATGAACTTAAGGAGAAAATCAATAGAGCATGGCAGGATATCACCTTAGATGAGGTTCGAAAGTGCATCTCCTCGTGGAAGAAGCGATTGAGGGCAGTTTACCAACAGGGAGGTGGTCACATTGACCATTTGTTTAAGTAAATTTTGTTAAGTTCAAATTCATTTTCTTCGGCATGCTATTTTTAGACATATGCTTTTAAATTGTTCACTGTAACAAAACTATAGAACCTACATATTTGAAAATTCCAGCAATTATAGATTATAACCATCTGTTAATGTATGCCAAAGCTCAATCGCATAAGTTTTGAATTGTTGCAGTTATTAAACTTTGAATTAAGTAAAGTTTTTTGTGGCCACCCGATATATACCTTATGAACCTTATGTTGTTTCGTGTGTTGGTCTCTTCACACGGAGGTCAAGCTGGTGGCCCCGCCTCTAGGTCTGGCCTGGTGGAGGAGCGAGTTACTTTCTTGCGCTCTCCACCGTACATAGCCAGGCACGCCCGGCTCATCTGGTACTGTCCTGAGCCAGGCATCCAGTCTTTTCTTGAAGACTTCAACTTTGACCCCCGTTACGTTTCTGAGGTCCTTAGGAAGCTGGTTGAAAAGTCTTGGCCCCCTGACAACCAAGCTATTTTCCTTCAGGGTTGAGGAGGTCCCTTGTCGTGCTTTTAATTTGGGAACACTACACATTCTGCCTTTCCTATTTTCCAGTGTTGTTTGAATGGTAATTGGGTTTAGTTTTAGGTTTGGTACCAGTTTTTCGATCATTTTCCATATGTAGATTATGATGTACCTCTCTCTTCTTCTTTCCAGTGAGTACAGATTTAGTTTACGTAGTCTTTCCCAGTAGTTGAGTTCTTTGCAGCCATCAATCTTGGCTGTGAAATGCCTTTGCGTTTCTTCTAGTTTATTAGTTTCTTCCTTTTTATATGGGGACGTCAAAACTGAGCAGTATTCAAGTTTTGGTATAATCAGTGTTTTTAGCAGGGGAATCATTACTGTCCTGTCCCTTCTCTTGAACGTTCTTAGAACCTGTCCGACGACTCTTTTTGCTTTATTTATCGCTATCTGATTTTGTGTTTCTAATTTCGCATCATCTGTCATTATTATCCCGAGATCAATCGCTTTCATGCTTCTCTGAATTTCCTGTCTATCTGGAGCATAATATGCAGTCTGTTTAAGTTCTTCTTTTCTACCATATCTCAAGAGCTGAAATTTCTCGGCGTTGAATGACATGTTGTTGTCTTCTGACCATTTGTATATTTTGTTCGTGTCCCTCTGCAAGGCCTCCACGTCATGTACATCGTTGATTTTTCTGCTGATCTTTGTATCGTCTGCAAAGGATGTTACTATACTATTGCTGTTTACTCCGCTGTCCATGTCTGTTAGCATGATAATGAACAGGAGTGGGGCCAGTACTGTCCCTTGTGGTACTGAGCTGCGTACTTCCGATTCTGATGATGATATACCTTGAATTTTGACGACCTGCAGACGATCACTAAGGAAGTTGTAGATTATTTTCCCACTTTGCCTATATATATATATATATATAATATATATATATATATTAGTGATGTAGGTCACATCCGCATCCGCATCCACGGAACATCCGCACATTTTCTCGCATCCGCACTTTGGACTGCGGATGTCGTGCGGATGTGGACCGTTGAGATAAAATGTCATTAATAAGCGGAAATATGAAATTCTACTATATTAATAGAACTAGTTCATTGTGCGCAAAAGTGATGCAAGCGACAAGACGAGAGGCTGTTCTTGTATGAAGTTACTCTCTTGCAACCTACTTAGATCCACGTTACAAAGCTAAGTTATTTTCACCTAGTACATTAGAACGAGTTTAATCATCACTTGGCAAAGCAGTTGAAGAGCTTCAATCTCTTGAATCTGTCGCTTCGCCACCCACCAAAAGAATAAAAGTTTCAGTGACAGAACCAACACCTTCAACAAGCAAATCTATCACAGAATCTGTCTCTCAGTTTCTTGAGTCAAGCAGCAATGACGAGACCTACGCGATGTCAAAAGATGTAGTAAAAATGATCGAGAGCTATCACCAAGAAAAACGCCTGGCTGCATGTGACAATCCTATTAGTTGGTGGAAAAATACGCAGAATATCTATCCATACTTGAGTAAACTTGCAAGGAAACATTTAGCCTGTCCTCCAACAAACGTACCAAGCGAGAGATTATTTAGCAGTACTGGATTAATATATGATGAAAAGAGAAACAGACTGGCAGCAGAAAAGGCAGAAAAATTAATGTTCCTTAAGCATAACCTTCCTATAATTAAGTTTGAACATTAAACGATGAACATCTTAGTTTACTTTATTTTAATTACTCATTTATAAATATGCCTAATAAAACTTTAAACTTAATATAAATAGTTATCAAGCTAATTAAAGATCTCTTTCTATAAGGGTGGAGGCTGGGGAAAGAGGTCGGTGGGGTGCATTTGAGTTGGGTTCACGTCCCGCATCCTGGTAACACAATTATGGTTTCTAATTGTGGCTGAAACTCAACAAAATATAACGAATTTATTTGCAGACGAATTCACTAATTGATTTCTATATTAGTTAGATGCTTGATATTATTTTATATGTTCAGAGAAAAGTACAGCAATTATTGTACAATTAATCAATTATACTACATTATAGCTACAGCTCTCTCTATATAATAACTTATTATATACGTTAAACACAACAAATCTCGAATATATCCTAAAAAATAACGAAAATGTAGACATCCGCATCCGCATCCGCATCCGCGGATGTGAAAAAAATGACATCCGCTACATCACTAATATATATATATATGAAAATTATTTCTCGAAAGTAACACGTGAAAAATATTTATCAGGAATAAAACCACGAAGGAAAGGAAACACAGAATGGTGCTCAAGCGCTTTCGTCTAATGACATCCTCAGGAAAAAATCAACGATATTGGAAGTGATCTGTGTTACCCACCTGCGTTTATGGAATCTTGTCTCAACAAGGCAAAATGAACCTTCTATCATGTAAATATAAACTCGTACTTTGTCAAAGAATATTTTAGTACTTCCATTTTTCCCGGTCTTTTAGGCATTGCTAATGTACTTAAACTTTTGGATATTAATATAGTATTTTCATATAACAATATTATGAAAAATATCTTAGTTAAAAATAGCCCTACCAATAATTCAGGCATTATCTATAAAATTGGTTGCAAACAATGTGATTCCTTTTACATAGGTCAGACGGGAAAGGATTTTCACACACGTGTAAAACAGCATCAATATTCCGTTAGAACGGGACAGTCGTCCAGTGCCCTTTTTGTCCATTTGTCAGAGTTATCCCACTGTATTGATTGGAATAATGCTTCAGTTTTGTTTCACTCTAGCAACATTGTTAATAGAAATATTCTTGAGTCTGCCATTATCCAACTTACAAATAACTTCAACATAAGCAAAGGTCATTTTCAACTCGATCCCGTTGTTTTGAATTCGTTCAGAATGGATTTAGACAAGAAGGGTAGAGTGCTAAACCTTTGGTAAACTTGTTTGCTTCTCTAATAACTTTTATTTTTCAATTTATTTTTATATATATCGGACTTAGACAAGAAGGGCAGAGTGCTAAAACCTGGGCAGATTTCCAGTATAAATTTGTATACTCCTCTTACAAGTTTTATTTTTATTTTTCGATTTATTATTTTTTTTTAATTAACTATAACATTGGTTGGAAACAATTCATTTGATCTTGTGTTGGATTCGGGCAAAGTGCTAAAATTGGTAGTTTTCCTTACAAATTTGTATGCTCCTCCCACAATCCTTTAATTTTTTTTATTTCTCCGTCTATTGTATATATATATTTTTTTTTTTGTAACCTATATATATAGGCTGTAACTCTTTATGTACTTCAGTGTTCTTGAGGATGTATTAGACGAAAGCGCTTGAGCACCATTCTGTGTTTCCTCTCCTTCGTGGTTTTATTCATCATATATATATATATATATATATATATATATATATATATATATATAATTTATGCCTGATTTCTGAATATACAGGGAGCAGAATAAGATGGTTTACCGAGAATGACGGAATCACCTTGTGAAAAATAATATTTATCATTTACTACAGAAATTAGTACAAGAAGAGTTAAAAATTTCGTGGTTAACTGGATTTCACATGGATATATATGACAGATATCTAGAAATGGATGATATATATCATTTATGCCTGATTTCTGAATATCCAGGGAGCGGAATAGACGGTTTACCGAGAATAACGGAAGCACCTTTGTGAAAAATAATATTTATGACTTACTACAGAAATTAGCACAAGAAGAGATAAAATTTGGGGACTAACTGGAATTTCACATGGAATATATATGATCAAAAAATTAAATAATAGCATAGGAAATACGACAAGAAATATACATATATAACACTGGTATGCATCAATTTTGCTGTCAAGGGTTTTGTAAGTGATTCTTATAGAGTTTTTCCCTGCTGATTTCGAATCTGCAATCCGTTTTTCTCAATCAGCTCAGGTTATCCGGCTATGGCCTCATAAGTAAAATAGAATTTTTCGTGATTTTGTCAAAGCGGAATTGGAACAGTAACATCTATCAGCACTTGTTTCACTTGTATAATATCTTTTTTTACTTTTCAGGCATATAGATAAAATATTTCATAATGAATAGAGCGTGTAAAAATGATCCCAATAGATTCTGCTACATATGTGGGACGGTTGCCATGCCAAATAACCAGTCCCAAATCACTAAATTTGTGAAGACAATGTATAGAGCATACTTTGGAATTAAGCTAGGGGACCAGGACAAAAATTTCGCCCCTCATATGTGCTGCAAGACGTGCATTGAAATTTGAGAAGATGGAGCAAAGGCAGAGCGAAATCTTTGCCTTTTGGAATTCCCATGATTTGGAGAGAAGGAAAGGATCACGTGACAGATTGCTATTTCTGCATGACAAACCTCCAAGGTGGGCTTATAAATTTATTTTTCTTAAATATTTTGAAATCCTCGTATGAAACTTGACATAATATTCACCATACTGTAATATTCACCATATATAGCATAATATTCACCATAATGGTAATCATACATTTACATATACATATTGTTATAGAAAATACATTTACACATACAAGTTACATTTACATATACAATGATTGTATATTTTCTTTCTTTTTCATTCATATTGTCCCCGAAGGGACAATATGAATGAAAAAGAAAGAAAATATACAGACTCCATCGACCTATTTCATATCTTACAGACCGCAGCCTTCCCTCACGAGCCGCCACTGTCTGAATGCTTCTTCTATTTCATATGCAAGTTTTATATCCATGTTTTCTGTGTTTCTATTTTCAGGAGTTAACAAGAAGAATAACACATTGTTGTATACCCTGACATTCCTTCTGCTATGAGACCTGTACCCCATGGTCCTGGAATTCCAATACCCGACCCACCTCAACCCTGGACTTCGATGATTCTGATGATGAATCAATGACCAATGCCAATGACCAGTCCCAGTCGTATATACACCTCAAATACCGCTTCAAATGAGCCGAGGCCTCTCAACAGGCCAAACTTAATGATCTTACCAGGGATTTAGGACTTTCCAAATTAGCTGCCGAGATCTTGGGCTCACGACTTCGAGAGGACAACTTGCTGGCTCCGGGAACAACATTCTCCTGGTATAGGAAACGAGAGGAAGAATTCCGCAAGTTTTTTGCAGTGCACGAAAATACCTCTTCCTTAGTGTACTGCTGCAATGTTGAGGGGCTAATCGAATCCTTGGGCCTGCCCTATAACGCATCAGAATGGAGGCTATTTATAGACTCTAAACGAAGTTTGAAAGCAGTACTTCTCAACATTGGAATAGGGTTGCATCAGTCCCTGTAGCACATTCCGTACAACTTACTGAGAGCTACGATAACATGAAATTTTACTGGATGCTCTCCTATACGACCAACATAACTGGAGATCTGTGGAGATTTGAAGGTAATACTAATATCATAAGTAAACTATTGCTATTGACTATGTTGTTTTTCCAAAGGTTATTTGAGAGCGTATCGTATAAGAACACTTAACTTCCCCACAGAAGTGATACAGTCCAATGCATAGATTTTTTTATCTGATAGAACAAATTCTCTAAATTCTTTAAATATTTTCATTTTTTTTCAGATTGTGGCATTTGTATTGGGAATGTAAGGGGGATACACGAAATACCTATGTTTCCTCTGCAAATGGGATAGCCGAGCGGATGAGAAGCACTATGCACAGCGTGAATGGCATCCAGAGAGAATTTTGAACCTGGGTCGCATAATGTCGTTTCAGTGCCCCTTGTCACCAACAAAAATTTTGCTCCCACCACTTCATATTAAGCTGGGCTTGATGAATAATTTCATCAAATCAATGAATAAGGAGGGTTCAGCATTCCGATATCTCGAGAGTAAATTTCCTCATATATCTGATGCTAAACTAAATGCTGGGGTTTTTGATGGTCCTCAAATTCGAACTTTGATCAAGGATACTCAGTTCGAAAACGCAATGACTCCAACTGAGAAGAATGCCTGGCAGGCATTCAAATCAGTTGTCACTGATTTTCTTGGCAAGCGTAGAAGTCCAGAATACGAGTCCGTTGTCGAAAACTTGATGGAAGCTTTCAAAGCTCATGGTCGCGCATGTCCATAAAAATGCACTTTTTGTGGTCCCACTTGGACTATTTTCCTGAAATTGCGGGGATTATAGTGAGGAACAGGGTGAACGATTTCACCAAGATATCAAAATAATGGAAGAGAGGTACCAGGGAAACTGGGATATCAATATGCTGGCGGACTATTGCTGGTGTTTGAAGCGAGACGTGCCCGAAGAAAAACAGACGGAAAGCCAAAAAATTTCCTTCCTTCCTCAATAAACTTTTTTCCATATTCATTGTATGAATAAAAGTATTTATTCACACAATGTTTTCATTTTTCACGAGTGTTCTTATAATATTACTCGTATCTACAGTGTTTAAGCTAAAAAATCAATAAATTTGGGGATAAAATTGGACTTATAATAAATGGCCAATAGAGAAAAAACCTGACCTGATTGAGGAAAACCAATGTCATTTTCGAATTCAGCATGGTCGAATTATATAATATGAGTTGAAAAAACCCTCACAGCAGACAAAAAATTTCATATGCATACCAGTGTAATCTAATAATATACAAAACGACGGAGTATAACCATCAACGCATTAGTACAGGAGAAGTGTGTATATATATATATATATATATATATATAGTTATATTAATTAAATATATTGAAAATAAAAAACAATAATTTACACATTGTGTGTGTGTGTATATATATATATATATATATATATATACCTGTGAGTTTAATCTTTATGATGTCTAGAGAGTAGAAATAAGGTTCCAGTGAAGGGAAGTTTATTATCGATATTATAATTCCGGTGTTGTCTTTTGGCTCCTGGCGCCGCTAAAAACCCAGCTGGTAGAATAAAGTGTTTCAAATTTTATTTTTTAATGAATAAATCTTTAATAGCCGTGTGTGTATATATATATATATATATATATATATATATATGTGTAAAGAACGACGCTTGTGTAGAAGAACGTTCCGCACAAGATGAGGAGAAAGAACGAACAAAATGAAAAATGAGGTTACCACCCGGGAATCGAACCCGGGATCTTCCGATTGCCGGTCAGATATGCTATCCACTACACCATGGGCCTCGATTAATCAAATGTCGTAATTCTCCTACATACGAGCAGAAACCAATGCCCTGAGGGAGCACCTTCGCATGCCGTACCTATATATACACATTTGAACTGCAAACAACACACAGTATAATTAATGTAAAGAACGACGCTTATGTAGAAGAATGTTCCGCACAAGATGAGGAGGAAGAACGAACAAAATTAAAAATGAGGTTACCACCCTGGAATCGAACCCGGGATCTTCCGATTGCCGGTCAGATATGCTATCCACTACACCATGGGCCTCGATTAATCAAATGTCGTAATTCTCCTACATACGAGCAGAAACCAATGCCCTGAGGAGGCACCTTCGCATGCCGTACCTATATATACATTTGAACTGCAAACAACACACAGTATAATTAATGTAAAGAACGACGCTTGTGTAGAAGAACGTTCCGCACAAGATGAGGAGGAAGAACGAACAAAATGAAAAATGAGGTTCGTTCTTCCTCCTCATCTTGTGCGGAACGTTCTTCTACACAAGCGTCGTTCTTTACATTAATTATACTGTGTGTTGTTTGCAGTTCAAATGTGTATATATACAGTACTGGCCAAATTATTAGGAATTTTTTAAAAATTTCATTTTTTGGTATAAAATGTTAAATTAAACCAATTTTAAACGTTGAAAAGTTATTTATTTCTACACAAGAATACATGGTCATTATTTAGCAATAGTTTAGTACTTAGTTTGACCCCCCTTAGCTGCCTTAAGGGCTGCGACACGCTTCGGCATGCCATAAATCAATTTTTTGCATAATTCCTTAATACGTGTAGAGTGAAACCAGACTTGAATAAGTCGCTCTATGAGTTGGTGTTTTGTTGTTATCGGCGTTTCATGGATTACGTCCTTTAAAATACACCATAAACTTTCGATTGGGTTCATGTCTGGAGAATTTCCAGTCCATGGGAGCAACCGAACACTATTTTCATGACACCATTTTTTAACCGACTTTGCCGTGTGGCATGGAGCTGAGTCTTGTTGAAAAATCCAACGTCTATTACCATACCATTCCCTTATTTGAGGCAGTAGACGTCTTCTTAGTACTTCTATATACTTGACTTGGTTCATATTCCCCTCAACAATGCTCAAACGACTAGTTCCATGCACAGAAATTGCTCCCCAAACCATGATCTTTTGTGGAAATTTCACCGTTTTCATCAGACACTCAGGCAAAAATTCTTCTCCAGGCCTCCTTCTTACACTTTGAACACGATCGTCAAGCACGGCAATCGTTGACTCATCGGAGAACACCACCTGCAATCAAAGAAAGCCCTGTGAAAGAGTCAGTGCATAGCGTATGAAGTACAGCTAAAACGAAGTACAGTATGACTTGCTGCTTTACAGATATTTTTACTGCAGTTTTATCACGTACTGTAAATACACTTCTATGCATACTGTATTTACTGTATTAACATTCTATTTAATGTTAAATATTATTCTTACCTGTTCCCAATCCTCACTAGTCCAGTTAATGTGTTCCTTTGCCATGCAAAACGTGCCTTCTTCATAGCCTCAGTGAGCCTGGGCTTCTTCCTTGGGCGGTAGGCTTTGAAGCCGGCAGTTAGAAGCCTCCTGTTGACTGTTCTACGACTAATATTGATGCCATCAGCCGCTAGACTACTGGAAATGTTTTTGCAAGTAGCTCTTCTATTTCTAAGAGACAAAATTGCAATCTGTCTATCAGTTCTTGGAGTCGTTACCCTTTTTCTGCCGCATCTTCCAACCCTTTTGGGGCCTACATTTTCTCCAAATACCATTTTTTTCTTAATACGAAGTACTGACTGTGGTGAAACATGGAGTTTGGCAGCGATTTCCTTTGTTTAAATGTAGAAGAAGTTAATAAAACCTGTATTTGCCCAATTTTCCGTGGACTCAAGTCATTCTTTCGCCCCATTTTCAAATTCACTTAAAAACTGTAACAAATAATTGCCGAAATTGGGTAAATACACTATTTAAATTAAACGGTAGTTACAATAACACGTAAAAGAAAGAGAAACACACCCGCATCGCACGACAACCAAACGACAACTGACGAACAAACACGCTTCGTTCGACTAAAGAATTATGCAAAAAATTGATTCATGGCATGCCGAAGCGTGTCGCAGCCATTATGGCAGCTAAGGTGGGTCAAACTAAGTACTAAACTATTGCTAAATAATGACCATGTATTCTTGTGTAGAAATAAATAACTTTTCAACGTTTAAAATTGGTTTAATTTAACATTTTATACCAAAAAATGAAATTTTAACAAAATTCCTAATAATTTGGCCAGTACTGTAGGTACGGCATGCGAAGGTGCCCCCTCAGGGCATTGGTTTCTGCTCGTATGTAGGAGAATTACGACATTTGATTAATCGAGGCCCATGGTGTAGTGGATAGCATATCTGACCGGCAATCGGAAGATCCCGGGCTCGATTCCCGGGTGGTAACCTCATTTTTCATTTTGTTCGTTCTTCCTCCTCATCTTGTGCGGAACGTTCTTCTACACAAGCGTCGTTCTTTACATTAATTATACTGTGTGTTGTTTGCAGTTCAAATGTATATATATATATATATATATATATATATATATATATATATAATATATATACACACACACACGGCTATTAAAGATTTATTCATTAAAAAATAAATTTTAAACACTTTATTATACCAGCAGGGTTTTTAGTGGCGCCAGGAGCCGAAAGACAACAACGGAATTATAATATCGATAATAAACTTCCCTTCGCTGGAACCTTATTTCTACTCTCTAGACATCACAAAGATTAAACTCACACGTTTATGATACAGCCAGTCTTCACGGACAATTAATTTTTTCAAATTTATTTTCCAGTTTTAGAGCTTCTCTATCTCTCAAACCTACGAGAATTGTACCCGAAATCCAAATTTATTTTCGATTGTCACTAAGATCCTTCCTTTTCTGATTACCTGACAGCGATACAGGTAAGGCCCTAAAACCCCAGTATATAGTACGGTAGATCTCACCTTCACGCACAGTTGATTTTTCCAATTTTATTTAGATGGGTTATCATAAACTTAAACCGATACGATCAGCCCTCGCTTGCCAATTTTATTTTCCAAACAAAGCACTTCTCTCTCTCTACGATTGGGTATATCTGACACACCCCAGATTTCACGGGACCTCCAATCACAGTACAGTAGGCGGCGCATGAGAACGTCCCAGGACCTCTGGTTGGAGGCTAGGCGTGTTTATACGTTATGTTCCACCCAAATTTCATTGAGGGCCAATAGGAAAATCGCGATTCGGGTATTGTGGGATGTTCACAATTACTACCCGTCTATAAAAGGGGCATTTTCATCACAGGAATACACTTCAGTTGCTTTTATCGGCAAGTGCTATAGAAATATCTCGCCATGAGTCAGTCACAGCAGCTTTACATCTCCCCGGAATTGTTTGAAGATAAAGATTTCTACGCAGAGGCATCGCGCGTAATTTTCGCAGCTGCAGACTGGAACGCAGTACTTTCAACGTAGTCCATTGCAGAAATTTGCGACGGAGTGCAAGAACCGACCATTGAAGACGACAGTAATATGTAAGTAATTAATTTAATTTGTGATTCGGGCTTTACACTTCGGTTAATTTAGTGCCAGTGTTAAATAATTCATAAAAAGTCATAATAAATCCGTTTTGAAAAACTAGTTTGATTTATTCACGGGCTATATACATCGTATCATTCAGTGCAAATGTTATAAAAGCCGTAATAAAACGATGTGAAAGGATATCAGCCCAGAGGTTGAGGCCCGGTCTCTATTCATATATATATATTAGTGGTGGACCGGATATCCGCATCATTTTTAACATCCGCATCCGCACTTCTGACTGCGGATGTTATGCGGATATTACCTCTAATAAATTATGCAATTTACAATTAAATTAGCTTATAAAGTAGCTTATAAGGCCCAGTCATGCACATTTCATGTAAAGTATTAATTATTAATGAACAAACAAATATATAAACCTGAAAATATAAATACCTGGTAACACAAAATTTAATGAAACTTGTTTCATTGAATTTTCTGTGGCTGAAACTCTTCAGAAAGTTATTATTTTTATCATAATGGAAACATTCATATTAATTTTAATTCTTATGCATTGTCTGCCCTAATAGTAATATTACGAAATTTGAAAATTATGTCATATATTCATAATTCTATATTATATTAATAGATTAACTAAATATCCGCATCCGCGGATATTGAAATTAAAGATCCGCATCCGCAGATGTTGAAAAACTGGCATCCGGTCCACCACAATATATATATTTAGTTTCCAGTTTTAGAGCTTTTCTATCTCTCAAACCTACGAGAATTATGAATGGGTTCGATAACGTAGATAGAGATAGCTTTTTCGAAATATCTCAATATAATAGGACTAGAAATAACGGGTGTAAGTTGACAAGTAGAAGGTTCGAGACAGCAGTTTGAAAAACTTTTTTACGCATAGAATAGTAAATAACTGGAATAGTTTGCCGGTAGAAGTAATTAGTAGCACGTCTATAAACATGTTTAAAAATCGATTAGACGCATATGTTGATAGATTGAGTATAGTTTAAGGTAGTAAAATTAAGGCTTTGTGGTGATAGATCCCACAGCTCAACACAAGTGTTGTGGGATATAGGGAGGCAGCATCTTAGGTTAGGGGATACTCTCTGTCCTTACACACCCCATTTAAAGAGATTCCTCTGCCGAGCGGTGCCCCCATAGTACTGTGAGGTATTGAAAAACTCATGATCTTCACTTGCCCCACAAACACCTTGAAATGGGAGACCATGGGTGCACACACATTTCTACATTACTGTACAGTCTTTACAGCCACACCTACACTTTTTCTCCTAAGTATATATATTGTAATGTATATGGTGGTAAATTTTGACTTGGTCCGCAATCGATATGGACCGTGACTTATTTTTGTTTGGCAAGGTACTAGTATTGATGGATACTGTAATGAAATTGACTGGATTCTTTGGATCTAATATATTTGCATGTCGGTTATAGATGTAGAGTGTAACATATTTGTGGATAGTAGGCTATTACGACTTGATCCTCTGGATCCAGAGATTCTATCTGTAGTTTTAAATCGATAATTAATTAGTTTTAAATTGATAATTATTTAGTTCTGTAAAAATTGGTCGTTGCCAATGTACAGGTATTTTTTACATAAATTTCTTATGTTCTTGTGGTTCGGAACCCACGTAAAATTGTAGGTCCCCTCCGCCACCACGGAGGACATACACAATACACAATTACGAACACAGTTAGGTAGACCAGCCATGAGTGGATCCTAGGGTCTTTGTTAGTCTGAAACATTATAACATTATAACAGTTGTACCCGAAATCCAAATTTATTTTCGATTGTCAGTAAGATCCTTCCTTTTCTGATTACCTGACAGCGATACAGGTAAGGCCCTTAAACTCCAGTATATAGTACGGTAGATCTCACCTTCACGCACAGTTGATTTTTCCAATTTTATTTGGATGGGTTATCATAAACTTAAACCGATACGATCAGCCCTCGCCTGCCAATTTTATTTTCCAAACAAAGCACTTCTCTCTCTCTACGATTGGGTATATCTGACACGCCCCAGATTTCACGGGACATCCAATCACAGTACAGTAGGCGGCGCAAGACAAAGTCCCAGGACCTCTGGTTGGAGGCTATATATATATATACATATATATATATATATATATATATACACACACACACACATATATATATATATATATATATATATATATATATAATATATATATGTTCCTCTGTAATTTGGTGAAAAACAATATGTTTTTAATTATTGTCCATTCTGTGCTTCCTCCGTGGTTATTTCGGCATATATATATTGTAACTCTTTAATTAAACTTTAATTTAATTTAACTTTAAATAAAAAGATTCAGCATGAACTAATCATGTTAACTTCTCCTTAAAGGACCGATGCGGAGCTCGATCGTGTTATAGCAACTTTTCGTGGCAGCTTTGATGAAAGGGGAATAAATGATTGGGAGGCTTCACCGCACAGCCAACCCAGTGACATGAATACCGAAGTCGAGGTATTGGCTCACATCAGGTCCGACGAATGCCAGGTCATCGAGGAACTAATGTAAGTTTTTGTGGTTAAGAACAAAACACATTGTATTTTCATTTAATTTATTAAATGGTAGAAAGCATGTTTTAGTACAAATCGGCTTACAGAACTAGCGTCCACTAAATATGATTAACTTAATGGAGACATTTTACAATTGTATATACACATGTAAAACTTTACACAATATAGTTTATATATATACACACGTAAAACTTTACACAATATAGTTACAATATATTATACACACTTTTACACAATACAGCGAGTGCGAACAAATGGGAACCTTTTTTTTATTTGTCTGCATATCATTTCATCATTCATCTCAGTGTCGCACAAATCGAATAATTTAAAAAAAAATTATAAATCCCTTCCCACGTGACATGTGCAGGAGAAATGAAAGGAAATACATGCCACAAGTATTGCTAAAATATCCTTGGAAACGGTAAGGATTCCAGACAATTTCAGAGACATGTATATGTTCCATAAATTGTACAACCACAGGGTCACTCCAGGGTTGAGTGCCGAGTGAATCAAAATAGTACATTCTTTCCCTATTTTTAAAATAGATTGCAAACCAATGAATTCTCACATTACCAACAATGTCCGTATTGACGATAATCCCATACCAATCTCTCGTAGTTGGCAATTTCAATATTTCATTCTTCGCAAACATGCCGATAAATTTAGAGCGTGTGATTCGGTCACGTTTCATTACTCTCTGGAGTGTATTCGCGTCCGTTTTAATAGTCTGTGACCACGTTCCTGAAACGGTCAATTTCTATTAGAGCCTGTGATTCGAGGTACCCGAGTACACTAATAGGCGCGTCTATAGGGTTGGCAAATTCCAACCTGACTGAGATGTTCCCACTTTGTTGTGGACTTAAGTGTGTATTTATATTAGCTAAGTCAGGGGTAATATCAAATGAGTAAAGGTTAAATTCTTCGACAAATTCTTTCTGCGTTACGACAAACCCAAGTTCGTCACAGGCACCGGCACTATAAGCCAGACTACTATAAGCTCTCGCGCAGAGCGGGAACACAGCGTCTGATGAGTAATCCGCAACCATAGGCCCCCCCAATGTAGCGCTATTTACGTATAGAGTTATATTTTTAAGGCCGAAATTATCGAATTTAAAGGCGCTCTTTTTATATTTTCCATTCGTCGAAGTGTGATCCTGCATTCCAATTAATATCCTTTCAGGTAGAACTACCAGGGCCACGTTTTCTAGCTGCTTCGAGGCCAACTCGGCAGGCACCGTGTATAGTTTGATCTGTACTCTGTTAATTGGGAATTTTACTGTTGCGTGTATTAAATTTTTTCAATTTCTACATATTTCGGGGAACTTAATTTCACTCGCCGTACACGTAAATATGTTTCCATGATGTGAATCACAATGGGTTTTACGCCCTCTTCTCGATCAGGTCCCACATTTATGCAAATCTCAGGACTCGTGCGGTTGAGCTTTAGTTTCAGGTCAACGCCGTTCATAAGTAGTTTCTCCTGAACGTGAAGTCTGTATGAAGACGCCCAAAACATTCGTATATCTTTTTTTTTAGAATTTTTAAATTTATCCTTTATACTTTCATCTTTAGTCTGATAATAGCCCTCGGCGGTTGAAAAGGTGTCCTTCGCTTCTTTTCAAAAGTTGAGGACATTTTCCAGATAGGCTCGTATGTGATGATAACCCGTTCCTGCCGAGGTGTTAACATGATTTAAATACACCTCACACTGGCTGAATATGGAGTGTAGAAAGCTGGTTTCAGGGTATGCAGAGTAACTATCATCGCCGTCCGTTTCATCTGAATGGGCTATACGCAGTTTAGCGTACATGGGCATGCAGCTCGGATCAAAAAAGTAAGGGCCTGAGCTGGGTATCACGAATTCTATAGGGGCATTCGGTGAACTAAATGTGTTTAATGGGTTAATTGTAACAAAGTCGCTATGCTCAATAGAAACCTAAGTCGGGGGCATATCAAAGAGGGACATTTCCGATTTACAACATTGTAAACTACACGGATGGATGAAACACGCCATGGCGAGTCCACCTCTCTCGACAAGTAGTAATCAGTCTATGATTCGTGAGAGTAGTGTCAGCTTATAGCACTTAAAAAAATGATCAGCCATAGGCTTCATACGCTTAGAACACTTTTTTTATTTCCTTTTACGTTTAGCGCCAAGTGTTGGTAACCCCTTCTTCCTAACTACCCTCTACTTGTTCTTTCCGCCACCACGCATTTTTCTCTTTGCATCTTTGATGATTTCGTCCCGTGTACGTTTTAAATGTTTTATTTAGAGCTTCTTTAGGTTTAGTTCCACCCATCATGTCTTCCACCGCGTTAAAACCTGATTGTAACGCCTTCCTCCCGAGGTATCTAGCCCCCCTCTTCAACAGTGGGACAGCGGTGCGTAGTATGGTTGAAAAAATGGACCAAGCCCACTCCCACGCTGATATCTCACCCCTCGATAGACTGTGAAAGGCCTTCGGGTCATTATAACTGAAAGCGACGAAAGTGTAGCTTCACTGTTAAGCTCCCATCACCGAATGGGAAATTTTTTCCCTCAATCGTTCTTATATATTGAGATATTGGTTAATAGATTAGTCGCAACATTCACATAATGGGGCTTGTCATATGTAATGCTCAAACTTTTCCCTTATGGTTGGGGATGTGTGCAATGCGCAGCAGGCGCCTGGTGTCCCCAACAAATTGATGCTCTACGATATTGCTGTAAATATAGCACATGTCTGGGGATGGGCAGCTTTCACCCAATTTCTCCATCTTCAGCTGATACATTAAGCTGGACAAGTCATGTTGTGCCTCGTGAAAGGTATCTCTTTGGAGAGCTGCACTATATCGACCCTCGCCACAATTGTGAACAGCTCTTTGTCTTTATTTTCTACTAAGTTGATTTTAACTTCAACGTGCGTGCAGGCGTGTCTATGTTTACGACTTCAAAAAGTAAATCGGTTGTCAGGTACGATTTTCAAGACTCTTGTTTAACCCCGTCACATGTCCATGGCTTGTCATAATGACCGATTCCTAGTGTCATTTGTACTATAGTACTGTACCTCACGACAAGGACTGATCGCATAGTATTGTCTAAGGTTATGCCTAATTTTTCACACTCATCGATTCTTCTAAGGATCAGAAATATGATTTGCTATTTTCAAGAGTTAAAATTTGGTGGCTAGCTGGAATTCACAAACACCACTTCGTACGAATCACGTCCAACTCAATGGGCCCATGGAGTTCTGTTACAAAGTTGGCCAGGGTGTTGTTAGGATGTACAGACAGAGAAGAAGAGGACGGTGTGACATAGAAGTGGTTAGGCGCCATGTTGCATACTATTTAAGCTTCATTATTGCAGCAGCTTTTATATAGGTGTTGAAGCTTTCTGGGTAACCTAGCCATTTCACCAGGTACATTTTTCTCTTTCCTGAACCTTTGCTGCCTAAATTTTTTCAATTTTAAACACACTTTTTCCTAAATTAAATGTCACTTTCTGCAACTCCTCGCGTAAAAGCCTCCTGCGATTTCTTCCCCATTCAAATCTTCAACGTAATACATCATTATCTCGCCTTTAGGTCTCAAACTAACTTTAAAAATCTCACGTGTCCATCCTTGCTCAAATCCCTTCGCGAATTTATTTCCCGAACGTGATAGCCTTACATAATCATTGATTTTGAAATGTGTAGAGTGTGGTGGTGCTCCATCTCTTCTCACTCTGTGCACGTACCTCTTTCTAAAATATGCGGTTGTTGACGAGGCCAATGACCCAGAATGTTTATATATCTGTATGTGTTTTTTGTGTAAAATAGCGATGCATGCGTTCCTTTATGGTACGTTGAACTCTTTCAGCTAAAGAGCCTTTGTATAGAACTGCTAGTGTAGTAACTGATATTAAACTCTGTCAGCATGTTCTGAAAAGCCGGCCTATAAATTCTTTCCCCATATCCGTACAAAAATAGCCAGGAACCCTGTTTCTTTCAACATCAACGTTTTGGTAGCTTTAGCAACTGTTTCAGGCGATTTATTTTTCAGAGGAATTAGCCACAGATATCTAGAGAATACATCTATTATGAATAGGATGTAGCGGTAGCCGTCGTTATACACTGAATATCTTTGCATGTCTGTTAAATCCGCTTGCCAAATAGAGTCAATCGAAGCCGCTGTTGTCTTGGCCGTTTTAAACCTTTTTCTCACCGGCTTATGAAGTGTATAAGCATCCTGCTCCCGCAAAAACCTCTCAACATCTTTTTTCGCTACTCCGTAAACACCTTTGTACAGTCTATTAAACGCCGCCATAGGAGGCGGGGTTAGAAATGTCATAATAACGTTTTCTTGATATGTTAGTCATTTGCGTATTTTAGAGACACGTGGATAAGGTTGGGCGTCTGTTCTCTACTTTCTCCTCTTCAGAGATCCTACTGCTGGGAGTGATGGCGTACTCAGTTGTGACACATACGAGACTTGTTCCTAGTCTTTTAACCTATTCAGATTTCTTATCAATGTTTTGGGGACATTTATTTGTCGTAGTATTGCTTTAATATGCTTCCATCCTGTTGGTGAGAACCTGTCCCACTTTCTCACCAGATCATGGACAATGTCGACGATATTGGATCCTTGTACCCTTGTTCCTTCAACAATGACCTCGCCTGTATTGGCCCACTGTATGATGGGGTCCTCACTCAATAGATTATAAAGACTTAAGCCTTTATTCCTCAATGTATGTGGGAGACTACTTTTTAATACATGTTCGATGTGTTGCGTTCCGTTATTCTTTGGTTGGTCATCTCTAACGTCGGGCCCAGGTCCTATGTCGCCATGTCCAGCGTTGCACGCGCTGTTTCTAATAACCACTGGGAGCTCTGTAGGATTCTTATAATCTTCGTACTCATGAAGAAATTTCTGCAAAGCCTCTTGGTACAAGATCTTTTTCTCATCAGGTGACTTTTCACTGTTTAATATGGCTAACAATTCTCTTTCCATTCTTTTAAGCCTACTTTTATGGGGTTCTAGAACCGTGTCTGGATTTTTTGAACTTTGCAATGCAGCATACACCTCGTGCGGAATCACTACAACTTTCTTCATTATATCAATCTAGTCAGTAAAGGTCCCAAAACTGAAAATAAGATGGGTAGGAATGATTCCCCTCTTTGTACAATAATTCGCTTTTTCTTCCCCACAGTGTGACTTTTACGAGAGAGCGCACGTATTATGTTCTTGTAACGACGTAAGCGAGCCTTCTGAGGGGTTTCATTGGCACATTACATTTTATAACATTAAGACAGATTTCACAGATGCATTTTAAAAAGTCGGAGTCGATATATTTAACAAACATCTGTTGCAGTGCCCGGGGCAATCGTTGATATTTTTATTAATTCACGATATTTCTTCAGCCTATTTGTCATTCTGAAATATACACCGTTTTAGGCTCGTTTTGGAATATATTTGTTCTTAGAAGCACCCTAAACGTGTTTCGCGGGTGAAGGTCACAAAGCAAATATCCAAAACGCTGACTTGTGGCTTCTTTATAAACCTCCAAAAACTCCTCACGCTGATTCGAGAACATTTGATTGGCTAATACCTCAATTTGTGACACATCTCTACGTTGCGCGAATAAGACTAGATATTGTGTATTTAACGACACATCGCGCATGCATCTATTTTTGAAAAATAGATTCTGATTGATGAAGAATACGCTTATGTTAAGATGGTGGGAGAACACTGTAAATGTCTCGGCAAACGTTTTATCAATTTCCAACATGAGATCGTCAATTACAATGACTGTATGCTCATTTCCCTTTAACGAATTAACGTCATATACACCTTTGTGGAACAAAATATCATCTTGGTACTTGTTGAACACTGATTGATACGTCGAATAGCACCATATTACTTTATGCACAAATTTTGAGAATATCTCCCCCTTATCTTTAATGATTTTAAGCATAAACACAGTTTTACCACATCCTGTAGGGCCAGATATAATACATGTGGAGGGGCTTGTGAATCTGAATTTTTCTACAGACTCCATCTCTAACACGTCACACCCCTAAGTGGGTCATTTACAAAATATAACAAAATTTAAGTGCTGCTCCTTATATTCTTGTTTTTCTTTTTCCACAGAACCGTGAATGACGACGATGTACAGCCCCCCATCATCGATATCACAGATTACCCTGATGACAGTGTAGCTACAGAATCCTTCCCCGCTGACGAACCATCACCAGAGATACCTGTAGCATGTGACAATTCAAAGCGGAAGCATGATGAAGAACCCTCCACGTCAGGTATAAAGCGTGCTAGGATTGCGCCGGTTGTTAAACCCCCATTAATAGAGCCCCCAACCCTCTACGTCTTACAACACAACCCCCACAACAGTACCTTCCTCAAATATACCCCATTATTCCTGTCCAGTTCCGGGTACTTCCTCCACAGCAGCAGCAGCTTCTCATGCTGTGGAGGAAGGTATAACATTCGAGTTGGTGCGCACCGCTATCCCCACCCCTGCCCTGACTAGAAGTCGGTACGTGGTCAGGGTTGACCCTGGATCCCTGTATACCAACGGTGTTGGGCTGCGACGTGTAATTGAACGTATTGTGGAGTATGCCCTTCAGAACCGCGATGAACGTGAAGTCCAGACGAGGTTGTCCTTCAGATTCGGTTCAGATGACGGGGACGAAGATGATTTTTGGGTAGTAATACCGTTCAGACGTTTGGCGGTTGTAAACAGAATATATCTTCGGCCGTATAATGCAGGCCTCTCAAAGTAGTACAGCCTTCAATATGGACAATTTCATGGTAGATAGTGACAGAGTTTTCCGGGTTGCTGGTCATAGTACCACACCTTATACTCTTAATTTCAATTCTCCGGTTATTTACAGAAAGCGTTTAAACGTCGATCGTGGTTGCGGCTTTATAGCAACAGTCTTAGCTCATATGGTCACTGTGCTAAATACATGGGCACAAAAAATTTGGTTGCCTACGGTTGTGCAGCGTGCCCGTAAACTGGCTTCAGATTGCAAGCTTGAGTTTGAGTGTAATATGGGTCCTGAAAAGCTGAGAAGGGTCGAGCAGGAAATAAATGTTCGTATAGTTGTATTCGGAATGGATGATCGTCGTAGGACTGTCTATGTTTTTAAAAGCACTGGTGATTTAAAAGTAGCGAAACAAAGTACAGCAGCGGTCAATAAAGCGAACAAAGTGTTAGGTTTTATAGCTCGGAATTATGAGTACAAATCGCGCGATATTATAGTTCCTCTTTATAAATCATTAGTTAGACCCCATTTGGAGTACGCGATCCAATTTTGGAATCCGCATATGCGCAAATATATAGAAAAAATCGAAAGAGTTCAAAGACGAGCACCTAATGATTCCGTCGCTTAGGTCAAAGTCGTACCAGGATAGGCTTAAAGAGTTAAAATTAACTACACGCGAGACTAGGAGGCTAAGGGGTGATCTAATCCAGGTTTTCAAAATTATGAATGGGTTCGATAACGTAGACAGAGATAGCTTTTTCGAAATATTTCAATATAATAGGACTAGAAATAACGGGTGTAAGTTGACAAGTAGAAGGTTCGAGACAGCAGTTGCCAAAAACGTTTTTACGCATAGAATAGTAAAAAGGTGGAATAGTTTGCCGGTAGAAGTAATTAGTAGCACGTCTATAAACATGTTTAAAAATCGATTAGACGCATATGTTGATAGATTGGGTATAGTTTAAGGTAGTAAAATTAAGGGTTGAATAAGATAGATTTTGATTCTCTTTTCATTAAAGATCACAATAACTAGACTAGAGGTCATAGTATGAAATTATTTAAGCCAAGATGTAGAAAAATTTAAGAAAACAGTTTTACAAGTGTTGTGGGATATAGGGAGGCAGCATCTTGGGTTAGGAGATACTCTCTGTCCTTACACACCCCATTTAAAGAGATTCCTCTGCTGAGCGGTGCACCCCATAGTACTGTGAGGTATTGAAAAACTTATGATCTTCACTTGCCCCACAAACACCTTTAAATGGGAGACCCATAATGGGTGCACACACATTTCTACATTACTGTACAGTCTTTACAGCCACACCTACACTTTTCCTCCTAATTATATATATTGTAATGTATATGGTTGTAAATTGTGACTTGGTCCGCAATTGGTATGGACCGTGACTTATTTTTGGTTGCCAAGGTACTGGTATTGATGGATACCGTAATGAAATTGACTGGATTCTTTGGATCTGATATATTTGCATGTCGGTTATAAATAGATATAGAGTGTAACATATTTGTGGATAGTAGTCTATTATGACTTGATCCCCTGGATCCAAAGATTCTATCTTTCGTTTTAAATTGATAATTAATTAGTTTTAAATTGATAATTATTTAGTTTTGTAAAAATTGGTTGTCGCCAATGTACAGGCAGTTTTTACATAGTGAAGCCACCTCGATGGGCCGAAGTGGCCCCTAGTGTGCCCACTATAAAAATTTCATAGTTCTTATGTTCTGTGTGGTTCGGAACCCACGTAAAATTCTAGTTCCCCTCCGCCACCACGGAGGACATGCACAATACACAATTACGAATACAGGTAGACCAGCCATGATTGGATCCTAGGGTCTTTGTTGGTTTGAAACATTATAACATTATTATAACTTCAATTCTTAGGCTATTTATAGACGGCATATAAACGTCGATCGTGGTTGCGGCTTTATAGCAGTAGTCTTTGCTCGTATGTTTACTGTACTAAATACACGGACCCAAAAAATTTGGTTGCCTACGGTGGTGGAGCGTGCCCGTAAACTAGCTGTAGAACGTAAACTCGAGTTTGACTGTAATATGGGTCCTGAGGAGCTGAGAAGGGTAGAACAGGAAATGAATGTTCGTATAGTTGTATTTGTAATGGATGATCGTCGTAGAACTGTGTATGTTTTAGAAAGCTGTGTGAGAGATCGTACAAGACCCTTACTTATTTTAGGACTGTCAGGGACAACGTATCTCCCCATCCGTAATATAACGAACCGTTACGCGAGTTATGATAAAAGTCGAAAATATGGACGACATCATGATTTGTGTAAGGGGTGTATCGAGTTTGCGGATGATATAGTGAAACATTGTAAAGATTGTCACATGGTATGTGAGCGGTGTAAAAGCTCCAAATGTGAAAGCCGTGCAGTTGAAGCTGAGAAGAGGGATCGTGATGTGCGTCTACACACATCACTGTTTTGAGCTCCATAAATCAATTGGCACGTGCAGGAAAATGAGAATCTGTGAATGTGGTGTTCCATATGATGGATAATTGGGGGGATTTCAAGCATAAATGTGATGAAATTCACTGTTCTACATGCCATGAGAAATATAAGGCGGTTGGAGTAAAGCATGTATGTTATATGAAAGATGCTAAGCCTAAAATTAGCCCTTGTATAACTGTGTACGACGATATAGAAACATACACGAACGCTGAAACCAAAGAGGTTATTCCACATTTACTTGTAAGCCAGACTATCTGTGATGAGTGTATGGAGATCGAGTGTGATGAGTGTCACAAATGTGGTAAACAGACAAACGTTTTTAAAACGAATGCCCACAATATCCCTGTGAAACTCTTTGTGTCCTATATTGTCAAGTTAGCGGACAAGTTAAAAAAATGACTGTATATTCTTGCCCATAACGGGCAAAATTTGACACACAATTCCTTTATAAGGAGATGCTTGAGCACGAGTCATCTGAGATATTTACAGTGATCCCTTGAAAAGAGGCAACAAGCTAATATAGATGCAAATAAGAGGTAATGTACAGTTTAAAGACACTTTATTATTCACACCTTGTAAATTAGCAAAGCTACCCAAGGTGATGAGCGTAGCCGCTGAAGTTTCAAAAGGATACTTCCCTCACACATTCCTCACTAGCGAAACTTTAAATTACGTAGGACTACCTCCACCCAAACATTACTTTAACTATGAATGTATGAGTACAGATGAACGTGAAGATTTTGACCAATACTAAAACAGTTTTTATGAAACTAATTCTTATAATATAGCTGATGAATGTGAATGTTATTGCGTGAATGATGTGCGCGTGCTTAGAGTATGTTTCCAGGCCTTTAGAAGGATGTTTTACGGTGTTCAAGAATAACTTCATGCCTAAAGACACCTTAACCGTTATTCACAGAAACAATCCCCGCAGTTATGGGCACAAAGCTATTTACTGGCTCATACACCTACAGCAGCAGACCGGGTATACATAAAGCATGCCAGCAACACGGGTGAAGTACCCATTAACGTTAATGGTTGTGTTTTTTGGGTTGATGGTCTAAGTGAAAACCGTACCACTGGTGAGAAGACTGTGTACTCCTTTAACGGTTGCTGGTGGCATGGATGCCCTCGTCCTGAGTGTGGAATCGTAGGAGATATCCACGGTAGATCTCCTGCTGACAGTCTTGCGTGGACCCGCACCCGCGATCAACTTATAGGTTCCCAGTTCACTCACAAAGTCTTGTGGGAGCATGAGTATGATGCACGGATGGAAACAGATGTTGCTGGATCCTCTGAAATGCAGTGATAGTTTGTTCGGAGGGCGTAAAAATCCCTTCAAGCTATACTTTCCGCCTATGGAGGGCGTGAAACTCCATTACTACGACTTCTGTTCTTTATATCGTGATGAAGAACAATCCGTACCCCGTGGATGCACCTGAGAAACTGGTGGGACCTGACCTCTCCACCATCGAGGTGTTCTCAACAAATTTAAACGGGTACTATTTCGGCCTTTCTTTCGTAGATGTGCTCCCCCTACGCGATTTATGGATGCCGATCTTACCCGACGCTATCGATCACAAGCTCATGTTTCCCTTCTGCGTGACGTGCGCAGAGGAGAACAATGAGGAATGTATTCATACAGCTAACCAGCGTAAGATTAGAGGTGTACATACAAGTCCAGAGCTGGATCTAGCTATTCGCCATGGCTACAGAATATTGAAGATACATGAGGTGTGAAGGTTTCAGAAGCTACCCAACCTTTTCACGCCATATATAAACCCTTTCTTGAAGGATAAGGTCGAGGCATCAGGGTATCCGAGAGGAGTTGATACCGAAGATGAAAAGTCGGCCTATATTCAACGTTACCGTGACCGTGAAGGTATACAGCTTGACCGTTTCCAAATTGTAAAGAACCCTGACAAGCGCTTTAGTGCAAAGTTGTGTCTAAACAGTCTTTGGGGAAAATTTGCACAGAATACTGGCAAAGGGAACGTTCACTTGGCACAAAGTTATAGTGAAGTCTGGGATTATGCCAACGCTCCCGATAAAGAGGTCATGGAGATCGTGAATGTAGGTAATACTTACATAATAAAGTACAATAATACCGAATTGGCCACAGATACCTCACGGGTTACAAACATACCTGTAGCCAGCTTCACAACGGCCTACGCACGCATCAAACTTTGGGGCCTATTGCATTCTCTTGGGCGGAGGGTATTGTACGTCGATATAGATAGTGTGATATTCACAGAGAGGGTGGGTGAATACATGCCTCCTATTGGTAAATTCCTCGGTGAGTTGACTGATGAGATCAGGGATGAGTATGGAGACACCACATACGCCGACTCTTTTGTCTCAACAGAGCCAAAAACTTATGGGGTACGGGTGAGGGTGTGGGAGGATATGAAATATATCGTGAAGGCTAAGGGTATCACGCTCAATCAGGTGAATCGGCGGGTCGTTAACTTTGATTCGTTGAAGGATCTAGTGTGCTTGGACGATGATGAGTGCGACCGGCCTCCCCAACTAACTGTAGGTACCCACAATTTTCGGGCGCAGAAGCTGGGGGGCGTGAAGGAACTTAGGGGTACAAATGTATGCCGTAACACCTATAGGAAACGTTACCAGGTGCCTGGTAGCTATAATACCGTGCCCTTTGGATACCATAATCTTTGAGATGTCTATTGTTATCTTATTTATTACACGTATTTGTAAATATATACAACTTGAATATTTCGTTTATTAAATAAATCGCATTTCAATTAGCGTTTCACTTCCTCCTTTACGTGCGTGCGTGTGTGTGTACAGTAAAAAGCTAAGCTCCGCCCACTGTAAGATTGAAACGTGAGTCCTCCCACTACCTGGGCATATCTCTTCCCTGCGTGCTCAGTTGATCGGAGTAAGCCCTGGATCTCAGACGTGTATTCTCCCGCGAAGAAGAAAAATAGTAATGGCTACCTTTAATATTGCGTGTTCAACATTTATGAAGTGGTATTCGGCAAAGTGCCAAGATGTGGTGGATACTGAAAAACTCCCTATTCCCCCCTCCTTTGATATTTTTAAGGCTACATTGAGCCGTGTGAAAGACAAAGATGTTGAAATACTCTACGGGTATTCTGGCGAGGGCATTGTAGGATTTCGTAGTACAAACGATGTATTGAAGTATGTTATAGACCTAACCTTTATAAAGGCTCACATATACCGCGAAGTCGAAGAAGCAACACGTTCAGAAGATAAGCAACGGTTATGGATAGTGAGTCTTGTTGATGAGTGGGTGACAAGTGATATTATGTCATGTTGCGTCATACCGAGTAGTCGTACCCTACGACTGAGAATGTAAATCTTGTCATCATGGAGAATCTTAAGTATTTGTACCACTATATTAATATATTTCATGACGAGGTTTGTAGTGAGGTTGTGGCTAAATGCCTGTGTGAGTTTTTAACAGACTTTAGAGACGAGTATCGGTTGTTAAACAAAAAGGAAAAATGGGCATATGTTTCTCTCAAATAGTGCACCGGATTGTGAAGATGTTTAGTTCGTGGAAATGAACGTGTGGTGAGTGATAAAACATTAAAACCGATATTGCTTCATGTATCGGAAAATTTCTCAAAACACCTACCCAATATAGTGTAATGGGATACCAGGTACCTCTCTCTCTCTCTCTCTCTCTCTCTCTCTCTCTCTCTCTCTCTCTCTCTCTCTCTCTCTCTATATATATATATATATATATATATATATATATATATATATACACACTCCTGCCCACAATCCTCTCCAAAAATTGTTCCGTATTCTTAATTCCAAAATATGGCAACCCTATTTAGGGTGCTCAAAAGTACCTGTTTTTTATGACATCCTATATACTATTGAGCTAAAATGTGTCTGTGTGTCTGTCCGCTTTCTTCGGAACCATGCACAGACTAAACGGCACATCCGAAAATTCTGCAACCACCACCAACTGATAGCCCATGAGCTGCCGATGTGCTCTGTCAAGTTTCCCGGTCCTAGGTCACTCCGCGGCCGAGCACGAGCTATTTAATACCTATTACAAGTGAATGTAGGTACTTCGAAAACGAAAATGACGAGAACAAAAATACATAATAAACAGCTTGGTAGTCCCGATAATAGTTTGGTAGTCCCGATAATACGTAAGTACCAATATACATATGCATATATACAATATACATATACATATAGAGCTAGCTGTGACACATACTGCTACATATACTGTAACATATACTGCTACCTGCCCGGAGGGCGATAGCGAGCTACCACTTGTTCTAATCTATTATAAAACACATGTCCTTTTCTCATAACCGTACGATTTACTATCCATACTTGGCAAACTGGTACGGCCAGGACACTATATTACGATTAAAAAATACGATCCACAAATTCGTACTCAACTTCATCGGTCCGGTTTCTTTACAACTAGTGTTTTACATTCTCAAAGAAAGCAGTTCAACGTCAAACTGTTCAAAACACCAGTCGCTAGGGATCGGCTCCCATCCCCTAAACTTGCTGACATTCACTCTACTATAGCCTAAGGGGAGCAGCTCCAGCTCCAAGTTCCAGAGCGTTCTGATAAGTCTGGCTCCAGCTCTGCTTCGGTTCCACAATCCCAGCTCCAGCTGCGCTCCGGCTACGGAGCAGAGTCTAAACAATTGGCCTGCTCCGCTCCGACTCCGAATCTTGGAACTGGCTCCTGGCTCCGGAACCGGAGCACTGCCAACCCTACATTGTCGCCTGCCAATGGCTCAACTTGAGCAGGCTCGCTTGCTGGTATATTTTCTTTTTTATTTTATATTTATTTTTTATTTATCTTGTTTTAATCAAAAGCCATTAACGGATATCTTGTTAGACTTGGAACTTATCAATACAAAACATTATATGCATTTATGATGCTGCCTCAATACAAAACATCCTTCGTTTCTAAATAATATTTCTCTCAGTGACTGTTTATTACTATATTAGAGTTACTGATCTTGAAATAGCATTTGCTCCTGATATAACAATGCCATACCAGTAGTATCCATTCAGCTGTCGTCCATTTGCCAATTGGAAGATATTCTAAGCAGTGACGTATGAAACCTACAGATACCCATCAATCTGGTAATGTTATAATGTTATTAAAATTTAATATGCATCAAAACATTGTTTTTTCATTCATAAACCGCCTACATATGTATTTATATATATCAGGTTTTTGCTCTGTCTTTGTTATAACACAAAATAATATCTGAATTTATGTTCAATATTAAATGTAAATAAATGAATAAATGCTTACCAACGGCTCTGTTCGTTCAGGATGACAGGCTTGCCAATACCATGAACAGAACACTGTCATCACGTCTGAAGATTTTTTTAGGTTTTACAAGACCATTTTTTATTCACTTCATTGTTAATATATATCCCCTTCTTGAATTTATATTAAGTATTCATTTATGTTTCGTTAGTAATATGTAAACAAGAGTGATGAATGGAAATAATTATGTTCTAAAGACATTTGGCAATGAGTCAACCAACCAATCGGCGCTAAACACCAGATTCATTCCTAAAATGAAACAACCGTTTGTAGTACACACAACAAATATATGCCAGGTGTTGCTATCTGTTGTCAAGAGTGTCCTAAGAATAATGAGCGTAACTGTACAAGTGAACCCGAATGATGTTTAAAAAACAAAGTACTTATCCAAAAATAATCGTCAAATAACAAAATTTAAATATTAACAAACACTGGAAATTATTTAATGCATAATTCCAACCTGCAACGCTAAATTTCACAGGAAGAAAGCTCATAATTTACAAATTACATCTGAGATACAATTCTCTCCTTCATCATGGACCTCGCTGACTTGTAAATCATAGTAAATCCATGCATTTCATCGTTTTAAAGTGAAACTATTACAATTTTTTATTGTATTATAAATAAGAAAACATGCTATAAACAAAAAATACAGCGCAACCATACTAAGGGGTTCCAAAAAACCTTAGCCCCCCCCCCCCCCCGCCATTTTCAGCTTACATGTTTACTTATATCGAAATAGGTTTTAGTGATTATAAAAATATATAAAATTCTTTATTTATTGCAGGTATTAAAATTACTCTAGCTGATAAAGTGATAATATAATGGCTTCTCAATTAATTGGTGATTCGGAGAGGCAACGTGTGATAGATCGCATACAAACAATAACATTTCGGGAAGGTCGTGATGCTGGAGCCACCTTTATAACACGTTCATGGGTTGCCAAAAAGTTGCGAAGAAGTGAGGACTTCGTCAAAAGAAATTGGAATAAAACTTTGGATGAATGTGAAATGGATACAACCAAATCTGGGCGCCCAAATTTGCCACTCTCTCAGGAAACAAAGGACATCATTGAAAGCGGTACGCGTAAGCGGAAAAACAGCTGTGCTAAACTTTCTAGAGAGATCGAAGTGTTGAGAGGAAAGATCGTTAGTGGTGAGATCATTCGACTGTACCGTCATAGGCAAGGTTTAAAGCCTTGGCATGAACTTCCAAAGCCAAGAAAAACTCAACTTAACATCGATGACAGAATGTGGTTTGCCCATTGTCTTGAAGATTGGGATGTGGATGATTTCATGCATTTAGCTGTCTCCGATGAATTTTTTGTTTACGTAACACGTCGGCCTAACTACCAAAATGATCGAGTGTGGGCCACAACACCAGATGAAATCGATGACAATGAACATTATCACGAATTATTAAAAAGTCCAGACTGTGTTGGTCTGTTTGTTTTGTTCACTGCAAAGAAGCTCATGTGGGTGCTGAAGCCAAATGGTCAGAGTTGGGATGGACAGTATTTTCGTGATATTATTCTATCCCAGCATGTCATTCCTTTTCTAAGAAGCCCAAACAATGTTATGGATGTCGATCAGGTCACACTTCTGCACGATAAGGCCCCCTGCTTTAAGGCATTAGCCACTCAACAGTTGTTGCGGAACCATGAGATCGATTTCTTTGGGAATGAAGAATGGCCAGGAAATTCTCCTGACCTGAACGTCTGTGAACACATTGGATCAGTTATAAAGGACAAGGTTGAATGTCTCTTGTTTCAAGAACCTGCAGCAAATCGATTTTCGAAGGATACAATGACGCAACACATTGAAACTGTTTTAGCAAATTTGCGTAACGATCAAGATCCATTCACGTCACTTTTGGCAAGCTACCCAAAGCGAATTCAGGCTGTCTTGGAAGCCAATGGCGGGAACACCAAGTTTTAATTGTTTCTCATTAAATGCAGGATTAAATTCTCTTTTGTAAGGTATGTTTAGTTTTACTGTACCTCTAATGGTTTAGGCCATGGGCGGGGTGGCTAAGGTTTATTGGAGCCCCGTACAATAATCAAAGTCAAAATAATTAATTACATCTTGAAGCGAATGTCCACTTTTTGTAAGCGAACCTCTATGTAAATACCCCTAATCTAACCAAACTGCATTATAAAGGGTGATCCAGAGAAATGGGACCCAAAAGAAACCCATGTAACTCTTAAAGTATAAGTCCTTTTATAAAATCATACGCATCATTCGAAGAGGATAGTTACAAGTTTGTACAGGATTGTATAGGTTTTGACAATACAAGACAAGATAAGATACAAAACAAAATAAAAGTGTTAGTTAAAACTAACCCTTCAAGATGACTGCATGGACTGTGAAACAGCTGCGTTTCATAACTGAGCAATATTATGAGCATGGAAGAAGTGTAGTTTCAGCTCAAAGCTCTTTCAAGACAAATTTTCAGATGTCAAAATCACCTTCTAAGAAAGTAATCCGTCGGTGTGTCAGAAATTTTTCCCTAACTGGCAGCATTGGAAAGAGAAAACCAACTGGAAGAGTGCGCACAGCAAGCAAGGATAGACGAGATCATTAACAGAACTCATGAAATTGTACAGGATAATCCTAACATAAGCATCAGACGTGCTTCTCAGCTGTTA
The DNA here is from genome assembly GCA_023014485.1 of Bathynomus jamesi. Classification (NCBI taxonomy): domain Eukaryota; kingdom Metazoa; phylum Arthropoda; class Malacostraca; order Isopoda; family Cirolanidae; genus Bathynomus; species Bathynomus jamesi. The sequence continues at coordinate 961,405 of JAJOZX010000624.1, read as the reverse complement.
GGAGTTGGATATGGAACAACACACCGTATATTCAAGCAAAATTTAATGCTCTTTCCATATAAAATTCAAACAGTGCAACAACTAAACGATGGAGATTTCGCACGAAGACGACAATTCTGCCAATGGATCCAACAGAAGGTAAATGACACCACCAATTTCTAGCAACTTTGATTATGTCAGACGAAGCCCATTTTCACTTGAATGGAACTGTAAACAAACAAAATTGTCGTTTCTGGGCAACAGAAAATCCATTGAATATTACCGAAGTCCCCTTGCATAGTCAGCGTGTAACTGTTTGGTGTGGTCTTACTGCATCTCAGATCATAGGGCCGTACTTTTTCGAGGATTCCACCGGAAACACGGTCACTGTAAATGGTGATCGCTACGAAAAAATGTTGACCGATTTCCTTATTCCTAAATTAAGAGATCTTTGTCTAGAAAACCACTGGTTCCAACAAGACGGAGCTACCTGCCATACCACGAGGAACTGCATGGCAGTTTTGCGTCAAACGTTTCCAGGCGAGTTAATCTCAAGATTTGGAGACGTTGAATGGCCCGCAAGGTCTTCGGATTTTTCTCCCTTAGATTATTATCTCTGGGGATATTTAAAGAGTAGGGTCTACAGAAATAACCCAACAACCTTGCAAGAATTGAAGGCCGCCATCACAAATGAGATACAGGCCATACCACCGCACACTCTTGCAAAAGTGATGCAGAACTTACAAGCGAGAACACTGGAATGCTTGGCAACTAATGGAGCACATTTGAAAGGAGTCATTTTTAAAAAATAAATATTTCATAATAAACTTGTAACTCTATTCTTTCGAATGATATATAGTTTTTATGAAAGGAATTAAATATTAAGAATATTTGGCTTTATTTATAGGTCCCATTTATCTGGATCACCCAGTACAATGAAATAATTTTGTAATATTATCCGTGCAAACGCGCGAACGTTACACAAACAATTTCCCTATTTATATCGACAACAATTAAAAATTTAAGCAAAAACAGCTTACGATAATAAAGTGTGATTTCAGAATAAAACTGGAAGCAAGTGTAGTTTACGTCCCCCTGTGGTGCCTAGCGTAGTTTACGTTCCCCTACATTATCCTCGTGTAGTTTGCGTTCCCCAACTTTGTCCGCGTATACTTAATCAAATAAAACGTTAAAACTAACGAAAATATTTATTATTATTATTATATATATATATATATATATATATATATATTGACGATTGGTTAGGTTAAGTCGTAATATTTTCGTTAGTTTTAACGTTTTACTTAATGGATTCATTTAAAAAATGTCTCCTAAAGACCCTAGTGTAAGTTTACTTTCCCCAACTTTGACCTAGTGTAGTTTGTGTCCCCTTTTGCGTCAGGGGGACGTAAACTACACTTGTTCCCAATCAACCTATCATAAAAAATCCCCTCTGGAATCTGCATTAAAACTTATGAAAGAAACTAAATAAAACAAATTCAACCTACCTCTAAAACCTTTAAATTAAAATTTAAGGCTCTTTTCCATTCTACTCCAGCAACAAAAAATGAAATTATATATTATTTTCTACTGTAGTTTTACTTGCTGAATTCAATAATATATATCTTATTTTGGAGAAATTAATAACAAAAGAGTTATAGTCCGTTTATTTTATTTAAAAGTAGAGATTGCATTTAAGATTTCAATAAAAATGTCCTTTCCTTTTCGTCTTCTCCTCCACAGAAATTCACATAAATAAGAATCTATCATATTTATAGATGTTCCCCAATGTCTTTTGTTCCTTTGTTTAGCTAAATCAACTGTACGCCCTTGACGATTGGTTAGGTTCGGTCGTGGTATTTTCATTAGTTAGCCTTATAAGGTTAACTAAAGAAGGTTGGGGTAGAACGTTATTTCCTTAACTATGTTTATGAAATTCCATTTATCATCCATAACAACATCTACAAAAGAGAGAAAAAAAAATAATAATTATAACCATAACTAATTAAAACACGAATACTTTCTCCAAAATAATATATATATATTATTGAATTCAGCAAGTAAAACTACACTAGAAATTGTTGCTGGGGTAGAACGGAAAAGATCCAAATTTAAAAAAGGGAAAATTAAAGAAGTAAAATTAATTTATCAAATATAATTTACTAAAACAATTTCTGTCTTCTGAATTTATATAATAAAATTAATTTAGCTTAATTTAAACCGACAATTTCGCAAATGTATAATAAATATTATACAGGTCTCACCCACAGCATATATATATATATATATATATATATATATATATATATTATATATATATATATATATATATATATATACAGGGTGTCCCATAAGTCCGGCATCATAGAAAAAATAATTAAAAAAGGCAAAACAAAAGCTTTTATTTACAGAACGTTCTCAATATGTCCACCATTGTTTTCAATACACAAATTCAGACGTGATACCCAGTCAGCAAGCACACGGTGAATGATGTCAGGAGTAATGGTGTTACATGCCCAATAATGCGCTGCCGCAAATGTTCAACACTCCTAATTTTCTCTGCGTATACCAGCGCTTTCAAGTGGCCCCAGAGATAAAAATCTAGTGGCGTGAGATCTGGGCTTCTAGCTGGCCATTCCACAGGCCTCGACGTCCCATCCAATGACCAGGGAATTGTTGGTACAAGTATTCCCTTACTTGGGTGCTGTAATGTGCAGGAGCGCCGTCTTGCTGGAACCATGTTGGGAAATTTCCTTCTTCGTTCAAGACACTGGGAAATGCTTCTTCCTTGAGCATACGTAGGTAGGTGCCTCCAGTGATTCATCGAAAAAGAAGGGGCCTATGATGCGATCCTTCCAAATGCCACACCATACCATCACCCGAGATGCACCTTGTTCCTTTGAAGAGGTATACCAGTGAGGGTTGTTTTGAGACCAGTAGCGGGTGTTCTGTCGATTTACCTCACCATTTCCATAAAAAACAGCCCCGTCACTGAACAGAATGGTGGACGGGAAATTGCATCCCGAGCATATTGTTCCGTAGCCCATTCACAAAATTCCATCCGCCGGTCGGGATCATCTTCGCTTAATTTCTGTAGGATCTGAAGTTTATATGGATGCCATTTGTGAGCCTGAAGAATGCGATGGATGCTACTTTTCGACATTCCTGTCTCGACGGACAATCGCCGAAGAGACTTATTGGGACTTCTGTTAAAATGAGCCAGGATAGCAGTCGCTATATCATCGTCAGTGGACCTCCTTGAAGGTCCCCTGCGTGGTTTATCTTCTATGGATCCTGTTTCCTTAAACTTTGCAACAAGTCTGCTAACACAACTCTGTGTTATTGGCTCGCGGTCTGGATGCAGTCTGTTAAATTCAGCAGCGGCCTCTCTTTGACTCCGATTTCCTATGAGTAGAATTATCTTGATTCGTTCTTCCTTGCTCACAGACATTATGGCTTGTAGAAAGAGAAAAATATGAATTATGGTTTGTAGAAATAGAAAAATATGAATTTCTCCTATGATGCCGGGCTTATGGGACACCCTGTATATATATATATATATATATATATATATTATATATATATATATATAAGGCAATCAAACTAAAACAAACTCAAATGGTCTAAAACCGAACTAATATAGATTAGCATCCCTTTAAAAACATTATTTTGGGAACGTGAACAAAGCAGGAAAGTTCTTATATCTTTAGAGGTCAGACAAAGAAATTCCTTCCCCGCCATTCTCAAACATCATGGAATCAAAACAAAGGATATACACGTGGGCATGAAACAGGCCCACAGGAAACACAGATTTTGTGGTATTTCCTGAAACGACCACCAGAGGACGTCACCAATGCCTATAAAATGCTGGTTCTTTCTCAAATCACTCTCACTTCTCACTTGCCATTTTCTCATTTTGGTTGTCACGTCTCACTCTCAGCACCTTCGTCAGTAGCACCACTCGTCAAGCCACCTGCTCTCCGGCCTTCGCCGGAGAGCGGCCTGCTGTTCCTCTCCGGTCGAGCCCACACGAAGTCTATCATCAAGTAAGGCTCTCACTCCGCTCTTTACTTCTCCTCGTGAATCTCTCTTCACGTAGCGAAGCTTCGACCTCAGCCGACCTCAGTCCTTCAAGTCACACTTCAACCATACAAGAAACGAAGCAAGACTTGAGGCGTCTCTACAATTCCATCCTGCAAGAAACATCATCACTGCTGTAGGCGCTTTCGTTAGCCTCTTTACACAAGTCTCTCCCGGCTTTCAACACTCATCCTCGCCGGTAAGGCCAGTCCTTCGAAGCCCAGGCCCTCAGCACATCCTCCTTCACCTAGGCCTAGAGTCACCAAGTTTATCTTCGGCGAAACGCAATATGGTAAAACCTTCACGAAGGCCTACAGTCTCCAAGTTCATCTTCGGCGAAACGCACTACGGTCAAACCTTCACCTAGGCCTACAGTCTCCAAGGTCATTACGGCGAAACGCAATAAGGTCAACCTTTCACGTAGGTCTTCAATCTCCAGAGTTACTCATCAGCTCGATAAGCTTCTGCGGCCCTTACTCGGACTACAGTGTTTTTGTTACGTCATGCTTTCGCAAGCTCTGTCTAATCACGTACGCCCTAAAAGTGTCCATCATCGTGCAAACTAACTCTCTCGTTAAGACCGCAGTAGGCCTATTCAAGTGTTGTACCAATACCGTAGTTTTGTATCACCCTGTTATTGTGTTCTTTCATATAACTCATTTTATTTTGCATCCGTCTGTTTATGTGTTCTTTTAATGCATTACATTTTTCCGACCTAATCCATATACTTGCCATACCGTACTTCCATTTTTTCTGTTATCAATAGGCTTCATTATTTATTCTGTGTTCACTCGGCATATCTCATTAGCCTATTTGAATTAGCGTATTTACTTAACAATTAGTCTGTATAACCATTCCTTATTGCTAAGACCCAGTCATCTTTAGCATAGTATAAATGCATATATATGATAATTTTTTATCATTATAAATACCTTTATTGACCTGTTAATCGCTGTGAGCAAACAATTGATTTATTTTCTTAATTAAACACAAAACAACAAAGTAATTACTCTCTCCTTTTTAAATATTGTTTATTTGGACAGTAGGCCCAAATTGGTGACCCCTAATATTTCATTTCAATTTTGTTCAGTAATTATAGTAGGCCTACTTTCTTAGCAACATCAAATTGGTGATCCGTAGGCCACTATATATCTACGAGGGCCACTCAATATATTTTGCCCCACCTTTTTTTTTCTTTCCAAGTTTCCTTGTAAGTTCCAGAAATTTTGTACACAAGTAGTTACATACCTTTTTTACAAGTTTTTATTTTTCCACAGTCTCCATCCTTTTCTACGGCTTTCCTCCACCTCGAAACAAGGGCTTTTATTCCTTGCTGGTAAAAGTCCGCTGGCTTCCGTTGGAGCCACCTCTTAACCTCCTCAACAACCTCATCGTCACTCTGAAACTTTCTTCCACGAATAGCATCCTTCATTGGCCCAAACAAATGGAAGTCTGAAGGCGCCAGATCCGGGCTGTATGGAGGGTGGGATAACACAGTCAAGCGCATTTTTGGGATCAATCCCAGAATAGGCACCTGAAATCATTTTTAGGTGCTTAATCTGGGATTGAGGCAAAACACAGGTGCTAATCTGGGATTGAGGAGAAAAAATATAAACAGTTTTTAGAGATATAATTTCATTGTTTTTATCAATATTTGAAAAAATCAACTCTAACCTACCTAACCTAACCTAACCTAACCTAACCTAATCTTTTGCTAGTATATCTTCTGCTTTTTTGGTTAGTTTTGCTATTCTTACCAGTTTGGTAAATTTCGTTGACCCAGAAACAGGTGTGTATACACAAAATATAGAATCTTATTGGAACAAGCATAAATCAATAATCAAAACCATGAGAGGATGTCGTCGTGAATTATTAGAAACATATCTATACCAATTTATGTGGCAAGATAGATTTGCTTCAGATGGATTCAGAAACATTCGGGTTCATATTGCAGGAATTTATAATATCTAAAATTTTTCTTTATTCATTAAACCACTTTAAACCTTTTATAACTTTGCCTTTATTACATTTGTAATAAACTTTGTATAAACAATAAATTTTGTAATCATCAGGTTTTTTTTATTTAATTCCTTGCAAGGTGCCTATTCTGGGATTGAGGTTGAACGCAGGTGCTTCATCTGGGATTGAGGTACATCAGGTGCCTATTCTGGGATTGACCCCATTTTTGTGATGGCTTCTCTTGTTTGCAAACTGTTGTGTGGTCTTGCGTTATCGTGCAAAAGAAGGACGTCTTCCAGTTTTCTCTCCGGTCGAACTCGTTTTATACGTCTCTGGAGTCTCTGTAGGGTAGAAATATATGCCTCTGAGTTGATTGTTTGTCCTTTCTTCATAATGTCTACCAGAATCACCCCTTTCATGTCCCAGAAGATGGTGGCCATAACCTTTCCTGCAGAGGGAACCATTTTGAACTTTTTCTTGCGTGGGGGAGTCTGTATGATGCCACTCCATGGATTGGCGTTTTGTTTCAGGTTCAAAGTGGTGTACCCAAGTCTCATCCCCAGTCACAATTCGTGAAAGGAAGTCATCCCCTTCTGTCTAGTATCGAACCGACGACTCAGAAGCAATTTCTTTTCTTTGGGCTTTGTCATCTTCAGTCAGTTGGCGAGGAACAAACCGTGAACACACTTTTGAGTATCCCAGTTGCTGAATTATCGTATTCACACTTCCTTCACTAATTCCTAGCTCTAGTGATAGCTCCTTGTATGTGACGCGCCGATTTGATCGAATGATGCGGTTAGCACGTTGCACAGTGTGAGATGTGACAGCCGATGCCGGGCGACCGCTGCGTGGCTCATCATCGAGGCTGGCTCTCCCTCTCTCCGATGATCTTACACGTTTAGACAGCGTCCAACTGTGCTTCGATCAACAACAGCATCTCCGTAAACGTTTTATAGACGTTTGTGAATATTTCCAACTGTTTCCTTCTCTGAGATTAAGAACTCGATAACAACTCTCTGTTTACGACGCACATCACTGTCAGACACCATTTTTGAAACTGCGTTAACCATCGGTTTTATACAAGGGCGTTTAAAAGCGGTTTTATACAAGGAAGAGAGGTTAAAAAAAATCAGGTTATGTGACGCGCAGAAGGTTCAAACTTACGGCCCAAAAGACATTTCGGCCCCATGGCCTATTATTTAGTTAAAAAAAGGGTGGGGCAAGATATATTGAGTGCCCCTAGTATAAGCTTAATGCTACACGTATGAAATGTTAATTCCTTGTGATGTTAATGTTCAGACTCGAATCTTTAACTGAACTTAACCTAATGTAAACGTAAATTCCAATCCAAATAAAATCTTAAAGCCATTGCTAATAGATACTGGAAAATTATGTTGTCATTTATTTAATTTTAATAATTCGTTACTATATACGGTATGTATATCTTGAAATGTAAGCATCAAATATCCGCTCCAAAATTTTAGACCTACCCTACAAAAATGCATAGGTCACCCTTCAGTTACAACTAAAATAATTTAATTTTATTTATTTAATTTATTAAGTAATTTATTTGTTTATTTATTTATTTATTTGAAACAGCTGAACATAAATTTCTTAACTCAAATTCTGAAATAACAACGTAGGTAGGCTTTATACCATAAAAAGGAAAAAGGCAGAAAACTGAGCCTTCGACGGGATTTTTAAAATTTAAAGAAGTCTCTCTTTCCGCAATACTATAAAAAAACGAGATGCAGCGGCCTCCGACGTAAACCGCTATACGTGTATATATATATATATATACACATATATATATATATATTTTAATTGGGATTGTTTAACCTTCGCAACATCTAAGGTCATATGACGGAGGGGACCTACAGCTTTACGTGGGATCCGAACCACGGGTTGCTACATAATCATCTGGGCGCAGAGGACGGTCTCCCATCCAACAACTACCCAGACCCAATGTCGCTTAACTTCTCTGATCTCCGGGAAGCGGTGTTACGACATCGGCCACGACGTAGCCCATATATATATATATATATACAGGGTGTTTGAAAACTTTCTGTACAAATTGTAATGGGGGATAGGCAACACCAAGACAAACCCTTTTCCTCTATAAGTGTATGTCCGCTGACGTCACCATTCGGCGCGAGAGGGCGCCGCTGCAATTGGCTAAAAGGTGAAGTGGGCTAGACTCGCGCTTGCCGCAAGCATTCTTAAATCGGACGTAGTACGCGTAACATGGAGCGCTTCACGACTGCTGAGATGGCTGACATGCATATGGTGTATGGGGCTGCCAATGGAAACGGAAGAGCTGCTGTGAGGTTGTACCGACAGCGCTTCCCAAACAGACGTGTGCCAAACCACCAAACGTTTGCGCATTTGCATCGGCGACTGCGAGAAACTGGAACATTCCATGCAAACATGCATGACATGGTCGGGAGAGAAACGTGCGCACTCCTGACATGGAAGAAGAAATCCTACGGCGATTTGAGGACAATCCAAGCGCAAGCACGCGAGGTGTTGCACGTATCCTCGGTGTGAACCACGACCTGGTCTGGAGAGTGTTGCACGAGCAGCAACTTGCCATGGACGATACCCGCCCAAACATTGACGGCGAACCGTTCTTGATGAGCATGCACCCGTGTAGCATGTGGATTTGCGTGCGCCCACACGTGAGAATTGTGCATGTTAAACACACCCTCACGTGTGAAACAGGCCTCATCTGAGAACAGCACATAAGCCGGAAAATTAGGCTGCACTGCTGTCTGCTGCAGAAACCAGCGTGCGAATTCCACACGAAGAGGGTAATCCCGAGGTTGTAATGCCTGGACTCTCTGACGATGAAACGGATGTAACTGCTGCTCGTGCAACACTCTCCAGACCAGGTCGTGGTTCACACCGAGGATACGTGCAACACCTCGCGTGCTTGCGCTTGGATTGTCCTCAAATCGCCGTAGGATTTCTTCTTCCATGTCAGGAGTGCGCACGTTTCTCTCCCGACCAGTGTCATGCATGTTTGCATGGAATGTTCCAGTTTCTCGCAGTCGCCGATGCAAATGCGCAAACGTTTGGTGGTTTGGCACACGTCTGTTTGAGAAGCGCTGTCGGTACAACCTCACAGCAGCTCTTCCGTTTTCATTGGCAGCCCCATACACCATATGCATGTCAGCCATCTCAGCAGTCGTGAAGCGCTCCATGTTACGCGTACTACGTCCGATTTAAGAATGCCCGCGGCAAGCGCGAGTCTCGCCCACTTCACCTTTTAGCCAATTGCAGCGGCGCCCTCTCGCGCCGAATGGTGACGTCAGCGGACATACACTTATATAGGAAAAGGGTTTGTCTTGGTGTTGCCTATCCCCCATTACAATTTGTACAGAAAGTTTTCAAAACACCCTGTATAATATATATATATATATATATATATATAACTCAAATATTTGGCTCAATAGAAAACGTAGAGTCAAGCCGCAGCGAAACAAAATGTGAGTCGAGATTTTGAAAATACTCAGCGCCATTCTGAATTCACTTTTGAAACTATTTGTAGGAATAGGAATGGGATGGGAATGGACCCCACCGAAAGGGTGTAAGTAGTATGGGCACAAAATGGACGAGTGCAATGCAATTGCAAATGTTGCAAGTGTGCCACCCCCTTGGTGCCAACCCCCTTTGTTGCAAGGCATCCCATAGTGCCGACCCTCCCTTGTTGCAAGGCACTCCCAAAATGGGGAGGGGGAATGTTGCAACTTGGAGGCATCCCCCAAGCTGAACCTAACCTAAGGAAGAGAGGTGGTCGCCCGGCAGGAGCCGAGCACATACTAAGACTTCAGCCGTGCCGCCGCTCTCTTATAGGGCCCCTAATCAGCCAGGTGGCTTAATCAGCCAGTTGGCTTAGAGAGTTGAGTTGCCAGATTGCGTTTATTTATTTAATTAAAGCATATATTTCCTAATCAGCCAACTGGCTTAGATAGTTGAGTTGTCAGATTGCGTTTCTTTATTTAATTAAGTATATATTAATCAGCCAGTTGGCTTAGAAGGCTGAGTTGCCAGTTTGCGTTTATTTATTTAATTAAGCATATATTATACCGTCAGTTGTCTTAGAAGGCTGAGTTGTCAGTTTGCGTTTATTTATTTAATTAAGCATATATTAATCAGCCAGGTGGCTCTTCTTAGAAGGCATAAATCGCATGTATATAACCTTCGAACGAATTAAAAGCGTATATAGACTCACCTACTGGAGACCCTATTATCACACACACACACACACACACACACAAAAGCATCACCAACACTCGTATAGACTTTTAGGAGCCCCAACAGATGATGAAATGAGGACTACGACTTTTAAAAGGAGCTCACCCATCAAAAGGCGATGAGGGCTACGACTTTTTAGGAGCTCACCCCATTAACACCGCGTATTCGATACGAGGGCTACACCCAAACGTCCAAACGATTGGTGGTGAAGCCAACTCCTGGTAGACCGTCGCTAAATACGACCAATAGACAGACCTATTAAACAAATAGGATTATTGCAGCAATCGATCATGTTGTTTATCTCCCTTTCTCAATTGACGTATGAGTTGCCAGTTTACACTATTTATTTAACATAAGCACACCGGACAAAAAATTAGTCACCCCTAATAGCACCGATAGTAGGAAGTTCAAGGTCACACAGAGGGCGCTGATGTAGCATTGGTAAGTGACAAGTAGCGGTGACGTAGCACACAGGATCAGATCTGTTTCGTGAGGTGGTGAAGAACAAAGTGTGTGTTGGATATAGTCTGCAAAATGGGTCGTGAGGCAGACGTTACTCAGTGGCAAAAAGGAGCCATCGTGTTTGGCAGAGCCCACGGACACAAAATGTCTGAAGTAGCCCAATTTGTTGGTGTGTCAACGCGTACTGTCCAGCGAGTTTACAAAGAGTGGTGTAGTTCGCAATCAACTGACAATCGACGGCGTAACTGTGGCCGGAAAACAATTCTCGACAATAGGGGCCGCCGCCATGTTTCTCGTCTAGTAACTGCAAATCGTTTTCAAACCAGAGAACAATTGCTCCAAGAAATCAATGAGGTTCTCCAGCGACCAATTTCCGAACGGACATTGCGACGAGAACTGCATGCGATGGACATCTGGAGCAGGGTACCACGGAAGAGGCCGCTGTTAACAGCAAGTCACAAATTGGCACGTTATAAATGGGCTCAGAGGCACAAAAACTGGACTGCGGCAGATTGGAAACGTGTAATTTGGTCCGATGAGTCCCGTTTTTGTTTGTTCTCCAATGATGGGAGGCGACGAGTACATCGCAGGTCTAATGAAGCCTTTAATCCTGAATGCGTCGAAGGTGTTGTTCAGGCTGGAAACAGAAAGTGAAGCGCGGACTCCGGCGGAACTTCGGGACCGGCTGATGAACGAGTGGCAGCAAATCGATGTTCAGTACATGCACAACCTCGTAGAGTCTCTGCCTCGCCGGATTCGTGCGGTTATGAAGGCCAGAGGCGCCGTCACACGTTATTAGGTACATTCTGAGAGGGGTGACTAATTTTTTGTCCGGTGTGCTTATATTACGCCTTAGAAATCCGTTTTAGAAACCAAGCAAAATGATATAACTAAATACCGTGTACAAGCAAAAAGGAATAAATAAAACGCCAATATATCATTCTGTTTATTTAGACGAATTAATGGAAATAAATATACAATGGGGTGTGTGTGTGTGTATATATATATATGATCAAAAATAATAATAGCATCATGAATGGGAAATATATAATCAAAAATATACGAAACGTATAATCAATTGCATATTAGTACAGGAAAAATATATACAGATATATTAAATATACTGAAAATATACGAAACGTATATTCAATTGCATATTAGTACAGGATATATATATATTATATATATATATATTATAATATATAATATATTATATATATATATATAATATATATATAATATATATATATATATATATATATATGCATATAACTGCAATGACCGCGCAGTATATAAATGAATAGAAACGACATAAGTGTTAAGGAACGTTTCTGCACACGAGGAGGAGAGATAACGAATAATGAAAAATGAGGCGAACCGCCCAGGAATCGAACCCAGGGCCTTCCAATATATATATATACATAATATATATATATAAATATATATATATTATATATATATATATATATATATATATATATATATACATATACATATATATATATAATATGGGGAAGGAATTATATGCAGGTATTATATAAAAGATAATTGCAGATTTAAAAGAGGACAATGTATATATGAACATCCCCCAATATGCTGTCCCATCAGAATGGTCTATACGCAGTTTAGCATACATGTGCATGCAGCTCGGATCAAAAAAGTAAGGGCCTGAGCTGGGTATCACGAATTCTATAGGGGCACTGGGTGAACTAATTGTGTTTAATGGGTTAATTGTAATAAATTCACTATGCTCAATAGAGACCTGAGTGGGGGGGCATATCAAAGAGGGACAGTTCCGATTTACTTTACAGCATTGTGAACTACACGGATGGATGAAACGTGCCATGACGAGTCAGAAATAGTACCACCTCCCACGACACAAGTATTAGTCAACCTATGATTCGTGAGAGTAGTGTCCTCAGCTTATATCAGTTAAAAAAATGATCAGCCATAGGTTTCATGCGCTTAGAGCACTTCTTTTTTATTTCCTTTTACGTTTAACGCCACGTGATGGTAACCCCTTCTTCCTGGCAGATCTCTTCTTTCCGCCACGCGCTGGTAACCCCTTCGTCCTAGCAGATTTCTTCTTTCCGCCGCCACGCATTTTTCTCTTTGCATCTTTGATGATTTCATCCCGTGTACGTTTTAATTGTTTTTTTTAGAGCTTCTTTAGGCTTAGTGCCCCCATTATGTCTTCTGCCGCGTTAAAACCTGTTTGTAACGCCTTCCGTCCTAGGTACCTGGCCCCCCTCTTCAAGAGGGGGACAGCGGTGCGTAGTATGGATTAAAAAATGGAACCAAGACCACTCCCACGCTGGTACCTCACTCCTCGGTATACTGCGAACAGTCTTCGAGTCATCATAAACGACGAAAGTGTAGTTTCACTGTTAAGCTCCCATCACCGAATGGGAAATTTTTTCCCTCAATCGTCCTTATATATATCGAGATGTTGGTTAATAGATTAGTCGCAACATCCACATAAAGTGGCTTGTCATATGCAATGCTCATGCTTTTCCCTCTATGGTTGGGGATGTGCGCAATGCGCAGCAGACGTGCCTGGGTGTCCCCAACAAATTGATGCTCTACGATATTGCTGGAAATATAGCATATGTCTGGGGGTGGAGAGCTTTCACCCAGTTTCTCCATCTTCAATTGATACATTAAGCTGGACAAGTTATGCTGTGCCTCATGAAAGGTATCTCTTTGGAAGGCTGCGCTATATCGGTCCTCAGCCACAAGTGTGAACAGCTTTTTATTTTTAATATTTCTACTAACCCTTTACTTTAGCTTCAGTGTGCATGCAGGCGTGTTTATGTTTACGACTTCAAAAAGTAAATCGTTTGTCAAGTACGACTTTTCAAGACTTTGTTTAAACCTGCCACAATGTCCATGGCTGTATTATAATGCCCGATTCCTAGCACAGGGTTGAACGAATAGTATTGTCTAAGGTTATGCCTATTTTTTCGCACTCATCGGTTCTTCTATGGATCAGAAAAATGATTTGTTCATTTTCAAGAGTTAAAAATTTGGTGGCTAAATGAAGTTCACATAACCCCACCTCATACGAATCACGCTCCAATTCAATGGGCCCGTGGAGTTCTGTCACAAAGTTGGCGAGGGCGTTGTTAGGGTGTACAGACAGGGACGAGGAGGACGGGAGTGTGACGTAGAAATGGTCAGATGCCATGTTGCATACTAATTAAGGTTCATTATTGCATCAGCTTTTATATAGGTGTTGAGGCATTCTGGGTACCTAGCCATTTCACCAGGTACATTTTATCTTTCCTGAGCCTTTGCTTCCTATAATTTTCTCAATTTTAAACACGATTTTCCCTAAATTAAATGCCACTTTCTGCAACTCCTCGCGGTAAAAACCTCCTGCGATTTCTTCCCCATTCAAATCTTCAACGTAATACATCATTACCTCACCTTTAGGTCTCGTGGCCCTAACTTTAAAAATCTCGCGTGTCCATCCTTGCTCAAATCCCTTCGCGAATTTATTCCCCGAACGTGATAGCCTTACATAATCGTTGATTTTGAAACGCGCAGAGTGTGGTGGTGGTGGTGTTCCATCTCTTCTCACCTCTGGACGCGTACCTTTCTAAAACCTCGTTAGGTGTTGTACCGATCGTGCGATGGTGTGAACGGTTGTAGAATGAAGCCAATGAGCCGAGAACGTTTATATATCTGTATGTGTTTTTGTGTAAAATATCGGTGCATGCGCTCCTTTATGGTACGTTGAACTCTTTCAGCTAAAGAAGCCTTATGAATAGAATTGGTAGTGTAATAACTGATATTAAACTCTGACAGCATGTTCTGAAAAGCGCGTCCTATAAATTCTTTCCCCATATCCGTAGAAAAAAGCCAGCCAGGAATCCTGTTTTCTTTCAACATCAACGTTTTGGTCGCTTTAGCAACCGTTTCAGGCGATTTATTTTTCAGGGGCATTAACCACAGGTATCTAGAGAATACGTCTATTATGAATATGATGTAGCGGTAACCATCGTTATACAATGAATATCTTTGCATGTCTGTTAAATCCGCCTGCCAAATAGAGTGAATCGAGGCAGCTGTTGTCTTGGCCGTTTTAAACCTTTTTCTCACCGGTTTATGAAGTGTATGAGCATCCTGCCCCCGCAAAAATCTCTCAACATCTTTTTTCCTTACACCTAAACTCTTCTGTACAATCTATTAATGCCCCCATAGGAGGCGGGGTTAGAAATGTCATAATAGCGTTTACTTAATATGTTAGCCATTTGCGTATTTTAGAAGCACGTGGGTAAGGTTGACCGTTTGTTTTCTTCTTTCTCCTCTTCAGAGACACTGCTACTGCTGGGCGCGATGTCGTACTCAGTTGTGACACATGCGTGACTTGGTCCAAGTCTTTTAACCTATTCATATTACCTATCAACGTTTTGGGGACATTTATTTGTTGTAGTCTTGCTTTAATATGCTTCCAGCCTGTTGGCGAGGGTCTGTCCCACTTTCTCACCAGATCATGAACAATATCTACGATATTGGAACCTTGTACCCTTGTTCCTTCAACAATGACCTCTCCTGTATCGGTCCACTGTATGATGGGATCCTCACTCAATAGATTACAAAGACTTAACCCTTTAATCATTAATGTATGTGGGAGGCTGTTTTTTAGCACATGTTCGATGTGTTGTGTTCTGTTGTTCTTTGGTTGGCCAGGTTCTGTGTCGCTATGTTCAGCACTATTCGATCTGTGCTTCACGGGTAGCTCTGTAGGGTGTTTATAAACTTCGTACTCATGAAGAAATTTCTGCAAAGCCTCTTGGAGTCTTGGTACAAGATCCTTTTCTCATCAGGTAACTTTTCACTGTTTAATAGGGCTAGCAACTCGTTTTCCATTCTTTTAAGCCTACTTTTACGGGGTTCTAGAACCGTGTCTGGATTTTTTGAACTTTGTAATGAAGCATACACCTCGTGCGGAATCACAACCACCTTCTTCATTATATTAATCTAGTCAGTAAAGGACCCAAAACTGAAAAAAAAATGGGCAGGAATAATGATCCTCCTCTTTGTACAATAATGCGCTTTTTCTTACCCACAGTGTGACTTTTATGAGCGAGCGCTCGTATTATGTTCTTGTAACGACGTAAGCGAGTCTTTTGAAAGGGTTTCATTGGTACATTACATTTTATAACATTAAGACAGATTTCACAGATGCATTTTAAAAAGTCAGAGTCGATAGTTTTAACAAACAGCTGTTGCAGCGCCCGTGGCAATCGTTGATAGATTTTTATTAATTCACGGTATTTCTTTAGCCTATTTATCATTCTGAAATATACACCGTTTCAGGCTCGCTTGGGAATATATTCGTTCTTAGAAGCACCCTAAACGTGTTTCGCGGGTGAAGGTCACAAAGCAAATACCCATATCGCTGGTTTGTGGCCTCTTTATAAACCTCCAAAAACTCCTTACGCTGATTCGGAACATTTGACTGGCTAATACCCCGATTTGTGACACATCTCTATTGCGCGAATAAGTCTAGATATTGCGTATTTAGCGACACATCGCGCATGTATTTATTTTTGAAAAATAGATTCTGATTGAAGAATAACACGCTTATGTTAAGGTGGTGGCATATGATAGGATACCACGGCAGGAAGTTTGGAGATGCTTAAGGGAAAAGATGGTACCGGAGAAGTATGTTAAACTGATCAAGGGGATGTACAGGGGAGTAACAACTAAGGTGAGGAGTAGCGTGGGTGTGTCAGAGAGCTTTGGGGTGGAAGTTGGTCTGCACCAAGGATCAGCTTTGAGCCCCTTCCTTTTCAATGTGGTATTCGATGTGTTGACGGACAAGATTAGAGGGGAGGCGCGGTGGTGCATGATGTATGCAGACGATGTTGTGTTGAGTGGGGAGACGAAAGAGGAGTGGAGCAGCAGTTGGAAAATTGGAGAGAGGCGTTGGAAAGTAGGGGGATGAGAATTAGCCGAAAGAAGACCGAATATATGAGATGTGATGTGCAGCAGGACCGAGGAGGGGAAGTGACATTGAGTGGAGAGCGTGTTAAGACGGTGGAGTGTTTTAAATACTTGGGGTCAACAGTGGATGCAGATGGGGGAGCAGAGAGAGAGATAAACTGTAGAATACAGTCGGGGTGGAAGAACTGGAGAGACGTATCAGATGAGCTTTTTTTTCCGGAAATTTACATATATAGACGAGAGAGAGAGAGAGAGGAGAGGAAAGGAGGGGGAGAGGGAGAAAACGTGTTATTGCCTGTACATCCTCGTTGGTCGGGAAAGGAAGGGTTTTCGTGATATTGGAAGATATATGTTTATGGAGCCTTAAAAGGAAAGGATATTTAATTACCCATGAAGGATTGATAAAGATGTGTTAAATACGATATCGAGCGAACTGAAATGACCCACATCTGTGAGGTATATTTTTAAACACGCATCTTATCCCGATTCTTGGAGATCAGAGATTTGCTAATAAAGGAATAAAACATATATATATATATATATATATATATATATATATATATATATATATATGAGAAAATCGTTTATGGCGTGTGATTAAATTGTTGTTGTGGAAACATATTAGCTTTGTCCATCAGGGGGTTTGAGAGGGTTGGAGGGAGGGAAGGATGGAGAGAAAGAGAGATAATTGTATGTTGCTATAATGGGGCCTGGCATTTTTCCGATTTGTTGGAAGTTTTAGCATCCCGCACGAATTGTTCTCTGGCTGGCACCCGTGCCGGTCTCGAACCCTATTTTTTTCAGTACGAATTGTTTTACGTCCCACCTTAGACCTACGGGTATCATTAGGACACCCTGGATAGCGAAGACCGGGCCGGTCTCGAACCCGGCTCCTTTTAATGCACATAAACAGTGTGTACACTTTGACGCACGTATAGATGTACACCACCCCATGGCTATCACCATGGTTACCAACCGCTCCGGGTCTCGAACCCAATTTATTTTTTATCATTAGGCCATGGCTATCACCATGGTTACCATTTTCTTTTTCTGGCGAGGGTGTTGTTCTTTTTTCCGTACGGTTTGTTTTATACCCACCTTAGACCTACGGGGATCATTAGGGTACCCTGGATTTATTTTTCCGTATGAATTGTTCATTTATTTTTTATTTTTCCGTACTTGTTTTACGCCCCACCTTAGACCTACGTGGATCATTAGGGCACCCTGGTTAGCGAGGGTCGGGCCAGGGTGCGAACCCAATTTTTTCTGATCATTAGGACACCCTGGGTAACGAGGCCTGGGCCGGGTCTCGAACCCAATTTTTTCCGTACGAATTGTTCATTTATTTATTTATTTTTCCGTACGAATTGTTTTACATTCCACCTTAGACCTACGGCGTCATTAGGATACCCTGGATAGCGAAGACCTGGCCGGGGCTCGAACCCGCCACTGTTTAACGCATGTACACAGTGTCAACTGATGCCCAGAGGCACTGGCTTATTAAGCCACCTGGCTGATGCCCGGAGGCACTGGCTTATTAATCCACCTGGCTGATGCTCGGAGGCACTGGCTGGTGTGCCAACTGGCTGATGATGCCCGGAGGCCCTGGCTGATTAAGCCACCTGGCTGATTAGGGGCCCTATAAGAGAGCGGCGGCACGGCTGAAGTCTTAGTATGCGCTTAGCTCCTGCCGGGAGACCACCTCTCTTCCTTGGGTTAGGTTCAGTTTGGGGGATAACTCCGCCTCCAAGTTGCAACATTCCCCCTCCCCGATTTTGGGGGTGCCTTGCAACAAGGGGGTTGGGTTGGCACTATGGGTTGCCTTGCAACAAGGGGTGGGGTGCCACCAAAGGGATGGCACTCTTGCAACATTATGCAACATTTTCAATTGCATTGCACTCGTCCATTTTGCGCCCATACTACTGATGTACACGGCTACCACCAAAAATGTATTAAAAATATGTATATTCATTTACTTTACTTTAATCTTACGTTATCTTGACGGGTAGCGTGGCCGCCATTGGAACTCAGAACGAACATGAAGGGGGAACATGAAGGGGGAAAGCGAGCGCAAATTTATAATTTAATATTTTGATTGTGGAGAGAGCTTAAGTAAATTTAAAATTACAAAATTACATTTTAATACCAAACCGACATTCTCTTAAAGGATCTCGAATGAAACCACTGCCTGAATAAGGTCGTTTATATCTGGTTCCATTTTAAAATAACTCTTTACAAAATTTTTGTATTAACATTCAGATAATTTTGCTTCCTTTTAAAATAAGCATTAACAATCATTATAAATCGTAAAATCCCATTTTAACATAATTATTTATTAATGATCACTATAAATTTCATATTATAAATCAACACACGACACTATGTGAAATGGAAAAAATAAAGAAAGCAATTCTCCCTCGCATCAATTCAGGTCTGGAAGCGAGTCCGCCAGTGTGACCTCCGAACGAAGAGAGACCACCGCGCAGAACTAATGACAGGCTAATAGGTATATATATATATATATATATATATATATATATATATATATATATATATACACACAGACCATGCATGGAACAAGGAACTCTTCTAGGAAAATTAAATCCACTATAGTCCGAATAGGTAATGGTAAATATATATATGCCCTGAAATAAATTTAATACATAAAGAAGTGCACACACACACACACACACACACACGCATATATATATATATATATATATATATATATACACAGTTTTTAATATTACGCACGCAGGCATGACGGATAATTTTAGAGCTTTTGTTTTTGTAATTTTTTTTGTTTCGTGTCTACACTTTTTTGGGTTGTAAATATATATATAGTGGCGCTCATACGTATTCGTACAGAGAAATATTTCAGTTATATTCGTCTTTATTTTTTGTACCATGCATAAAATAGTTATGAAAAGTTTACCGTTCGTGTGGAAAAATTTAACAAATAAAAACATTAGTTGAACTCCAACATATAATGTAAAATATCAAAGAATATATATACAGTATATAGTATATGAAGTCGAGCGTCATAGAAATAAACGAGTTTTAAACAATAAACTTTATGATGATGCATATTATGGGTACCCTGTATATACACTTTTGGTTAGCTTCCGCCCGAATTGTTCATTCTGACGAAGGTCAAGCTTTTCACTCAACGTTAGGGGTCTCGAACCCGGGGCTGATGGATTAGTAGTCAGCGACGCTAACCACTACACCACCGAGGCGCGTAAGAAAACAACACAACGTTGTGTCTATGCGCGTATTGTTACAATAAATAGTGGTTATACACTTTTAATATTAAAGAATAAGTGAAGGAAAGCCGTATCCCCCCCCCCCCCCCCCCAACCAGTCACTTAAGAGACGGACATCACCACTGTTTGTATTAGGTCATCCCATAAGTAATGCGGCATTTTTTTTTTTTTTTTTTCCATTTTTATCATTATTTTACGGATAGAAATGAAACAACTCTTTGAAGTTATTTATATTTAAATAAATATTTATTTAAATATAAATAACTTCAAAGAGTTGTTTCATTTCTATCCGTAAAATAATGATAAAAATGGAAAAAAAAAAAAAATTAAAAAATGCCGCATTACTTATGGGATGACCTAATATAACAAGATTTAGTCATTATGGTATTATTTTATGATGACTGTGCGCGGGATAGGGTATATCCATTATATCCATTCTCTTTGCTTTTATAAAACTTTTGAATAGCTTATCCATGACCTCTTTGCGTTCTCCCTCAAAAATAGGGCTCATTGAGGTCCTCTTAATGGTTTCAAGTGAGAAAATGATTCCCTTCGTCTCTATTTTATTGGCAGCTAACATCCCCGAAATTCTTGAGCACAGTCATACAGTTACGATATAGCTTTCCTTTAGTTACCCCGAAGCAGTAGGATGGTGTATATATATATATATATATATATATATCACCACTATCTTTACATAGCATTTTATCTATACATCTACCGCATACATATATAAAATTATACTTTACAAGCATTACTTATAGCCACATTTAACCTCAATAAAAGGGGCCCAGATAAAGTGGCTTACGGGTAAATAAGTTGGGCCTCAATTCCCTCTTTTTCCAACTCTTTACCCTCGTAACTATCTTTTTACGTTTTTCCTCCCTTCTTTCTTGGTCTCCTCCGGGTATACTTCGTAACACCGCTTCCCTTTAGATCAGCGACGTTAAGCGACGTTGGATCTGTTAAGTAGTTGGATAGGTGACCGTCTTCCGCGTTCAAATGATATAGCGACTGTTGGATCGGATGATGTAACGACCCGTGGTTCGGATGTTGTAGCGAACCGTGGTTCGGGTGACGTAGCGACCCGTAGATGGTTCGGACGCCACGTAAAGTCGTAGGTCCCCTCCGCCGCACCGCCACACCACCTTCGCCGTTAATAAGGACGTTAAAACAACTTCAAATTATTTCCTCTTTCCACATCCTCTAAAATAGAATTTCTTCCTATTTGCCCTCAAACCATATTATATCGACGTTTTACTGTCTAATGCAATGAATACAATTATACTGCAATTCGACACACACACACACACACATATATATATATATATATATATATATATACATTCCTTGCATTGAATTCTTTTATTGCATTTTCAATTTCCTTTAATATATTTTTATGGTCACGCAGACAAATTTTTTTTTTCTGTTGTAAACTCCTGAAGAATGTTCTAAAAAAATCCTACTTCTCCTTTCCTCCTCCCTACCCCAAATCCCGTTTTTATACTAATACTAAAATAATTCGCTCGAATTTTTTTTTCCTCCATGACGTCATACAGTATACCACGATAACCATAAAATCAGAGCCGATTAACCGATAGACCTAAATTTTGTTTTAAATAAACTAATCTTTTAATACCGTATTCTTATTAATTATCAATTATTATTATTATCATTATCATTATTATTATAATTTTATAGTTAAAAAAATATCGATGTTCCAGAACAAAAGAAAAAAAAAGTGGTTATCCTGCTTATCCATCCGTAGGAGAAAAGGAAAACAGTTTTTAGTTTATAAACAGACATTAATTCCTTTTATATTTATATGCGTACCTTTACTATTTTATTTTTCGAGTTAGTATACACGTTAAAACATAAAATAAATGAGTTAGCCTTTAAATATCGTGTATTCAAAGAAAATGTAAATTAAAATTTAAAATGCGTAGCAACGTTATTTAACGTAATATACGTTATACTAATAGCTTTTCAAATGTCTAATAATTTATACACACCCTCTCTTTCGAAAATCTTTTTACAACGTTAAATTTTTAAAAACAAAAATAGTCCTAATATATAAAGAATACAAGTATGTATGTATATGTATGTATGTATGTATAAATCCGTCTATCTTTTTATACTGGAATAAAAAAAGACTTTATACTGCGTTGTACATCAAAGAATGCTTCCCATTTGATTACAAAAAAAAAAAAAATTTAATTGACCTCTATACATACATTCACTTTAATATTGAAGAAGAATTTTGATGAAAATATATTTTAACACATTTATTATTACGTCACGTAGGGCACAACATTAATAAAACTTAAATCATTCCTGGCCAAAATGGGTATATAGGCCTAAATATAACGCTAATAGAAATAATAATAATAATTGAGTTATTTCATTACTAATAGTGTGTGTGTGTGTGTGTGTATATATATATATATATATATATATATATATATATATGTCAAGCAGTTGATGTATTTTTAATTTATTGTCATCATTTTTAACATAAAATGTTAATTCACGAACGATATTAACATCGCATATATATATATATATATATATATATATATATATATATATGCAAACCCACAAGGAATATATATATAAGATGTTAGTCTGAATGCATCACCATTATTTGACCTTACAAAGAATGAGCGTGAGATCAGAGGTCATCTTAAAAGATGAATTTCTTTCAAAGTCAGAATCTGAAATATAAAAGAAAGTTTCTTTGCAGTAATTTTAATTACTTAACTTTAAAGTACTTTAATGTATTCTATGTACTATAATATACTAGAACGTACTATAGTGTATGATAATGGTTACTATTTAGAATAGTTTAAGTTAAAATTTTTATAATATACCATATATATATAATTATAAAGCTTAAAAAATTAGAGTTAAATCGATATTAGCTGCGGAAGAGGCACAAAAACTTTAAAGAAGGAGTTCTTTTTTATACGACCATTAATTAATTATGAAGTACCTCACCAGGAGACGGCAGAACAATAGGAAATATATACAATTCATAGACTTTTGAACAACCATGAAACGCGAAGCTCAGAAAGTTGAATATTAATGTTCCTTTCACCCAAATGTGAATCCACTCATAAATAATTATAGCTTTTTTGATATGCAATGCGACCCACTAAGCCTGTATATATACACACTGTGTATATATATATATATATATATATATATATATATATATATATATATATATGGCGGAGCAACATTTCAAAAAAATGCGGTTTGACAGACTTAATATAAAAAGAGGTGCAACAAAGAAAACCTTAATTTTAGCGTTCGTTTTCCTTATATAACAAAGAGCATGTCTGGCTAAGCTTCTCCATCAATCATAAACGTGATGGTGAAGCTGCTAAGATAAAACTAATAAGATATGAACTTTTTATTTAAATAAGGGCAGGGTATTTTATCTGGGTTTTTCTTTTATTACACTTTTGATTTCATTTTTTTATTTATATATATATATATATATATATATATATATATATATATATATATATATATATATATGTATGGTGTGTGTGTGTGTGTGTGTGTGTGTGTGTGTGTGTGTAAGACAAAGACCTTCACAATCATTTCATATTTATTCATCAAACGTTTCGAGAGATAATTGTTTTCCCATCATCAGTGCATGCATTAGATTAAAATCAATAAGTCTGGTTAATTATTATAATTATAATTATATTAAAATTATGATTACAAACTCTGAAGTTAAAATTAAAATTTGGTTTAAATTAAAATTACGTAAATTATATAAGAAAAGGTTTAAAATATTTCACTCCCAACCTCTTCTACTATTTCCTGTGAAGGTTTATCATTAAAAGGTTTAACGCCTAACTTAACAAACGTTGCACCTTCGGCTCCATGTTAAATTATAGTTTACGGTATTCTAATCCTTCGTAAGTAGCGAAACACCAATTTTACAGAAGAAAAAACTAAATTCTGTCTAACGTAGGCAAAGTTTACGAGCGTTTCAGGCCTAATTATTAAGACTGGGAAGACACAGAAGTGAAGTCTAATTTTCTGTACGAATTTGGGCCAAAATGGATTAAACAAAAAATTTAAAAAAAACTAAATTTGGGCAAAGTGTTATTTTTTTTGTCGAGGTTTTGAAATATCACTATCGTAACTAACTCAAGAGGTAACGCTTTAACCAAAGTGAAGACAGTGAGGTCGGGGGTTCGAATCCCGATGATGTTTGTTGATAATAATTTAGGAGTTAGGGCAATGGGCCGCATTAATTTGACGTAAGCGCTGTGCCATTTTCTGACTCTTTTTGACTTATTATTATTATTATTATTATTATTATTATTATTATTGTAATGACACGAAAGAATTTCGGTATACGTGGATGGGTTAGTTGGTTGATGGATTTGCTTAGTATAATAGATGGATGGACGTTTGGGATTTGAGTGGAGGCGTATTAACCAGGGCACGATTACATCTTCTCTCCACGTCAGTAAAAACGATAAAAAAGAACTTCACAGATTGAACTAAAGAACCAGAATGATTTGTTTAGTATCTCACACTGGTCTGTGATTAAGGGGTGGTTTTTCTCGTGGCAGTGGTCACGTACTGAAGATTTAGAGGGTCTGTTCGGGTGCTGGACGAGTCTGTATGATATTTCGATGTGCTCATGTATTCTGCAAATATATATATATATATATATATATATACACACATGTTTAAATATACTGAAAAAT
The DNA here is from genome assembly GCA_023014485.1 of Bathynomus jamesi. Classification (NCBI taxonomy): domain Eukaryota; kingdom Metazoa; phylum Arthropoda; class Malacostraca; order Isopoda; family Cirolanidae; genus Bathynomus; species Bathynomus jamesi. The sequence continues at coordinate 936,711 of JAJOZX010000624.1, read as the reverse complement.
ATAGTACAGTTAATTTGCACGGATACTTTATAAGAAACGAGTGTCCATCGGATTTCTGTTTACAATTACGTATGAAACTTAATTGTCATTGTCTTTGGATATGAAAAATATGTCCAGAAATGGTAATGAATGATTTGCGACTTTTATACATGCAAGGAATGATTATCGTTGAGATACTTTAGGATTTGTCAACCTGATTTTTACTATAAGAGTAGGTATATTGTTCACGTATCCCTCAGCAATGGTTTAAAATTTGAGGTGGTTTTTTTTTAATATTAACTGATCCGTGATGCGACCAAAGTCGACAAATAAAATTAGTATTTGTGAGAGTGTCAAGGTGCAGAGTTTCACTTATCTAGTTTTTTTTTTTATTTAAAGAAGAAATAACTTTAGTTGTAAATATTCTTTAGATTACATATTTTTCTCATCACTTCCAAGCCCGTAAAGTCGTCTCGTCCAACAGGTTTTGAACGTCTGAACTGCAAAGCTGATTGCATGTAGTGAATTCATACTCTCGTAATGAGAAATTGTACATTGTTTATGAATGAATGTGTTTTATCATTAAAATGCAACACGCATTACTTGTATTTTTATCCAGTAAATGCTAATTACTTACGACTTGTATAAGTGTAAATTGCCTAAAATTAAATGTAAAATAATTACGAACGAATGAATTTTACGGGAGACAATGAACAGTAATTAATTAATTTCAACCTCGTAAAATTGCTATCAAACGCTACTACAGAGACACACTCGATCCGGACAAATAAATGCTGAAATACAATAAATTTACTGTCGTTATTTAACAGTAACGCGATTAGCCTTATTTCAACCGCCACGAAAATATTCTCTTTCAAATGGAAATCACATTTGTATTGAAATCAATTCCTCCATTATTTTTGCTCTGAAAAGATTAAAGTTTAACAGTTAACGTGAGAATATTTAATTTTTTAAAGTTTAAGGATGAGAGTAACAAAGGCTTAAAAGTAAGCAAGACGACGTATTTACTTCAAAGATGAACTATAATTAGTTTTTGTAAACTAGAAAACTTGTAAGAGTTTATTACGTGTCGAGACACTGTTAATTTAGCATAATAATAATATGCGGGATTTCGTATTTATTACAATGTGAAATATTTAGATTTTCAAAGTTGTTTTCGGTTTTGTACGAATGCTTTCATATCGCATGCAGTCTCCTACAGAACCGAGAAGACTTTCACTCACAGTGATTGAAAGGTTACGTCGCAAAAATGCAATTTTCTTTAAATAGACACGATCATTTATGGAGAAAATTTGGATCTTTTCCGTTTGGTGCCCACCACTAGAATTAAAATTAATTATTACCATCATGTGTACTTTTTTTACGCTGTTTTAAAAAATATATAATTTTTTTCTTTCTTTCCGATAAATGAATAATAAAAACGTTACAGCCCTTTAACGTTTGAATTTCGTACACTTAAATTAACTGGTATGTATATGTTTGCAGAGTGTCACGTCAACAAAAATGACCATAAATGTACGTCAAAACTTAACACGGTTAGGGTACTAACAGGCACAAACTTTGGACACCAGCAGGAAACAACATCACTCATAATACAAACAATATATTCGCTCAGTTATGGACTATGCTAGCCCATGCTGGGCACCCATTATCTCAAGTACATACATAAACACCTTACAGACAATACAAAACAACGCACTTCGTATCATTACAGGATGTACTCAAACAACACCAATAGAACATCTGCACACAGAAACAAAAATACTGAAAGTTAGGGAACATTTAGACATGAGGGGAACACAATTCATGGCAGCAGCGACAACTAACCCACAACACCCTTGCCACTACATGTACAATCATGCACCAACACTTCGCACCATTAAGGTAACACCAGAGACACATTATAACCAAATATTCCATTCCATACCACGCCACACAGACATCACACAGTACAGAAAACACATACACACACATCTAACCCACAGAGCACTGACACGACTCGGTCCGAATGCGGTCCTGGGTGCGAAGCCGCCATCCATTGACAGGTCAGAGACCAGCCTGAGCAGATCGGATCGAGTTAACTTAGCACGATTCCGATGTGGACATCACCCCAACTTACGGACATATAAACACAGACTAGACAACTCCACAGACGACACCTGCCACCTGTGCCAGGACACACCACAAACAAATGAACACATTATGACAGACTGTACCGCTCTAGCACAACATAGAACACAACACAACATCACTAGTGCGCTGAACCTCTGGTCCACTCCGGAGAGGGCGATCGGTTACCTGCGTGCCGCCCGCTTGCCCGATCAGGGTGGGCTGATCGGCTAACCAACAACAACAAAAATTACCAATTGGACCTTTACCGTTCTATGGCACCATTGAAATGAGAGAAATTAATATTTTTTAAACTTATTTTAACTTTATATTATCAGTACATTTTGAATACGAGAAATTTAATTTATTTAATTTAACAGCTATGAACATGAATAAAAACAAAAAATACTTGTCGTTTCTTCAAAAATTTGGCGATAATTTGTGTTGAAAATTGGACGTAGGCTATAGGTAGGCCATCTTACTCTTAGTTCGCGCAAAGACCTAGGCAAATACATTCGTAACACTTTTAAAGCATAAAAGGAACAGAATGGAAGACTGGAATATTACAAAAATAATTACAAACTAACGAAAATATCACACCTTAACCAAACCAATCGTCAAGAGCGTACAGTTGACCTAACCGGGCATTCAATTAACCTAACCTGGCATTCACTTAACCTAATCGGGCATTCAGTTGACCTAACTGGGCATTCAGTTAACCTAGCCAGTTGGTCAATTTATATATATATATATATATATATATATATATATATTATATCATGTAACCTATTTTGCATAATAAATATGCAAATATGTGATCTATTTTGCATTTTTATTGCTCTATTACTATTATACAAAATGTTCGTATTTCTCTAAAAAAAACAATGTTATTTTCGTATTCAGAGGGTCAAAATGCACTACTGGTGCTATTTTCAAAAGAATCTGGTGGTGGGCTCCAAACGGAAAAGACCCTAAAATTTCAACAAAAATATAAGTACAGGATTTGCAAACAAGAATACGGTTGGATAAAAAACATTTAGGCAAAATACGAAGAAATATTAAGTTTCGCCCGTATTATTAATATTTTTTTTTTTCAGAAAATATTTCACTTATAAAATATACTTTCGCTTATACATTTTAGGTCTGAAACGCATAAGTGTACTTCGGGATTTTGACCCTAGATGCTTGTGATAGGGTGTAGATAGGGAATTCCATTTTAATGGGGATTAAAGGTGTTAATCTCGAAGATAAAGGTTTTGTTTTAATGGGGTTGCTTAACTTCCTTCACAACAGCAAAGGTCATATGATGGAGGGAACCTACAGCATTACCCGGGATCCGAACCACGGGTCACTACTTAATCTGGACGGAAAGGACGGTCCCCGTCCAACTACTACCGAGGCTCAGTGCCGCTTAACTTCTCTGATCGACGGGAAGCGGTGTTACGACATTGGCCACTACATGATCAAAATTTCAATCAAGTTGATCGAAAATGTTACATCCAACAACATCATGTACATGACTGAAAAAATTTCAATCGTCTGATTTAAAATCCGAGTTCAGTGTGTATAGTTTGGGCATTATTTATCCTGTTTCTGTGAAGCTCTCAACACTCGTACATAACACACGTCCGCACACTCGTTCGCACACACACACACACACACACACACACACACACACACACACACACACACATGTTGTGTATTGTTGTAGGAATTTGTTAGAGCAATTAGGGACTACTGCCCGGCTGGAAGATCCTCTAAATCACAATCCCTTTTCTTGAATCAGTCTACTTCTGGAGAGAGAGAGAGAGAGAATGAAATAAATTAGTTTAAATACTGAACCAAACAATACAGTGATCTTGGCTTTTAACGAAGAAATGGTGCAAAGGAAATTATGACCTTTATTAATTAATACAGATTTTTTCTAAAGTATGGAGTAGATGAGATTAATTAGTGTATAATACTTCACTACGCTCCACTATTCTTCAACACTTTTTCTGTCAATCAGTGGATAATGGAAGAAAATTATATATATATATATATATATATATATATATATATATATAATATATGTGTGTGTGTGTGTGTGTGTGTGTGTGTGTGTGATGAATTTCACTCTTAAACACATGAAATGAATGAATGATGCAACCCACAAAAAAAAAAAATTGTTCCAAGACCTTGTCGTATACCTTGTCAAGGAATGACATCCATTCCCTGACGAGGTGTACTGTTGAATGCACGAAAGACCTTGGAACCATTTTGCTTTTTCCTTGTCGGCTGTATCTATATATATATATATATATATAGGGAGAGAGAAAGAGAAAGAGAGAGAGTGAGGCGGGGCCACCAGCTTGACCTTCGTGTGAAGAGAGACCAACGCACGAAACTACTACAAGGTGTATGCATTCTTTAGTACAGTGGTCTTAACCGGGGGGGGGCGCCCCCTAGAAACAGGAATTTCTCTAATTGTATTTGTTATTCTCTTAACGAGAGCATGGGCTAATATTGAGAAGTTATTGAGAATGTTATTTTGATTGAAGGGGGGCGTGGAGGGAAGACCAATTCCTAGAGGGGGCATGGTAGTAAAGGTTAAGAACCACTGCTTTAGTATGAATATCCGCGGATCAAATGAATTGGTTTTAAATATATATATATTTATGAATTACTTTCACCCTGGCCCAATTCCCATTCCTATTCCCATTTCCGAAAGTGGAAATGCTCGAAATGGGAATTCCAAATTTGGGAAAAAAGAGTCTCCTGATTGGAAAGGGTAAAAAGAGGGTTGTGATGCATTTGTATGCCTGAGGGGTATTTCTATGAAAAAAAAAACCTTAAATTGGAAAATCCTTTCCGAGTGAAAGCCTTTTTAACATTCATAAGTGTATGTATAGTACAGGGTGTGTATAAAGTAACGCAAATTAAGAGACAAATCCGATTTGAACTAGTTTAAACTAGTGTTAACTTTTTTAACTCGTAAAAACCTTTTCAACCCTCTTAAAACTTACTATCGAATATACAGTGTTATAAAGTACGCGTAATAAATATTACTCGTCCATGTTCACTCGCATTAATTCAAATCGGATTTGTCTCTTCACTCGCGTTACTTTATTCACACCCGGTATAAGAGGGACTAGTTCACTTTGTTATCATATTTCAATCTCTCGCTCTCTATCTATCTATCTATTTATCCTAGCTTTTTTTCCTTCGCGGGATTAGCTCAGAATGAATACTCGAGTATTTGTTAGCCTGTAACTCGTGTAACTTACACAAAATTCACTACTCTTTGTGAGATCGAGAGAACACAGTGGATCAATAAAGTGACAAAAGAAAGCAGCCATCAAAATTTTGAGCTTCACATCCGAAGCCGAATGATCAAAATTTGTGAAGTTGCATATAAATCTCATTGACGCATGAGCTTAAAGTAAATGTGGTGACATCACTTTATATATATAGACTCTATATATATATATATATATATATATATATATAGAGAGAGAGGAGAGAGAGAGAGAGAGAGAGAGAGACGAGAGAGAGAGAGAGAGAATCTCACTAAATATTTACAGTATATACTATATGCATTTGATTAGTGAAAAAGAAATATCCTCGTATATCCTTTGTCGCAAGTTTTAAAACCGTAATGAATTTAGATTTACTGAAGAAGTTTATTGGTTCCCCATTGTTGCGTAATTTACCAATACAAATACTTAGAAGCTTGAGGAAGGGACATATTAGTGAACGAGCCAACATTAATGGAAAAAAAAACAATAATACGAGTAGTCATATATATACATTAGTCAGCGCCTGGTTCACTGGATAATGAAATAAAGACAATGAGGTCGGGGGTTTCGACTCCCGATGATGGTGGTGTTAAACGCACGGGAGTTAGATCAGTGGACCGCATCAGTTGGCCTGAGTGCCACGCCAGTTTCTGAACCTTCTCACTGATTATTTTTCCTCTACGTTATCTGAAACTAACTGTGATGAGGCTCACTAACTATAAATCTAACGACAGTATATGAATTTAATAGTGCACTCCCACACTACTGTACATCTGACACTACAATATATCATTACATGAAATTAACCTTGTAGTGTACTTATAATTTAAACCATATAGGATAACGCTACACAAACAATTTTACTGAACATGTGTTATCCTAAAAAGCCTAAAGCAATCACACACACACACACACACACATAATGTATGTATATATATATATATATATATATGTGTATATATAAAAAACCGTGATTAAATTTATAGCTTCATAATGAAAAAGTGAGATAGTAAAAAGGTTAAACATTGAATGCCTTTAAAACTAAAGCTGATTAATATGCAACACCTCACCTCCAAAATCAAAGATAAATTTTAACTCGATATATTAATTGAATAAATGATTTATAAAATAAAGTTATAGAAAAAAATATCCGACTTCGTTTTAAATATATATTATATATAAAATTCTATATGTAGGCTCTATCTATTGCATATATTTACACTGGCTTCTATTTTTTTATAATATATATATATATATATATATATATATATATATATATATATATATATATATATGTGTGTGTGTGTGTGTGTGTGTGTGTGTGTGTGTATACACACAAAATTGGTAGAATTGGTATATCTGTTGTAAATGACTTTAGAGTTAATAATAGTTAAAGATAGTGATTGGGGTTAACGATAAAAGTTAAGCACTTTTTACTGCATGACTATTCATTTGTGGTGATCATAGTCTGATATATATATATATATTTAATAACCTAAATTAAGTGCTTAACTTAGTACGCTGTTCACAGCTGGCATGTAAGAAAGTATATATATATATATATATGTATATATATATATGTGTGTGACAAGAATCGCTCTATTATATTCCTGTGTGTGTGTGTATATATATACAGTATATATATATATATATATATGAATGTGCAACCGTAGATATAAATATAAATTGATTTGAAATATATTCAGGCATGGGTTACTTACCACTTGGCGCTAATACTATTCCCAACCATGCTGAAAATCTTTTCAGTGGAAATGGGAATGGATCTATTTGAGAATTGCCTCCTTGCAGGCCTTTCTCAAATTTCGGATTTCTCATTCATGGACGAAGACTGCAATGGGAATGGCCAAAAATGGGAACAAACCTATTCACTCATATATGAGAAGGCTATATTTCAACAATAATATTACTCATAAGTATTTCGCTATGCGCAGAGATGCATCAATACAGTGAAAATAATTTTTTTTGTTATTACTGCTTTACTATTAACACAAAGCTTAATATTTAAGTAATAATAATAATAATAATAATAATAATAATAATAATAATAATAATAATCCTCTATTTAAAATTTTAATACAGATTATACAGGCAGATTTGCCACAACGAAATGAGCACCAAGAAAAATTTCGTGCAAGGCCAGTGTTTGATTAATTAATTGGTTAGAAAGAGGACGTGTCATGGCTTGAAAGAGTTTGCGGATCGCTGGAAATGCCTCATACTATTGTCGTTCGTCATATAACACCATTTATTCGTGGTCGAACGATCGGTCAATCGGATTGCAGTCAAAGTGAGAGTCAGATAGGTTAAAATCTTATTCTTATAAATGTGACAGTTCATAGCATCACAATACCTTTTCCTCAGGCAAATGAGAAGCAAACCATTGACCAGAAAGGCCATCGGTGGTTATAAAGTGAACACAAAGAACCTTTGTTCTTCGAGTGAGATCCAATCCACAAACAAGTTTGTCACGAGAAAAAGTTCAACGTTATTTGCATAAATTAACCTACTTAATTAACATTTGATTCGGCGAAAAAGTATGCTCACAGACGGAATTATGAAGCAAAGGTTAACTTGTTCAGATGATGCATAGACCTATAACATTTCTGAGGTTTGTTATTCTCGTATACGAGTCTCGTTTAAATCATTTCACGTTGAATGGACAAACATGGATATAGAGAAGCGTTAATTGAGCACTTCAAAAGCCTCGTTTACAGTCCAAGCACGGCTGAACATATGGTTTCACTGTAATGGTACGATCAGTGATTGGAGATGCTAAAAAGACTGACGCGGTTTTCATTGAACATTGTCCAAACATTATTAAATGCAAGTTCATCTTTCATAATCCTCTCCATACATTGCTCTAACAGAGCATTTTGCGATTAAATAAAGATATGCTTCAATTCGAGAGGATTGTGACAAATGTCAGACCTCCCAAACTGCTCATATGTAACCATAGTAACCACGCCAAATAGTTGAAAGAAGAGATCGTGCATTTGTCATTGACATTCTCTTTGTAATCTGAACGCACGCAAACGTATACAAAATTTATTTGTGATTTCTAAACCATTATCGCCATCTTATATGTTCAGAGTTGTATTACATACAGAGTAATAAATGGATGGACAATAAATAGACAGACAGATAGATGATAATATATACTGTAGTATATCAGACGAATGAATTTTTATCGGGCAAATTTATATAATGTAAATCGCAATTGAAACCCAATGAACGCGGGTCGAACCCCAGTAGTTCCCAGTTTCTCACTCAGATGCTTTTTCTTTTTTTCCGCCTTATTATATATATATATATATATATATATATATATCCCCAAGTAGCGGCAACAGTAAGCCACCTTTACAACAATAAGGCTAAACTTTGTAAATAAGTCGGATTTTCTTGTACGACCTATTTTTTGAGGTTAGATTAGCTTAGGTTAGTAGTGAAGGAGCAACATCTTCAGGAAAACTAGAAAAACAAAAGCAAGGATTCTGTGAAAGCGAACACCCACTCTGAGCCCACTCAAGACTCTAAATGAATTCAAGGTCACCCATCTACTTGAAAACGGTAAATACAATATTCTAAAACAAAAAATAAATTAAAAAATTAATTAAATTAAAAAACAAAAACCAAGCTCCAACAATGAGCACAAAACCGTCTCGCTCTTTTCGGAGAGAATTACACTTCTGCTCAGCATCAGTGTTGTGCTAAAAAATGAAAATTATTTTCGACTCACATCTTCAGAAAAAAACCGAAGTCTTGTAAGGAAGCACGAAGTCCCGCTCGTAGAATAATTCAAGGTCACTCTTTTCAAGAAAACGTATGTAGTGGCAGAGACGCTTTCAAATACTTTAGCGATGTTCCATCAACACAAACACGACCAAGATAACGTCACAGCGTGGGACTTCTTCAAGCTTTCCTTCTGCCTCGCCTCACAACTCAACTGCGTTACAAGGACTTCTCGACGCACCTTGACTCTCTCTCTCTCTCTCTCCTCTCTCTCTCTCTCTCTCTCTCTCTCTCTTTCTCTCTCTCTGAAGAACCAGTGACACAAGAGCTACCACCATGTGAACACCATTTGTGCAGGCCCCATTTTGGCCTGGTGTCATTCACCTAACTTTATATAAAGACTAATCATTACTTCGCGCGTTATTAATATTGAAGTCATTATCCCACTGCACATTTAATTTCATCTGTAAACAAACAACTTATATTTTGTCTCATTCATAAATCATTTATTTTGTTTAATAAAGGAAGAAAATTCATTCTATCAATCAACCTAATTAATAACATTATTTGATCTGACAAGATCATGGTGACTCCAGCCTCATCAGCATCATCATTAACAATCAATTATAACTATTATCAATTAATTATCATCATTATTATTATAGTGCTAACATTACGTTATACGTACTGTAACTCATACGCATTAACACACTAAATTCAAGCTTTCTTCTTGAAAGTGGATACTGTAATATAACAATACACAATACACCATAGAGCAGCATTGTCTAACCTTTATTGAGCCGTGCACCCCCTGACCAACTCATTTCAGCGTTTGCACCCCCGCCTTCTAGAACCTTCTTAATGTCAAAAAAGAGAATGGAAAAACGTCCAAAATATACAGAAAGTAAGAAAAAAAGTTTATCCCAGGACCCCTCAAGCACCCACTTGGAAATGCTCCGCGCACCTCCGGTTCGACAACCCTGCCAGAGAGCTTCAAAAATGTAACTGTAAAGGGGTATATGTCTATAGGTGTAGTGTATAGGTTAATGGAAATAATACGAAGGTGACCTAGCTTACAACTTCTCTATCTTGAATGATCTACAGCAAGATTGTATAGCACCCTACTCGTATCCTCGATCGCCTTGGAGATAGGCCCAACAATCTGGATTTATTCCTAACTACTCATTTTCATCTTGGTGCCGCTGATTGGCAGTACTGCTGTGGTTTTCCATGAAATGATTACTATTTCCGTGGCAGGGGCCCCTCCGAGTACGCTGAGCGCATTACGGAGGTGATTCTTCGGGCATGGAGGCGTACATTTCACATTCTATTCCTACCACTAATGCAAAAAAATCTTGGTTTAACTTTGCTTGTTCTAATGCTATCCGCAACAGAGAGGAAGCTTTCAGAAGGTACCGTCGCTACCCAACTCCTGACTCTCACTCAGTTTATATTTCTGTCCGGAATCGTGCAAAATCTGTTCTTGGACTCGCCAAAAAAATTCCTTCATCAGACAAAAATGTGAAAACCAATCTAATTCTAATTCTTCACATCTTTCTGGCACCTAGCCAAGAACCTCTCCAACAACTTTACTACTTTCCCTGCTCTTTTCCATTCCGACGGCTCAATTGCCGTCTCTTCTCCTGATAAAGCTGAACTCTTCGCTCAAACTTTCGTCTCCAACTCAACCCTGAACGATTCCGGTGCTGTTCCTCCTTCTCCTCCTCCCTCTGACTTAATTATGTCTGAAGTTAGAATCTCTTCCAAAGATATTTATTCCGCCCTATTTGGGCTCAACTCCAGTAAGGCGTACGGTCATGATGGCGTCCCTCCTGTTATTCTTCAGAACTGTGCTTTTGTGTTGACGCCCTGCCTAGGCAAGCTTTTTCGTCTTTGTCTTCATCTGGTACTTCTTGCTGAGAGTTTAGCCTGTCCCAAAGGAGGGTTACCGCTCTCAACCCTCCAACGATCGTCCAATTGCCTTGATTTCTTGCGTTTCTAAAGTTTTTAAAGCTATCCTTAATAGGAAGATTCTTAAACATTTCTCTATTCATAATCTTTCAGATCGTCACTATGGATTACGCAAGGGACGCTCTGCTGGGGATCTTCTTGCATATCTCTCTGACTCTTGATCATCCTCCTTTTATAATTTCGGTGAAACCTTTGCTATTGCTCTACACATATCAAAAGCTTCTGATAGAGTCTGACACAAATCCTTAATTTCCAAACTGCCCTCCTTCGTCTTCTATTCTTCTATCTATGCCTTCATCTCCGATTTCCTTTCTGGCCGATCTAAAACTGCGGTTGTAGATGATTAGTGTTCTTCTCCTAAAGCAATTAATAGTGATGTTCCTCAGGGCTCTGCCCACTCTTTTCCCTTTATTTATAAATGGTTTATTAAGTCGCAGTTCCTGTCTTAGCCACTCCTATGCCGATGATTCCACTCTCCACTTTTCCACCCGCTTCACAAAGCGTCCCTCTCAACATGTTTCGCGTGGGACGCTATGATGCATCTGACCTCTGATCTTTCTACTGTCTCTGATTTGGGTAGAGAAAACATTGTGGCTTTCAATGCCTCAAAATCTCAGTTTCATTATCTGTCAACTCGTCACAATTTTCCACACTTCTATCCCCTCACCTTCAACAATACATAACTCAATCCTTCATCTTCTCTTAACATTCTTGGCGTTTCATTTTCTCGTGATCTTTTTTGGGAAGATAACATATACTCTCTTTCTAAAACAGCTTCTAAGAGGTTAGGTGTGTTGCTGTACCAGTTTTGCAGTTTTTTTACCCCAACTCAGTTGCTGTCTCTGTACAGGGGTTTCGTCCGTCCCTGTATGAAGTACGCTTCTCATGTGTCTGGTGACTCAACCCACACAGTTCTACTTGATCGGATGGAATCAAAGGCTTTTCGTCTCATCAATTCCCCGTTTCTTCCTGACTGTCTTCAATCCTCCTCCTGTCTTCGCCGCAATGTTGCCTCACTTTATTATCGCTATTATAACGGACATTGCTCTTGTGAACTCTCTAACTGCATGCCTCATCCTTTAAAGAGAGCATGCAGTACTAGATTTTCGACACATTTTCATTCCTTTTCTGTCTAATTTTCTAAGGGTAGAGAGTTAATCGGCATTTTCAATCTTTCCTCTACTCAACCCGTCAGTTCCGGAACAATCCTCCTCAATCCATCTTTCTTCCGGTCTATGACCTCCAATCTTTCAAACGCAGTGTGTCTAGGCATCCCGAAACCCTTGGACTTTGATTTTGGCTCTCTTCTTTCTCTATGGGGGTAGTTTTACGGGCATTCCCCCTTGGCCCTTCCTTCCTGATTAAAAAAAAAATGTTTGTTTCAAATACGGCTGTAAAATACAAATCTGAAAGTATCCTTCAAAACAGATAACTACTAAGATTAAGTGTATAAAACACGTTTAAAAATGCAATAATATCATGATGGAAAGCTGAAATGTTCACATCGGTGAGAATATTACAACCCCGCGAGGTCTTAATTTTATCTAATAAGTCTGCTAAAATATATTAAGAATAATAAAACCTTCTAACTAAGAAGCATATATTTATCTTAAAAGTAAAAAACACACTACAACTTCGTAAGGCAATAACATCATGACTGAGGGGCTGAAATGTTCACATAAACAAGAATACCACAACTGCGCGAAGTTGAATAATTTTAGTAACCTTCGCTCTAACCACTACACCACGAAGATGTATGTGAATAACTTCGCAAGTTACGTTTATATTTCATTCTGAATTACACGTGTTTATAAGAGACTTGAGTAAGCTATCAAACTCCTCCTGAGGTTTTAATATAGAATCCCCATTCCCCACCTACCGAAGGTTTTAATTCCTCATTTTTATTGTCTTCTTCAGCCGATTCCTTATCAGTTTTAGCATCAATTTTATCAATTTCAGCATAAATTTTATTGATGTTACTTTGTAGTGGGTTACAAACACTGGATAAATTCTGGACCCGCTTGTTTAACCCTTTAACGATGGATGGTATCTTAAGGTCCACCAGAAATAATAATATAAATTGTACTACAATGCCTCGTTTCTATAAATGTTTTTACATGTTTAAATATAGATGTTATTTAGTTGTCGGGAAAGGAACCCAAAATGTGTATCATTTCAGTGACTAGTTACTAAAATATTTAGTTTTGAATGACAATAAAACCTATACGTTCTGGTAACATGAGTGACCGCATATGCTGCGGACTCGTCCTTAAAGGGTTAAACTATTCATCCTTTCAACCAATCCGTTTAAGATCGTTTTTACCTCATTACCGGAAGAATAAAACTGATCCGACAGCAGTTAGAGGAGGAGATTGTAGACACCAATCTACGTTTCTAAGATTTTATTCACTACATCTTTTTCAAGGCTTTCAGTACCATTTTCAATATTGAGAGAGAGTTGGTTCGGTGAGCAACTTAATTTGACTTTTAAATCAATAGCATTGAGTAAAAGTTTAGTTTGTAGCAAAAAGTCCGCGTGAATTCTCGAAAAAACTTCACATACTTTCATTTCACAGTCTTTGAGTTCTTTTATATAGTTTCTCGTTTTTTGTATAAAAGCCGTTACAATGTAGACGAATGTTTTTAGCAGCTTCAGAGTAATTAAGCAGCGTTTTAATATAGCTTCGACAGTGGTAATTATTCGAGCAAATTGAGACGCTAACTTCTTTTATATATACTTCAGTAGTATGGGCGCAAAAGGTTAGAGTACAATGCAATTGCAAATGTTGATCAATGTTGCAAAGGGGTGCCATGCCAACCCCCACCCACCCTTGTTGCAAGACCCCCTCCAAGGGTGTCAAAACAAAAAGAAATGGGGGAGGGAACTACCCCAGCAAGCTGGGGGGAGTCCACCTAACCTCTTTGGCATAATCCGCCAGTTGGCTTAACCAGCCAGTTGAGGTAGAATACCTAGAAGGCAGGTGTGCATATATTACCTATACTGATGCTTATATTCCTTCGTTTTGTATATTATTATTTTTTACACTCAATATATTTAATACTATTATTTTTAATATATTTAATTATTTAATATAACTGCATATCTATATATATATTTCTCCTGTACTGTATATTGATAGTTATACTACGTAGTTTTGTATATTATTATTTTTTTATTATATATATATATATATCCTCGTTCGTATTTCTTATATTATTATTAATTTTTATTGCATATATTCCATCGTTTGTATAGGATTGTATATTTATTTTCTATATATTTCGTGAAATTGATTCCAATAATTCGTCTAAATAAACATAATGATGTAATGGTGGTTTATTTAATTCTTTTGGTTGTAAAGATATTATTATTTAATTATATATACAGTGTGTCCGTAAAGTCATGGTGGGATTTTAAATAGCTATATTATTGCAACGAAACATGATAATGAGATGAAACAATGCCAAATTTAAGAACAACTCTCAAAGTTGTATCTTGTAGTTAGTCTAGGCTAAGCTTAACCTTTATCTCGTAGTTAGTCTAGGCTGTCCACATGCCTATGTTGAACATGAGCGTAATAGCCCGAAAGTTAATGTGTGGTGTGCTCTAGCACGAGATCGAGTGATTGGCCCATTTTTCTTCGCGGACCCCATTGTGACGTCACACAACTACCTCGCTATGTTGGAACATTTTGCAGTACCCCAATTTATTGAAATAATGTCATCTTTCAGCAAGATGGTGCTCCTCCGCACTATGCCAACGTTGTTCGAGAATTCCTTAATGAAAAATTTCCACAGAGATGGATAGGAAGAGGAGGATGGAAGCCATGGCCTCCACGCTCTCCGGACCTGACACCTTTGGACTTTTATTTGTGGGGTTACGTCAAGCAAAGCGTGTACAGTGTACCTATTAGGGATATTCATCACTTGCACGAGCGAATCACGGAAGCTATCGCATCCGTCACTCCTGATGTTCTTGGGCGTGTGTGGCTGGAATTGAATCACCGCCTAGATGTCTGCAGGGCTACCAGAGGAGCCCATATCGAACTACGTTAAATAAAGTTATTCTTTTAGAGTTGTTCTTCAATTTGCCTTTTTTTCATCTCATTATCATGTTTCGTTGCAATAATATAGCTATTTAAAATCCCACCATGACTTTACGGACACACTGTACGTATACCAAATGACTGCCTTCTAAACCGACTGACGGATTTCTAAGCCAACTGTCAAAAATATCATAATAGCGCAATCTGGCAGCTGAAAAGATAATATATACACCTGCCTTCTAGGTATTCTACGTCAACTGGCTGGTTAAGCCAACTGACGGATTATGCCAACTGGCGGAAAGCCAACTGCCAAGAATATATGCTTTAATTAATTTAATAGCTAAATCTGGCAACTCATCCCTAATAATGTACACCTGAACAAACCATTTACACCTTCTAAGAAGCCTTCTAAGCCAACTGGCGGATTAAGCCAACTGGCTGATTAGGAACTTATAAGACAGCGGGCGCTCGGCTGAAGTCACAATATGCGCTTGGCAAGTTGGCTCCTACCAAGCGAACACTCCTCTCTCCTTCTCTCTCTCTTAGGTTAGGTATACCCCTTTGAGGGGTGAGGCCGTCCCATCTTCTCCCCCAAAGAGGTTAGGTGGACTCCCCCCAGCTTGATGGGGGAGTTCCCCTACCCGCTTTCTTTTTTTTTGGCACCCTGGGGTTGGCACTGGGGGGAGGGGTCTTGCAACAAAGGGGTTGGCACCCCTTGCAACATTCCCATCACCCCTTTGCAACATTGATCAACACTTGCAATTGTATTGCACTCTAACCTTTTGCGCCCATTCTACTTACGTCACACTGATTAAACACGGTATGTATAATATTATTCTCAGGATATATTTCATACCCTTCCTCCCGTCAGAATACTGTATACGGGCTTTAACGTATAAATATATATTGCTTACATCATAGAATAATTGCCAGAGCTGGGGATAATGAATTCTATGGGTATACTATCGCTGGATATCGCCCAAACAGGATTTATCGCCGCAAAGTTAGAATCTTCTACCGAAACCTGCGTAGACTGAGCGGAAACAAAGCTATTTCCGATTTACAACAGTGCATACTGCACGGATGAATAAAGTTATTCATTATTAAAATGTTGTTCTAACTGAGCTAAATGGTTAGGAGATGGTTTTTATATGAATACAAGCAGTAGATAATATAATTGTTAAATAGTGCTAGAATAATAACTTCTCCGCAGCTCTTAAACATTTATTGCATAAATTCTCACTATATCTACGTTTCCGTTTATTATTATTACTATTATTATTATTATTATTATATTATTTCTTTTTCTTCTTCTTTTCCGTTTTTAATTTGACGCCTTGCTAGACGTTTAACACCTCTTCCTTTCATATTACGACGCTGATACTTGACAATCTTTCTTTTAACATCGTGTATTATTTCACTAGTACTTCTGCGTATTCCTTTTTATAGGGTTTTCTCCCTGTAATATATCCTCCGCTGTTCTAATCTCTACGCGTATTGCTTTTTTACCTGAATATTTCGTCCATTTTTTTAATACAGGCATAGCGGTACGAACTTTTTGATAACGGAAACCTCTGAACACCGTTGAAAGTTATTCCATTTCTAAGTCTCAGCGATTTTAAAGCGAAGCCTGAACAACAACTGTCCGTTAGGAAATGGGTAAAGTTTACCATCGATAGATCTTATATCTATTTTTATATCGTTAATTTAAGAATAATGGGGATGTAATATGGATTTTCGTAAATAACAGTTGAGTTCTTACAGTCGAGTTTGTGTATCTCCGATAAATTGATAACCTACGATATTTGAATATATACATACAAATCTCGGCACCATCGAAATATTCTTCTGCTTCTTGATATCATACAATAAGACCTTAGTCATATCTCGAAACGGTATTTAGGACTATAAATGAGGAATGTGTACCATAAAAAATTAAGCGTGCGAAAGTAAACAACAAGCCCTTGTGGTTTACTTCTAGAGTAGGAGACATTATAAAGAGTAGAGATAGGGCTTATAGGCTGCATAAGTGCGATAAAGACAATTTGTGGTTACGAAACAACTACATATCTCTAAGGCGTGAAGCGAAAAGTGTAATAAAAAAGTCCAAGCGCGAATTTGAAATCTCCATAGCTCGTGACGGTAAAGAAAACTCCAAACGATTCTTTCAATACGTCAATAATAGAAATCCAGTAAAAAGTGTCTTGGGGGCCTTTGGAAAATGTAAACGGAGATCTAGTTTCTGAAAACAAAGAAATGGCTACCTTGCTAAACGAATTTTTTACGTCAGTTTTTACTATAGAAGATGAAACGAATATCCCTACGGTCATAGACATAATACCTTTCGATAATGGTAATATTTTGGATAATATCATGGTTAGTGAAGGGGAGGTAATGCGCTATATTGATAAAATGAAAACGCGTAAATCACCGGGGCCGGATTCCATATATCCCATACAACTAAAAGAATTAAAAGATAGCATTGTTGTGCCGCTAACAAAGATTTTTTAATGAGTCTATTTCTGAGGGGTTCGTACCAGCTAATTTCAAGTTAGCAAACGTAACACCTATTTTTAAGAAAGGCGATAAAGGTGCGGCAGGAAATTATAGGCCAATCAGTTTAACGTCTGTTGTAGGTAAGCTACTGGAATCAATAATTAGGGATCGTATAGTCGAACACTTAGAATTGCATAAACTAGTTAGAAATACGCAGCACAGTTTTAGGCGAAACAAATCTTGCTAAACTAATCTTTTAGAATTTTTCCAAAGCGTGGTTGACGTTTACGAGAGACATCGGGCGGTTGATGTAGTGTATTTAGATTTTCAAAAGGCGTTTGACACCGTGCCGCACGAAAGACTCATTGAAAAAACTAAGGCTCATGGAATCAGGGGTGTAGTAATAAATTGGCTAGAAGAGTGGTTGCGAGGTAGGAAACAGAGGGTGGTCGTTGATGGAGCGGAGTCGTGTTGGGCTAATGTAGCGAGTGGCGTTCCTCAGGGTTCTGTATTGGGCCCCTTGCTTTTTCTTATATATATTAACGATTTAGATGTCGGCCGAGTCAGTACAGTTTCAAAGTTTGCGGATGACACGAAGCTGGGTGGTAGGGCGATTAATGACGAAGATAGCGGTAAAATCCAGGAAGATCTGAATAAAATCGATGATTGGTCAGTCACATGGCAAATGAGATTTAACGTTGATAAGAGCAAAATTTTGCATATAGGTTCGCGTAACGGTAATTTTGCGTATAGTATGTCAGGGAAAGATTTAATAAGCGTAGAGCAGGAAAAAGATTTAGGAATTATAGTCACTGGTGATTTAAAAGTATCGAAACAAAGTACAGCAGCGGTCAATAAGGCGAACAAAGTGTTAGGTTTTATAGCTCGAAATTTTCAGTACAAATCGCGCGATATTATAGTTCCTCTTTATAAATCATTAGTTAGACCCCATTTGGAGTACGCGGTCCAATTTTGGAATCCGCATATGCGCAAAGATATAGACAAAATCGAAAGAGTTCAAAGACGAGCAACTAAGATGATTCCGTCGCTTAGGTCAAAGTCGTACGAGGATAGGCTTAAGGAGTTAAAATTGACTACACTCGAGACTAGGAGGCTAAGGGGTGATCTAATCCAGGTTTTCAAAATTATGAATGGGTTCGATAACGTAGATAGAGATAGCTTTTTCGAAATATCTCAATATAATAGGACTAGAAATAACGGGTGTAAGTTGACAAGTAGAAGGTTCGAGACAGCAGTTGCCAAAAATTTTTTTACGCATAGAATATTAAATAGCTGGAATAGTTTGCCGGTAGAAGTAATTAGTAGCACGTCTATAAACATGTTTAAAAATCGATTAGACGCATATGTTGATAGATTGGGTATAGTTTGAGGTAGTAAAATTAAGGCTTTGTGGTGTAGATCCCACAGCTCAACACAAGTGTTGTGGGATATAGGGAGGCAGCATCTTGGGTTAGGAGATACTCTCTGTCCTTACACACCCCATTTAAAGAGATTCCTCTGCTGAGCGGTTCCCCCCATAGTGCTGTGAGGTATTGAAAAACTCATGATCTTCACTTGCCCCACAAACACCTTGAAATGGGAGACCCAAAATGGGTGCACACACATTTCTACATTACTGTACAGTCTTTACAGCCACACCTACACTTTTCCTCCTAAGTATATATATTGTAATGTATATGGTTGTAAATTTTGACTTGGTCCGCAATCGATATGGACCGTGACTTATTTTTGGTTGGCAAGGTACTAGTATTGATGGATACAGTAATGAAATTGACTGGATTCTTTGGATCTGATATATTTGCATGTCGGTTATAAATAGATATAGAGTGTAACATATTTGTGGATAGTAGTCTATTATGACTTGATCCTCTGAATCCAGAGATTCTATCTTTAGTTTTAAATCGATAACACAGGTCAACAAAAAAACATTTTTTTTTCGTTGCCAAGGAAATTCGTACGAATTTAGGGTATTTTGGGGTTGCTGAATTCCAAAATGAAAGTAGTTTTTCCGATATGGCTCTAGTTCTTGAGATAATGAATACCCTCAATTAATAGGAAACGTAACCATAACGCGTGCATATGGGAAACTACCGGAACATTCTAGATGGTGAGACCGAATAAAATGCCATTATGTATTTCATGTTTACTTTTGTATGATTTGAGACAATTTCAATGCGATTTGTAAGTAGGCTCCGCCTGAACATTAAATTTTTTGCATTTTTACGTGTTTCAATGGGGTACCAATTATCTCATAAATTAGAGCTAATCTAGCAAAACCGATGTCATATTCGGAATCAGCACCACAAAGCTACCCCAAAATCACTCTAATATGATTGGCAATAAAATGAGTGTTGACCAGTGTAATTAATTAGTTTTAAATTGAAAATTATTTAGTTTTGTAAAAATTGGTCGTTGCCAATGTACAGGCAGTTTTTACATAAATTTCTTATGTTCTTGTGGTTCGGAACCCACGTAAAATTGTAGGTCCCCTCCGCCACCACGGAAGACATACACAATACACAATTACGAACACAGTTAGGTAGACCAGCCATGAGTGGATCCTAGGGTCTTTGTTGGTCTGAAACATTATAACATTATAACATCTCTTAATTTAGGTTCCACGTTGTTAGAAGGTTTATGAGGACTTATTACAAGCTATTTTATATTTTATGCTGTTTTTACTCCAGTGGTGTTCCTTAGGTCCTGTCACCCACTCTTTTCCTTATATTTATTAATGATCTTTTAATTCGCACTTCCTATCCTATTCACTCCTATGCCGATAATTCCACTCTTCACTTCTCCACCCGCTTCCCAAAGTGTCCCTCTGATAGTCTCAACAGTCACTCCATGATTCGCGTAGTACGGCTATGGAGCACCTGACCTCTGATCTTTCTGCTATCTCTGATTGGGGCGGGCAGAGAAAACCTCGTGGCTTTCAATGCCTCAAAAAACAGTTCCTCCATCTGTCTACTCGTCACAATTTTCCACACGACTATCCCCTTACCTTCAACAACACACAACTCAATCCTTCCTCTTCTATTAACATTCTTGGCGTTTCCTTTTCTAGTAATCTTTCCTGGGAAGATCACATATACACTCTTTCTAAAACAGCTTCTAAGAGGTTAGGTGTGCTGTACCGCCTCCGAAGTTTCTTCACCCCCACTCAGTTGCTGTCTCTTTACAGGGGTCTTGTTCGCCCCTGTATGGAGTATGCTTCTCATGTGTTGGGTGGTTCAACCCACACAGTCGTACTTGACCGGGTGGAATCAAAGGCTTTTCGTCTCAGCAATTCCCCGCACCTTAAGGCTCCCTCACACGGTCAGTATTACTGACAGTATTAATGTCAGTAATCGCATACTGTCAATAATACTGATCGTGTGAAGACAAGACTGATGGTTTGTCAGTATACTGATGGATTCATGAAATTTTCATATTTTCAGAACTGTCAGTAATATTGCCAGTTACAGTATACTAAACGTGTGAAGTTAGTTTGACAGTATTTCCTCAGTATCTCCCCAGTCATGGCAGAGAGCAGATCAAATCATCGCGAATCTCTGCTTGAATTCATAAGCAAATATAGAAACTTACCCGAATTATGGGACATAAGCAGCAAAGATTATATAAATAAAGTAAAGAAGGCCATGGCTTACGATAAACTGGTCACAGTTTATAGGCAAATAAAGGCGGATGCAACAGTTGATGATGTAAAGAAAAAAATAAATACTCTTCGGTCAAATTTTAGGAAAGAGCTACGGAAAATTGAGGATTCAAGGCGTTCTGGAGCTGTCTCAGACGATGTATAATATATAAACCATGCTCCTGGGTTTTTGAAGAGATGAAGTTTCTTCAAGGTCAAGAGGAACCAAGACAGAGTATGACTTTATATGAACAAAACGAGGTAAGTAAACACATACATCATAATACTGCTGTTATTTGTGCTGTTTCATTACAAAGTTTTATAAATAAAATTTAAGTAATTTATTTGTTTATCATATTAAGTAATTAATTATTGACTTAATTCATTTTAACAGATGGGTTATCCTATTACCCACCTGCAACTAGATACCATACCATACCATCTGTATATATATGTGTGTATATATATATATATATATATATATATATATATATATATATATGTACAGGGTGGGCCGTAAGTTTCCATACATAGGAAAAATAAACATTTTTTTATGGACAACCATTTTTATTTATATAATATGCTCTACATGGTTGCCATTGTTTTGAAAACACATTTCAATACGTGTTCCCCACTGTTGATGAACACGCATTAGCACAGTTGACGTTATGCTTGTAATGGCGTTGGTGATACGTTCCTTTAGATGATTTATGTCTCGTATCTTTTCCTGATACACCATGGCCTTCAAGTGCCCCCAAAGATAGAAATCAAGGGGGGTGAGATCTGGGGATCTGGGAGGCCACTCCACAGGACCACGCCGACCAATCCAAGCATCCGGAAACTGCTGCTGATCCAAATACCGACGCACGTGAAGACCATAATGAGGTGGAGCTCCATCTTGCTGGAAGTAAACTGGGAAGTTACCTTCCTCGTTTAGCAGGGATGGGAAAATCTCTTCTTGCAACATGTTAAGATACCTTTCGGCATTAAGATTTCCACTGACAAAAATTGGTCCAATAATTCTGTCACCCCATATCCCGGCCCACACCATCACTTTACCGGCACCTTGCATCTTCGTCGGACTCAGCCAGTTAGGGTTAGCATTACTCCAGTAACGTATGTTTTGCCGATTAACCTCTCCATTGACGTAAAAATTTGCTTCATCAGTAAACAAGATCTTAGTTGAAAAGTTTGCATCCTCGTTCACTTTGGTTAATGCCCATTCACAGAATTCCATCCGTCTATCCGGGTCGTCTTCACTCAAATGCTGTGCCATATGCAATTTGTATGGATGCCATTTGTTT
The DNA here is from genome assembly GCA_023014485.1 of Bathynomus jamesi. Classification (NCBI taxonomy): domain Eukaryota; kingdom Metazoa; phylum Arthropoda; class Malacostraca; order Isopoda; family Cirolanidae; genus Bathynomus; species Bathynomus jamesi. The sequence goes on along the minus strand of JAJOZX010000624.1, from coordinate 914,099 downwards.
GCTTTCAAAATGCGCCTGATACTCGATCTGCTGACACCACTTTCTGCAGACAACCGTCGTGTACTTTTTCTGGGACTCCGTGTAAGCGCTGTAAGTATCGTAGCTGTTGTGTCTTCATCGGTGGCTGTACGTCTTGGACCACTTCGCGGTTGATCTGCAACATTTCCAGTTTTCTGAAACTTGTTAATAAGTTTTGCCACAGTGTCGTGTGTGATGTTCGTTCCATGTTGTCTGTTAAAGTTCATTGCAACCATGCGACTGCTTCCCGACCCAGCCATCAGTATGATTTCAATTCGTTGCTCTTTCGTCAAACGCATATTCTTAGGGTATCTGAAACATAAAAACAAACGTTTAATTTTTCCTATGTATGGAAACTTACGGCCCACCCTGTATATATATATATATATACACAGGGTGTACATAAAGTCAGGATCTATTTTTGTGAAGCACTTGGAAATTATATGGAATTCTATCATAAAATGATAAAGTGGTAACATTTATTAAATAATTAAGAGTAGGATTCGACGTGACGCCCATCAGTATCCCTGCACAGCTCAAATCGTTCCGCAGCATTTCTAAACACATTCTGGAGCATTTGCGGGGTTATGTTATCTGCAGCAGTTCGTATACGTGTACGTAAGTTTTCAAGACTCGTAATCTTCGTCTGATAGACGTGCGATTTGATAATGCCCCATGCAAAGAAATCTAAAGGGGTTAAATCTGGTGATCTTGCTGGCCAAGGTCTTTTGTTGCTTCCGCGTCCGATCCAGCGATTTGGAAAACGTCCATTTAGATAATCCTGAACAATTTTGGCATAGTGACAAGGAGCACCATCATGTTGATAGACGACGGTACTAACAATCCTATCCCCGTTGTCTATCAACATGATGGTGCTCCTTGTCACTATGCCAAAATTGTTCAGGATTATCTAAATGGACGTTTTCCAAATCGCTGGATCGGACGCGGAAGCAACAGACCTTGGCCAGCGAGATGACCAGATTTAACCCCTTTAGATTTCTTTGCATGGGGCTTTATCGAGTCGCACGTCTATCAGACGAAGATTACGAGTCTTGAAAACTTACGTACACGTATACGAACTGCTGCAGATAACATAACCCGCAAATGCTCCAGAATGTGTTTAGAAATGCTGCGGAACGATTTGAGCTGTGCAGGGATACTGATGGGCGTCACGTCGAATCCTACTCTTAATTATTTAATAAATGTTACCACTTTATCATTTTATGATTGAATTCCATATAATTTCCAAGTGCTTCACAAAAATAGATCCTGACTTTATGTACACCCTGTATATCAGAGCAGATATTTATATTAGACATTATATACCAGACATTTATATTAGACATTATTACCTGTACATTAGCCTAGCAAGTGCGTTCTCCGCCAAGGAACTTGACCATGAGTATTGAAATAGGCACAAAACCTATCTCTTACATCTTTTGCATTTTTATTGACTTTACGAAATGTTCCTTTTCTTAAGGGGAGCAACATATTTGGAGTTCTGTCAGATCCTTCAATAAGCTCGCCAGTGTCAATATTCTCCACAAGTTGATCATTTCCGCAGTATGCCTGACGATTCTTTTTCAATAAATAATTATGTAAATAACAGCATGCCAATGTTATCTTGCTTGTTTTTTCTGGATCCAGAGAGATTGCTTTTTGCATTACAGCAAATCGCGTCGTAAGTATTCCGAATGCATTCTCCACCACACGTCTGGCCCGAGACAGCCTGTAATTAAAGGTTCTACGATTTTCTGTCAGGTCTATTTTACTGTAAGGTTTCATCACATTTGTGTGTAGTGCAAATGTTTCATCACACACGAAAACATAAGGATACACTTCTTCCATGTTTGGTAGAGTAGATGGCGGGGGAATACCTAAAACATCTGAGTGAAACATTTTCCAGAATTTCGTGTGATACAGTACTCCGCCATCAGATACACGGCCGTTAGCTCCAATGTCTATCATTATGAAGTCATAGTTGGCATTTACTACCGCCTTTAATACAATGCTGAACGTATGTTTGTAATTGTAGAAAGTTGAACCAGAATTAGCAGGTTTGCGTATGCAAACATGTTTCCCATCAATAGCCCCTATGCAGTTAAAGAAATTCCATCTCATACCAAAATCATGAGCAATATTTGTCCACTCCTCCTCCGTTTCCGGAAGCTAAAATATTCTATATTCTACGGATATTCTATAAATATATACTTATATTGGTTAATATTAGATGTGTACATAGTTATTATTATATATTTATAGATAATTATACTGGATACATAGTAGTCATACATAGTAAAATCTTACATAGTAAAATCGTATGTTTCAGAAACTGCAAGCTTGCTGTGGAGAGGACATCGAAGCATGTGATGAAAATATACAGGAAACCTCTTCAACTGAATGTATTGAAACCTCCTCAACAAAGAAGAGGAAGAAGCCTAATCCGCAAAATGAATTGCTGTCTCTAGCGTGTAATTATCTTTCTAGACCACAAAGTGATGAGTATGACGTTGTGGGAAAGGGTTGGGCACTCAAATTAAAACGCTTGGCAAAGGACCAAAGACTGCACGCCGAAAAAGCTATAAATGATATCTTGTTTGAAGCTGAAATGGAGACGCTACATAGAAACTCCGTGAAAATTAACGAAATTTCCACACTGAGTTCCTCATCTACTCCACTTCCACTAATATATTCTGGCGAAGATGCTACACAAAACAACAATACCTGGACTTCTGTAGGGGAATATTTTTCCAATGTTGTTCTCTAGTTGTACCCAGTTCATATTCAGAATGCTACAATACATCTTTTTTACCACAAATTATCACACTGCGTTTCTTTAATATATTTCAATTAATAAAAACTTATATTTATTATACCTGTATGTATTCGTCTAATGTGGAGGCAATTGCTTTACAAGTTTCCATTACGATTCCACCATAGTTGTGGGAGAAATGATTGATGAAAATGTCAGGTCTTCAAAACTTCTTCCTGTGGCTAAGAACCTTTGAAGAACTGCTAGTCGTTCTTCTGCGGAAATAGCTTCCCTCATTGTGGTATTTTGCTTTGTTATCTTCGGTTTTAGTAATTGCAGCAGCTCGTGATACACATGCGAAAATAATTATGAAAATCGCACATGTCAGATATTTGTATTTCCTTCAAAAGATTGAGATGGGTATATTTCCTTCGTTTTCCGATCCATTCTTTCACCCACCGCTTCCGGTTTACTCTTTTTCAATGCCTAATGTTAATATTATTGCAACACACACTTTTTCTTTATTGTCCATTTCACACCATTACCTTCTACTTCGCAGCTACAACTGAATGCTGATGGAAATAATGACAAAATCGATATTGATCGTGTGAGCGTAATACTGATAAAAATGAGAAATACTGATGGTAAGACTGACAGTAAATACTGACCGTGTGAGGGCCCCTTTACTGATTGTCTTCAATCTCTCTCTCTTCACCGCAATGTTGCCTCACTCTCTCTTTACTATCGCTATCATAACGGACACTGCTCTTCTGAACTCTCTAACTGCATGCCTCCTCCTTTAAGGAGAGCACGCAGTACCAGACTTTCTCATTCCTTTTCTGTCCAACTATCTATGCAAGGGTTAATCTGTATTTTCAGTCTTTCATGTACTCAACCGGTCAACTTTGGAACAATCTTCCTCAGTCCATCTTTCCTCCTGTCTATGACCTCCCATCTTTCAAACGCAGAGTGTCTAGGCATCTCGAAAACCCCGGATCTTGATTTTGGCTCTCTTCTTCTCTATGGGAGGGGCGCTTTTGCGGGCATTTGCCTTTGGCCCCTCCTTCCTGCATGAAAAAAAAATTTCCTTTTCTGAAACGAGCTCAAAAAGAATTTCTTTCTTGCTACCAGCAATCGTACTGTACGATAGGAAATAGTTATAATTTTAAAATGTAAATTGCGTTGGTATTTAGAGTCGGATAACTGCTCATTTATATGAGTTATTATATCTTCTATACATTCGGTATAAATGGGGGTACGCGAGAAGGTTTCGAAGGGTACGCGGCATCCTGCTTTGGAACTAACTTTCCCATGGAAAAGTACTCTCAAAAAACGGTGTAGCGGCTACACAGTCCTTTGAGCAGTTTTGAGTAGGGGGGTGGTACGGGGCACTTGCCGAAGCCAACGAGGGATACGCAACCGAAAAAAGGTCGGAAACCCCTGTTATACCTTTAGAGATATATATTTCTTCCGTGAACAACTATGCTTCCATCATGTTTTTTCCAGGCAGATTCGGGGTCGTATTCGATTTCGATACCCAAAGTTTCTAAATCAGAAATATCGCGCAAAACCATAAATTTGTTAAGATTTTACTTTCAAAAGAGATGTCACAGAGACCCTGTTCATACTGTATATGTTCGAAATTAAGAGGTTGAGGCAGTTTAGTACAGAATGAAGCCAATGTGTTAAAAGGGTATAAATCTACACTTGCCAAGAATGGAAGAGTCGCGTAAAACTGTTTAAGGAGCACGTCGTACGCGTCTTATTTCAGTCGCTTTTATATAAGAATTAAAACTCTCTGGATAGACTAAGCATTTCGTATAATATTGTTTGTCTTTTTCCTTTTCATTTCATGAGAAGAATTTTTTCTATCTTGAGTATCTATAATTCTTCTATATAAAATGCTCCTACAACATCTTCATTGTTTAAATCTACCAAATATATCAAGTCAGCATCACGCTTCTTTTGTTACATTTTTCACGAGAAATATTTCTTCGATCCAGTTACGTTCGAAACCTTTTTTAAATATAGAAGAAATACGTGATACACGCGCGTAATCTCCTCTACGGAAAGAGACCACTGATTTTTTTCTTCTTTTCTAAGTTTCTGGGTCTCTTTTACGTCGCGATACTTCAAGAGGTGTCGCTTTTATTATACGGTGAACGGAATTATTGCAGGCCTTATTAAAATCTTGTAAAACATGAATGTATTTATACGTATTCTGGTGAGTAAAGTATCTGTGTAAACGTTTCTTAATAGTTTTTGAACTCTCTTTACGAGAGCTGCTTTGTTAGGGGAATAGGTGTTAAAATAGCCGATATTAAATCCTTTAAACATATTCCGAAATTCAGTACCGAGGAATTCAGTCCCTCGATCTGCGTGTATGGTACGCAGGAATTCTTTCAGTTTTCATAATAGTTTTTTCAACGACTTCAGTAATTGCTTTGCATCGTTATTCATGAGAGGTAACAGCCAGAGAAATCGAGAATATACATCGCTAATAAATAATGTATATTTAAAACCCTTATTATAGCTAGCGTAACATGATGAATGTTTTATTTTTTCTACTGATTAATTCCTTTCTTTTCGTAGAAATCACTACAGCTCAGCGTAGCCGCTGCATAGTACACGCGGAACCATCAGGAGTGTTTATGTCTTTTATCCTCTCCTTATTCATGATGAGATTTTCAGGTAGGTGCATTTCGCGTATTTTTCCTGGTGTTATTATTTTCTTCTATTCGCGTGCTAAATCGTTAATAATGTCAACAATGTTCGATCTCGTAACCGGCACTCTGTTGACAGATATTTTCCCATTTTCATCCAAAGTTATACCAAAACGTCTTTAAATATTTTGTACAGATTTAGCCCCTCTTTGTCGCGTGTTTGGTAGAACATTACCAACATTTCCTCAGTAGGGACTCTTTTCTGGGGCTTCAACATAATTTCAATTGGCTTTTTAAGTTCGTGTTTTTTTTCGTATTAGTTTTTGTAGTGTTTTTGTAAATATAAAATCCTTTTCTCCTCAACATGAACTAGTTTGTTTAATGTTTCTTAATTCTTGTTCTATGCTTGCAACTCTGTCTTTATTTACATCTGCTTTATTATTTTCCATTTTTTCAAATACATCATGAGGTAAGACTGACTTTCTTTATTGGTGGTTAAGTAACGATGTTATTAAAGGTGTTACTACTGATAGAATTATAATCTTTTTACTCAACAACTACTTTTTGCGGTTTACTAGAAATTTAAAGATGTTCTTATAACGAGCAAGTCGGCGCTTCTAAGAAGGTGTTACGTGTACAGTCCTTTTTAATACTCGTACATTGTAACATATCTCGTAGATACATTTTACAAAATAATTATCGGGTGTTTTAAGTAAAGAATTTTTAATTGCTGGAGGGAATTCACCGTAATTTAGAATAAGATGCTTGTATTTCGTTATACGTTTATTCATTTGGTATATACTGTATATCTCTCCGATTTCTTCAAGGAAATATGACCGTACGCAAAAGTACGCGAATATTGTTGGTAAGATATACTGTAGGTCACAGACTAAATGTTGTACGGTTTAAAGATTACTTCATTATATACTTTTACAAAATTCTTGCGCTATTGACGGAACATTTGGGTAGCTAACGTATTAATCTGTGAAAGATCGCGACATTGCGAGAAAAGAATAAGGTAGTGCGTGTTTAAATCAATATCGCGCATATGTTCACTCTTATAGAACAAATTTTGATTTATAAAGAATGTGCTGATATTTCGATGATGCGAATTAACTTCAAATACAGTATTTCAGTTACAGAGGCATCAATTTTAAACATTAAGTTGTCGATGATTAAAAGAGTATGTACCGAAAAATCCAAAATATTGAATTTCATGAAGGCCTTTATGACATTAAAAATATCATCTTTATATTATGTTATGTATGGGGAATGAATCATAAGGTTAATTAATTACTGGTTATTAATTAAACCACAAATGAATTGTTCAAATAAACGAATAAATTGAATTGTATGTCTAATTATTCATATAAATGTAGAATTAATACCAACGATATCGTATAAATGTAGAAATTAATACCAACGGTAACCAACTGTAAGCGTTCAGCTCAAACAAAGAATCGTTGTTCGAGAACAGTTCGAGCGTAATTGGACGTTCGGGCATAAACGAAATTTTATAAATTCTTAAAACACCTGCATGTTAACACACCCATGTAATTTGGGAGAAGGACATGAATTTAATTGTCTATTCATTTCTAAATAATTCGGTTAAAATTAACCTATGAAAGATACCCCGAAACGTGGGAAAATAAATTAAATGTAAAAAGTAATTTTAAAACGAAATGTAGGCATTCGGACACGTGCCTTCTCCGTTCCCTCAAAAGAAAAGAAGGAATTTTATAAAATGAACGTTCTTTACGTAATAAATGGAAAGACTCCTTTTAAATTTAAATTGTTACATCATTAACCAGTTTGATTGTCCTATACAAGTTACACCTTCCAAAAGGCTAATAATTCGTAAAATAGGATTTATCAAAAAAGAGATGGGATAAATGTTTGTTGTAAAAAATATAAATTCGAAGCGGGAAGATGCCCAAGCGAAACCCAAAGAGGGTATGAGACAAAAGGCGAAAAAACCGTTAGTTAGTGCATTCCGAATGGTGGTTCAGTAAAGATCGTTCTCACGAAACCTGTGTTAAATGTAAATGGGAACATTTGATTAATTCTCCTTGTTAAGAACAAAACTAGTTCTTAATGACAGTTGCTCACTCACATGTATAAAAACATATAGTGGCGAATTCTAATCGTGTGGTACATAGAAACGAAATCGTTTAAAAGAGAATTTGAGTAAACGCCGCCGCGCTAAAAGTGAAAGTTGCGTCGGTTAATGATTCAAAAAGAGTTTACCCACCCGAATCCCGGAGGAAGAAAACGGACTTAGCTCCATTAAGACGTAAAATGGTTTCTCCTCAAAATTTATCTTAGAAAACGGGAGACACACAAAGCTTCGCGGTAAATTCAGATAAAGATTGGTAGAACACATCCACCCAAACTAGTGACGAAAATAGGTTTTTCTGGTGTATTCCATGCTGTTTCAATTGAATCTGACCTTCATTTTTGGCGCAAATGCACCGTTATGGAGATAACTCCCCCCCCCAAGGCTTTGAAGAAGGAAATTGCGGGCTAAAAAGGCTAGAATCAATTGAAACAGCATGAAATACACAAGAAAAACCTATTTTCGTCAGTAATCACGGCAAAAGTAACCTGACCTAACGAAAATAACACAACTTAACCTAATCAATTGTCAAGGGCATACAGTTAACCTAACCAGGCATACAGTTGACCTAACCGGGCATGGGTACCCCTAACATAACCTAGGCCTAGTTGGAAATATTATCAGTGCATTTATATTAATTAAGTTCATTACCACACTGAGGACACGTAAGAGAGGTCTTGAGCACGCCGTGAGCTCGAAATATAGCGACAGCGCTGTCATCCCTCAAAACTTGTTTAATAACATCCCACTCGGACTTAAAGCACCCACTAGACAGCCATTCTAAAGCAAGTGTTGAATTCAAATTTCAGCGCCGGATATGGCGGGGGTGTCACGTGACAATGGGGCAGCTGCTGATTGGCTAATGATAATAACATGACTACATACGCACGGGACGAGATAGTTTGACGAGTGAATAATGGCGCTATAATTTAATAATTTCGAAAGTAAATATCTCGATAAATAGGAAATTCCGCCAAAATTAGTATAGAATAAAGTATTCTTTTTTTTTCCGCTCTATCTCGCTGTGTAAATATCAATATCGAGTTTGGTGGATGTGTTCTACCGAATCTTAACCGGTTTACGTCCAAAAGATAAGTAGGCCCCTATCTGACGATTTGTAATTGTTGAAATTCTACATTCATTTTTATTCTCTTATCTTATACATTATACCCAGTTATTTAATGGTCTTGTATTAATATTGAATCTCAGAATTCTTAAAACAAACATCTTTTATTTAAAGGAAGTAAATAATTGAAAGGGTAGAGAATCAATTGGGTTTTAAAGTAAGTCAATTATAATTGTAGTTTAAAATTGTAGTAAGTGCGCAATTAATCAGTTTTTATGACCTGGCATATTACAAGAGGACTGTATTCAATTCAATGGCTACCAATTGTAGATTCAAATTGTCTATCAGTCAAATGTAAAGTATTTATGCATTTTAATTAATTGACTTATGATTAAGTATCATTCTTTTCATGGTAATTGATTCCATGCCAAAACATTTGGCCCCAGTCATATTCTGACTAATTTATATTAATTCTAAATATAAAATTCTTGAAGTAAGAATCAATGTCTCAAGTGTCATTTCCATAAACAAATCTTTATTACTGTCAAAATTGTTATTTGCATTATAATTGATTTTAAGGTCTTGAATATACTATTTTTGTAAAAGGTGTATAATTATCCCGTAAACCGAATTAACAGAGAAACATATTTATCACCTTGGGTAAACGTATATGACGTGGTTTAAATGACATCAGGTCAAAGAAAGGTATAATTAATATCAATAAATACAGAAAGTATTATATAAAATAAAACACCTTGTCGACATCATCGTCACTCTTTTTATACGTCACAATTTATTAAGTATGGGCTGATATATCGAATAGCACCAAATAATTCTGCCTATATTTTCAGAAAATAAATACTGCTTATTTTCTATAATTTTTAACATGAATAACGTTTTTCCAGAACTTGTCGGTCCTGAAATAGTACATGTACACGGTGAAACAAACTAAAATTTATTTAGCGTTTTTAAAACAATTCATCTTTAATTCTTGTTGTAACGTTTTTTTTTAGCGTGAGAAACGTTCTGCTTAAGGTTATCAACTCTTCTTTTAATGAAGATGCTTAAAAAGGAGGTTGTGTTTACCTTTTCATTAGCATTGCAACTCGCTGTCCCTGTACACATAACCAAACTAGAATTTCTTCGTCATGATTAGTCGCTTGGTAATATAATTCTCTTCACGACACAAGCTCAGTAATTACGAGTATTTGAACATACGGCGTAAAACTGATGGAAATGTCACCTGCGTTGTTCAAACGGAATATTTCTTCGTAAAGCCAGATGATCCTAAAAAACGCGGGTATCTCATTTTAACGCCCGACAATGTATTCAGGATTATTGCCATTTTGAAGACTTGGGACGAAAATGATAATTCAGGCTCCATTAAAGAAGCTGGCGTTGATTCGCCCCCCCGCCCCACGACAAAACTATATAATGTAGAGATAGACTGTTAGGCATGAAGGTTTAGGCGATAAAACAGTTCGCGATGTTCGTCTATGAATGAAGAAGGATGCTGACGATGTACCTGATTTTTCCTACAAGACTGCACAAGACTACACTGTAAGAAAGATATTGATATTTTTATCCGTTTGAAGGATGTTGTAAAGGAGCGCGTTGAAAACATCGAACAGCTGAATAAAACCATTCAGAAATATTACGAGATTTTGTACAAGGAATACAAGCTGGGAGTCGGCGAGGAAAGGGAGGAAAAAAGGATTAAAAAGGATGTTAGAACTACAAGGCTGATCAGTTGCCCTGTCCCTACGATTCAGATAAAGTTTTCGATTACATAAAAAATAAATGTTACGACGATTTCGCTGCATTTGTTTCTAAGAAATATAGCGAGCTTCAGGATTCAGAAACTGAATAAAATTTGCCACATAATATATAAAGTTAAAACCGCAGGTTACAAAATTATGCTTAATACTGATTTAGAAAGCTTAGATGTATTCGATAATATTTCACATTAGGTGAAAACGGAGGAGGCTCCATTTCACCGCTTAAAATAGGCACACAGATTAAACTCAATAATGCTTCCGTACCTTACTTACTTTATGTTACTTTATGCGAGTGCAAATGACGGTTCAGGATCGACCTGCGGTCGACCCCTCTGCAGTATCCCGCCTCATTTGTGGGATTTGGTGAAGGAGGGAATTACTGTCTGATCTCCTCCTGCCCTCATAGCCAGCCACGCATGGCTTATCAGGGACTTTGCACAGGAATCTGTCCAGCTGGTTCTTGAAGTTATTCAGGTCGGTGTGCTGGAGATTCTTCACTTCTTTTGGTAGGGCATTGGAAAGCTTTGGGCCTCGTATTCTGAGGGTATTTTCCATCCTCGTTTTCATGGCCCCCTGTCCCACCGCAGCTGAGACAGTACAAAACTGACTCTTCTCTCATTCCAATTTGTTTCTATTTCATTTCTAAGGTTAGGGACAAAGACCTCAAGTATTTCTATGTGTATTATTGTGTACCGCTCGCGCCTTCTTCGAGAGAGTAGAGTTTCAGGGATTGTAGTCGAGATCAGTAGTGTTCACCTTCCGTTTCCTCTTTCTTAGACGTAAAAGTCCTTTGTATGGCTTCAATGTTCGCAATGTCTCGTTTTCTCTATAGGCTTGTGAGTACTGAGCAATACTCAATTATTACTGGTAGGACTAGACTCTTCCATAATTTGGGCACGATGTTTGCTTTATGCTGCGGAAGCTCCTCCAGATGATTCCCATTATTTTTCCAGCCGTTGTAATTTTGATGTTATAGTGCTCTCTGAATTCTGTATCCGACGACATTATTACTCCAAAATCCCTGACTTGTGGACTTGGTGTTATCTGTTTGTCTTGCAGAGTTTTGTACCTTTTATTCAACAGCTCCTTCTTATTACCATATCTTAGAAGTTGGAATTTTCTTCGTTGAACTTTATACTGTTGTCTTCTGTCCATTTGAATAATGTCTCAATGTCGTTTTGTAATTTTCCTATGTCACCTTCGTTCAATATTTCCTTGCATATCTTTGTGTCATCTGCGAACATGATACAATACTGTCATTAATATCTGCATCAATATCTGCAATCATTATTATGAACAGCAAGGGAACTAATACTGTCCCTTGTGGGACCTTCAAAGTATGTAAAATTTTGAGAACCAATGATCTTAAGGGCTCTGATATTGTTTCTCGATTTACTAATAATTCTATTGTTATACCGAATAATGTAAAATTGTATTTTACATTTTTTAAAATTAAATAATTTTCTATATCACTCTTACTAATAGCTATTATATATTAATATAGTTATCAGTAAAATAATCTCTAAAGACGATTATATTCTTTATTTTGTTTAGTCCTTCGTTCATCATTACGACAGCAGAATGTCTCTCCCTCATCTTGAAAGTTTCGTTTCTAAAGTTTGGGAAAATATGCAAAATGTTGATGTTTGCGGTCTCAGTATACGTCACTGGTGGTATATCTTATATATATTTTCGCCTGTCTGTTTGTTTGTTTGTCTGTCCTTTATGCAAGCGCAAACCGTTTGACCTAGAGCTACCAAATTTGACACGGGAACCTCTTATGGGATGAAGAATGTCAACACAGAGTCGGTCAGCCTGTCTGTTTGTATGTTTGTGAAATTTATCCCGGGCAACGCCGGGTACCTCAAAAGGACGTGTGTGTGTGTTCCAGCCATAACTCCAAAATGGAAGCAGTTACAAACATGAAACTTCACACACATATTGATTAGGTCCCCAGGTTGTGCACCTGGGTTTTAATAAATTAAATAATTAAAATTACTGGGCCCGAAGGCCCCAGCACCGCGATTAAACTAGAAAAGAACGCAGCCATGAAAATTTTTATTATTTGGTCAATAAAACTATAGAAAAGAACACAGTCATGAAAATTTTGAGCTTCACATATAATTATTTTTTAGGACGACTTCAAACCGTTTGACCTAGAGCTACCAAATTTGGCACGGGAACCTCTTACGAGATGAAGAATGTCAACACAGAGTCGGTCAGCCTGTCTGTGCGAATAGTTACAGGAAGTGCGTAATGGTTGTTACAGGAAGTTAATGTGGCAATGTTTTTTTGCAGTTTTTGAAAATCCCAACAACTTTACTATGCCACCAAAGAAACGGGCAAGTATGGGCAGATCTACATCAGCAGCCAGGAAAAATAAAAGAAGCCCAGAAGCTGGGATCTAGTGTGAAATTTACCCCGGGCAACGCAGGGTACCTCAGCTAGTACATTATAAGACTTTCAAACGTAAAATGATGAGTTGTTTTATGGGTTCTGACATCAGTGGAAATATTGTTTTGGGTAGCGTAGAATATACGTTCCCAATAACGTTTACCCATGTATAGTACAAGAACTAATGGATATATCTCTAACCAGTTTAATCTGTCTGAAAATGTTAATTCATGAAGAAGTTACCGAAGGTCCGAAGGTACTAATAAAACTGGATTAATAAAATGGAGGATTTAAGAAACAATCCTACTTACTAGGTCCTTCTACATTCTATAGATGGAACGTTTAATCTTGGAATATTTGATGAATATAAATACACGTATCACTTTCTCGAAAAATATAGAAAGGGACCTTAAATAAGTCAAAAACGAAGCCATCGGAGTGTTCTTAGATGAAAATCATGAAGAATATAAATTCACATATTATGATCATGATTTCAGTTACTTACGTTATTTGTAAAAGAAATAAATATTTTTCATTTTTTCTCTTTTATTTACCTTCTTATATATTTATTTTCTAGTGTTACATTGAGCGTCTTGATCAACCAGTTTGTGAACTTCGTGCTCCTTTCAGAGATCCCTTGTTTTTTATGAAGATTGAATCGAAAATAATTTTCATTTTACGCGCAACACTGAGGCCGAACGGAGGTGCAATTCTTTACGAAAAGGGCGAGACGGCTTTGCGCTCCTTGTAGGATCTCGGTTTGTTTGTTTATTTATTTATTTACTTATTTTTGTTTTAAGGATACTGTATTTACCGTTTTCAGGGAGAAGGTGGCCTTCAATTCATTTAACGTCTTGGGTGGGGTCAGCTGGTTTTCGAGCTTCGTGCCCTTTCACAGAATCCTCGTTTTTGTTTTTTTCTCGTTTTTCTGAAAATGTTGCTCCTTCACTACTCGGGTTAACCTAACCTGACCTAACCTAAAACGAGTCAGAGGTGTGTAAAGGCTGAGGAAGTATAAAGGACGACTTATTTGACTTCATATTTTTTTAATTAAAATCCTAACGCCGGTGAAATTCGAAAAAAAAATCATTGTATATGGTAAAAAAAGCTTTTTCTAAACTTTCTTATAAAATTTCCCTCCCTTCTTTAACACAAGCGAAAGTGATCAGAAATTTGAAAATATAAAATATATAACCTGCTCGACCTGATGGCTAAAAACTGGTCACCGACGAAAACTTATGCAAATGTTCGACCAACTTAGGCATTGATGACTAATATATTATAGTAAAAAAGAAAATAAATTTTGTTGTACCTTTAAATAAACCATCAATACATATATAAATAAATCTAATAAAATGTTAAACACATTTAACCTCTCTTCTAACATATAATTACCTAACCTTTTACGGTCAATCACGAGTAAATTTTTACACATTATTTAAAAAAAAATTAATAAGACTATTTACATTCGTACGTTTTCCAGTGTTTCAACAGAACTATGTTTAGAAAACTATAAATAAAGGTCTCTGAACGAATCCCAACTTAGGAGTTTCGGTCGGAACCTTCCCCGGAAGACATAGCCTTCCTGACTGCTCCCCGGGGTGAGGTGAAAGACTCCGACTCCAATCCCAAGGTTCGGATTAAAAATTTTAATGTTGTATTCCAGTGAAACAGCTCTCGATGAGATTGCAAAGACGGTTACCTACTTTTCATCTGTGCCCTTCGACCGATTCAAAAACATGCCAGTTTCTTTATAACGCAACTTTTATAAAATTTTCTGCAGTATCCTGTAAGTTAAAGGGGAATGCATTAAAATGCACATTTTGTGCATTAAGTTCGAGTATATACGAGTATATGCATTCTGTACACTAAAATTGGGTATGTTCAGATTTCAAGCGTTAACAATACACAGTCTTTTTAACTTTCCCGATGAGAAAGTATAGATGAACAATTAAATTGGCCAAGTGCATAACAGAACCTTCACACTTTTCTTTTAAGATCGCATACTCTAATGAGGGACCTACAGTTAAGGTCAAATCGATGAGGTCATTCATCCTTTAACGAGTGAGCCGTTCACCCAAAAACAATCACAGACTGATCCAAGTACTGAGACGTGAAAATGGGAAACTGTGTTGAATCCGTTGTTAGTAATTTCTTTGATCAGGACCTCCTATCGTTTGGATCTTATTTCCATGCAGGAGGCGTTACTGTTCTCAATGACCGTCTCGTTCGGGAAAAGGTTAAAGAGAACAACCAACCACAAACAATTCCTTCAGTGGAACTCGTGTCTGGCACGTATTATGACGTCACAACTGTTTTATGATAGATAGAAACGTTTGCGTTTATCTTTTTGTTTATCTACAACAAAGATTGTAATCGTAAGAACTTGGGGTGAGGGTGAGGGTCGGAGTGGGGGGGGGGGAGAAGTTGAGGAAAGACTTTTAGAAATATTTTTACAGTTTTGTGGGACTACACCGCGGCCATGTTGCCACACCGCTTCCCGTAAGATCAGCGAATGTAAGCGATAGTCGGTATGGGTAGTAATTGGGTGGGTGACCATCCTTTGCGTTCAGATAATGTAGCGACCCGTGGTTCTAGGCCCATATTAAACTGTAACTACTCTGTCTCGTATGAACCGCGTGGATCAGAGGTAAAATCATTTAATTACCAAAGTAGTTTTGTCAATTAAATCAAGTTTTTACGAATAAAATTTTAATAAAACATTAAAAATTAAATAAATCAATAAATAAAACCTGAAATTACAATTTTCGTCCCACGAGGACCAAGAAGGGTAAAAATTTCTGTTTGTTTTAGGGGTTGTTTAACCTCTTTCATAACGGCAAAGGTCACGTGATGGAGGGAAGCTACAGATTCACGTGGGATCCAAACCGAGGGTCGTTACATCACCGAAAAGCGGAGGACGCTTATCCATCCAACGACTAAACGAACTAAAAGTTGTTTAACTTCGCTGATCTGCGATATGGCTACGACGTAGTCCCATTAGGGTCAAAGGTCAAACGTCAGATTATGCAAGGAATTCTGAACAACTAAAGAGTAACGTGTTCATCGCAAGCGTCCGTAGCTCAGTGATAACACCGTTTCCCTATAAGTGAAGTGAAGCCACTGAGGTCTGGGGTTCGAATCTCGATGATGCTGGTAATAATAATAATAATACGGGAGTTAGAACAATAGGCCGTATTAGTTGGCCTATGCGCTGTGCCAGTTTCTGGCCCTCCTCACTTGGTATTACAGTATTACCATGTTCATCGTGTAATAAACAAAACGATACCCGAAATGAAACGAGAAGCCAAAAAACACTAAACTTAATGGGATATATATATATATATATATATATATATATATATATATATATGCATTTAACTGCAATGACCACGCAGTATATAAATGAATAGAAACGACGTAAATAAGGAGCGTCTCTGCACACGGGGAAGAGAAATAACGAATAAATGAAAAATGAGGCGAACCGCCCGGGAATCGAACCCAGGGCCTTCCAATTGCCGGTTGGATGCGCTACCATTACACTTCGGACCTCGATCAATCATAAATCGAAATTCTCCTACATAGGGCAGAAACCAATGCCCTGAGAGGGCACCCTCGCAAATCGTGAATATGTGCATTTAACTGCAATGACCACGCAGTATATAAATGAATAGAAACGACGTTATTTCTCTTCCCCGTGTGCAGAGACGCTCCTTATTTACGTCGTTTCTATTCATTTATATACTGCGTGGTCATTGCAGTTAAATGCACATATTCACGATTTGCGAGGGTGCCCTCTCAGGGCATTGGTTTCTGCCCTATGTAGGAGAATTTCGATTTATGATTGATCGTAGGTCCGTATTTATGGTCAGCGCATCCAACCGGCAATTGGAAGCCCTGGGTTCGATTCCCGGCGGTTCGCCTCATTTTTCATTTATTCGTTATTTCTCTTCCCGTGTGCAGAGGCGCTCCTTATTTACGTCGTTTCTATTCATATATATATATATATATATATATTATATATATATGTATATATATATATATACTCTTTGTAATACAGCAGCGTAAATATTACAATAAATCCATTGCGGGATATCGACATTTGATCGACTTGACATAAATCCACAAATTCTTGTGAGTTAAATTAATTTGGGTTAGGTTTCGTATGTTAGCAAAGTTAGTTAAGTTAGTTTTAGGTTTTCAGTGTCTATGTCATGTCTTAGTAGTATGGCGCAAAAAGGGAGAGTGCAGGAATGTTGCAATGTAATTGCAATATTGACCAATGTTGCAAATGTTGCAATGGAATTATGCACAAGGGGTTGGGTTATGCAATGAAGGGGGTATGCAATATCAATGTTACAAAGGGGGGGTAGGGTAATGCAACAACTCAATGCTGCCAAGGGGGAGAGGGGAGGAGCTTCGGGGAGAAGGGAGGATGACCTCCCCTCAAAGGGTAGCCTTAACCTATGAGAGGAGAGAAAGGAACGGAGGAGGTCTTTGGGGAGAAGGTGGATGTCCTCACCCACCAAAGGGAAACCTAACCTAAGCCTTAACCTAAGAAGGAAGGAGAGAGAGTTATTTATTCCACCGGAGTCCGACGCATTATAAGCGTCCAGGCCAAGCAGGTGTTTATATAGAGATCGTGAGTTGCTAGATATCACTTATTTATATATGGAGGGGTTACCAGATACCACCATTTATTTAATTGTTCAGGTATACGTTTATTAGGTTTGAGTTGCTAGATACCACCATCTATCTTATTTACACGAGTTGCCAAATAATGTTTTTATTTACTTATTTATTAAAAGCAAGATTGACTTTCTCCTTAAAGTTGTTGAGCAAGAGAACTAATTATTAAACGATACCCAATATTAACAGTAAAAGAAATACACTAGACAATTGGCTTAGCAAAAAGAAATCGTTCATCTTAATATTCATTATAATTAAATTTCAGAGAAATTAAAGTAATTGATAAAAGAATTAAACGAGAAGTCTATACACACTTTTATATTAAACAAATTTTAACAAACTTCCCGTTCTTTGTTCGTTTCCCAATTTTAGCCAACGTCCCCATATGAAAGTATGCAAGCAAGCATCCTCACCATGCATTTTTCTTACTATTTGCAACATGAATAAAATAAAAATTTAGTGATGGATTCCGTATCATGTTACGGATTTCTCGTCTAAACTGTAGGTCTAAAGTGGTTCAAAAACAATGCTACTCAACATCTTGTACATTAGAACGCTGCCTTTAGCGTATAAAAGCACACATCAGTACAGTGATTTACTCTAAAGCCAAACCTAAAATCTCTATTTACTTTTGTCATATATATATATATATATATATATATATATATATATATATATATATATACATACAAGATGTGGCTTCTCAATTTCGTACATTTTTTTCGTTCATCTTAATATTAATTCATCTTTACAGTATACTAAATTAGTAATAAACATTTTAAGCATTCTCTAGGAATAATATTCAATTTACCTATAATTCACTTTCATTTATTCTAATGCCAACAGAAAGTGTCTATCTACTTTTGTCGGGGAAAAAAAACGTGTAACACTCGGAAGTTATCCAAAATGGTCCAAGCGGTCACATTGGAATATGGGTCAAACCACATTTCGTCTCAAAGATCCGGATTTTCCTCTGATGACTCTATATATTATTCCATCAGTATTATTACTACTGAAGTTAAAAACTTAATTTTAAATTATATTATTTATTAAAGGTAAGAGAGAGAGAGAGAGAGAGAGAGAGAGAGAGAGAGAGAGAGAGAGAGAGAGAGAGAGAGAGAGAGAGATATTTTTGTCAGAGAAACTGAAGACGGCACACACACACACACACACACCACACATTATTGACTATTTCGAATCACTGTTAAAATTAATTACATTCAAACATAAGCCCCCCGTGTGTATATCGTGTATGCTGTAGGTCTAAGGTGGAGTGAAAAACGTAGATTACATTCAAACATATCCCCTCAAGACAATTAATCCATGGCATAGCAGAAGAATCATTCATCTTAATAATATTAATAATAAAAGAATACACAGGACTTTATATTGTACATTATTACAATAACATATTCTCTAAGAATAAGATTCAATTTACCATAATTCGATTTCATTTATTCTAAAGCCAACAGAAAGTATCTATCTACTTTTGTCGGGAAAAAAACGTGTCGCACTCGGAGGCTATCCATAAGGCGAGCTTGGAATGTAGGTCAAACCACTTCTCGTCTCCAAAAATGGTTTTTGTCCCCCTTCACTTCAAATATTAAATTAGCCATTATCATCATCATTGAGGTAAAAACTGAACTTAAATATATACATACGCATCACGTTATTGTTTTCCAAATTATTTATAGACTAAATTTACCTTTAAGTAAGATTTTCCTTATCATATTTCCATATGCACAACAATATATATATATATATATATATATATATAGGGTGGTGCAATTACAGTAGTATAATAATAGCTAACTCGGTTTTCCTTCTCACCGAATTGTTCATTTTGACGAGGATCAAGCATTTCACTCCGCCTTAGACCTATAAAATATCCCCCAAAACCCCCTCACCCCCTTTATGCAACTTGGGGCTAACCCCCTCACCCCCTTTATGCAACTTGGGGGCTAAACCCCTCCCCATTACCCCACCCCTCCCCATTACCACACCCCTCCCCATTACCCCCACCCCTCTCCCCCACTTACACCCACCCCCACCCTTCCCCCATTACTGCCCGGGATAAATTTCACAGACAGGCTAAACTACAGAAAAAACGCAGCCGTGAAAATTTTGAGCTTCACATTGTGTCAAGATTTCTGAATCTGATCAGATATCCCCCCCCCAAAAACCCCCTGACCAAATAATTACTGTCGGTTCAATTATTTGGTCAATAAAACTATAGAAAAGAACAGTCATGAAATCTGAGCTTCACATAGCCGCCCGTAATACAACAGACAACAGACAGGCTGACCGACTCTGTGTTGACATTCTTCATCCCATAAGAGGTTCCCGTGCCAAATTCGGTAGCTCTAGGTCAACGGTTTGCGCTTGCATAAAGGACAGACAGACAGAAAGGCGAAAATATATAATAATATATATATATATATATATATATATATATATATATATATATATATATATATATATAGGGTGGTGCAATTACAGTAGTAATAATAATAGCTAACTCGGTTTTTCTTCTCACCGAATTGTTCATTTGACGAGGGTCAAGCATTTCACTCCGCCTTAGACCTACAATTTGACGTTGAATCCGAACTACGCTCCAGCACTGGGCGGTGTGAATTACCTGTCACCGCCCGGACTCGATCCTCTCAACCAGCATCCCAGCGTCTTAACACTAGGATACCTACAGTGCCCGCGAAAGTATCCGATCACCCTGGAAATTTGTATTTTTTACATAAAAACAAGTTTAAATGTATACTAACCTTATATTAGTATTTTGTCATCTGTCCTTTGGTTTGGATGACTTGTTCTAAGACGTTTTGGCATGGATTTAATCAAGTTTTGACAAACTTCCACTGATATTTCCTTGCACCATACCTTTTGATGGCTTCTTGAATTTTTCGACTGAGCCATGTCGTGGCATTCACCTTATTTTATTATTGAGCCACATATTTTCTATCGGATTGAGATCTGGACTATTACCAGGCCAATCCAAAATATCAAATTTATTGTCAGTATCCATTTTGTCACTATTTTGGCCCTTGACATGGTGCACCATCATGCATGTATGTTTTTGTCCTTTGGATTGCCATTGCCATTGAAGTTTATCCTGTAGCATTGCTAAATACCGTGCACCATTCATAGTTGTGTTCTCGGAAGAAAATATAGGTTTCCACACGCCCATAGTAACCGAAACAACCCCAAACCATCACCTTGGAAGGTGTTTCATTGTCTTTAGGTGTATTTAGGGTCCATCCTATTTGAGCCAATGGGCCCGAAAACTCTTTTTGGACAACTTCTGAATGTCAAAAATGTCGACTCATCACTAAATAAAACCTTCTTCCAGTCATCAACAGTCCAATGAATATATTTTTTACAAAATGCGACACGTTTTTTACGCATTTTTTCATTAATGAACGGTTTCTTAGCAGTATGGCGAGATGGTAATCCGAGTTCTTTTTGGAGCCGCTCCTGGATAGTTCGTTCAGAAACACCAGATAACAAATTATTCATATTAAAATTTTTTCTTTCGCAGTTATTGTTGGGTTTTTCAATACTAACGTTTCATAAGTTTATCTGTTCGTGAATTTGTTTTTCTCGGTCTGCCAGATCGTTTTTTAGGGACTGGCGTGGTTAGGCCGGCATTGTTCTTAGCCCGTGAAACCCATAAATTAACGGTACTTTGGGATATGTTTAATTCCTTAGCTATCTGTCTCTGTGATTTCCCACATGTATGCAAAGCAACAATAGCACCTCGACAATCACTCTAAGTTGTTTTTTAGCACACATTATATATAAATTTATTTACACCACTTTCTGTAAAAAATAACAAAATATCAATAAATTTATACAAACAGTGAAATCTGACAACTTTGAGACACAGCCACCCGCAACAAAGGCTACCAGAACACTAATTTGAGAATGCGTTGGATAGCTCTCATATCAGCGAGCAACCTCAAAGTTACCAGATGTCGCTAGAACAAATAGAAAGTGAATTATGTGTCTCTGAATATCAAGGGAAAATATTGTATTTTCTTGAGTGATCGGATACTTTTCGCGGGCACTGTAGACGCCTATTTATCTACCAACCCAAGCAGACATTCATTTTCATGAGCTAAACAATTTAATTACACTCCTACGCGAGAATTGGCAAGTAGAAAGTCAAGCCGAATACATTATCAAAGTTGAGGATCGAATAGTATGACCGCAAACATTTATTTTGCAAATATTTGAAACCATCGTTGCAACACACACACACACACACACACACACACACACACACACATATATATATATATATATATATATATATATATATATATATAACCAAATCCACAAGTCAGGAATCTTGGGAAAGCTGAGAATAGCATGACCGCAAAATAATAATACCCAAAACATTCTGCTTGTAGATCTTCTAGATTTCTTATTTTCTAATGATCTTTGTGTCATCGGATGTCACTGCGCTGTCTCTGGTAACGATCTATGTCAGAATTATGAAGGGTAGCGGCGCTAATTTTGTTTCCTGTGGTACTAAGCTGAGCGGCTCTGACGAAGATATTCCTATAACGACTTCCAACCGATCAAGTTGTCCATCTCCCTATCCGAACTGGGAAAAATTGAGGATCAATAGCATGACAGCAAAAAATAATAATATAAAATATTGTCGTGATAGAGATGGCTGATCAATGTTGCGAGGGATATTGCATAAAGGGTGGGTTCTAAAATGGGAAAACCGAGAAAAGGGTGGGCACAAATGCAAATATTGTCGTGGTAGAGACTGCAAGGGGTAATACACGATGTGAGCATTAATCTACGGAAAGAAAATAAAGACACCATTAGTCGACCAATGAGGACGTCCAAAGCATGTCCCATAATATAGGTGTTACGATTGGTACGCAATTTTATCATAGACCCGCCCAGTTACATTGACAACCAATCATTAAACTTACGAACCGACTCTTAGTCTTTTGGGGTGGTGCTTGGGGATCATGCGTAAAAAGGAAATATTTTCAGCTGGGAGTCACAGTAGTTATTTTCGCCAGTGAATGAACATTCCCTCCTCCATGAATCAAGAACTTTACAGTTTACCGGATTTATATCAAGATGGTGACATTGTAGCGTTGTCCACAATTAATCTTTTTAACGCAGCTGACCGGGATGGATTATTTCCAACGCAAACCGTTGATGATATTTGCAATGACGCTCCTTACGATCCGACGCAAGGGACTGCCGTAGAAATGTAAGTGCATGTAATTTTATTTTTTGTAGCCAATTATTCGCAAACTTATTTAATGTGCATGTCAGAAAGAGCACTGTTCTGGATTATTTCATCATATATATGGAGGCGTGACCGGACAGCTCATACCAGGACAACACATACCCGGACAACTCAGACCCGGACAACTCATACCTAGGACAACTCATACCTAGGACAACTCATACCTAGGACAACTCATACTCTCTTCAACAATTACCCCCCAATGTTGATCTTTTCATCTATATCCACCCCGAAAGTTTAAACTCTGCAAATTAACCAAAATAAGATAAGAAAACAATAACAACAAATTTATTATTTATTGCAAACATATAATAAATAGAGAACCATTATTTACATAAGATAAAATTTGAATGCCCGGTTAGGTCAACTGTACGCCCTTGACGATTGGTTAGGTTTTAGTCGTGATGTTTTCGTTAGTTTTAACGAAAATATCACGACTAAACCTAACCAATCGTCAAGGGCGTACAGTTGACCTAACTGGGCATTCAATGAACCCAATGGTTCCCTGAGTTTTTTATGATACACACAGACCGTGCATGGAACAAGGAACTCTTCTGGGATAATTAAATCCACTATAGTCCGAATAAGTAATGGTAAATGACAAATACCATAGTTTTTCTTTTTCATGATGCAAGCCCGACGTGGGCAACGGGTCTCTCGCAAAGAGGTCCCATAAATATAGCTTCCCTCACCAGTTATCTGCAAAGCAGACAGGATCCAGCTTTGGGACATGGATCTAGGGTTTAAAGCAGCCTAGCCCCACTACATTTAGAACCTCAATATAAGTAAAAGACTCGTTGCCCCTTTTTCCTTGATTATTCAATCCGACGTGAATGCAACGAGTCTTACTTATATTGAGGTTCTAAATGTAGTGGGGCTAGGCTGCTTTAAACCCTAGATCCATGTCCCAAAGCTGATCCTGTCTGCTTTGCAGATAGCTGGTGAGGGAAGCTATATCTATGGGACCTCTTTGCGAGAGACCCGTTGCCCACGTCGGGCTTGCATCATGAAAAAGAAAAACTATGGTATTTGTCATTTACCATTACTTATTCAGACTATAGTGGATTTAATTATCCCAGAAGAGTTCCTTGTTCCATGCACGGTCTGTGTGTATCATATATATATATATATATATATATATATATATATACTGTATATAACTTGCATGAATTTTAAATGTTTAAATTTAATTTTTAATTTTACAAAATAAATGTTTTCATTTCAAAATGTTTTCATTAATAACTTGCATGAATTCTAAATGTTTAAATTTAATTTTTAATTTTACAAAATAAATGTTTTCATTAATTTTTCATTTTTTTTTCTGGTCCTATGTATGAGTTGTCCTAGGTATGAGTTGTCCTAGGTATGAGTTGTCCTAGGTATGAGTTGTCCGGGTATGAGTTGTCTGGGTATGAGTTGTCCTGGTATGAGCTGTCCTGGTATGAGCTGTCCTGGTATGAACTGTCCTAGAACCATATGGAGGGTTGTAGTAATTTATCTCATCACATTAAAAATACTTCATTTAGGTAACTGCAATTATAGATTAGTTTGCAATTATGCTAAAATACTGTTTTGATTCATTGAATTTTTTTTATAGCAATCTTTTGCATGTTTTTTTATAAATTCAAATGTTATTCGGAATTATCTCTTGAAGGAACTTCTCTGAGCGGTTTAAAGATATCTTCACATTGTAATACTCTTCCTATATGTATACTCTGTATATGTTTTGGGTTTTTATTAAAAAAGATTCAGTATGAACTAATGAATTATTCGTTCTCCTTTAAGGTCCGATGAGGATTTGACACGTGTTATACAATCTTTTCGTTTTGAAGAATCCCATGCCATGGACCTGAATACGGAGGTAGAAGATTTACCGAGCAGTCAGCCCAACGATTGTCACATCATTAACGAAATAATGTAAGTGTTTTTTTGTTTCGATCTTTTTCGGGGGGAAGAAGACACAATGTATTTTCATCAATTTATTAAATGAAAGAAATCATGTTTTTAGTACAATAACCATCTTAAACTACAGAATATACAAACCAACATTATTGGTTACAAATATATATATATATATACACACGAACAAAAATCATACTATACAACGAGTACGCACAAACAGAAAACGGCTTTTTATCTGTCTGCATACCATTTCATCGTTTCGTTGAGAGTGACACGGGTCGAATAATTTTTTAAAATTTATAAATTCTTTACCACGTGATATATGCATGAGAAATTAAAGGCAGTACATCCGGCACGTATTACTAAAATATCCTTGTAGCCGGAATGGGTTCCATACAACTTTGGGATATGCAACTGATCGAGAAACTTTACAATAACAGGGTCACTCCAGGGTTGAGTCCCGAGTGAATCAAAATAGTACAGGCGGTCCCTATTTTTAAAATAGATTGCAAACCAATGAATCCCTTCAATACCGATGACATCTGTGTTCACAATAAGACTACCGCAATCTCGCGTAGTTGGCAAATTCAATGTTTCATTCTTCGCAAACGCACCGATAAATTTGGAACGTGTGATTCGTTCACTATTCATTACTCTCTGAAGTGTATTCGCATCCATTTTAAAAGTCAGTGATAATGCCCCTAAATCTGTCTACTTCTATTAGGGCTTGTGACTCGAGGTATACTAGTACACTAATAGGCGCGTCTATAGGCTTGGTGAATTCCAACCTGACTGAGATGTTTCCACTCTGTTGTGGACTTAAATGTGTATTTACGCTAGCAGATAAGTCAGGTGTGATGTCAAACGGATAAGGGTTAAATTGATCAATGAATTCTTTCTGCGTTACCCCATTCCCGAGCTCATCACAATCACCTACAATATGGGCTACATTACTATATGCTCTCGCGCAAAGCGGTAACACAGCATCTGATGAATAATCCGTATCCAATGTTCCTCCCAACGTAATGCTATTAACGTATAGAGTTATATTTTTAAGGCCGAAATTCTCGAACTTAAAGGCACCCTTTTTATATTTTCCATTCACCGAAGTATGGTTCTGCATTCCAATTAATATCCTTTTAGGAAGATTTCACAGGGCGATGTTTTCTCTCTGTTTCGATGCAAACCCTGCTGGCACTGTGTATAGTTTGATTTATACTCTGTTAATAGGGTATTTTACTGTGGCGTTTAGTAAATTTTTCTCAATTTCTATTTGTTTTGGTGAACTTAATTTCACTCGCCGTACGCGTAGGTATGTCTCCATAATGTGAACCACAACGGGTTTTGCTCCCTTTTCTTCATCAGCATCCAGATTTAAGTAGATCTCAGGATTCGTGCGGGTGAGCTTTATTTTCATATCCACCCCATTGACAAGCAACTTCTCCTGGAATGTGAAATCTGTATGCAGGCGTCCAAAACACTCGTATAACTTCTTTTTAGAATTTTTAAATTTGCCCTTTATACTACTTTCGTCTTTAGTTTGATAATATCCCTCGGCACTTAAAAAGGTATCCTCCGCTTCTTTTGAAAAGTTGAGGACATTTTCCAGATAGGCTCGTAGGTGATAGTACCCTGTGCCTGCCGATATGGTGACCTGATTTAAATATACGTCACACTGGTTGAATATGGAGTGCAGAAAGTTTGTTTCAGGGTATACAGCATATTTGTCATCGCAATCCGTTCCATCAGAATGGGCTATACGTAGTTTAGCGTACATGTGCACACAGCTTGGATCAAAAAAGTAAGGGCCTGAGCTGGATATCACGAATTCTATAGGGGCTCTCGGGAAACTAATTGTGTTTGAAGGGTTAATTGTAATAAAGTCACTGTGTTCAATAGAAACTTGAGTTGGGGGTATGTCAAAGAGGGACAGCTCTGATTTACAGCATTGTGAACTACACGGATGGATGAAGCGTGCCATGACGAGTTAGAAATAGTGCTTCCTCTCTCGACAAGTAGTAAACAAACTATGATTCATGAGATCAATGTCCTAAGCTTATATCAGTCAAAAAAATGGTCAACCATAGGCTTCATTCGCTTACAACACTTCTTTTTTTATATCCTTTTACGTTTAATGCTACGTGGTGGTAATCCCTTCTTCCGGCCAGTCCTCTTCTTCTTCCCACCACCACGCATTTTTCTCTTTGCATCTTTGACGATTTCGTCCCGTGTACGTTTTAAGTATTTTTTTAGAGCTTCTTTAGGTTTAGCCTCAGCCAATGTTTTCTGCAGTGTTAAGACCTGATTGTAGCGCTTTCCTTCCGAGGTATCTGGCACCCCTCTTCAGCAAAGGAACAGCCGTACGTAGTATGGTAGAAAAAATGGATCCAAGTCCACTACCACGCTGGTATCTCATACCCAAAGCTGGGCACAAACCGTTAATCCGTTAATCGTTAATTAACGAAGTTAACTTTTTCGTTAACGATTTAACTTTTAAGTTAACTTTGAAAATCATTATCGGACTAATTAACTTCCGTTACATTTAACTTCCGTTAACTCAAGTCCGTTAACCCAAAAAATTCATAAATAAACGTTTAAAAGTTTCTATTATTTTCAGTGCTGAGCAGTGCGCAATTAATTCGCCACTGTTAATAGTGATGAACGAATTTCCATTTCCGCAGTGCAAAATCAGGCGATATATTTGTTTCCGTCGCCACAATTTGTGTCTTACCAAATATGGTAGTTATTTATGGCATTGGTTTGAGCAAAACATGGTCGACTGTAAAATCAGGCGGAAAGATTTGCCATTTGAGTTGAATGTTTCAACTTCTTTCAAGAATATCACGAGCATTTTAAGGCACTTTCAATAATATATATGTAACAATTACAACAAATAACTACATTCGTTTCATTTGCAGTCTGTCTCTTGCGCAACATGTTTGTGCTAGTGAATATTTAAAAATAATCGTTGTCAAGTAAGTCATGTATATTTATAATATGTCTGTGAGTACCTTATTAGTAGTCTCCTTGATACATTTCAAGAACCATAAAACTGATCAGGTAAGATTTCAATTCTCATGTCACTTTGTTCTCTATGGGCAAGGACATCCTGAGGGCCAAGAGATCATCCCTGTCTGATGAAAACTTTGATATGCTAATTTTCATGAAGGGCAACATGCATCTCATGGACAAAATGGAGAACGAGAAGAAGAGGGAAAATTAAATTATATATATATGTGTTTTTCATTTTTTTTATAATAAAAGTTAACGTTAACGGTTTATCGGTAACTTCCGTTACATGTTTAACGAATTAACGGATTAACGGTTAACGAAGTTAACTTTTGGTTAACGGATTAGCGGTTAACGAAGTTAACTTTTTGGTTAACGGTGCCCACCACTGCTCATACCTCGATAGACGGTGAAAGGCTTTCTGTCCATTATAACTCAGTGCGTCGAAAGGGCAGCTTCACTTTTAAGCTCCCGTTACCGAATGGGAAATTTTTACCTTCAATCGTTCTTATATATATTGAGATATTGGTTGTTAGATTAGCTGCGACATTCACATAATGGGGCCTGTCATATGTAATACTCAAACTCCTTCCTCTATAGTTGGGAATGTGAGCAATGCTCCACTATATTGCTGTAAATATAGCACATGTCTGGGGGTTTATAGCCGTCAACCATTTTCTCCAATTTCAACTGATACATTAGGCTGGACAAGTCGTGTTGTGCCTCGTGAAATGTATCTCTTTGGATGACTGATCGATATCGTCCATCGGTCATAATTTTGAACACTCTTTGGTCTTTAATATTTCGGTTAGCCTGCGATTTTAGGGCCACAGTGCATGCATGGGGATCATTGTTTACGATTTCGTATACTAAATCGCCCGTAAGATTTGAGCTTTTTAAACTTACGTTTAAGTCTCTCACAACATCCTCGGCCTCACCATAGTGACCCGGTCCTAGTGTTACTTCTGTACTGTAATACCGTGCATCCCAGTCAGGCGGTACGCATGGTTTCATCCCGAGTTACCCCGGCTTTTTCACACTCATTACAGTCTCTAAGAATCGTAAAAACGGGTTCTTTATAATCAATACTTAAAAAAGGGTATTCACTGAATTTCGCATATACCCACCTCATACGTATCACGACCCAATTCAATGGGTCCGTGGAGTTCTGTTACAAAGTTGGCTAGTGTGTTGTTAGGGTGTACAGACAGGGACGAGGAGGACGGGAGTGTGACGTAGAAATGGTTAGGAGCCATGTTGCATACTATTTAAGCTTCATTATTGCATCAGCTTTTATATAGGTGTTGAAGCTTTCTGGGTACCCTAGCCATTTCACCAGGTACATTTTTCTCTTTCCTGAACCTTTGCTTCCTAAAATTTTCTCAATTTTAAACACATTTTTTCCTAAATTAAATCCACTTTCTGCAACTCCTCGCGGTAAAAGCCTCCTGCGATTTCTTCCCCATTCAAATCTTCAACGTAATACATCATTATCTCACCTTTAGGTCTCATAGCCCTAACTTTAAAAATCTCACGTGTCCATCCTTGCTCAAATCCCTTCGCGAATTTATTTCCCGAACGCGACAGCCTTACATAATCATTGATTTTGAAACGCGCAGAGTGTGGTGGTGGTGTTCCATCTCTTCTCACCTCTGGGCGCGTACCTCTTTCTAAAACTCGTTAGGTGTTGTCCCAATCGTGCGATGGTGTGAGCGGTTGTAGGATGAGGCCAATGATTCCAGAATGTCTAGAAATCTGTATGTGTTTTTATGTGTAAAATAGCGGTGCATGCGTTCCTTTATGGTACGTTGAACTCTTTCAGCTAAAGAAGCCTTATGTATAGAATTGGTAGTGTAATAGCTGATATTAAACTCTGTCAACATGTTCTGAAAAGCACGGCCTATAAATTCCTTCCCCATATCCGTACAAAAATAGCCAGGAACCCTGTTTTCTTTAACATCAGCGTTTTGGTGGCTTTAGCAACTGTTTCAGGTGATTTATTTTTCAGAGGAATTAGCCACAGATATCTAGAGAATACATCTATTATGAATAGAATGTAGCGGTAACCATCGTTATACACAGAATATCTTTGCATGTCTGTTAAATCTGCTTGCCAAATAGAGTCAATCGAAGCAGCTGTTGTCTTGGCTGTTTTAAACCTTTTTCTCACAGGCTTATGAAGTGTATAAGCGTCCTGCTCCCGCAAAAATCTCTCAACATCTTTTTTCCTACTCCGTAAACACTTCTGTACAGTCTATCTACGCCTCCGTAGGAGGCTGGGTTAGAAATGTCATAATAACGTCTTCTTAATATGTTAGCCATTTGCGTATTTTAGAGGCACGTGGGTAGGGTTGACCGTTGTTTAACCTCTTCTTCTCCTCTTCAGAGGTGTTACCGCCGGGGTGATGGCGTCTTCAATTGTGTCACGTGCGACGCATGTTCCAAGTCTTTTAACCTGTTCAGATTTCCTATCATTGTTTTGGGGACATTTATTTGTTGTAGTCTTGCTTTAATATGCTTCCATCCTGATGGTGAGGGCCTATCCCACTTTCTCACCAGATCATGGACGATGTCTACGATATTCGATCCCTGTACCTTTGCTCCTTCCACAATGATCTCACCTGTATCGGTCCATTGTATGGGGTCCTCATTCAATAGATTATAAAGACTTAAACCTTTATTCCTCAATGTATGTGGGAGGGTGCTTTTTAATACATGCTCGATATGTTGTGTGGCCGACCCATTAATCTTTGGTTGGTCAGCTCTATCGTCGGACACAGGTCCTATGTCACCATGTCCATCGTTCCCGTGCTGTGCCTAATAACCACGGGAATCTCTGTCGGGTTCTTATAATTTTCGTACTCGTGAAGAAATTTCTGCAGAGCTTCTTGGTATAAGATTCTTTTCTCATCAGGTGTTTTTTCACTGTTTAATAGGGCTAGCAATTCGCTTTCCATTCTTTTAAGCCTGCTTTTACGGGGATCTAGATCCGTGTCTGGATTCTTTGAACTTTGCAGTGAAGCATACACCTCGTGTGGAATCACTACCACTTTCTTCATTATATTAATCTAGTCAGTAAAGGACCCAAAACTGAAAATAAGATGGGGAGGAATGACCTCCTCTTTGTACAATAATTCGTTTTTTCTTCCCTACAGTTTGACTTTTACGAGCGAGTGCACGTATTATGTTCTTGTAACGGCGTAGGCGAGCCTTCTGAGGTGGTTTCATTGATACATTGCAATTTATAACGTTAAGACAGATTTCACAGATGCATTTTAAAAAGTCGGAGTCGATATTTTTAACAAACATCTGCTGCATTGCCCGGGGCAGTCGATGATAGATTTTTATTAATTCATGGTATTTCTTTAGCCTCTTTGTCATTCTGGAATATACACCGTTTCAGGCTCGTTTGGAAATATATTCGTTCTTAGAAGCACCCTAAACGTGTTTCGCGGGTGAAGGTCGCAAAGCAAATATCCGTAACGCGGGCTTGTAGCTTCTTTACAAACTTCCAAAAACTCCTTACGCTGATTCGGGAACATTTTATTGGCTAATACCCCAATTTGTGATACATCTCTACGTTGCGCGAATAAGACTAGATATTGTGTATTTAACGACACATCGCGCATGTATCTATTTTTGAAAAATAGATTCTGATTGATGATTGGTGGGAGAATACTGTAAATGTCTCGGCAAACGTTTTATCCATCTCCAACATGAGATCGTCAATTACAGTCACTGTATGTTCATTTCTCTTTAACGAATCAACGTCATATACACCTTTGTGGAACAAAATATCATCTTGGTACTCGTTGAACACTGATTGATACGTCGAATAGCACCATATAACTTTATGCACAAATTTTGAGAACATCTCTCCCTTTTCTTTAATGATTTTTAGCATAAACACAGTTTTACCACATCACATCCTGTAGGACCAGATATAATACATGTGGATGGGCTCGTGAACCTGAATTTTTCTTCAGAAGCCATTTCTAACACGTCACACTCCTAAGTGGGTCATTTACAGAATATAATAAATATTTAAGTGATGACCCTTATATTCTACAGTCTTGCTTTTCGCTTCTCCCACAGAACCGTTAATGACGATGAACAGGTACACACCCATCATCGATATTACAGATGACCCCGACGACAGTGTAGTTGTGATCACAGAATCCATCCCCGCTGACGAATCCTCACCAGCGATACCTGTAGCACGCGCCATTCAAAGCGGAGGCATGATGAAGAGCCCCCACGTCAGGTATAAAGCGCCAGGATTGCGCCGGTTGTTAGACCACCAGTAATAGAGCCCCAACCTCTACGTCTTACGACACAACCCCACAATAGTACCTTCCTCAAATATACCCCTTATTCAATTCCGGGTACATCCTCCACAGCCACAGCAGCTTCTCTTCTGTTGAGGATGGCATAACATTCGAGTTGGTGCGCACCGCTACCCCCACCCCAGCCTTGACTAGAAATCGGTATATAGTCAGGGTTGATCCTAGATCCATGTATAGCAATGGTGTTGAACACGGACTACGGCGCATAGTTGAACGTATTGTAGAGTTTGCCCTTCAGAACCGCGACGAACGTGAAGTCAGGACGAGGCTGTCCTTCGGATTCGGGTCAGATGACGGAGATGTAGATGATTTTTGGGTAGTAATACCGTTCAGACGTTTGGCAGCTGAAGATATAGAGTATATATTAGGCCGTATAATGCAGGCCTCTCAAAGTAGTATAGCCTTCAATATGGACAACTTCACGGTAAATATTGACCGTGTATTCCGTGTTGCGGGTCATAGTGCCACACCTTATACTCTTAACTTCAATTCTCAGGCTATTTATAGACGGCATATAAACGTCGATCGTGGTTGCGGCTTTATAGCAGTAGTCTTAGCTCGTATGTTTACTGTACTAAATACACGGACCCAAAAAATTTGGTTGCCTACGGTAGTGGAGCGTGCCCGTAAACTAGCTGTAGACTGTAAACTTGAGTTTGACTGTAATATGGGTCCTGAGAGCTGAGAAGGGTAGAACAGGAAATGAATGTTCGTATAGTTGTATTTGGAATGGATGATCGTCGTAGACTGTGTATGTTTTTAAAAGCTGTGTGAGAGATCGTACAAGACCCCTACTTATTTTAGGACTGTCAGGGACAACGTATCTCCCCATCCGTAATATAAGGGACCTTTACGCGAGTTATGATAAAAGTCGAAAATATGGACGACATCATGATTTGTGTAAGGGTGTATCGAGTTTGCGGATGATATAGTGAAACATTGTAAAGATTCACATGGTATGTGAGCAGTGTAAAAGCTCCAAATGTGAAAGCCGTGTAGTTGAAGCTGAGAAGAGGGATTGTGATGTGTGTAGACGCACATTTTTCAATAATAACTGTTTTGAGCTCCATAAATCAATTGGCACGTGCAGGAAAATGAGAATCTGTGAATGTGGTATGTTTCATATGATGGATAATTGGGGGAATTTCAAGCATAAATGTGATGAAATTCACTGTTCTACATGCCATGAGAAATATAAGGCGGTTGGAGTAAAGCATGTATGTTATATGAAAGATGCTAAGCCTAAAAATAGCCTTTGTATAACTGTGTACTACGATATAGAAACCAAAGAGGTTATTCCACATTTACTTGTAAGTCAGACTATCTGTGATGAGTGTATGGAGATCGAGTGTGATGAGTCACAAATGTGGTAAACGGACAAACGTTTTTAAAACGAATGCCTACGATAGCCCTGTGAAACTCTTTGTGTCCTATATTGTCAAGTTAGCGGACAAGTTAAAAAAAATGACTGTATATATTCTCGCCCATAACGGGGCAAAATTTGACACACAGTTTCTTTATAAGGAGTTGCTTGAGCACGTGTCATCTGAGATATTTACAGGTGATCCCTTGAAAAGAGGCAACAAGCTAATATAAATGCAAATAAGAGGTAATGTACAGTTTAAAGACACTTTATTATTCACACCTTGTAAATTAGCAAAGCTACCCAAGGTGATGGGCGTAGCCGTTGAAGTTTCAAAAGGATATTTCCCTTACACATTCCTCACTAGCGAAACTTTAAATTACGTAGGACTACCTCCACCCAAACATTACTTTAACTATGAATGTATGAGTACAGATGAACGTGAAGATTTTGACCGATACTATAACAGTTTTAATGAATCTAATCCTTATAATATAGCTGATGAATGTGAGCGTTATTGCGTGAAAGATGTGCGCGTGCTTAGAGTATGTTTCCAGGCCTTTAGAAGGATGTACATAGGCCGTTTCAAATGCGATCCGTTGCAAGTCGCAACCACCATCGCCTCATTATGTTTTACGGTGTTCAAGAATAACTTCATGCCTAAAGACACCTTAGCCGTTATTCACAGAAACAATCCCCGCAGTTATGGGCACAAGGCTATTTACTGGCTCATACACCTACAGCAGCAGGTGTATACATAAAGCATGCCCGCAACACGGGTGAAGTACCCATTAAGGTTAATGGTCGTGTTTTTTGGGTTGATGGTCTAAGTGAAAACCGTGCCACTGGTGAGAAGACTGTGTACTCCTTTAACGGTTGCTGGTGGCACGGATGCCCCCGTCCTGAGTGTGGAATCGTAGGAGATATCCACGGTAGATCTCCTGCCGACTGTCTTGCGTGGACCCGCACCCGCGATCAACTTATAGGCTCCCAGTTCACTCACAAAGTCTTGTGGGAGCATGAGTATGATGCACGGATGGAGACAGATGGACAGTACCGTGAAGAAATAAACACGATCAAACGTTCAATGGTGCTGGATCCTCTCAAATGCGGTGATAGCTTGTTCGGAGGGCGTACAAATCCCTTCAAGCTATACTTTCCGCCTACGGAGGGTGAAACTCCATTACTACGACTTCTGTTCTTTATACCCTACGTGATGAAGAACAATCCGTACCCCGTGGGTGCACCTGAGAAACTGGTGGGACCTGACCTACCCACCATCGAGGTGTTCTCAACAAATTTGAACGGGTACTATTTCGGCCTTTCTTTCGTAGATGTGCTCCCCCCACGCGATTTATGGATGCCGATCTTACCCGTCGTTATCGATCACAAGCTCATGTTTCCCTTGTGCGTGAAGTGCGCAGAGGAGAACAATGGGAATGTTCATACACAACCAGCGTAAGATAGAGGTGTATATACAAGTCCAGAGCTGGATCTAGCTGTTCGCCATGGCTACAGAATATTGAAGATACATGAGGTGTGGAGGTTTCAGAAGCTACCCAACCTTTTCACGCCATATATAAACGCTTTTTTGAAGGATAAGGTCGAAGCATCAGGGTATCCGCGAGGAGTTGATACCGAAGATGAAAAATCGGCCTATATTCAACGTTACCGTGACCGTGAAGGTATACAGCTTGACCGTTCCCAAATTGTAAAGAACCCTGGCAAGCGCTTTAGTGCAAAGTTGTGTCTAAACAGTCTTTGGGGAAAATTTGCACAGAATACTGGCAAAGGGAACGTTCATTTGGCACAAAGTTATAGTGAAGTCTGGGATTATGCCAACGCTCCCGATAAAGAGGTCATGGAGATCGTGAATGTAGGTAATACTTACATAATAAAGTACAACAATACCGAATTGGCCACAGATACCTCACGGGTTACAAACATACCTGTAGCCAGCTTCACAACGGCCTACGCACGCATCAAACTTTGGGGCCTATTGCATTCTCTTGGGCGGAGGGTTTGTACGCCGATACAGATAGTGTGATATTCACAGAGAGGGAGGGTGAATACATGCCTCCTATTGGTGAATTCCTCGGTGAGTTGACTGATGAGATCAAGGATGAGTATGGAGACAGCATACGCCGACTCTTTTGTCTCAACAGGGCCAAAAACTTATGGGGTACGGGTGAGGGTGGGGAGGATATGAAATATATCGTGAAGGCTAAGGGTATCACGCTCAACCAGGCGAATCGGCGGGTCGTTAACTTTGATTCGTTGAAGGATCTAGTGTGCTTGGATGATGATGAGGGCGACCGGCCGCCCAACTAACTGTAGGTACCCACAATTTTCGGGCGCAGAAGCTGGGGGCGTGAAGGAACTTAGGGGTACAAAGGTGTGCCGTAACACCTATAGGAAACGTTACCAGGTACCTGGTACCTATGATAACGTACCCTTTGGATACCATAATCTTTGATGTGTCTATTGTTAACTTATTTATTACACCTATTTGTAAATATATATACACCTTGAATCTTTCGTTTATTAAATAAATCGTGTTTCAATTAGCGTTTCACTTTCTCCTTTGTGTCTGTATGTGTATGTGTGTGTGTGTACACAGGAGAATATTCTAAGCTCCGCCCAGCGTGTGTACAGGAGAAAGTTCTAAGCTCCGCCCACCTGTATGATTGATCACGTGACTCCTGCTACTACCTGGGCCTCCCTGCGTGCTCAGTTGATCACAGTAAGCCCTGGATCTCAGACGTGTATTCTCCCGCGTAGACAGAAAATAGTAAGGGCTACCTTTAATATTGCGTGTTCAACGTTTATGAAATGGTATTCGGTAAAGTGCCAAGATGTGGTGGATACTGAAAAACTCCCTATTCCACTCTCCTTTCATGCGAAGGAGCAAGAGGTACATATACTCTATGGCTATTCTGGCGAGAGCATTGTAGGATTTCGTAGTACAAGTGATGTATTGAACTATGTTGTAGGACTAAACTTTATAAAAGCTTACATATACCGTGAAGTAGAAGAAACAACACGTGCAGAAGAGAAGGAACGGATATGGATAGTGAGTCTTCTTGATGGGTGGTATGACAAGCGATATTATGTCATGTTGCATCATACCGATTACTCGTACCCTGCGACTGAGAATGTAAATCTTATCATCATGGAGAATCTTAAGTATTTTTATCACTATATTAATATATTTCATGACGAGGTTTGTAGTGAGGTTGTGGCTAATGGCCTATGTGAGTTTTTAACAGACTTTAGAGACGAGTATCGATTTTAAACAAAAAGGAAAATATGGGCATATGTTTCTCTCAAATAGTGCCGGATTGTGAAGATGTTTAGTTTGTGGAAATGAACGTCTGGTGAGTGATAAAACATTAAAACCGATATTGCTTCATGTAGCGGAAAATTTCTCAAAACATCTACCCAATATAATGGGATACAAGTATTCATGTTGTAGAAAGTCTGCGTGTGTATTTAACAGAATTTAGAGATGAGTATCGCATGCTAAGCAAAAAGGAAAAATATGGTCATATGTTTCTCTCAAATAGTGCGCCGGAGTGTGAATAAAATGTGTTTAGTTCGTGAAAATCCCCCTATGCAAAAATGTCTGGTTCGTATTCTGGGGAGTGGGAGTGATAAAACATTAAAACCGATATTGCTTCATGTAGCGGAAAATTTCTCAAAACATCTACCCAATATAATGGGACACAAGTATTCATGTTGTGGCTAAAAGTCTGCGTGTGTATTTAACAGAATTTAGAGATGAGTATCGCATGCTAAGCAAAAAGGAAAAATATGGTCATATGTTTCTCTCAAATAGTGCGCCGGAGTGTGAATAAAATGTTTAGTTCGTGAAAATCCCCTTATGCAAAAATGTCTGGTTCGTATTCTGGGGAGTGGGAGTGATAAAACATTAAAACCGGTATTACTTCATGTATCGGAAAATTTCCCAAAACACCTACCCAATATAATGGGATACAACTATTCATGTTGGAACAGCGCCGTACACGTTTCATTAGCTTATGGTGTGACTCACTCCTCCCGTCGAGACGATCCGTTGCATGTGGCTCATAGTCATCTCAGAGCTTGAACCGACTGGACGTGCGCTCCTCTAATACGATGGAACTTCCTTTGAGCAGCATTCTCAACGCCGTGTACGATGTGTCCGTGACGAAGTCGTTGCGCGTGTTCAGGTGTAAATCCGGTGCCGTTAACTATGTACTGGAAACGACTTGTAGACAAACAAACAAACGGGATGTTGTTTAAGTGTTGAGGAGATGAATAGAATCTTTGTGATAGTTGAGAAGTGGAGTGAGGATAGTTATAAAATTCCTGCAGGTGTAGGTACAAGAAGAGAGCAGATTAGTGACACCCCCTCATATGCCGTTGTTTGTACGTTGTGTATAAATAACGATCTGCCATGCATTGATATACGGTTGATGTGGAAGAATGCTTCTGATAATAACGCTCTTGTCCCTATGCGTAACCGTTTCATCCTCGACAGAATGTTTGAAATCGTCGGATTCCGCAAGCTGAAGCCTATATTAGACGCACGTGTTACGGATATGCTTTATTTTGATACGGTTCTTGAATTCGCATACACCGCTCTGATCGATGGGTTTACCGAGTGTAGGACTGAACAAGGTGAGAATGGTCTAGAGCTGGAAGCTTATTTAAAAAGTTTACTCTTTGAAATATCATGAACTTTGGTACAAAGCACTTGAGCGGTACAGGGCTGAGCTCACCTACACCGTTCACCCTGAAGAACTATTTCTTTATAGTATAATGAATAGCTGTCGTAACGACTTAGAAGATTATTTCAACTGCCGCTATGCAGTGTGAAGAAGAGTTCACGATTGAAAAGCTCGGGTCGGTAGAAATAAACCCTCGATTGGAAAGGAGTGTTTATAAACTTGTATTTAATAATGATGTTGTGGCTAATGATGACCTCTTTGTGCGTGCTTTTGATTGTATTCTAGCCGTATTTAAAGGTAACTTGCCAGCCGATTGTAAAGTGGACACAAAAATAGTACTGAACGATATGAAGGCCATTTATATAGAGTACAGGTTTCCCTATAACTTGAGCGGTGAAATAATATTAAACCGCGTATACTGGGTAGTGCAAAGCAATAATGATGTGATTGTACAGTAGACTTGATTACATGTGAGTTTAGTGTTTTGTGCAGCAGAACAAAGTGAAGGTATATTGATGACTATACGTTTCGTATTTTATTTTTTATTTGTTTTTTTTTATTTTGTGCAGTAGAAGATAAAGTGTATGTATTTATTTTCAATATATTCAATTATTTAATAAATTGTGTGTGTATATATATAATATATATATATATATAATATATATTATATATATAATATATGTATGTATGTATATATATATGTGTATATATATATATATATATATATATATATATATATATATATATATATATATATATATATATATATGTATATGTATATATGTAATATATATATATATGTGTATATATTATATATGTGTATATATAATTATTATATATATATTATATATATATATATAATATATATATATATATGTATGTATATATGTGTATATATATAGTATGTATATATATATATGTATGTATATATATGTATGTATATATATATATATATATAATATATATATGTATGTATATGTATATATATGTATGTATATATATATATGTATGTATATATATATATATGTATATTATATATATATATATATAAGCACACTAGTGATGGATCGAATAACCGCAACCGCACTACAAACCGCACAAAAATTCACAACCGCAACGTCAACCGCAACCGCAACCCCCGCCGTTCCATAAGTGCGGTTGCGGTTGTAAAAGCTTAGTTAATTTTAATTTTAGGTTAATTAGAAATATTTCTTTTTTTAAAAAGAAAATGATGGGTCTCCTTATGCGTGGAGCGGGAACGTTGTACGATGAGAGGCGTTGCCGCTTGAAAGGTGAAATGCAGCAAAAATATTATTCTTGAAATTCACACTGCCTGTCATTAAGTTTGACATCAGTTTTTCAAATGAATAATAATCCATAACTTTCCAATGGATGGAGGCTGGGGAAAGTGGTAGGTGGGTGAACAGTGCGATGGGTCCTCGTCCTATATAAGTTTAGAATATACTTCATTTAAATAGTATTTATTTAGTAAATACCTTATGTTGAACACAAGTTTTGCAACACACAAATAGCGGTAGCGGTGTATTGCAAAACTTGTGTTCAACATAAGGTATTTACTAAATAAATACTATTTAGTATATATTATGTACCAAGTGTGGCTAAATCGCACTATAGTGGCTAAATCCAGTTAATAATTACGCATTTTTCCTAGTATATGATAACCGCAACCGCAACCGCGGTTGGAAAAAATTTGACAACCGCAAACACAACCGCAACCGCGGTTGTGAAAAACCGACCACTCGATCCATCACTAAAGCACACTGGACAAAAAATTAGTCACCCCTCTCAGAATGTACCTAATAACGTGTGACGGCGCCTCTGGCCTTGATAACCGCACGAATCCGGCGAGGCAGAGACTCTACGAGGTTGTGCATGTACTGAACATCGATTTGCTGCCACTCGTTCATCAGCCGGTCCCGAAGTTCCGCCACAGTCCGTGGGTGTCTATTCCTGCGCTTCACTTTCTGTTTCCAGCCTGAACAACACCTTCGACACATTCAGGATTAAAGGCTTCATTGGACCTGCGATGTACTCGTCGCCTCCCATCATTGGAGAACAAACAAAAACGGGACTCATCGGACCAAATTACACGTTTCTAATCTGCCGCAGTCCAGTTTTTGTGCCTCTGAGCCCATTTATAACGTGCCAATTTGTGACTTGCTGTTAACAGCGGCCTCTTCCGTGGCACCCTGCTCCAGATGTCCATCGCATGCAGTTCTCGTCGCAATGTCCGTTCGGAAATTGGTCGCTGGAGAACCTCATTGGTTTCTTGGAGCAATTGTTTTCTGGTTTGAAAACGATTTGCAGTTACTAGACGAGAAACATGGCGGCGGTCAATATTGTCGAGAATTGTTTTCCGGCCACAGTTACGCCGTCGATTTTCAGTTGATTGCGAACCACACCACTCTTTGTAAACTCGCTGGACAGTACGCGGTGACACACCAACAAATTGGGCTACTTCAGACATTTTGTGTCAGTGGGCTCTGCCAAACACGATGGCTCCTTTTTGCCACTGAGTAACGTCTGCCT
The DNA here is from genome assembly GCA_023014485.1 of Bathynomus jamesi. Classification (NCBI taxonomy): domain Eukaryota; kingdom Metazoa; phylum Arthropoda; class Malacostraca; order Isopoda; family Cirolanidae; genus Bathynomus; species Bathynomus jamesi. The sequence continues at coordinate 873,448 of JAJOZX010000624.1, read as the reverse complement.
CACGACCCATTTTGCAGACTATATCCAACACACACTTTGTTCTTCACCACCTCACGAAACAGATCTGATCCTGTGTGCTACGTCACCGCTACTTGTCACTTACCAATGCTACATCAGCGCCCTCTGTGTGACCTTGAACTTCTTACTATCGGTGCTATTAGGGGTGACTAATTTTTTGTCCGGTGTGCTTATATATATATATATATATATATATATATATATATATATATATATATATATATATATATATGTGTGTGTATGTGTATATATATATATATATATATATATATATATATATATATATATATATATATATTTCTCCTGTACTGTTATATTGATGGTTATATTTTTGATTTTTTGATTATATAGTCTACATATTCCTCATTCATATTTCTTATACCATTATTATTTATTTTTTTTTTTATCATTCCAATGTATATTTATTTTCTATATATTTCTGATTCCAATATTTCGTCTAAATAAACAGAATGATGTAATGGTGTTTTATTTAATTCTTTTGGTTGTAAACGATATTATTATTTAATTATACCATATTGTTGGTTACGTCTTCTAAACCAACTGACGGATTTCTAAGCCAACCGTCAAGAATATATGAATTAATTAAATAAATAGCGTTATGTGGTAACTCAACCTGAACAAGCCATTTACGCCTTCTAAGCCAACTGACGGATTTTTAAGCCAACTGTCAATAATATATGCTTTAATTAAATAAATAGCACAATCTGGCAACTCAACCTGTACAAGCCATTTACGCCTTCTAAGCCAACTGGCGGATTTACACTTAATAAGACAGCGGCGCTCAGATGAAGTCTTAATATGCACTTGGCTCCTGCCAGGTGAACACCTCTCTTCCTCTCTCTCCTTCTCCTCTCTTTCTCTTGGGGGATAACTCCGCCTCCAAGTTGCATAACCCTGTGTTGCTCTTGCAACATTCCCCCTTCATTGCATAACCCCCTCCCCCCTTCATTGCATATCCCCTCCCCTTGTTGCATAACCCCTTTGCAACATTGATCAATATTTGCAATTGCATTGCACCATTCCTGCACTCTCCCTTTTTTCGCCCATACTACTTGTCTTGTCGACTAATCGAATATAGCGCCATCCATTGCATTCCCAAAGGACGTTTATCGTGTGTAAAGAATTGAAGTTTATATTATAATTTCATTTAACGAAATCAATTCTCGTTAATCATTTTATACAGACTATACATTATACAAGTATCATTAACGGTATCAGATCACTTCCCGCATGGCACTATTCTCATTCGTGGTCCAAAAGTGGGAACGCTCGAAGCGAGAGTTACGGATTTGTGACTAGAGTGCTCTGATTTTGGAAAGGATAAAACCAGGGATGACCCAAATGCGAGCCCGATGGATATTTTCTATGAGCAATCTTACTTAAAGGAAAAAAATCCTACATTGGGAATGGTAATGGAACAATTTGAGAATTGCCTCCTTTGAGAGTCCTACGTTGGGCTATCTTATTCTTGGTTAAAGACTGAAATGGGGATGACCGAGATTGAGAAGAAGGCGAAGGCATCACTATGGGCATGGAATACCCACAAAATTGGGATAACGTTATTTTCTTGACGTGACATTCATCGAAAAGATTTTTGAGAGTTAAATTAAGTTAGTTAAGGTTAGGTTATAAGCGTGTCAATGAAATTTCCATCAACGAGTTGTGTTTTCGTCCAAACAATCATATTAATTTTCAGTAAGAGGGTTACTTAAAAATAGTGCCTGAAAAGCATAAAAAATTACTAATTGGTAATAATCTGTTTTTCTTTGGACAATTTTTTTTCTTTTTTTTGGTGACTAACAAAATTTTTACAAAATTAATCATTACTAATTAGTAATTTATCATTATTTTAAAATGTTTAAGTTTCTAGGCGGACTTTTTTTTCAAAACTGTACCTTATTTTATATACACTCATAAAAATTCATTTACAATATAAAAATAAGTCTAGTTTTTATTTAATCACAAGTGACTGTACGTAGATCGTTCAGTATATGCAGGAGTTTCATACAGGAATTGTAAGCGTTGCAAAGCATCAATTAAGTTCTAAACAATTGAGTACAATTTAAGGTCACTTGTTATGAAGTGCACAAAAGGTCCTGTGTCACGCGCAAATCCTGTTTCTATGGAATTAACCATACCGCAAACTATATAATCCCTAAACTGGAGGGAGAGACAATACAATACAGAGTGTGTGTGTGTGTGTGTGTATATATATGTGTGTGTGTATATATATATATATGTGTGTATATATATATATATATATGGTTTTGCTTTCGCCCGAATTATTCATTCTGACGGGAGTCAAGCTTGTTTAAATATGGAATCTCAACCACAACCCACTACGAGGTTAGAAATTCTAAAATCTTCGCCCGGACTCGATCTCACGACCTCCCGATCAGCAGTCCAACGTCTCAACCACTAGGCTACCCACGGTACCTACTTATCTACTAACCTAATTTTTATGTTAGGATGAACAGCTGGGTGAACTGAGCGCCGCCTGCCATTGTCGGGAATCGAACCTGGGGGCAGTGGAATCGTAGTCAGTGATGCTAACCACTACACCACCGAGGCGCATATATATATATATATATATATATATATATATTAATAATTATACGTATATCCTGTTATAAAATAACCAAGAGAAGTCTGTAAATGTCAATAAAAACCGCTCTTAACAGCGGACTAACAAGATCTTTCCAATCCTGTTTATAAAGCACTTTTTCATAGCTGTTATAATTATATAGATACTATGTTATAGATCTAATCTTTAACATAAATGTAGGTATATAATAAAAGAATATACTGTGTGTGTGTGTGTGTGATATATATATTGCAATTCTAAACTGCTTTATATAACATTAATATATAACTAATATATATTATTTTATAATAACTGATAATATAAATTTTATTTATAATCAGGTATGTCGATATTTGTATGATATTACTTATAGATAAATATGTAGATAAATAAATCTCATTGTATATATATATATATATATATATATATATATATATATATATATATATATATATATATATATATATATATATATATATATATATACACAGAGAGAGAGAGAGATTTTCTTAATAAAAGGAGATAAAATACCCTCAAATACTGTATATACAATTATAATATTTAAACTACACTCAATAAATCTTCATGCCAAATATCTATACCCATCCCCTTTAATTCATACCCATTAGTCTGTACCCCAAAAAACTGGTACTGAGGAAAAAGCAGTTTAGGATTTGAGTATATGAAAAAAGTCTTTGTCTGATTTTGATGCAGTTTTTAATCTTTTCATATACTAAAATATTCACACATTACAGACATATATATATATATATAATATATATATATATATATGTGTGTGTGTATATGTTGGCTACGTCGTGGCCAATGTCGTAACACCGCTTCCAGGAGATCAGCGAAGTTAAGCGATATTGGATCTGGGTAGTAGTTGGATGGGAGACCGTCCTCCGCGCCCAGATTATGTAGCGACCCGTGGTTCGGATCCCACGTAAAACTGTAGGCCCCTCCGTCATATGACCTTATCATATGACCTTAGATGTTGCGAAGGAGGTTAAACAACCCCAATTAAAAAAAATATATATATATTTATATATATTTTTTTCCTAAGTAACAAAGACATATTGGTTCATTGTTGGAGTGAATCAATACTGGCCCGTCATTGGCTCAGTATATAGAACCCATATTAACCAATGAACTATATTGTATATTGATATGTACAGGGTGTATTTTAAAATTTATATAACTTCCCTATTTTTTATTAAATTTTAATGAGACAAACTGTAAATTATTCAGTATTTATTGAGGTTTCCATTCACAAACATTCACATGCACTTTACACTTCTACATATGCTCTTGCAGTATCACATTTCCTTAAACGAACAGGTACGTTGTCCACTGCTGCTCGTAATACGCGTTCAGGAACATTTGTTGAGAACATGGTTAATTCTTTCTCGCAGTTCATCAAGATCTTTAGGTTTGTGGCGATAAATTTCTTTCTTAGCCCAACACCACAGAAAGTAGTCACAAGGTATTAGGTCTGGGCTGCGAGCGGACCATTCATGCGCACAACGCCTTCCAATCCATCGCCCTGGAAATTTGTCACGCAGCCATGCCCGCACATCGTTAGAAAAATGAGGAGGTGCTCCATCCTGCATGAAATGAAGATTATCAATGTTATTCCATTGCGAAATCATTGGTCATACGCGATTTTTCAACATTTGTAGGTATCTTTCAGCTTTCATTGTGTCCCGAATGATAAAAGGCCCAACAATGGTTGTGGTTGCCATACCACACCAAACCGTCAGCTTTGCCCGACAGAAAGCTCAGTCCATAAAACCTCAATAAATGCTGAATAATTTACAGTTTGTTTCATTAAAATTAAGTAAGAAATAGGGAAGTTACACAAATTTTAAAATAGGGAGTTACTTATCATACACCATGTACATAGTCTGTTGGTTAATATGGGTCCTATATACTGAGCCAATGGTGTTATATATATATATAAAACACCAAACTCAGAAGTCCGCGATCTTGCAGTAATGATGCAATCAGATGCAGAATTCAGAGAACGCTGTAATATTAAAATTACAAAAGCTAGAAAAATAATGGAAACTATTTGGGGGAGCTTCCACAGCAGAAAAGCAAACTTCATGCTAAAATCATGGAAGAGTTTAGTCCTACCAGTCATTGATAATTATTGCTCAGTACTCACAAACCCACACGGAGAATGAGACATTGCAAACATAGAAGCCATGGAAAAGACTTTTACTTCTAAAAGACTACTAACTGATCACGACTACAATTTTTGAATCTCTACTCCCTGGAATGAAGACAAATAATAATGATTGGGTTGTTTAACTTCCTTCGCAACATCTAAGGTCATATGACGGAGGGGACCTACAGCCTTTACGTCTTAAACACTATGTAGCGACCACTATCTGAGCTGCGGTGGGATATGAGCTACCGATAGAACTGAAGAACATCCAGCATACCAACCTGAATAATTTAAAAAACCAAGTGGACGGATTCTTTTTGCAAAGTCCCTGACTAGCCCTGCGTAGCTGGCTAGGAAGGCACGGGAAGAGTGGAAAACAACTTTCATTTATCAAATCCTTCAAATGAGGCGGGATGCTGCAGAGAGGTTGACCACAGGTTCAGTCTTGAATCATTGTTCGAAGAAAACAAACGTAACAAAACTAAGTATATATATATATATATATATAGATATATATATATATATATATATATATATTAAATTTAACCAAAATTTTATACCATTTAGCAAAATAAAAAAGTTTTATCAAGTTTAGAAAGGACTTTTCTTTTCTATTTCCCGTGTGTTTGTTAATCATTGGCTGATTTTTATTTAATGCTGATTGTGGGATCAATGAAATGAATTGTTCTCTAAAGATTTTTCTTCAAAATATCAAAAGGAACGGTAGAAGTAGCCAAGGCTTTGAAAAGTTTGGTAACGGCACTAGGTTTGATCATACGGTTTGAGTTTATCTCAGATAAGGGCAATTAACCTTTCAGGAGTTCTAATTTTCAAAATGAAACCGCTGAGACGAGTCATAAGCTCGGAATGAGAGTTAGAGGCTAAGTTATAAACTCGAGTCCCCTAGCAGTCGTATCTCAAAGTCAACGACTGATTGAACCTAACCCATAAGGTCAAAGGAGATTCTTAATAGTTAATCCATAAGGTCAAACTGTCTAGAATCCTTGCATAGCCTTTATAATAACAAGTTTCAGAGAATCGTAGTTGAATCAGAAAACTGCCCCACCTTACTTCTTCCCCAGCCTCCCACCATATTACTTAATCACGGATGACTCAAATTTGCTTCATTCAATAAAGATCAATATAAAGATTAGAGTTTTTAACTTAAAGATACAGTTTATAATTAGTAATAATAAAAATTTGCCGTTTAATCTATAATATAATTGAGGCAGAGTCTATCAAAAAAATTATTTCCAAATCTGAAATCGGATACGTACGGAAGATTTTGAGAAGAAATTATTAAGGCAGTGAAAGCTTAATATTTACTTTAAGTTCACGAGCAACTTTTGTGAAGCTAAACAATTGACCCCCACCCCCCACCCCCCACCCCCGTAGGGCCAACTTTAGCTAGTAATGAGAATTCGCCATCGATATTTAAGTTAAAGGGCCTATCGCAAAATGTACTGAAATAAAATAGCAGCAAAACGACAGCAAAACAGACACTAACGCATAGAGCCCATAGACTATAGCTATCTAAACCTGGACCTAAACGTCTAAACTTAGTTGGCTTAAGTTTTGTTTCCTTAAAAATACGATTAAATCTATACTTAAGACTCGTAGCAATACATTCTTGGACCCTTGATTAGTCGAAAGTTGGTGACGTAGGAAATAGCTAACCAAACTAGAATGACCACCTAACCTAGTGTAACTTAACCTAGGTGTAGGTCATTCTGATTGGCCCGAAGTATGAAATGGGCGGATCACCGAAGTCTGATGTCCCCAAAACTTAATAGTCACCATTTATTTTAGTCAACTGTGTTGTTAAACATACCATTATATAGGTTTATCTAAATTACAGCTAAGCAGTTAGAATATATTGTATTAAGCCTAAAAGCCAAATATTAGCTCTAGTTTAGTTTAACCTTTAATCCTTACTCATTATAAAATTTACGCTACCAATACACGGGGGTACATCAATACCCGGGTAGGGTTTAAGGGTTAAAAAGGGTAGGCTATGTTAGCTTACAGATTAACCGAAGTCCCTCTACGCTTCTGCAAAATTTTCTACTTTTTTCGAGTAAAATCCAGGAAAGCCAGTCAATTCATAAATTTGAAAAATAACAACCATCAAAATCCTGAACTTCACATCCGAAACCAGTTCATCAAATTTTATAAAACTAAAAAATATATATATATATATATATATATATATATATACACAAACTCAGAATGGTCCCCTGAGAAACTTATATGTTAAACACAGACCGTGCATGGAACAAGGAACTCTTCTGGGAAAATTAAATCCACTATAGTCCGAATAAGTAATGGTAAATGACAAATACCATAGTTTTTCTTTTTCATGATGCTAGCCCGACGTGGGCAACGGGTCTCTCGCAAAGAGGTCCCATAAATATAGCTTCCCTCACCAGCTATCTACAAAGCAGACAGGATCCAGCTTTGGGACATGGATCTAGGGTTTAAAGCAAGCCTAGTCCCTACATTCAGAACCTCTATATAAGTAAAAGACTCGTTGCATTCACGTCGGATTGAATAAATCAAAGAAAAAGGGGTAACTATTGTATTTTTAGCCAAAAAAACAAAACTTAAACCTCAACCGGGACATTGAGCGTCCACTTTTCAAGGCACGTAACACGTCCGTTTAATATACACAAACTGAATAAGTAATGGGACCTCTTTGCGAGAGACCCGTTGCCCACGTCGGGCTAGCATCATGAAAAAGAAAAACTATGGTATTTGTCATTTACCATTACTTATTCGGACTATAGTGGATTTAATTTTCCCAGAAGAGTTCCTTGTTCCATGCACGGTCTGTGTTTAACATATATTATATATATATATATATTCTTCTATACTTATTTCTTGGTGATAGCCTAGCCTAATCAGCTTGGCGACTTAGCCTCAACTATGATATATGAATAAAAATAAAAGTTCCGTGAAAATTAATAATGGTGTAGAAATTATGTCAAATATTTTGTAACATATCAGTGAAACAAATTAAAGCTTCCTCTTTAGGACACACACACACACACTAATATTATATATTATATATATGAATAGAAACGACATAAGTGTTAAGGAACGTCTCTGCACACGAGGAGGAGAGATAACGAATAATGAAAATGAGGCGAACCGCCCGGGAATCGAACCCAGGGCCTTCCAATTGCCGGTTGGACGCTCTACCATTATGCTACGGACCTCACTCAATCACAAATCGAAATTCTCCCACATAGGGCAGAAACCAATGCCCTGAGAGGGCACCCTCGCAAATCGTGAATATGCGCATATAACTGCAATGACCGCGCAGTATATAAATGAATAGAAACGACATAAGTGTTAAGGAACGTCTCTCCTCCTCGTGTGCAGAGACGTTCCTTAACACTTATGTCGTTTCTATTCATTTATATACTGCGCGGTCATTGCAGTTTATGCATATATATATATATATATATATATATATATATTGTGTGTGTGTGTGTGTGTGTGTGTGTGTCCTAAAGAGGAAGCTTTAATTTGTTTCACTGATATGTTACAAAATATTTGACAAAACTTCTACACCATTATTAATTTTCAGGAACTTTATTTTCATTCCTATAGTTGAGGCTAAGCCGCTAAGCTGACTAGGCTAGGCTATCACCAAGAGATAGATATTGAAGAATAAAAAAAATTCTGACCCTTTTTATATCCACTTTGGCTATCGCCATCGTTCAATTGACTACTACTTCGCTAAGTTCAATTTTTAAGAAAATCTATGAAGACAAATGTTATTATTTTTTTTAAACATTACACAAAGGGTGGCTTGGAAGAGTTTGGGAGGACATGTTATTCAAATGGCAGTGTTTGCCAATTTTGAAATTTGTATACTGTCAAATCTTGTTGACCGTGTTTGAAAGTGATATACAGGGTATCCCGGAAGTCTAGACTCATGGGAAAATAGACATTATATTTTTAAAGTGAAACAAACACATTTCTAATGTCAGTTTTACATATTTCGGGAAAGAAAATACCCTCATGGCTCAGTATACCAATCAAGAGAAGATGGAATTGGTATCGCTACATGTTTCTGAAAAAAGCCAGAGGGAGGCATGTCAGTTATTTCACGAACATGCCTCCCTCTGATTTTTTCCAGAAACATGTGGCAATACCAGTTCCACCTTCTCTTGATTGGTGTACTGAGTGAGCCATCAGGGTATTTTCTTTCCTGAAATATGTAAAATTGACATTAGAAATATATTTGTTTCACTCTAAAAATATAATGTTTATTTTCCCTATGAGTCTAAACTTCTGGGATACACTGTATAATTCAACGTAACCAAAATATTAACAGCCTTTTTTTTCTTTAAACGAAACATATGCCATAAATCGAGAAAGTTTACAAATTTCAACAAACGGCGTTTGAATTTTCGTTTTAAAAATTGTAAACTTTAGAAGTGTGCAACCATGGAGATATAAGCACCATCTATTTTTGTGGGTTTACGCGTAATCCTTAAACTATTAAAAAAAAGGATCTTATTAAAAATTTGGACTGTGTTAAATTTTTATGAAAATTTTGTCACTAGTACAGTTTTTCTGTTGATTCTAAGTATGCAACTCATTTTTGCGGAAATAAATATTTAACATTTTATTGGCATTTGTTTGCAGGAACAGTGCCTGTTTTTGCTGGTGAGTGAAAATGAGTGATAACCTACAATCATTGTTTTCGTTAAGCGAAACTGACGCCTTGCACAAAATGCAAAAGTGTGGGGATTGTGCACAAAAAGAAGCAATGCCGAAAACACCACGATATGCAAATAAAATGTATTGACGGAAGATTCAATTGGCGCTGTCAGAAAGGAGGGTGTAATGACAAGGTCACCATCAGAAAAAGCACATGGCTGGATGGAACGAATCTTGATCTGGCAAGAATTCTTCAATTTATCTACTGCTGGACAAAAGAATACACATCGATGAAATTTTGCACGGATGAATTGGGCATGAGCCACCCAACAGCAATCGACTTTTGCAGCTACATGCGAGAAGTAAGTAATTTGTTATTGTTAATAACCTAACCTAACCTTAAGCTATACAAACCATATTTTAGACAAGAACTGACCTAATGGTAAATGGTTTTTACCCAGGTGTGCACGATCGACATTCTGGCTAATCCGGTGATGATTGGCGGACCGAACAAGATCGTCGAAATCGATGAAACCCTCTTTTCAAGACGAAAGTACGGCGTTGGAAGCATGCTGCCCAAACAATGGGTGTTCGGCGGCATTTGTCAGGACACCGGCGAATGCTTTTTATATGACGTTCCACGTCGAGATCGTGCTACGCTGACGTCGTGCATAACGGCCAACATTCTATCGGGCACGACAATTGTAAGCGACTGCTGGGCCGCGTACGAGGGCGTGAACAAGCTGCCCAGGCACTGGCGCAAACACGCAAAAAATTGAATCGTTATGGAACGCTGCCAAGCGCAGAAACAAGAAACAAGTCGGTACTCATCGCCAAATGTCGGATTGGTACCTTGCGAGTTTGTGGCGCCAGCGTCACAAAGGACAAAATTTGTACGAGCTTATGTTAAGCATGATTGGTAAGCACTTCTGATTCATAGACTTATAACATACAAATAAAAAATTTCCGCAAAAAGTGAGTTTCATATTTGAAATTAGGGCGAAAAACTGTATCTGTAATGCAAGTTTCAGAAAATTCGAACACAGTCCGAATTTTTAATAAGACCCCAAAAAACACCTACAATTCCTTCCATTTCCTGTTTAAATAAAAAAATTACCCACAATGTTTCAACCAACAAAACAAAAGGGTGGGGGAGGGGGGATAATGGGGAGGGGGGTATGCAACAGGGGGTGGGGGTTAGCCCCCCAAGTTGAATAAATGGGCGTGAGGAGGTTTTGGGGGAGGGAAAATGACCTCCCCCCAAAGGGGTAACCCTAATGTGTCCCGCCCGTAGGGCAGGGAGCCGAAGGCTCTGCTTGTTATATGGGAAATAATCTGATTTAATCCATCCGATTAATTAATATGTATGCCTAGCTATTTCCAATCGAATTAGGGGTCATTCAAAAATTACGTAACGCTATTTTTGCTAAAACTTGACACCCCCCACTCCCCTGTAACGTTTCGTAACGCTAGACCAGCCACCTCATAAGATATTATGTAAAACTTACCCCTACCCACCCCTAGATCAATAGTGATGGCTGTATATGTCACACGTCCCATCACATGATCTTACGTCACAAAGCACTCGGATTTCGTCATCTTACGATATTTTACACGTTATATTTACAATTATTATTATTATTATGAAAAGTGAAGAATTTTAATGGTTTGATGAGGACGACGTCGACACGGACGATTTAGAAATTCCACCTACTTTATCTGTCGTCATGGGTACACCACTACTTTCTCCTGAATCTCGACGACAACCGTGGGAAGATGACATCTAAATACAGCAATATGCTGGTATCATTAGCGTTTATCCCTTACTCTTATTGTCTGTTATCATTGTGATAGTGGTAGGAAGCTTTACCCTACTGATTTTTATTAACTAGTTTTCTGGTAAAAATTTACATTGATTCAATATTTGGAACACATTTTATAAAATGATGATGCTGTTGTAATAACTGAAAGCTGAAAATCTGTCATGCTTCCCAACGGCATATTCAGATAAGAATACTGTAATTAAACTACAAAAATTAAACGTTAACCCCAACATTGTGTAAACCAGTATGGATGTAATGTATATCTTATGTAATGTGTTCTTTCTGAATAAAGATTATTATTATTATTATTATTATAAAAAAATTCTAAATAAAACTAAGTGCATTATTAGTGCTATTATGACACTTTCGGTTGTCAGTACTTTAAACAGAATTAAAAAAAAAACGTTTATCCATTGGCCACAGGCACAGAGGGTTCATAAAATAGTCATTGGTTAATAGCGTTATGTAACTCCAGTGGAAACACCCGACACCCACCTGTAACATTCTGTAACGTTTGGACATACACCTCACTTCCACCCCTACGAGTGTTACGTAATTTTTGAACGGTCTCTTACAGCATCAGCTAAAAGTATGAAATAATGAAAAAATAACTGCACCAAATTGAAAAATTTTACTAGCAGAGAATCGATCCTTTCCATATTGCAAGAGATACCAAAACTATATGCCCTATTTTAAATAGCATTTGAGATGCCGATGTCTCAGCAACAAGTTACGGAATAACTTACCGTATAGAATTTGCTGCATAGTATGGTTTTAACTTTTAATTAACTTAAGCTCAGTCTTTTAGCTTAGGCTTACAGGTCTGTTTAATAAAAATAAATCCTTATTACGCTCGGCTAATCACAAAATTAGTAGTGTTCAAACTGGTAGAGCCTAGCCTAGCATCGATAATTAATTTATAACATAGGTTTGGTGGTAAGCTTACGTTAAGCCTATCTTAATTCAACTTACGGGTAATTTTCATTACTTTTTCTTGCTTCTTCGAGGACTCGGGTTAAGTTAACTTTAGGAATTACATTTTCTCTCATTATTTTCATGGTAGCAACCCAAATAATTCATTTTTGAAGTCTGGTACGGTCACGAGGAATAAATAACACATTCAGAACACAGCCTACAAAAATACTTTGATAACAGACCTTTTCTGTACTTTCAAGGGACACGCCTAGTAGCCTAGAGCAGTTTGTCACTAATATTTCTATGCGTTATAACATCAAATTTCTACGATAGACTAAATAAAATATTTAATATAAGGACTATTTTATATGTGTGCGACTTGCACCCAAAAAAGAACATATGTTTACAAAAAATATTTGCAGTAAGACAATAAGAAATTATTTCTTAATATATATATATATATATATATATATTATTATATATTATATATATTAAAACCAGTTCAAATATAAATGTTTTTCATTCTGTAGAGTTTTTGATAAATTCTTTTGTCATCATCAGTACTTAATTACTATTTAATATAAGACTAAGATTTTCAAAACCTAATTCTTTAAGTTCCATTATTATTATTATTATATATATATATATATATATATATCTGGTACCCTAATAGGAATTTCAATTTCATGGGTCGACCCTTCATCGTTTGGATCCAGGTCAGGCTCGTGTCCCTGCCTGCCTACCTGACTCTCTCTCTCTCCTCTCTCTCTCTCTCTATATATATATGTATATATATATATATGGTGGAGAAAGTGGAGAAATTCATCTTTAACCGATGCACAGTATATTGACGAGAGTAGTTTTCGGTACTTGTTGGTTATCTCCCCCCCACGCTTGATTTGTTATCGTGGCAAATAGCATGAAGTCGCAGTAAATTCATTCTGGCTGAAAAAGCAATAATTAAATTGTTCAAAGGATTGGTAATATCTAGTGAAATAGATACTATTAAATATATAATTTGGCTCATGTAATAATTATTGATACGATTTATTTTTTAAACTAATTTATGACCGGATTCTGAAGGATCACCATTATAAAGTTAAGGATCACCTGAAGATCAGGGGCCCCAGCCTTTTTTAGTTAGCTTTATAAGGCTAACTAACGAAAATATCACGACCTAACCTAACCAATCATCAAGGGCGTACAGTTGACCTAATGATTGGTTAGGTTAGGTCGTGATATTTTTGTTAGTTAGCGTTATAAGGCTAACTAAAGAAGGCTGGGGACCCTGATCTTCAGGTGATCCAAAGTTAATGTAAGTTGTATAACAAATCAACAACCAATGTGCATCAAACATTCTAGAACGAAATGCTCGTTTGATTGTTCTGCGTGCGTGCTATTTGCCACGATGACAAGTCAAGCGTGGGGGCGGGAGATAACCTACAAGTACCTAGTTTTCAAACAAAACATTTAATCTTACAAAATCTATCCCCATTTCGTTAACGGAAAATCCTATCGACATTCTAAAACTAACTTAACGTACCTAACTTAACCTAAGCCTATACCCTAACCCAACCTAAACTAACTTAATATAACCCAATATAACTTGTCGGTTAAATGTTACGTCGAGAGAATGATCATGATGTTTGCCCGAATCTTACAGCCTATTTTGCCCATTATCTCATGATGGTGCATTTGAATGGGAATGGAAAAGGACCACATATGCATTCATAAGTGTATTTGAGTGTATTAATTTTTTAGTTTTGAGTGTATTTATTTTATTTTGGGAGACCATCGCTGTTTTAGAAGACAATCGTGTAAATCAGTGGTTCCCAAACTGTGTTCCGCGGAACCCTGGGGTTCCACGGAGGCTTAACAAGGGTTCCGTGACACGTTTTCTAATCAGTCTAATCAGGTCTTAATATTAAGGTCTAATTAAGGTCCTAATATTTATACATAATTTTACCTTGTGGCTTTTTGTTAAATAATATTCTATATTCTTATTCTGACTTGAAATGGCACCATCGTGGATTTGGGATCACTAAATATTTTTCGCTAAAATTAAAATCTGTTAAGTATATGTAAATAAATTTTCGCTACTCGGCTACTGCAAAAGTGTAATTTGGTAGATTTTAATTTTATCAATTTTATAAAAGACGTTCTATTAATACTGTTTTAAAAATATCATATAAATTCTGTCAGAGTATTTAAAATTTGTCATATTATTTATGACAAATTTTAATATATATATTTTACTCGTGAGAATTTAACTGTAATTAATTTTGAGCAATATGTTTTCGCTAAAATTAAAATTTCTAAGTTGCCAGTTGATTTTATGTGCACTTGTTTCATAATTAATTGTGAACCAATCAGTATAACTATAGCCGTTGGCGTGGTGTACTGTCAAGTTAATTTCTGATAGACTTTATTTACTTAAGTGTTTTCAGTGTAAAAATTTGTATTGTGTTCATCACTAAAATATGTAAGTTTTGTTGTTCAATAAATATTTTACAGCTCTTAGTCTAATATATATATATATATGATGAATAAAACCATGAAGGAAAGGAAACACAGAGTGGTGCTCAAGCGCTGTTTCCTTTCCTTTGTGGTTTTATTCATCATAAATATTTTTCACATGTTACTTTCGTGAAATAATTTTCTTATATATATATATGGAGTTGGGGTTCCGCGAAATAAAAACAAGTCTGTAAGGGTTCCGACAGTTAGTAAGGTTTGGGAACCACTGGTGTAAATCATTCTTTTCACTTAATTTGTGGTGAATAGTTACCACTGAAGGATTTTAACCTCAGTGATGAGCACGAGTTTTCCTTTGAAATAATAACCAGTCAGAAGGCCAGAGAGTGACACAGCACTCAGGCCAACTAATGCTGCCCATTGCTCTAACTCCTGTGTTACTGTTACTTAGCATCATTGGAATTTGAGCCCCAGACCTCGGGATCTTCACTTCGGTGTTATTCACCGAGTTATGGGCTTAGGCTTTTCTTTGAAATAGATTTAACCCTTATTTCGAGTGCGTTATATAAAAGCATTTCGTGTCTATGTCAAACAGTTGGGAAAATGAATTTTTATATGATACGTGGATTGAAAATTTGAGAGTTCATTATTACTTTTATCTTCCGGGCAAACAAACTACTTTCACTTTCATAAATCTTCCTTCTTCTCCTTGCTGAAAAATAAAATAAATTAAAGGAATTAAAGTATAGCTTTTTTTGAAAAAAAAAAAAAAAAAAAAAAAAAATTATTGTCATTCGTTCGATTAATTCAGATTTTGAGAATAAATGTGCAGTTTCTTTATTTTTATCTGTCTTGTTTGCTTGTTCAAATATTTAGAAATTCGCTAATGACTTCAGATGACAATTTGGGAGCTTTCTATATTTACCTTCTTTTTTTTCATTTCGTTTTTGAAGAGAATCCACTTTGATGTTATTTTCTAGGCTCATAATTGCTTTTGTAAGCTGGTTATACAAGAGTCAACAGATTAACGTAGTACTTCCACGTTTCAGTATAATTTCATACACTTTTATGAAATCGAGAAAAGACCGTTGTTTAATAAATTTAGAAAAGAACCCAATAATCAAAATTTGAGCGTCACATCCGAAACCAGTAGACCAAATTTGTGAAGCTGCATTTGAAATCAAAATATCTTGTGAGCTTAAAGTCACGTATCTTGTCAAAGTATCTTGTGAGCTTAAGGTCACATGACCTGAGAATTTCTATTTGACAATTTTGTTTATACGTTATAATGCAAGGGTAGACTAACTAGATAGATGTAGGCTTTGGTTATACTCATTGTCGGCGGTCTCTCGATGTGAGGATGATGTCCGCCAAAGGTGGAAAAAAGACAGCCCAGGTTTAGGGCACCTTTTCTAGCCCCTCCTCGATTCAGGACGAGCAGAAGGGATCCTAAATAGAACTGCTCAGTCGATGAAGCAGCTGCCGAATCTCACTCCTGTCTTTGTATCCAAGTGCGAGACGACCTTCTTATGTCCGCCGCCTACGTGCAGATCTGTAACTAGAGACTTCCGGATATCACAGTCCTCTCCCTGTAGTCACTCGCCCATCGCCGCAGAACTTGGTAAATGATGGACCCTCGGCAGAAGCCTGCGCGTGATTTCGTTTGACGTGGGAAACCGGGGGGGGGGGGGGGGGGTCCAACGGCAACCAGACGAGCTTCATGAGGAGACCCGAATCTGATGGCATCGAAGAACCATGACGACTGGAGGCCGCCCTCTTGCTGCAGTATGACGTAAAAGTGTCAACCTCCTCAAAAAGGTTCGCTCCACGTTGCAGGAGAGTATTCGTGTTTGCGAAAATCCACACTTCGCCAAAAAATGTTACAGCATAAACAAACAACACAGCAAGGTTAGAGAACACTCGGAACCGACCTTTTGGCCCAATAACATTATGGAAGATAACTTTAAAGTAAGAGTTAAAAACTATCATGTATAACAAGATACGAAACTGGCAATACTTTCCATCCCGCCAAATGAATGTCAGATACTCGCCACCTAACGTATGGAGTGATACCAAAGATAATTTGTAACAAGGTCCGAAACTCCGCCCACTTTTGCTTTAGTTCTTTCTTCTATTTTCCCATCTAGTGTTTGGAAAGAAAACTAAATTACCATCAGAAAAAAAGTCATGAAATTAAATTATATTTTAACATTTAATCATATATAGGATCGGTTAATAAATGAAGCATATAGGCTTGTATTTTTCGAAAATGAATATGATAACATTCAATTTCTGGTAATGTACTTCTAAATCATACGAATGTGCACTTGTGCAAATCTTGGTTCTCGCTTCATACGCGAGGTGGCGCGTATCCAATATTCATTCGGCGGGATACCGCACAAAATAATGGAAAAATAGTCAGCTTCGTATCTATATATATATATATATATATATATAAAACCTTTGACTATATTTTACACAAGGTCATACTCGTATGATTTACAAGTTTATTAGACAAATTATTATATGATAATTAAAAAAGCCTTTATGCCTACTTTTTTAGACCCCTATCTACATATTATTTTATTATTCTTATTATGATTATTATTATAATAATAATAATAATAATACTAAATCAGAATTTAAACTGATGACGCTTTTTTGGGATAATTTAGTTTTATTACCAAACACTAGATGGCAGAGGCGAAAAAAAACTCGCGGAAAAGTGGGCGGAATTATAGATTTTGTTATGCCTTTAGTACAGACAACTCGCGAATCAAATTTTAACACTGAATGGTCGCACATCCGCTTCTTCGCATTAACCCTCTCTGTATACTGCGTATAACCTCCGAATCATTGTACATCACCTTGACATCATAGCATCATTGCACTCACATTTTCCCACCTTTCTGAGATTTTGGAGGCTCATCGCATGTCTAAAGTACGATAACGGCTTGGCATCCCGTGCGATGCCTGACTCGCCATCTTCCACCTTTCTCTGGGCCCCAGATGTTAGTCCTTCATAAACTGTTGAGCAAGTTTTAAGGTAAGTATACTGTACAGTATTTTATAATATAATGGACTTCGGCATCATCGCACGTTTCGCTTCGTCTCGTACACCTTGACTGCCTCATTAGTGCGACGATTCGCGAGTTTTCCGTAATACGTTCTATGATTTACGAATCGCTGAATCTCTATTAATTATGAAAATATAAACTTGAGATAGGTTTCAAATACAATGAAATACAATGTTTTCTAAATATTTTCAAATGAAATCGCTGCACAACGAGTTATATGCAATTTTTTTTTTCTGTTTGAAACTTTCTCCATTTATTAAAAACTTTTTACTTATATGTACCTTCATATATGAACTTGAACCGCATGTAATAATTTTATCATTTCGGTCATCATGTTCGTAGTATACGGACGAGACGTCAGAAAGAAAAATGTATGTAGAAGTGCTTTTTTTTTTGTGTGTGTGTGTGAAATTAAAGGAAGTCTCACAGTTTGCGAAAAATCTATGCTTTCAGCCTTTCATGAATTTTGAGGACTTCAAAAGCGTTACATGAACAAAATAGAATTTCATAATGTCGATGTTGAACCTCATGCAAGTATATGGATTTCACATTTCAAACTGCATTTCAGGTTTTCAATGAAAATGACGAACTTAACCTAACCTAATTGGGCATAATGTAACCTAACCTAACGCAATTTAATCTAATTTGACCTAATTTAAACTAACTTTTTAGTATTGACATTATTCATGTCAACAGATCGACTTTGTTCCGCTATCCGCTTCAAAACACTTCGTCAAATAATATTATTATTATTATTACTGATAATGAATAATCTGATATTGTTTTTATATTTGAGACTTTGAAATAGCCTTAAAATTAACATTGATCTGTAACGGATAATGAATTTACATATATTTAATACATGAATTATATTTTAAAGCTTCATTTAAATTTTCAAAGAAAAACTATAGTTATTAACCGTCTTGCTTCTGTTAGATTTTTTTTAGTGTGTATGAAAAGTTGGAAGACCTTTAAAACTCATAAGCAAGAGGATGTATTATATCAGCGACAGCTAAGATGAAAGAAAATAAATATATTAGGCTATAAACTGAAATTACATCCAGGTTAAGGTTGGCTCCACGATATCCACTTTAACCTACAGGCCAGTCTTTGTCTTGTTTCAACCAAGTAGCTGAATTAGGCTGTTGTCCATTTCTGAAATCTATCTTATCACGTTACAGCGCCAGTAAAGCAAATCCATCCCTTGTTTCGAAAACCGCTTTTCTGACATGTAATGTAGAATAATTGTATGTATTGAATGCAGGATAACCTCCTATTTGCGGGCAATTACAGTAACATAATTAACAATTTTAAAAGCGCCGAAACTGGACTTGTTTCCTGAGATCTCTCCTACTGATACGAGCCAGCCGTTGACACACTGATTGTGCTCAAAGATACATAAACAAAAATACGATCCCGCTAAAATACGATCAGATTTAAAGCTTTGAATTCCATAAAATTCTTTTTAATATATTTTGAAGATTATATCTATATTTATAGCGATTACAGAACGTAAATTTTAGGATATATATATATATATATATATATACACGCGTTTAACAGAGTATCAAATGAAATGTTAAATATTTTTATTTTTTATGGATATTTACTGATGCATATCCTACGAACTTTGTACCCTTATATATATATATATATATATATATATATATATAAGTATTTAATAGTTTAGAAATAAATTACTTTTGTATCTGCTACTAATTTATTATTTTCTAATCTTTCCATAATTTTTATTCAGAACAAAACATTAAGTTTTTGTCTTCCTTTCAACTATAATTTGTATGTCAAACAACAAAGCATTTTCTTTTGAGGAACGAGATATCTTCAGAAAAAGCAACACATAATGATAGTATATTTATACACACATAAATTTAATTCATATTTTTCAATTTATACTTACGTAAATTAGATGAAAGTAGTTCATTATGTATTTGTATAAAGACTAAATTTCCTTGAAAGTAAACATTGTCTTAAAATATGTAAGTATTGTATAAAAAATGAGAAAAATATCGATTTATTTATCTTATCAAAGTGGTACCGCATAAATTCTTATTAAAATTTGGACTCATACCCTTTATACAAGTGTATATGTATAATTAAATTGTATAAATTTCATTTGTAAATTGTAATAATGCGGCACCGCAAACTTATACGATTTTAGGTACCGATTATCCTACTATTCTTTTTATTTCCTGTCATGCTTATACGACTTTAATTTAAACAATAGAATACCCAAGGCACAAAAGAAGAAAAAATAAAAGAACAGAAAATCGAACTTATTTGGGTAACTTTTTTATTATTATTTATTTTTTAAAGTCTTCATTAAAATCGATTTTGCGTTGATATATGGCGAGTAATAACACTAGAAAAACGAATGAACTTTAATAAGAATACGAACATATATATATATATATATATATATATATATATATATATATATATATGAACTAGATCTGTAACAAAGGAAAAAAATCTCTATGACTCATAACCAAAGTCTTTAAGTAATTTGTAAGAAAACAGAATAAAAGTAAGAATTTTGTAGGACAGAAAATGTGTAATACAATGAAAGGTTGAAATATAAAATATTAGATAATTCATTTACCAAAATTTAAAAAAAATCCTAACATTTAACGTTAAAGTTGCTGAAATTATCATATTTTATTTGCTGAAAGTATATTTTCTAACCTTATCATACTTTCATATTTAGGCCATGAAAACTTTAGAATGAGTATAGTACTTGTCTAGTACTCGCACTTTCTATAGCACTGTTGACAATCATAGATTATTATTAAAAATTATTTATCATTATTAACCATAATGACAAATTATATTGCTCAAATTTTTCTTCTTATACGTAACAATATAATCAATGAAGTACCATCCAACATCATTTTTGGTTTTTCGACGTAGGTTATAGCTAAGAAATCTACTTTGAAACGAATAAACAGAAACTTTTATTCAGAAAAAGAATACAAGTTACCTAAAGTTTTACAATATTTTTCTGTGCAGTTCAGATATCTGATATAGTATTAATATATTTACAATATTCTAATCTGAGGATGTCGTTGGAAGCATGGAAGCTTTTTAAGCAAAATTAATGGGATTCAGTTTATTTATTACATAAGAGAAGTGAAACTGGCAAGTAATATTTATACTACTATTATTACTACTACTACTACTACACAGTGGCAGATTTAAGGTGCGCGGGGCCCTAGGCCGGTTGGAGTGCGGGGCCCAAAACTACGCAAAGCTAGCTTAATTAACTGAAATGAAGATTTACACCCCCATCCCCCAGTGGTGACCTTACGGGGCCCTCAAATCAATGGGCGAGCGAAGCGTTAAAATAAATTTACTTTTTAAACAATATTCAATTTATTGATAATTAATTAGCCAAATGACCATTTCATAGTTGAACATTACACATTTGTTTTTTTGAAGCTTAACAATAAAAAATAACTATAATAATACACCATTAACAAAAAATAACTATAATAATACACCATTAACTAAAGAGAATACCACTTGACTGACATGCAAATGATGCAATGAGTGGGTTTTGTTTATTGCAGGCAATTTGTACGGTACACTTAACTATTTCTCAGTCAAAAAAGATTTTTTTCTAGCCTTCTTACTTGCAAACTGTTTGATGACATCAGTAAAATCAAGCACCCTTAATTTCTCATGCTCAATGCTCAACAGGGTGAGTGAAGACAAACGGTCCTGCCCCATGGTGTTTCTTAGATAATTCTTGACTAGTTTCATCTTGGAGAATGATCGCTCCCCAGTGCAGTTTGTGACAAACATGCAGAGATAGAGTCGTAATACAATTTCAACATTAGCAAATGTTTCTACCATGTCATGTCTGTGAATTATCTCATACATTTCTAGTTCAGGACTTTTTGCAGCCTTTGCACCACCTGATGAAGGAGCACTTTCAGGTGAATCTCTTGGAATGGATTTCATAAGGTGTGCAAACTGCAAAAGCTCCGACTCCAATCCAGCCTCCAAGTCCTTAGGATATGAAGACACAAGCTTTTCAGCAGATGCTTTAAGCTCAGTGTTCGTTTTGTTTGAGATTTCTGATAAAACCCAAATTTCTCTCGAAGGTCGCTGTAAGCAGCAATGCGTTGTTGTAGGGCAGCACAGAGCTTGTCAATGATGGGCAAGAATGCAGTCACTCTAAACTTGTCTCTCCCTGTCAGCATAACATCCTCCGCGGAGTCTAGTTCATCGTTGTGACGCTTGCGCTTCCTAATACGCTGCGTGTCGGCGTAGTATGCATCATTACTCGTCACATCACAGGGATCACACTTAGCCATAGCTTTTGCTTCAAAGTCATCGAACTGGGATCTCAGGTCTTTAGCAAATTGTAAAAGAGACTCTAGCAGTGTGACAGCTGTGTTGAGGGAGAGCCCAGATTTTTGCAGCTGGATACTGCTACTCTGAAACCTTTCCAATACTGTATCCCAAACTTCAAGAAGAATCACTGTTTCAAGTTTTTTCAAACCTTTGAGAAGACCACTTGCTTCAGCTCTTGTTTCAGCTGGCTGATTCTGATCTGAGAATAACTCTTCCAGAACAATGATGTTTTCTTTGTGTGCTCTACTGAGAGCAGCTACAGCATCTGCTCGTGCTGACCAACGAGTGTCTGAAAGTATTTTATCAACTTTCAACTTCTTATCTTTATTAGTCTCTAGTACCTCACGGTGTCTCCTCCAACGATAAGTAGATGCAACAAGAAAGGAGTACATATTTTGTACCAGAGCAAACAATGACACTGCAGCAGGACAGCTTTCTGCAGCACACTTGGCCACCAAGTTTAAGGAATGAGCCATACATGGTATGTACTCAGCTTCACTACACTCATTCTTGATTATCTGTTGGGTCCCCAGATATTTACCAGACATGTTGCTGGCATTGTCATAGGACTGTCCTCGGCAGTCGATAACTGGAATGTTCTTCTCTTTAAGAAAATCAAGAACAGTTGTAGCAATATCTCTGCCAGTGTGGCTTAGCATGGGAATAAACTGCAAAAACCTTTCAACTGGACCTGTAGTAGGCAGTACATAGCGGATTGTAAAAGTAAGTTGATCCATGTGTGAAATATCAGGTGTGGAGTCAACAGAAATTGAGAAGTACTTTGCTGTTTTTACTTCATCTGTTATTGAGGACATAACCTTTTCTGCCATTATTCCAATGACTTCCTCAGAAATGACATGGGACAAGTAGGAAGTATGACCACTACCTTTGTTTGCGTGTTTCTTGATATGTGCTGCCAAGAAACTGTCGTATGTGCTCAGCAGCTCTAGAATCCCAAGATAGTTTCCATTGTGTACTGATCCAATTACTTCATCTTTACCTCGAATGGCTAGCCCGCGTTCGCAAAGTAGCTTTAAAACATCTACACACCTCCTCAATACTGCTTGCCAGTACTCGCATTCACTTTCATATTGTTGTACTAGATTAGAGTCAATACGGGCACCCGCAGTCTTTCGATATATCATTTCGACCATACTTTTCCTGTGCTGATCTGACCTACTGTGAGATTCTATGACATACCTAGCGTTCTTCCAACCATTGAAGCCAGTTGTGAATGAGCTTTCCACCTTTGACATAAGCTTGCAAGCAAAACAATACACTTTACCAGTTGTTTTAGAGTAACAGAGCCATTTAAGATTAATTTCTTGGCCAGATAATGAATGAGTTCGAGTGAATAATGTCTTTGTACAATGACGGGTTCTGTTTAGCTCTTTCACAGCTGACTCTTTGAAGTCACCATCACAGTGTCGACATTCTGCGCTTCCCTTTTTCAACCAATAGTCACACACATTTTCAGTAATTATTTTAGGCCATAATCCAAGATCCGTTTCAAATCCTTGTTCAGTACCGGTATTCATAACTTTCACTTCCTCTTGTGTCTCCTCACTGTCACTGTGTTCAGGTTCAATTGCGCTAACTACACTAGGTTCAGTACTAGTTGTGGCTTCTCCAGTTGTTTCAGGCGTAATTGGTGTCTCTACTGATTCAGATTCAGTTTGACCGGATTCAGTTTGAGTTTGTGATTTTGCAGATTCAGATACTGTTGGATATGTCAACCATTGAGTTATTTTTGGTAGTTTTTTTACTCTTTGGTTTACGTCTGCCTTTTCTTGTCGTTTAACAGAGCCAGCTTTATACTTCCTCCCTTGATCACGATCACGACTTGTTGATTTCTCCATTGTGCCTCAGTGCAGCCTCACTGCCTTATCCTGAAACATAAAAACATAAAAAACAAACTATTTACACTTGACCCTCGGTTTAGTATTAATTAATACAGTTTAATTAATTAATTAAATACAGACACTAAACAGTTGTTCGGGTGAAAAAGTCGCTTTATGGGAAAAGTCGCCAGCCCCCACCAGTGGCGACTTTTTCCTTAAATATGTATAAAATGTATTTATTATGAAATCTAAGCTAAACTGACCTAACCTAGCCTAAGTACGTTTCATATAAAAAATTAATTACATTAATTTAACATTTTTCAACTTATTTATGTTATTATAAAGCTGACTAAAACTCCCCCATCCCCATTTATTGACTGGCGACTTTTTCGAGATACGACTTTTACCATTACTTACCACTAAACACACTCACATGTGCACCCCACAGCGGCCTGAATAGAACTAAACTCCCGCCAGCAAAGAGAGTGATACCATAATTATCACTAATCATTAATCAATTGTATTATTTATAGTGGAATCCAACATTATAATTATATGTGAGGGCGCGGGGCCCTCACAGGCGCGGGGCCGTAGGCCATGGCCTACTCGGCCCCCCCCTAAATCCGCCACTGCTACTACAACTACTGCTAATAATAATAATAATAATAATAAAGAAAAGGTAAAAATGTAGAAAATTAATCATAAAAGAAAAAATTTAAGGTAAATTATGAAATTAAAAGTGTTTAATGAAATTAGCATATTTTAGATAGCTAATTATAAAATGGGAAATTAATTACTACGATAATAATGGCAATAGTGAATTTATTATATGATACATCAGTAGGAGTCAATTCAGTGATGAAACTTAGTAAGCTATCAAATATGGTAAAGGAGCTCCGCTATGTAAAGACTTTTTAAGCTGTATATATTTTTATGCCCTGAACTTCATATACACACAGTACGTTCGAAAAGTCTCTCCGCAGTCAACGTGCTTGTTGTCAAAAAAGTGTTTGACAACAAGTGTAGACGAGTTGCTCTGTGCCTGCAAAATGGTGGGAAACACTTTCAACACATGCTGTAAAATCAAAAGGTTATGTAATAAAATCACTAAATTATGGTTCAATGAAAACATTGTAGTTTTTCAATTTCCTATGCGTTTAACATAGCACTGCGGAGAGACTTTTCGAACGCACTGTGTGTGTGTGTGTGTATATATATATATATATATATATATATTGGTTGAATTGTAAAATTTTAACAAGGGGGATTGTGGTGAGGGTGAGTAGGGTATGGGGATTCGGGAGCATGATCCCCGTGAAAATTTTAAAAAACGAAACTGCATAATGCTACATTCTGGTGACTTTTCAGGGAAAGATATGCAGCAAAATCATTAGTTTAGTGAAACGTTTTTTTCTAGTGATTTCCATATTTTTTCATGAAAGTAAATTATAACACCTGACTTGGAACTTATATTTTGAAATAGCATGATAAAATCCATTTTAATCACAATCAATCCCCCTGTTCCCTTCCCCTAATCACAACACATTATATGACCATAGAATATTTACTTTAAACCAGTTAAATCACATAAAAACTTATAAATAATTATATTGGTCTTTCACTGAACTAGAACACGTATTACGGAGATATTTTATTTTACGTTTTGTGCTTCAGTCAGAATTAGGTTGTTGTTAAAATGTATTGTATTTAGATAACAAGGGGGATGGTTATTTGACTTTGAGTTAACAAGGGGGATGCCATCCTCCTCATCCCCCCTCAATTCGAGCTATATATATATATATATATATATATATATATATAACACACACAGTGGCGGCTCTGGCCTAGAGGCTGTAAGGCTGCAGACCCCCCAACTAAAATGACGAATAATGCGTCTCTACGGTCTCTTTATTTTATTTAAAGTGTTGTATTAAACAAAAATTGAGATTCTAAACTAAACTGATTTTTATATATTAATAATGTGACGAAATAAAGATAACTTCCAGCAAACAATGATGAATAAAAGGTTATTTAAAATGTAATATAAATATAGGGCCTACCGCGCTAAGATGTAAATTTTAAGGCTGCAATCGTGCAGTCGATACACAGTATACAGGGTATGAGATTTAGTGAGGACTGTGAGATGAGTGCGGTCACTGCACTGCTGCCAGGTGCACGATGTCCCTAATGATTAATTTCACGTTTAATTCGCTATATTTGATGAAAGTTGATCTATTTAAATTATACTTCCGTCACCGTGTGTTAATATCAAACTATTAAAAACTGAATTTTCAAATACATTATTGGTAAAGTAGAAGATAATGATATGATATGCAGCAAAATTTGGATCTTTTAAGTCTGCAGCAGATGCAGCCTGCTAGCGTACAGTTGCAGACGGCACGTGACGGCAGTGTTCGGACGCTGGTTATCAAGTGTGGTCAGTCATTGTTTCCTGTGCTAGGCTGATCTAGCTTCTTTTTCAATTAAATTTATTATTGTGAACCAGATTTCTACGTGGTTATTTTGATTCAATTAGCTTATCTGAAACTTTTATTTCTCCCTTACATACAAGCCATGGAAAATACAGTGACGTTTTTGAAATCAATTAAATTTTCAAGCCTAACCTACCTCGAAAAGGTTGAAATTAAAAACAAAGGCCGTCCAACTCCTGCTTTAAATATAGAAGAGACAGGTAAAAGTAGAAATAAGGATTACGTTCGCAAATTTAATTCAGCTATTTATGATAAACATGATTGGATTTGTGGCTGTGAACAAAGTAATTCTCTGTTCTGTTTCCCATGTTTATTATTTGGAGGAGAAAGTGAATGGATAACGAATGGCATTTTCAACCTTAAAAAGAATAAAAACATTTCTTAGAAACTCGATGTTGAATCAAAGGCTCACGGCTTTAGCAATGCTGTCAATTGAAAATAGAATGATAAGTGATATCAACAATTTTAATGAAAAAATGATTGATCATTTTGCAACGTCCAGAACCCGAAAAATGGATTTTATATTTAAATAAAATTTCATCCATTGGTAAGTAACCATACTAAGTATTTATAATTTTCTTAATTTTTGTACCTCATAAGTATTTTCGAAAGCTACAGCCTTCCCACTTTATCGAGTCTAGAGCCGCCACTGCACACACACATACAGAGTGGTCAGAGAAAACCTTTAAGAGCATGTATTTCAGAAACGAACGAGCACCGAGACAAAATAAAATCATAATTTGAAATTACAGACATGTACTTTTGTGTCAATATAAACATTTCTATACAATCATAAAAATCTAGAAGTGCATGATATGCTCAATCCAGCGCCCTCACACCCACTGCAATCTGGTGAGGAAGTTGTCCACCACAACTATGATTGTGTCTTGCTGGATTCGACTCACTTCTCGCCGAATGTCAGTTTTGAGGGTGTCTAGATTCCTGGGCTTTGGCTTTTTGTACACTTCATTCTTAAGATAACCCCAGAGAAAGAAGTCGCACGGGTTCAGATCGGAGCTGTGTGATGGGCATTCTCATTCCGTGCGTCGCTAGGATCCTGTCTTGCAGCTTCTCTCTCAGCTAGTCCAGCAGCATGTTGGCTGTGTGAGAAGGAGCACCATTATGCATGAACCAGAGATCGTTTTGATTGGTATCATTATGTCTCTGAATTGCTGGCCAGTATTTCCTCCTGGGCATCTTAAGATAACAGGTAGAGTTGACGGTCACAATGTCACCATTTTCATCTACAAAAAAGAATGAACGGATGATGCAGCCATATCCTATAGCACACCACAGAATTAGCTTTTCCACACTGAGAGGACGTTCCTCAGTTTCATTGGGGAGGTGTTGTGAGTGTACATCCCATCCTTCAGTGTCATGATTGCGTTCTTTTCTATTAACCAAATAATTGAACTGACAGTAACTGGGGAGCCTGCGGCCCCCAATTACTGGGGATTCAATTATTTTGTCAATAAAACTATAGTCATGAAAATCTTAAGCTTCACAAATCTTCTTGACACAATGTGAAGCTCAAGATTTCCATGGCTGCCTTCCCAATTACTGTCGGTTCAATTATTTGGTCAATAAAACTATAGAAAAGAACGCAGCCATGAAAATCTAAAGCTTCACAAATCTTGATATACAATGAGCTCAAATGTGAAGCTTAAGATTTTCATGATTGCGTTCTTCTCTATAGTTTTTTTTGGTTACATATATATATCGCACTTACCTCCATTATAATATAGATTATTATTTATTAATAATAAAATAAATATGGTACTTTTACAATTTATAATGACATAAATAATTGTGAAGCTGGACTATTATTTTATTTTATTTGGTCCTTAAGCTTTAGGCTTTACTGGGTTCACCGCTGATTATATTCATATAATTTCACTTTGGTAAATAAAATAAATTTATCCATAGTAGCTACAGGGTGGCCCAAAAGGTACCTACCAACATTAACTTACATTTTCTCCGAAACGAATGAATAGAAGTCGATGAAAATTTGCTGACACACTATACTATTCACGCCATTTGTTTCACATCAGTTTGGAGAAAATGTCATTGGTTTGGACTATCGGAAGCACTATGGAAGCGGCATTGATTGGCCTGCCTATTCGCTTGATCTCAACCCGTGTGACTTCTTTTTGCGGGGACACCTCAAAGATAGAGTTTACCAGAGCAACCCAAAGACTTTGGAGGAGCTGAAATCATCGATTGAACGTCAAATCGTCGACATTCCAACAGAGGTTCTCCACAGCGTGGTATCGAATTTTGGGATGAGGTTGCGAAAAATCATGGAAGAGGAGGGACAGCACAGCGAACACATTGTCATATAAATGGCTTGAGATGCTGATTTGAATGGCGTTTGAACTATCTTTGTACTCTCAATAGTTTTGGTGACATAAAGGCTTAAACTTGGTAAGTACCTTTTGGGCCACCCTGTATTTTAGATGTACGATTTTTACATAACTCCTTTCATATATGTAAGCTTTGTTAAACTGAATAAGTGACAGTATAATACATCAAATTATATGCATTGTTTTAAAATGGTAATCGGGTGAATAATAGCAAGTGACATTGCAAATTTCTTCAGAGTGTGCCCTTTTTTTACAACCAGCACCCTTCTCTTACAAACATCTTTGATCTACCCCTTTAGTATATATATATAATTATATATATATATATATATATATATATATTCCGCAAGGAAAAAGAAAAAATTATTCTAAGGCCTTTCGTATTCAGCAATACACCTCGTCAGGGAATGAAGGGAGAAGGCTAGATGACGAAAATATATACCTATGTACATTAGAACAAAGAAATAAAAAGAGCTTAGCAGAAGGTTAACAAGCGCTGATTAAAGGCAAAAGACATTTTAACAAAATATTGTCAGTTTTATACATTCCCGCACTGTTATTGAAATTATTTTTAAAATGGATGAGTGCACATTTTAAAATATTCCTTTCAGTTATATCTGTGTTTTTTAACGAGCATTTCAGAACTCTCCCACTTAATACCAGTGATGTAGTCGAGACCACCATGGCCGAGACCGAGACCTAAGCACCCGAGACCAAGACCGAGACTGAGACCAGAGAAAATGGTCTCGAGTCCTACATCACTGCTTGATTACATCTCTACATATGGTTAAACGATGCATTAGAATTATTTGCTGTTTTACACACATATTTATGCTGTTTTACCCTAATATCCAAAGTTTTTCCGTTTGACCTATATACATTGAGTTACACTGTGTACATTTGATTGAATACACACAACCAACCGCATTATCCGTCCACTCTTTATAAAGCGAGATTTAACCGTGTTATTATACTTAAAGACTACGTTGATAGTGATACCAATTATTTTAAGTAAGGTCGAAAGATATTTAAAATGTATATGGTAAGGTAGGCTAAGGTAAGGTACTGACGAGGTGTATTGCTGAATACACAAAAGACCTTGGAATAACTTTTTCTTTCTCCTTGTGGGTTTGCATCATTCATTCATTTCACGTGTTTAAGTGTGAAATTCATCCCATATATATATATATATATATGAAAATTATTTCACGAAAGTAACACGTGAAAAATATTTATGATGAATAAAACCACGTGGTTTTATTCATCATATATATATATATATTAGGGTGACAATAAAAATCGAAAGTTGGAGTTTTTTATTGGCCATTTGTTCAATGCTGCTACTACATGAGAAAACAATGTACTGTAAATATTAGGTCATTCAGATAATAATTAAGGGTGTCTCAAGTGAGGTAAATAATTCTCCTTATTCATTAATATTTTTTTTAATTACTTATTACGATTGGAGTACGCCTGCACTTAAACTTTATGAACTAAACTAACGTTTATTTACATTAATTAAAAAAAATATTAATTTATTTTTACTAGGTAATGAACAATTAATTTGTGTTATTAGGAGAATTATTTACCTCACTTGAGACACCCTTAAATATTATCTGAATGCCTAATATTTACAGTACATTGTTTTCTCATGTAGTAGCAGCATTGAACAAATGGCCAATAAAAAACTCCAACTTTCGATTTTTATTGTCACCCTAATATATATATATATATATATATATATATATATATATATATATATATATATTGAGGAGACGTATTTGTTTCATTCTATGAGATCTTAAATTCATCTAAGGGTCTTTAAAATGAAAAGAACTAAACCTAATCAGAATGAACGTGTACAGACCACCGAACACGACAAAAGGTGAATTCCATTTGGCTACAAATGAAATAGGAAACACATTAAATTCACTTCGAGCTCCCGCACCAAATTTATTAATTTGTGGCGACTTTAACTTTCCGTTCATATCATGAAAGTAAAGTGAAGACGGACTCATTACAAAAGCGATATTAGATATTATGAAACTTATGCAATTAAACAGGAAATTTTGACAAATTACATGATGATACCATTAAAAAATAACCCAAACTAATTTTTTTGAGTATAACATTATTGATATAAAACTAAAGTTAGAAACGAGAACACCTAAAATTCATCCTAGAGAGACAAAAGGAGTATTTGAAGGCTTAAATATAAATTCAGAGGAAGTAAATTGAGCAAGTAGAAATGCAGAATTAAAGAAAATAGATTAGGAACTGCTACTACGCTAAAATGAAGAAGAACTACTACGTAAGTAGAAAACAAAACTAAATCTATATTGCTGAAACATGTTTCGAAGCTACAAAAATCCAAACGTAGGAAACGCGACAGAAAAATCGAAATGTTATTAAGACAACGGAAAGAAACTAAAAAATATCCATGCACAGATACAAAAAATGGTCCCAAGGAGACTGAAACGAGAAAAAAAAAACTTCGCGAAATATAATTGAACCTAAATCAAACATTCATACGCAAGGCGAAAGGAAGAAAACAAAGTAGTAGAAAACGTAGAAAAAAATCCAAAATATTTTTACACCTTTGTGAAAGGGAAAATGAAATGTAAAGAAAGTGTTGGTCCGTTAAAAGATGGAGTAAACGAATATACAAATAATACCCCCAAAAAAGAGAGAACTGCTTAAGGAACAATTTAACTCTGTGTTCAGCATCCCTAAGTTCGAGATCAAAATAAAAAATCCAGATAAATTATTTTACACCACTCAAGAATACAGATACGAAACTAATAACTGATTATGAATTCCCGGAGTGCGACTTAATTAAGTCTGTATTACAAATAAGAGAAAACTCAGCATCAGGATCAGACACATGGAGTGTCATGTGTCTGAAGCAATGCAAAAAGAGTGTAGCTAAGCCACTACTTTTACTATGGATAAAATCAGTCAACCCAGGACGAATCCTACTCCCATTAAAGAACGCGAACATTGCTCCCAAAGGAAGTAACAGAGTAATGCCTAAGAACTGTCGCCCAATTGTACTTACCTTCCACCTTAAGGGCAGTGCTGTGCTCGTTACTTTATAAATGTAATGCCGTTATCGTTACCGCTACTACAGGCTAAATGTAACGCCGTTATCGTTACAGTTACCATTTTAAAAAAGTAACGAGTAACGGTACCGTTACTCGTTACCGTTACTTTTAATGAAATGTAAATATATTATATATATGCATAGGTATATTATATTTTTTATATACATAAAATATTATATTATATAAACATTCGCTTGTGCGAGAATGTGTTGGTTTGTATCCACTGGTTAATGCATAGGCTATGAAGTCTGTGCATGCCTTCATTGCGTTGTTATGATTTATAAGGCATAATATTTTCAAAAAAGTGAAACAAAATTACTGCAAGATTTATTACTAGGAATTGCAACATAACAGAGGATGTAGCATACTATTGATACTAATTTACTAATGCTAGAATATACCATGAAAGTTTAGTTTTGCAAAACAATAATACGAAATACTAAAGAAATGAATCAAATGAGTTATTGTGCATAGCAATGATAATTGAAATTTATCTAGGCTATATTTTTGGTCAACCTGGAATTAATTGTAACAGAAATGGTTTCATCGTTATTGACATCCCCAAATATTCAAAAATAACATATTAAAAACTTACCACCATTGGGTGAGGCAATTTTTCAGAAAAATGGAATTTGCATTAACCCCTCACATCCCTAGGTTGGTAGGTCAAAATGACACCATCTTGTATTTTTCGTCCACAGCTAACCTTTAACATTAATATTTTTTCTTCAAATTTTCAGTAATCCTTTCTAGATGGTTAGCAAATATTTTTAGTTGATAAAAAATTGCTCAGTCCATAGGGGGCGCTCCCATCTCATGTTAAAAGACGAAAAACGGAACATCGCGCTGCGTATCGACCGCGATTGTAGGTGTTATTGACCATTGCTCAAGTACTCAAGTAAAATTGACCATTGGACATTATAATCGTAGAAGCTTTGATTAGGTCTTTCAAATGAACCCACCACCACTAGTCTATCCTTCATAGTTTTGAAGATAATATATATTTTCATATTAACGACGTTCACTTGTTTTGATTTCGTTTTTTGGACATAACTCTTGGATAAACTGAGATATTGATCTGAAATTTAGTTTATAGAAAAAATAGCATGCTATGTCAACTCAAATCAATACATAATGATTTCACAGGGATAGGCATTTTTATATAGCCTATGCGTGATGGTGAGTTAGTAAAAATCTGGGTCTGTATTATTTTCGTCACTGTTCTCTGCATTCTCTATGTCCAAAGGGTGCTGACAGTTCAGACAAGAAACGCCTTGGCATTCGCCAAACAAGGCTGAGCATTTCAGTCCATTCTTGAAACACGTACATCTCGCGTTCTGACACTCTACCTCGCAGTTACATCTGAAAAGTTTTAGTAAGCTTTCTGGTGCTGGAGCTTTCGAGGTATAAAGTGGTAGCAGTTTTCCTCTTTTCACAGTCCAACCCCATTCTTCTGGATCAAGATCTTCCAGTCCTCTCCAAACTTGCACTTGGAGGTAAACACGCAATGAATGGAATGATGCAACTGCGGATGTTGGAGGCAAGCTCTCGGGAGACACAACTTTCATACTTGCAGCAACTTTCCGGTAGAATCTTGTGACATGAAGCTTATCAAGCGAGCTTTCTTTTTTTCCGCCATAAACAATAAGCAACAACTTTTCTCCAGCAGTAATAACTTCTTCTCTTATTGATGTGAGTTGTTGAAAACTTGGCTTAAGCGTTGAAAGCTTTCATCTTTCTTTAACTTTTGCAGGGCCACATCTTTACCAATGGAGAACAATCTGGACGTTGTATCACACCCAAGTAAGGCGTGAATAAGCAAGATTGCTTCGCAAATCTTCAATCCTAATTTCGATTTAGCGTAAGTAGTATACCCGCAAAATGTGAGACAGAAATGGATCGATTTGAAAATTTCTCCCCCCCCCTCACCGTTCTTTATGGCGCTCCTCCACCGTCTTTCATGACAGTCCCTCCTTTATGAGGTGTCTTTCATGGTCCTTCAAAAAAAAAAAAAAAAAAAAGGTATCGTCCTCACCTTCCTTCAAAAAAAAAAATCTTCTGTGGGGGGGATCTTTCATAAGACAAACAAGAACAAACATGCAATAGCATACAAACGTTCGAGTACTTCTTACGGAGCGTTCCGGCACGTTCCGCCGTGTTCGTGAACCCGTTAATTTTATCTTTCTAGAAGTGTTCGTGCAAAATACCCATTTCTGGAATACCAGCCTTCTACTAATATATATGTGTATATATTTTATCGATAATAATAGCTGAAACGTAAGACAAATACCAGAGATTCCTCTTATGACGTCCATGAACTCATCGTTTCGGCTTAATATATTAATAACAATACCAGACAAAATTAAATTAAAATAAATACATTCAACTCATAAACAAATCTAGACTTGTTCTAATATTTGTATTATGAAATAAATCCAAAAAACTATTAAATAAATTAATTTTAATTTCATATACCTATCTAATGTAAGGGTAAACTATTATATTTCACTCCATTCGTTAGTAACGTGATAACAATCATCATGAACAACAACACATATATGTATATATATATATATATATATATATATATATATATATATATATATATATATATATATATATATATATAGGGTGGCCACAAAAAAACTTTACTTAATTCAAAGTTCAATAACTGTAACAATTCAAAACTTATGCGATTGAGCTTTGGCACACATTAACAGATGGTTATAATCTATAATTGCTGGAATTTTCAAATATGTAGGTTCTATAGTTTTGTTACAGTGAACAATTTAAAAGCATATGTCTAAAGATAGCATGCCGAAGAAAATGAATTTGAACTTAACAAAATTTACTTAAACAAATGGTCAATGTGACCACCTCCCTGTTGGTAAACTGCCCTCAATCGCTTCTTCCACGAGGAGATGCACTTTCGAACCTCATCTAAGGTGATATCCTCCCATGCTCTACTGATTTTCTCCTTAAGTTCATCTTCGGTGAATTTGTCTTTCTGGCTGCCGTAAACCTTCACCATGAGGGAATCCCATACTGAATAGTCCATCGGATTACAGTCGGGAGACTGAGGCGGCCATTCATCCTTTTTGATGAAATTAGGGGTCTCTTGCTCTAGATGATTTTGGGTCGCTCGGCTTGTATGGGCGGGTGCCCCATCTTGCTGGAAAATGTAGGCCTCATCAGGATACAGCTGACGACAATCAGGAAGTAACCCATTATCTAACAGGTTGATGTAGCGCTCAGAGTTAACTTTAGTTTCGTTTGTGGCAATAAAATGAATTCGTGTTTTCCCCTTCCATGAAATTCCCGCCGATACCATTACTTTTCTGCTGAATCGTGAGGTTTCATGATAAAGCCTGGAGGGAGGGATGTCCTTTTTCCTTGAACCATAAACCCTGTCATTTTGCCTGTTTTTGGCCACCTCCAACGTGAAATCCTTTTCGTCTGTAAACACAACTTTTTGCACGTCTTCAGCTGAGTAGCGTTCTTATAGGGATTTACAGCGGGTCTTTCTACGCTGTCTTACATTCTGATCACGCCGAGAAACTCGAATTCTCTTGTAGGCCTTCAATTTCAAACGTTTTACAATCCCTTGTACAGAGGAGCGAGAAATCCCAAGGTCGTACGCAATCTGTCTCTGGGAGCGATGAGTTCCTGGTGTATTCTCCTGGGATTGAATCAGTTCCTCCACGGCAGCCTTATTTTCTTCTGTTGAAACACTTTTGGGCCTGCCGCTGCCGGGTTTTCTAGCTGTTGATCCAGTATCCTTTATCTTTCTTATTAAGTTATAAACACTTTGACGAGTCCAGTTCTTTGCGGGGAATTCTCGAACAATCCTATTTCCATTCCAACCTTTTTCCTTGACACATGCTTCTATGATGGCTTTATCACTTTTACTTAACGTCATGGTGGCGGGGTTTTAGCGGAAAAATAAAAGAAATCAAATTCACATTAGGTTTAGCCTACGCCAGCGCGCGTGTCATACTCCGCTACATTAGGTTTAACCTACGCTAGCGCACGTACGTGTCAGATGCACACCAGGCATGCTATTTTTAGACATATGCTTTTAAATTGTTCACTGCAACAAAACTATAGAACCAAAGCTGGGCACAAACCGTTAATCCGTTAATCGTTAATTAACGAAGTTAACTTTTTCGTTAACGATTTAACTTTTAAGTTAACTTTGAAAATCATTATCGGACTAATTAACTTCCGTTAACTCAAGTCCGTTAACCCAAAAAATTCATAAATAAACGTTTAAAAGTTTCTATTATTTTCAGTGCTGAGCAGGTGCGCAATTAATCCGCCACTGTTAATAGTGATGAACGAATTTCCATTTCCGCAGTGCAAAATCAAGCGATATATTTGTTTCCGTCGCCACAATTTGTGTCTTACCAAATATGGTAGTTATTTATGGCATTGGTTTGAGCAAAACATGGTCGACTGTAAAATCAGGCGGAAAGATTTGCCATTTGAGTTGAATGTTTCAACTTCTTTCAAGAAATATCACGAGCATTTTAAGGCACTTTCAATAATATATATGTAACAATTACAACAAATAACTACATTCGTTTCATTTGCAGTCTGTCTCTTGCGCAACATGTTTGTGCTAGTGAATATTTAAAAATAATCGTTGTCAAGTAAGTTATGTATATTTATAATATGTCTGTGAGTACCTTATTAGTAGTCTCCTTGATACATTTCAAGAACCATAAAACTGATCAGGTAAGATTTCAATTCTCATGTCACTTTGATGACATAAATTAAGTCAATTGATGTCTTACAATGGGAGCGTTTTCACCTTAACCCTTTATGTCCTGGCGGTACTTCTAGGTACCACATCTTTAAAATCTCCATAATTATTTTTCTACCCGGTTGATCCTGCCGGTACTTTCAAGTCCCAATGTGAATTAGTTTCTTTATGAGATAATAGATGGCGTTGAGAAGTAAATGTGAGCGTGTGGCGCCAGAGGCTGTTTACGCTTTAGTATCTCTGCCATCCCCTCCAGTGCTGCAGTGGAGCGTTTGTTCTCTATGGGCAAGGACATCCTGAGGGCCAAGAGATCATCCCTGTCTGATGAAAACTTTGATATGCTAATTTTCATGAAGGGCAACATGCATCTCATGGACAAAATGGAGAACGAGAAGAAGAGGGAAAATTAAATTATATATATATTGTGTTTTTCATTTTTTTTATAATAAAAGTTAACGTTAACGGTTTATCGGTAACTCCCGTTACATGTTTAACGAATTAACGGATTAACGGTTAACGAAGTTAACTTTTTGGTTAACGGATTAGCGGTTAACGAAGTTAACTTTTTGGTTAACGGTGCCCACCACTGTATAGAACCTACATATTTGAAAATTCCAGCAATTATAGATTATATGCATCTGTTAATGTGTGCAAAATCTCAATCGCATAAGTTTTGAATTGTTGCAGTTATTAAACTTTCAATTAAGTAAAGTTTTTTTGTGGCCACCCGATATATATATATATATATATATATATATATAAACTTAATATAGAATAGAATAACCTTTATTAGTAATAACAAAATAAATAATTTTTTTCAATTTACGACATGAACAATTGTGAAGCTTGATTATTTATTTAATTTAATTTGGCTCCTAAGCTTCAGGCTTTACTGGGCTCTTATTAAAAATAAGCAGCTAGTTATATAAGTAAGTAGATAAGTATTATTAATAGTTAAAACATGTGTTACAGTATTAAACAATATTAATGGCCAATATTAAACAATATTAATGGACATTAATCCTAGATTTTTGCTAGTAAGCCATTATTAATAGGGATTTCAACTTGGCTTTAAACAACTTTACATTAGTAGTATAGCCGCAAAAGGTTAGAGTGCAGGAATGTTGCAATTTATTACGTAATGTTGCAATGTTGCAAATGGGTGGGGTGTTGCAAAGGGGGTGGGGGTGATATGCAACATGTTGCAAGGGGGGTGCAAAAAATCCCTGCAAAGGGGGTGGGGGATGCTGCAGGTGCGAAACTTGGAGGCGGCGTTATCCCCCAAGAGAAAGGAGGAGGAGAGAAAGGAGGAGAGGTGTTCACCTGGCAGGAGCCAAGTGCATATTAAGACTTCAGCCGAGTAGGCGTTGTCTTATAGGCTCTTAATCAGCCAGTTGGCTTAGAAGGAGCCAAGGGGGGAGGGTACACCTGAAGGGGGGAGAGAGAGAAAGAGAGAGTATCGGCCTTTGTTGCCGATTGCAATGGCTTGGAGGCGGAGTTCTCCCCCAAGCTATTTTCGTATACCTAACCTAAGAGGCCTCTAAGGGGTTTTCCCAAAGGGCCAGAAAGAGAAAGGACCAGAGGTCCTTGCTCGGCTGGGAGCCGAACTTGAATGACTCCGTCATCAGCTTCTCACTCTTTTATAGACCTCTAATCCGGTTGAGTTGCCAGATAGCGCCATGTATTCAATAGAAGGCTGAGTTGCCAGATAGCAATATGTAAAACCATATATTAATCAAAATACCACAATATATTTATATGATGGTAGTTAATCAATACAAAATTTCTTTTAATTGTTGGAATTAAGAAGATTCATCTGTTTATTAAATAAATAATTTAAACACACGCTCTTTATACAATAAATCACTTAATTCCTATTTTATTATAAATACCACAATTGAATAACAGTGGGAAAAACGAAAGGAAAAGAAACCTTGCAAAGATTGGTGAAAATAAACCAAAACACACGCTCGTCCATTCCCCCCAATCTCCTCACCCCATCTGTGTTTATATATATATATATATATATATATATGTAAAAATGAAATTAATAATCATATTCATTTTTACATAAGAACCAAAATCGCT
This sequence comes from Bathynomus jamesi, assembly GCA_023014485.1. Classification (NCBI taxonomy): domain Eukaryota; kingdom Metazoa; phylum Arthropoda; class Malacostraca; order Isopoda; family Cirolanidae; genus Bathynomus; species Bathynomus jamesi. The sequence goes on along the minus strand of JAJOZX010000624.1, from coordinate 834,658 downwards.
TAACGCGAGTTTGGATAATGATTTTACTTGTGGCTTCCTATTCTTGATCGTGTCAAAACCCTACGATCTACCATACCTATGGTTTAGTCGTATCCATTTTTATTTGTTATAGAAGTTATTAATAAATTATGATTGTCTTGCATCTCACCCTCGTCCCTAGATTATGCATACACATTGCATATAACTCTTTGCCTCTAATTCGTTCTTGTAAATCTTCCTAATAATGATTTGTATTATACGTACAAAATTTAATAACTATGACGTCATAAAGTAACTTAATTCTCTTCACGTTTTCCATACCTTGAACACTGAATCACGTGTTTAGTATTTGGACATCTTCCGTATTGAATGTATGGTAAATTCCTTAATAATAATAATAATAATATAATATAATAATAATAATAATAAAAAGAAACCATTCTCTATACATCATTAGTTATGTTGCTTCCTACCTATTGTCTACTGATACCTATCAACCTATCAGTCCATATTTTACGCGTCTATATTACGCACACAACCTATTCTGTTACTTACATGTAAAATACGTCCACATGTATTTTTTTCTTTTAAGTGCGTTCACCCTCAACTCTCATTAGGCTTACAGTAGTTAAATGCTCAAATTCGCGAATCAGCAGAACCGAACGTTTCTAAGATAAACAACATCTTTCGCTTTGATCCAAATCTATAACATATAATGTAATATAACATATTATGTATATAAATTATCTTGTCATGTCTCATGTACTTGTGTTGTACTAATAACCATATATAATAACCATATATAATCTGACCATATAATCTGACTATAATCTAACCATATATATATATAAAAACACTGTAAAAATGGTAACGACGTAATGTACTTCAATGAAACTATAATTGAATGTAATGACTTTATATATAATGTAAGAATGTACTTTAATCGAACTGTAAGGGACAATCATAAGCGAATGGGAAGTAATCCATAATCGCAATCATAATTGTAATAAACCCAAACAAAAATGATATCGCCTTCAGAAATGAAGACGTGACAAAAAAAATAAGATGTTTTTATTTTTATTTATTTTTTTTTATTATTTTTATTTGGAAACTTTCAAACACCTGATCGTGTTTAAAAGGGGGGAAACTTAACCTCCAACTGCCATCCCCCAACATTCAGGCATATTTTATACATGTATTTGTAAAATGAAGAAGACTTGATTACGAGACGCTGCCTTGGGGACTGCTAAGAGACTCCCCTGGTTAGCAGCCTCGCTGCGGGGAGGGAGGTCGAACCTCTACCCCTGTAAATTCAGAGCAGTACCTGTATATTTTTAAGAAGTAAATTACAGTAAGAGAAACTTTTTATTTTTCCCCCGACTTGGGCTATCGTCAGAGGAACTTAGTAAAGTCGAAAAGTATAAAGTATCAGAGAAAGAATTAGAAAATTATAGAAGAAATATCCGTTGCTTGCCTCCCTAACTAGAACCCCCTTCGAATCCGAACCGACAAAGGGCCATAAAGGGGGGGTTTAACATATATATATATATATATATATATATATGTGTGTGTGTGTATATATATATAATATATATATATATAGAATCATAATAACCGTGTCTATTTAATTTTGTCATTCCTTATATATATATATATATATTTATATATAAATGGATTTTCACCTTAAAGTGAATTAAAACATTAACTTTATTACTTAATTCCTATTTTTATTATAAATATCACAATTGAATAACAGTGGGAAAGGAAAAGAAACCTTGCGAAGATTGGTGAAAATTAACCAAAACACACGGTCGTCCATTCCCCCCAATCTCCTCACCCCATCTGTACATATCATGTGAATGAAAAAAAAAAAAAAATGCCAAACGTATATTTTGTCATTCCTTATATATATATATATATATATATATATATATATATATATATATATATAATTGAATTTCACCTTAAAGTGAATTAAAACATTAACTTTATTACTTAATTCCTATTTTTATTATAAATATCACAATTGAATAACAGTGGGAAAAACGAAAGGAAAAGAAACCTTGCGAAGATTGGTGAAAATAAACCAAAACACACAGTCGTATTCTCAAATCTATACACACACACACACACACACACACGCACACGCACACGAGGAATCGTTTCCCCGACTCGAATCACACCTGTTTGCCCAGAGGCCTTTTTGAAATGACCATAATCTGACCTTTCTTCCAGTCTACTCGAGCAAAATCTCTCTTCACTCCGATTCTTAGATATACACACAATTATATTAAATAATAATCAGCGAAAGAAATAAGGTGGGCAAACCTGAAAGTACTAATAATTATATATATATATATATATATATATATATATATATATATATATAAAGCACACCGGACAAAAAATTAGTCACCCCTCTCAGAATGTACCTAATAACGTGTGACGGCGCCTCTGGCCTTGATAACCGCACGAATCCGGCGAGTTTAGTATGCGGAGGTACGCCTGCTGGTTCAAATTCATCGTCACTGGAACGAGAGGGCCCATTTCGTGGTACGAAAAACATCCCCAGAACATCACGAAACCACCTCCAGCCTGAACAACACCTTCGACGTATTCTGGATTAAAGGCTTCATTGGACCTGCGATGTACTCGTCGCCTCCCATCATTGGAGAACAAACAAAAACGGGACTCATCGGACCACATTACACGTTTCCAATCTGCCGCAGTCCAGTTTTTGTGCCTCTGAGCCCATTTATAACGTGCCAATTTGTGACCTGCTGTTAACAGCGGCCTCTTCCGTGGTACCCTGCTCCATATGTCCATCGCATGCAGTTCTCGTCGCAATGTCCGTTCGGAAATTGGTCGCTGGAGAACCTCATTGGTTTCTTGGAGCAATTGTTCTCTGGTTTGAAAACGATTTGCAGTTACTAGACGAGAAACATGGCGGCGGTCCCTATTGTCGAGAATTGTTTTCCGGCCACAGTTACGCCGTCGATTTTCAGTTGATTGCGAACTACACCACTCTTTGTAAACTCGCTGGACAGTACGCGTTGACACACCAACAAATTGGGCTGTCCGTGGGCTCTGCCAAACACGATAGCTCCTTTTTGCCACTGAGTAACGTCTGCCTCACGACCCATTTTGCAGACTATATCCAACACACACTTTGTTCTTCACCACCTCACGAAACAGATCTGATCCTGTGTGCTACGTCACCGCTACTTGTCACTTACCAATGCTACATCAGCGCCCTCTGTGTGACCTTGAACTTCCTACTATCGGTGCTATTAGGGGTGACTAATTTTTTGTCCGGTGTGCTATATATATATATTATATATATATATATATATATATATATATATATGGTGGTACAAATTACAGTAGTAATAATAATTAACTCTTCTCGCCGAATTGGAAAAGCTTTTCACTCCGCCTTAGACCCACAGTTTAACGTGGAAACCGAATGCTCTTTTCTGGCAAACCTGAAAGTACTAATAATATATATATATATATATATATATATATATAGAAAGAAAGAGAGAGAGAGTTTTGTTCATTCTTTTAAAATAAATAAAGGAATGGATATATATATATATATATATATATAGGGTGGTACAAATTACAGTAGTAATAATAATTAACTCTTTCTCGCCGAATTGGAAAAGCTTTTCACTCCGCCTTAGACCCAGCGAGTGCGGAACGCCGATATGCTTGTATCTTTTGCCAGCAAATTCCATTCACGTAACCTGGAGCCCAATAATTCCGCTTTCTTTTCGGAAGGTCCAAATCTCTCACGAGATCATTCAACATAACCTGCGTTATCATACGTTGTTTATTTGATTCAGGTTGCTGAAGGTCTGTATCTTTAGTGTCATCAATTTCCATTGGTTCAACTTCAGACTCTTCATCCAGTGTCCATGACTTTGGGGGAGTTGGAATTGGGTTATCATCGTCATGTAGTACTGGTCTCATGGCAGATGCAAGATTTGGGTATTGAATTTTATGTTTATTTTTGGCAGAGAATCCTGAAACGTTAGTCATACAAAAATAGCAATCCGTTAGGTGATCCTTGGGCTCTCTCCAAATCATTGGTATGGCAAATGGCATAGATTTGCGGGTACCTTTAATCCAACCCCTAAGAGTGACGGCACAGGAAATGCATGAGATATGAGGTGCCCAGGATTTGTCTTGGTCGCCTACCTTACATCCAAAATAAAGTTCGTAAGCCTTCTTCACGAGTGGGGTCATCGTCTTCCTCTGTGCCATTATGGTCAGTTCTCCACATACGTAGCAAAATGTATCTCTGGGATTAATACAGTTTCGATTCATGCTGGCGGAAAATTATTGAAATCACGGAAAACTTTTTGGAATGAAAAACCAATTTTTTCTACTATGAAAAATTTTAAAATTTGAGCAAAACTTGAAAAAAATTCTTTCTTTTTATTAAAAATCTGTTTGTTTAAATAGCTATATTTTTTAATGCAAAAAATACTATTAAATATAGTTAACCTGGAAAAAAAGAAAGTAAAATTAAATTAGTACACTTAATTTTAACTAATATTTTGGGAAAACTCTGAGTAAATGGAAATATTATTTTCTCGAAAACTATGGGTGATAGAAAAATTCTGAAACCATATTTGGAATCAGCATCAAAAGTTCTATAAGAAACACCAAATAGTTTTCAAGAAACAAAAATGTTGTTCCCTAGTGTAATTAACTCTTTCTCGCCGAATTGGAAAGGTTTTCACTCCGCCTTAGACCCACAGTTTAACGTGGAAACCGAATGCTCTTTTCTTTTTTAAAAATATAATTAGGATATATTTATAATTTCTTTATTATAAAATCCTCTCGATTACATTAGTGACTAATGATCCGGGAATAGTGGGGGAAAAATATTGACATGGTAAAGACAGCAAGGGGTAATACGAGCATTAAATCTATTGGAGAAAATATAAAGATGCCATTACTCGTCCGGACCCGTTATAGCGGTGTTACGATTGGTACACAAACTTATCATAGCTCCACCCAGCTACACTGGCAACCAATCACTACGAACATCTGGCCTTAATCTTTTGGGGCGGAGCTTGGCGATTGTGCATATAAAAGGAAATATTTTTCAGTTTGGAGTAACAGTAGCTATTTTCGCGTCAGTGAATAATCATTCCCTCTGCCAGTGCATTCCCTCCACCATGGACCACGAACTGTACGCTTTTCCGGATTTGTATGAAGAAGGTGACACTGCAGCATTAACTGCAATTAATCTTTTTAACGCGATTGACCGTGATGAATTATTTCCAACGCAAACCGTTGAAGATATTTGCAGTGACGCTCCTTACAATCCGACGCAAGGGACTACCATAGAAATGTAAGTGTCTATAATTTATTCACAAGAAACATGATTTTATATATATGGAGGGTTGTAGTATCTCGTCAAATACTTCATTTAGATACTCACCATTATGCTAAAATCGAAATTTTTATGGCAATCGTTTTAAATGTTATTGGATTTACCTCTTAAATGAGTTTCGAACCAAAGATATCTTCACATAATGGGGTCTGTCTGTATACTCTGTATATGTTTTTATTAAAAAAGAATGAACATTATTCCTTTAAGGTCCGATGAGGATTTGACACGTGTTATACAATCTTTTGAAGAATCTCGTGTCATGAATACGGAGGATATACTGATCAGTCAGCATAATGAATGTCACACCGAAATAATGTAAGTGTTTTTCGATCTTTTTGGGGTAAGAAGACAATATATTTTCATAAATTTATTAAATGAAAGAAATCAGTACAATAACCATCTTAAACTACAGAATATACCGTTACAAATATACACACACGAACAAAAACATTATACTATACAACGAGTACGTACAATTGGAAAACGGATTTTTATCTGTCTGCATACCATTTCATCGTTTCGGCGAGTGTGACACGGGTCAAATAAATTTAAAAAATTTATAAATTCTTTATCACATGACATATGCATGAGAAATGAGACGCAGTACATTCCGCAAGCATTACTAAAATATCCTTGTATACGAAACGGGTTCCATACAACTTCGGGAATATGTAACTGAGCGAGAAATTTTACAATAATAGGGTCACTCCAGGGTTGAGTACCGAGTGAATCAAAATAGTACAGGCGCTGTCTATTTTTAAAATAGACAGCGATCCAATGAATCCCTTCATTACCGATGACATCTGTGTTCACAATAAGACTACCGCATTCTCGCGTACTTGGCAAACTCAATGTTTCATTCTTCGCAAACACGCCGATAAATTTGGAACGTGTGACTCGTTCACTATTCATTACTTTCTGAAGTGTATTAGCATCCATTTTAAAAGTCAGTGATAACGCTCCTAAATCTATCTACTTCTATTAGGGCTTGCGATTCGAGATATACTAGTACACTAATAGGCGCGTCTATAGGCTTGGCGAATTCCAGCCTCACTGAGATGTTTCCGCTCTGCTGTGGGCTTAAATGCGTATTTACGCTAGCAGATAAGTCAGGTGTAATGTCAAACGGATAAAGGTTAAATTGATCAATGAATTCTTCCTGCGTTACCCCATTACCAAGCTCATCACAATCACCTGCAATATGGGTCAGATTACTATAGGCTCTGGCAAAGAGGTAACACAGCGTCTGATGAATAGTCCGTACCCATTGTTCCACCCAAAGCAGTGCCATTAACGTATAGAGTTATATTTTTAAGTCCGAAATTCTCGAATTTAAAGGCACTCTTTTTATATTTTCCATTCACCGAAGCATGGTCCTGCATTCCGATTAATATCCTTTTAGGAAGATTTCCCAGGGCAATGTTTTCTATCTGCTTCGATGCCAACCCTGCAGGAACCGTATATAGTTTGATTTGTACTCTGTTAATAGGATATTTCACTGTAGCGTTTAGTAAATTTTTCTCAATTTCTAGTTGTTTTGGTGAACTTAATTTCACTCGCCGTACGCGGAGGTATGTGTCCATAATGTGAACCACAACGGGCTTTGCACCCTCTTCTTGATCAGCATCCAGATTTAAGCAGATCTCAGGACTCGTGCGGGTGAGCTTTATTTTCATATCCACCCCGTTGACAAGCAACTTCTCCTGGAAAGTGAAATCTGTGTGCAGCCGTCCAAAACACTCGTATATTTTCTTTTTAGAATTTTTAAATTTGTCCTTTATACTACTTTCATCTTTAGTTTGATAATATCCCTCGGCACTTAAAAAGGTAGCCTTCGCTTCTTTGGAAAAGTTGAGGACATTTTCCAGATAGGCTCGTAGATGATAGTACCCCGTGCCTGCCGATATGTTGGTCTGATTTAAATATACGTCACACTGGTTGAATATGGAGTGCAGAAAGTTTGTTTCAGGGTATACAGCATATTTGTCATCGCAGACCGTTCCATCAGAATGGGCTATACGTAGCTTAGCGTACATGTGCACACAGCTTGGATCAAAAAAGTAAGGGCCTGAGCTGGGTATCACGAATTCTATAGGTGCACTCGGGGAACTAATTGTGTTTAAAGGGTTAATTGTAATAAAATCACTGTGCTCAATAGAAACTTGAGTTGGAGGCAGCTCAAAAAGGGACAGCTCCGATTTACAGCATTGTGAACTACATGGGTGGATGAAGCGTGCCATGGCGAGTTAGAAATAGTGCCTCCTCTCTCGACAAGTAGTAAACAAACTATGATTCATGAGATCAATGTCCTTAGCTTATATCAGTCAAAAAAGTGGTCAACCATAGGTTTCATTCGCTTACAGCACTTTTTTGATATCCTTTTACGTTTAATACCACGTGACCCCTTCTTCCGGGCAGCCCTCTTCTTCTTCCCGCCACCACGCATTTTTCTCTTTGCATCTTTGATGATTTCGTCCCGTGTACGCTTTAAATTTTTTTAGAGCTTCTTTAGGTTTAGCCCCGGCCAATATGTCTTCTGCAGTGTTAAGACCTGATTGTAGCGCTTTCCTTCCGAGGTATCTGGCACCCCTCTTCAGCAAAGGAACAGCCGTACGTAGTATGGATGAAAAAATGGATCCAAGTCCACTACCGCGCTGGTATCTCACCCCTCGATAGACGGTGAAAGGCTTTCTATCCATTATAACTCAGTGCGTCGAAAGTGTAGCTTCACTGTTAAGCTCCCGTTACCGAATGGGAAGTTTTCACCCTCAATCGTTCTTATATATATTGAGATATTGGTTATTAAATTAGTTGCGACATTCACATAATGGGGTCTGTCATATGTAATACTCAAACTCCTTCCTCTATGGTTGGGGATGTGAGCAATGCGCAGCAGGCGTGCCTGGGTATCCCCAACAAACTGGTGCTCCACTATATTACTGTAAATATAGCACATGTCTGGGGACCTTTCAGCCAATTTCTCCATCTTCAATTGATACATTAATCTGGACAAGTCATGCTGTGTCTCGTGAAATGTGTCTCTTTGGAAGGCTGCGCTATATCGGCCATTGGTTAGAATTTTGAACATTCTATGGTCTTTAATACGTCTGTTAGTCTTTGATTTTAGGATTAGTGTATGTGCAGGGTTTCCTTTGTTTACGATTTCGTATACTAAATCATTCGTAAGGTTTGAGTTTCTTAAACTTACGTTTAAGTCTCACAACATCCTCGACCGAACCATATTGACCCGGTCCTAGTCTTACTTCTGTACTGTAATACCGTGCAACCTTAGTCCGAGCGATACGTATAGTTTCATCCATAGCTACCCCAGCTTTTTCACACTCGTCAATGTCTCTAAGAATCGTAAAAACGGTTTCTTTATGTTCAATATTTAAAAAGATGGTGTCCAGCTGAATTTCGCATATCCCCACCTCATACGAATCACGACCCAATTCAATGTGCCCGTGGAGTTCTGTTACAAAGTTGGCTAGTGTGTTGTTAGGGTGTACAGACAGGGACGAGGAGGACGGGAGTGTGACGTAGAAATGGTTAGGAGCCATGTTGCATACTATTTAAGCTTCATTATTGCATCAGCTTTTATATAGGTGTTGAAGCTTTCTGGGTACCCTAGCCATTTCACCAGGTACATTTTTCTCTTTCCTGAACCTTTGCTTCCTAAAATTTTCTCAATTTTAAACATTTTTTCCTAAATTAAACTCAACTTTCTGCAATTCCTCGCGGTACCTCTTTCTAAAACTTCGTTAGGTGTTGTCCCAATCGTGCGATGGTGTGAGCGGTTGTAGGATGATGCCAATGATTCCAGAATGTCTAGAAATCTGTATGTGTTTTTATGTGTAAAATAGCGGTGCATGCGTTCCTTTATGGTGCGCTGAACTCTTTCAGCTAAAGAAGCCTTATGTATAGAATTGGTTGTGTAATAGCTGATATTAAACTCTGTCAACATGTTCTGAAAAGCAAGGCCTATAAATTCCTTCCCCATATCCGTACAAAAATAGCCAGGAACCCTGTTTTCTTTTAACATTAGCGTTTTGGTGGCTTTAGCAACTGTTTCAGGTGATTTATTTTTCAGAGGAACTAGCCACAGATATCTAGAGAATACGTCTATTATGAATAGAATGTAGCGGTAACCATCGTTATACACAGAATATCTTTGCATGTCTGTTAAATCTGCTTGCCAAATAGAATCAATCGAGGAAGCCGTTGTCTTGGCTGTTTTAAACCTTTTTCTGACAGGCTTATGAAGCGTATAAGCGTCCTGCTCCCTCAAAAATCTTTCAACATCTTTTTTCCCTACTCCGTAAACACATATGTACAGTCTATCTACGCTGCCTAAGAGGATGGGTTAGAAATGTCATAATAGCGTTTAGTTAATACGTTAGCCATTTGCGTATTTTAGAGGCACGTGGGTAGGGTTGACCGTTGTTTAACCTCTTCTTTCTCCTCTTCAAAGGTGTTACCGCCGGGGGTGATCTTCAATTGTGTCACATGCGTTGCATGTTCCAAGTCTTTTAACCTGTTCAGATTTCCTATCAACGTTTTAGGGACATTTATTTGTTGTAGTCTTGCTTTAATATGCTTCCATCCGGATGGTGATGGCCTATCCCACTTTCTCACCAGATCATGGACAATGTCTACGATATTCGATCCCTGTACCTTTGATCCTTCCACAATGATCTCGCCTGTATCGGTCTATTGTATGGCTGGATTTTCATTCAATAGATTATAAAGACTTAAGCCTTTACTCCTCAATGTATGTGGGAGGGTGCTTTTTAATACATGCTCGATATGTTGTGTGGCTAATCCCTTAATTTTTGGTTGGTCAGCTGTATCGTCGGGCACAGATCCTATGTCGCCATGTCCATCGTCCCCCGTGCTGTGCCTAATAACCACAGGAATCTCTGTAGGGTTCTTATAATTTTCGTACTCGTGAAGAAATTTCTGCAGAGCTTCTTGGTATAAGATTCTTTTCTCATCAGGTGTTTTTTCACTGTTTAATAGGGCTAGCAATTCGCTTTCCATTCTTTTAAGTCTGCTTTTACGGGGATCTAGATCCGTGTCTGGATTCCTTTGCAGTGAAGCGTACACCTCGTGGGGAATCACTACCACTTTCTTCATTATATTAATCTAGTCAGTAAAGGACCCAAAACTGAAAATAAGATGGGGAGAAATGACCCTCCTGTTTGTACAATAATTCGTTTTTTCTTCGCTACAGTTTGACTTTTACGAGCGAGTGCACGTATTATGTTCTTGTAACGGCGTAGGCGAGCCTTCTGAGGGGTTTTCATTGATACATTGCAATTTATAACGTTAAGACAGATTTCACAGATGCATTTTAAAAAGTCGGCGTCGATATTTTTAATAAGCATCTGCTGCATTGCCCGGGGCAGTCGATGATAGATTTTTATTAATTCACGGTATTTCTTTAGTCTCTTTGTCATTCTGGAATATACACCGTTTCAGGCTCGTTTGGAAATATATTCGTTCGTAGAAGCACTCTAAACGTGTTTCGCGGATGAAGGTCGCAAAGCAAATATCCGTAACGCGTGCTTGTAGCTTCTTTATAAACTTCCAAAAACTCCTTACGCTGATTCGGAAACATTTGATTGGCTAATACCCCAATTTGTGATACATCTCTACGTTGTGCGAATAAGACTAGATATTGCGTATTTAACGACACATCGCGCATGTATCTATTTTTGAAAAATAGATTCTGATTGATGAAGAACACGCTTATGTTAAGATGGTGGGAGAATACTGTAAATGTCTTGGCAAACGTTTTATCCATCTCCAACATGAGATCGTCAATTTCAATGACTGTATGTTCATTTCCCTTTACGAATTAACGTCATATACGCCTTTGTGGAACAAAATATCATCTTGGTACTCGTTGAACACTGATTGATACGTCGAATAGCACCATATAACTTTATGCACAAATTTCGAGAACATCTCTCCCTTTTCTTTAATGATTTTAAGCATAAACACAGTTTTACCACATCCTGTAGGTCCAGATATAATACATGTGGATGGGCTCGTGAATCTGAATTTTTCTACAGAGTCCATTTCTAACACGTCACACTCATAAGTGGATCATTTACAAAATATTACAAATTTTGAGTGCTGTTCCTTATATTTTGTTTTCTTCTCCCACAGAACCGTGAATGACGATGAGGTACAGCACCCCATCATTGACATTACGGATGACCTCGACGACAGTGTAGTTGTGATCTCCTCCCCTGCCAACGAACCCTCACCAGCGATACCGGTAGCACGTCCAAAGCGGAGGTATGATGAAGAGAACCCCACGTCAGGTATAAAGCGACCGAAATACGCGCCTGTTGCACCAGTAATAGATCCCCAACCCTCAACCTCTTACGCAACTATCCCCCCAGCAGCACCTCCCGCTAATATATCCCCTTATTCATCCGCCACATTTGCCCCCCGTTCTGTTAAGTCTACAATAATAGATCCCCAACCCTCAACCTCCTACGCAACAGGCCCCCCAGCAGCACCTTCCCCTAATATATCCCCTAATTCATCCGCCACTGTTGCCCCCCGTTCTGTTGAGGATGATATAACGTTTGAGTTGGTGCGCTCCGCAGCCCTCACCCCAGCTTTGACTAGAAATCGGTATAGAGTCAGGGTCGACCCTAGAGCCATGTATAGCAATGGAATTGAGCGCGGGCTACGCCGGGTTGTACAGCGTATTGTAGAGTTTGCTCTTCAGAATCGCGACGAGCGTGAAGTCAGGACGAGTCTGTCCTTTGGATTCGGGTGAGATGACGGTGATGTAGATGATTATTGGGTGGTAGTGCCATTTAGATGTTTGGCGGCTGAAGATGTAGAATATATATTAGGACGTATAATGCAAGCCGCCCAAAGTAGTATAGCCTTTAATATGGACAACTTCACGGTAAATATTGATCGTGTATTCCGTGTTGCGGGTCATAGTGCCATACCGTATACTCTTAACTTCAATTCTCCGATTATTTACCGAAAGCATATAAACGTCGATCGTGGTTGCGGCTTTATAGCAGTACTCTTAGCACGTATGTTTACTGTACAAAATACACAGGCCCCAAAAATTTGGTTGCCTACGGTCGTGGAGCGTGCCCGTAAACTAGCTGTAGACTGTGAACTTGAATTTGACTGTAATATGGGTCCTGAAGAGTTGAGAAGGGTAGAACAGGAAATGAATGTCCGTATAGTTGTATTTGGGTTGGATGATCGTCGTAGGACTGTGTATGTTTTTAAAAGCTGTGTGAGAGATCGTACAAGACCCCTACTTATTTTAGGATTGTCAGGGACAACGTATCTCCCCATCCGTAATATAAGGTGGCTTTACGCGAGTTATGACAAAAGTCGAAAATATGGGAAACATCATGATTTGTGTAAGGGGTGCCTCGAGTTTGCGGATGATATAGGGAGACATTGTAAAGAATGTCACATGGTATGTGAACAGTGTAAAAGCACCAAATGTGAAAGCCGTGTAGTTGAAGCTGAGAAGAGAGACTGTGATGTGTGTAGACGCACATTTTTCAATAATAGCTGTTTTGATTTCCATAAATCAATTGGCACGTGCAGGAAAATGAGAATCTGTGAATGTGGTATGTTTCACACAATGGATAATTGGGGGAAATTTAAGCACAAGTGTGACGAAATTCACTGTCCTACATGCCAGGAGGAATATAAGGCGGATGGAGTAAAGCATGTATGTTATATGAAAGATGCTAAGCCTAAAAATAACCCTTGTATAACTGTATACTACGATATAGAAACATATACCAACGCTGAAACCAAAGAGGTAATTCCACATTTACTTGTGAGCCAGACCATCTGTGATGAGTGTATGGGGATCGAATGTGACGAGTGCCCCAAATGCGGTAAACGGACAAACGTTTTTAAAACGAATGTCCGCGATAGTCCTGTGAAACTATTTGTGTCCTATATTGTCAAGTTAGCCGACAAGTTAAAAAAAATGACTGTGTATATTCTCGCCCATAACGGGGCAAAGTTTGACACGCAGTTCCTTTATAAGGAGTTGCTTGAACACGAATCCTCTGAGATTTACAGGTGATCCATTGAAAAGAGGCAACAAATTAATACAGATGCAAATAAGAGGTAATGTACAATTTAAAGACACTTTATTATTCACACCTTGTAAATTCAAAGCTACCCAAGGTGATGGGAGTAGCAGCTGAAGTTTCCAAAGGATACTTCCCTTACACTTTCCTCACCAGCGAGACTTTAAACTACGTAGGCCCACCACCACCCAAACATTATTTTAACTATGACTGTATGAGTGTAGATGAACGTGAAGACTTTGATCGATACTACAACAGTTTTAATGAAAGTAACCCTTATAATATACCTGATGAATGTGAGCGTTATTGCGTGAATGATGTGCGCGTGCTTAGAGTATGTTTCCAGGCCTTTAGAAGGATGTACATAGGCCGTTTCAAATGCGATCCGCTGCAAGTCACAACCACCATCGCGTCATTGTTTTACGGTGTTCAAGAATAACTTCATGCCTAAAGACACCTTAGCCATTATTCACCGAAACAACCCCCGCAGTTACGGACACAAGGCTATTTACTGGCTCATACACCTACAGCAACAGACAGGTGTATACATAAAGCACGCCCGCAACACGGGTGAAGGACCCATTAAGATTAATGAACGTGTTTTTTGGGTTGATGGGTTAAGTGAAAACCGTGTCACTGGTGTGAAGACTGTGTACTCCTTTAACGGATGCTGGTGGCATGGATGCCCCCGTCCTGAGTGCGGAATCACCGGAGATATCCACGGTAGATCTCCTGCCGACTGTCTTGCATGGACCCGCACCCGCGATCAACTTATAGGATCACAGTTCACTCACAAAGTCTTGTGGGAGCATGAATATGATGCACGGATGGAGACAGACGAGGTGTACTGTGAGGAAATAAACACGATCAAGCGTTCAATGGTGCTGGATCCTCTCAAATGTGGTGATAGCTTGTTTGGAGGACGTACAAATCCATTCAGACTATACTTTCCACCTACGGAGGGCGTGAAGCTCCATTACTACGATTTCTGTTCTTTATACCCATACGTGATGAACCACTGTTATTCAATTGTGGTATTTATAATAAAATAGGAATTAAGTGATTTATTGTGTAAAGAGCGTGTGTTTAATTTATTTATTTAATAAACAGATGAATCTTCTTAATTCCAACAATTAAAAGAAATTCTGTATTGATTAACTACCATCATATAAATATATTGTGGTATTTTGATTAATATATGGTTTTAAATATTGCTATCTGGCAACTCAGCCTTCTATTAAATATATGGCGCTATCTGGCAACTCAGCCAGATCAGAGGTCTAAAAAAGAGCGAGAAGCTGATGACGGAGTCATTCAAGCTCGGCTCCCAGCCGAGCAAGGACCTCTGGTCCTTTCTCTTTCTGGCCCTTTGGGAAAACCCCTTAGAGGCCTCTTAGGTTAGGTATACGAAAATAGCTTGGGGGAGAACTCCGCCTCCAAGTTGCATGCCCTTGCAATCAAAGGCCGATACTCTCTCTCTCTCTCTCTCTCTCTCTCCCCCTTGGCTCCTTCTAAGCCAACTGGCTGATTAGGAGCCTATAAGACAACGCCTACTCGGCTGAAGTCTTAATATGCACTTGGCTCCTGCCAGGTGAACACCTCTCCTTCTTTCTCTTGGGGGATAACGCCGCCTCCAAGTTTCATGACCCCTTGTTGCACCTGCAGCATCTCCCACCCCCACTTTGCAGGGAATTTTTTTGCACCCCCCACCCCCCTTTGCAGCACCCCCATTGCAACTTTACGTAATAAATTGCAACATTCCTGCACTCTAACCTTTTGTGGCTATACTACTATATTCACAATATTTTTTATAGTGGCATGCAAGTCATTCCATAGTTTCACTCCAATGAAAATGGATAGTTTTTGAGATGAAGACAATCTAAATCGAGGTTTAACAAGCTATGATCTATTTCTGGTCTGATACGAGTGGATTTCTTGATGAGTTACAAAATATCTATTTATCCATTGCAAATTAATGAATCTGTTCTTACACTTGTAAATAAAAATAAAATGTGCCAGTTTGGCTATATCATTGAGCTTTAGTAGATTTAGCTCCTTAAATAATGCACTAGAGTTTTGGATGACAAAGATACCATTTAATGCGTTGTTAGCGGAGTTTCCCCAAACAAGGGTGCATTATGTTATGTAAGGAAGAACAAGAGTATGCTAAAGAGTCAATAAAACTTGTTTAGGGACTACATTTCTAAGTTTAAACATTATTGCAACGCTCCTTGAAATCTTTTTCGCGATATAATTTACATGATCACGCCGTTGCAAATCTTTATCTAGCATTACACCAAGAAATTTGTTACAGTACACACCTTTATGGCGAGTTCATTAACATTAAGTTCACCAAGATATACACTTCTTTTATTAGTAAAATCATGAAACTTGTTTTACTGGTATTTAGGAAGAGTTTATTGGTGATCAACCATTTCATTATATATATATATATATATATATATATATATATGCAGACCGTGTATGGTACAATGAACTTTTCTCGGACCCATTGATAACCATGCTAATTTCTCTCAGTGTTGGCGGGGGGGGGGGGGGAGGGGGGTCAGGCCGCGCTGAGAGACACTGACTGAGATGTATTGTGCTGGTATGGCTGGTGGGACCATCGAATGTAAACACCTCCAAGTCGCGGTTAACTCCATGTCACGATCACGGATAATTGCTTAATGTTAACAATTAGTAGGTCATATTAGCTCAAATGACGATCGTGAATCACGGTTAACTATATGAATAAAGTGTGTATATATATCACGATGCGTTTCCACGCTTCGTTCTCTCTTCACACGAATGTCAAGCTGTTGGTCCCTGCGTCTAGGACTGGCATGGTGGAGGAATGAGCCGTTCTCTTGCGCTCTCCACTGCACATAGCCGTGTACTCCCGCCTTATCTGGCCTAATATGCAATCTGCTTAATTTCTTCATTTCTACCATATCTCAAACAAAAGAAGATTAGATGTTCGTCTCAGCACAATACCAGATGAGCCTGGGTGTACATGGTTATATGTTGCAGAGGGTGCATGGGAACAACTCGTCCCTTCATCTGAGCCTAGCATATCATATTCATCCGAGTGTACAGATTCAAATTTACAGGTGATCTCGAGTGATCAGTTCGTCTATTTCATCTATGCCTCGTAGACGTTATACTGTGTGTGTGTATGTATATATATATATATATATATATATATGAAAATTATTTCATGAAAGTAGCACGTGAAAAACATTTATGATGAATAAAACCACGAAGGAAAGAAAACACAGAATGGTGATCAAGCGCTTTCCTTCGTGGTTTGATTCACACACACACACACATATATATATATATATATATATATATATATATATATATATATATATATATGTGTGTGTGTGTGTGTGTGTGTGTGTACTTAAAACTTAATTATTGGACTAAGATAGGCTGTTGCCTTACCGAAAACCTAGGCCAGTTTACATAGACGTTGCAATCCAGTTTACTGAAGGTGTTTTACAACCTTTGATAGGTTTAAGAAATGTTAGACCTCATGAACTTTAATACCCACATGTATGGAAAAATTAGTTTTATCCTATTAAAAGTAGATTATACAGTCTAAGATAAGTTTTCAGGCCAGCTTGATCTAAGGCTACTGACCCTGCTCAATAGTTAGTATCTAAACCCTCTCTAGATATATTAATCTAAACAAAAGGTTATGCGTAGATTACATTCGCAATACAAAACTTTAACTCTAAAATGAACCCTTAATAATTTAATTAGTGGAGTAGACCTATTTTGTACAGCTTCAAAATTATGAAGAACCTTTTTGAAGGACTGTAAACCAATAATAGCCTTAGGCTCAAACATTATACAGTGGCCAGAAACTCAGAAGGCTGCCTTACCTATAGAATCGAAGGCTTATGATAGTTACATAAATAACTAAACATGCGGAAATGTGTGTTTTCATCATCTATCGCCACGAGTAGATGAATTATTGTCTAGCAAGAAACGAGTCTTTCATCTATTGAAGATATCAAAAGCTGTACGTCTTGCGGCATGTATATTGTAATAATAATAATGATGAATTTATATGCCTATAATCTATAATTATTTTAGGTTTCAATTCAATTTATTTTCTGGTGTGTTAACAAATGAAACTCAGAAAACCCAGATTTGCCATGTCTGGTTACGGTATGTTAGCAGTAGCAGTGAGAGGAGGGGCGACACGCTTGACCTTCGCGAAATGAGAAATCATCACGTGGAACCTTTGTAAGGTTAGGTAAGGTAAGGTGATATATATATATATATATATATATATATATATATATATATATATATATTTTTAGTTCAGGAAGAACCGATTCGCCTCTATTTAAAGGGCATATCTCAGCGGAAAAACAAAGAAAAAGTGAGAGGAAAGACAGAGGAAAAAGAAAGGGTGGAGGGGACAGTCGAAGTGGAAAAAGACCAAGGATGACAAGGACTGCAGGGTCGAGCCCCATCATCCTTGGGTGCTAGGGCCGGGAGGGCGCACGTGAAACCTCCAGGAACAAGCACGTACAAACGAGCACAAAGAGCACTCAAGAGCACGAGCTTAGAACCCCCTTGCGGGGATATATATATATATATATATATATATATATATATTAAGGAATAGGTGTACTAGAAGTTGGTAAACGTTTATTAGTCAGACGTTTCGGAAATTCGATTTCAAACATCATTGCTAAGAAGTAAAAATAAAAAGAGTACAAATATAGTAAGAGAATTTATATTAAAATATTTGTATGCAGTTCTATGATAATAATTTAAAGTTAAAAATATATAAAATGTATAGAGGTAAGAACTGTAGTTGTTGAGGATAGGTCTTGTAATGAATGAATGATTGATTGATTATGTTTAATGGTGCACCAAACCATTGTGTTATTAATAGAGGTCGGATTTTTAGGTCGACGTAAAAGCGGTTTTAGGTACCTTTTTAGGTGCAACTTTTTTACAGAATAGGTTGCAAAAAAGACAAAATAGATCACTTATTTTAAGTGTCTGTATGTGTTTGTATTTGGAAAAGGGAATAAAAAAACCATCTAACTCCTGAACTTTATTGCAGACTATGCTTTTTTAGGAATAACAGCTTTATCAAAAAATGAAACGTTCCAGATTAGCAGGAATTTGTATCCCAATATTTCTCTCCAAGAACTGTCGTAGTTTAGAATTTTGTAGTTTTGATCACGGAATGTCTGCCGCAAGCATGACCTCACAGAGTTCTTTTGAAAGAGTCTGAGACTTCGTCCTTGGTGCTCAGTTCGAAAGTAGTGAGTCCAGTTGTGCCTGTGTTGTAGTTCGTTTAGCCACTTTCAGTTGGTTGTTCTTAATGTGCTTTTCAGTTTTTAAATGCTGAATCATTTGGGACTTTTTAACTACTGTAAATGTAGTCTCACAAGACTTGCAGTAACATGTTTTGTTGTCAGGCAAGAATTTAAAAGGAAATTCTTCACGATCGTCGAATTCCTTAAGTCAATTTTTTCTCGAACGATCGGAGCTCATTGCAGCAAAATACAATACAAAAGTATATCTGGAACAAATAGAAAACGTTTAAGAAACAAACTTCAAGACAGCAAACGATTTGCAAAGCAAGTAAATGAAAAGAGGAAATCAATTGATGAAATGAAACCAATCGGTAAAGTAATAATAAGACACTATATATTAGGCCAGATATAGAGCGCATCAGGTAATTTTGTGAAAACACGGGATTTAGGTCTTTTTTCCTAAAATTGCTACTTTAGGTGAAAACCTAGGTTTCAGGTCAATCACCTACAATTCCGACCTCTAGTTATTAACATCCGGGTTTTGTTCTAATGTATATAGGGATTCGAGGTAGGGCGGTCAAACGTCCGGCTTTAGGGCGGACAGTCCGCCTTTTGAGCACTCTGTCCTCCATCCGGAGTCAACTTGAGCCGGACGTTAATTTGTCCTCCTTTTTGGGTCTGGCTAAAAAGAGTTATATAAATTACCTCAGGTACACTTAAAATAGCGGGTACTGAAGGCCATAATAGACGTTAACGTATTTTTATTATATGTAGTTGGCAACACTGCTGATAATCCGCATTTGTTTTCAGTTTCAAGGGGCGAAATACAAAAAATAGACATCCAGACCTGGTAGTCCATGGTGACTTTAGTTTGAGAAGTAAGTTAATTTGGTTAGCATTTTATTTCAATAGGAGTAAAATGAATATTAATTTCTTTCAATTATATATATATATATATATATATATATATATATATATATATATACAGGGTGTTTGAAAACTTTCTGTACAAATTGTAATGGGGGATAGGCAACACCAAGACAAACCCTTTTCGTCTATAAGTGTATGTCCGCTGACGTCACCATTCGGCGCGAGAGGGCGCCGCTGCAATTGGCTAAAAGGTGAAGTGGGCTAGACTCGCGCCTGCCGCGGGCATTCTTAAATCGGACGTAGTACGCGTAACATGGAGCGCTTCACGACTGCTGAGATGGCTGACATGCATATGGTGTATGGGGCTGCCAATGGAAACGGAAGAGCTGCTGTGAGGTTGTACCGACAGCGCTTCCCAAACAGACGTGTGCCAAACCACCAAACGTTTGCGCAGTTGCATCGGCGACTGCGAGAAACTGGAACATTCCATGCAAACATGCATGACACTGGTCGGGAGAGAAACGTGCGCACTCCTGACATGGAAGAAGAAATCCTACGGCGATTTGAGGACAATCCAAGCGCAAGCACGCGAGGTGTTGCACGTATCCTCGGTGTGAACCACGACCTGGTCTGGAGAGTGTTGCACGAGCAGCAGTTACATCCGTTTCATCGTCAGAGAGTCCAGGCATTACAACCTCGGGATTACCCTCTTCGTGTGGAATTCGCACGCTGGTTTCTGCAGCAGACAGCGGTGCAGCCTAATTTTCCGGCTTATGTGCTGTTCTCAGATGAGGCCTGTTTCACAAGTGAGGGTGTGTTTAACATGCACAATTCTCACGTGTGGGCGCACGCAAATCCACATGCTACACGGGTGCATGCTCATCAAGAACGGTTCGCCGTCAATGTTTGGGCGGGTATCGTCCATGGCAAGTTGATTGGGCCGTACCTGCTGCCTGCCCGACTCGACGGGCGGGTTTATCGGATATTTCTTGAAGAAACGTTACCGGGACTGCTGGAAGATGTTCCCGTGGCTATTCGTAGACGAATGTGGTTTCAACACGACGGGGCCCCAGCACACTCCAGCAACGATGTGCGGGATTATCTGAACGCCACTTTTGGGGACCGATAGATAGGCCGGGGTGGGCCCGTAGCCTGGCCACCGAGATCGCCCGATTTAACATGCCTCGATTTCTTCCTGTGGGGACACATGAAGAACCTCGTGTACGAGACTCCCATTTACTCAGAAGAAGACCTCGTAGCAAGAATCGCTGTCGCCGCTGGAACTGTTCCCGAAATGCCGGGAATCTTTCGACGTGTACGTCGGTCAATGCTTCGACGCTGTCGGGCATGCATTGATGCTACCGGTCGCAACTTTCAGCACCTTTAAATAAACATGCCTTCTTTAAATAAACATGTTACGCGTACTACGTCCGATTTAAGAATGCCCGCGGCAAGCGCGAGTCTAGCCCACTTCACCTTTTAACCAATTGCAGCGGCGCCCTCTCGCGCCGAATGGTGACGTCAGCGGACATACACTTATGGACGAAAAGGGTTTGTCTTGGTGTTGCCTATCCCCCATTACAATTTGTACAGAAAGTTTTCAAACACCCTGTATATATATATATATATATATATATACTGTATATATATATTAACGTACGGCCACATACGCAGTGTCCTCCTTTTTGGAAATTTGGAAATGGCCACCCTAATTCGAGGATGCTGAGTCTGTTGAATGGTATGCTGAAATGATAATTTTGAAATTGGTGGGGAGCAGTGGTTGATTGTGGAGGTGTCAATTATCTCTTATTGATGATTTCGTTGGCGCAGAAATGGCACGATGCTCGTCCACTCTTGCTTGATGTTGACGAATGTTGCTGTCTATATAGCTCGTATTGCAGTGAGTACAAATGAAACAGTAGATATTGGATGAGTCAGGGAACTGGTTTTTTTCTTTATGGTTGAGATATGAATTAATGCTATTATTATTGTTGAATACAAATTGATGACTATATTGAGTGTAAAGTGGGATGAGTAGGTGGTGAAGTTCTGAAAAGTAATGTATATCTTTTTCTTACAGTGGGACCTTTAAGGGGTTGATAAATGTTGCTGAGAAAATTTCTAGTTAGAGAATGTAGTAAATGTTTTGGGAAAGGAATATTAACGCAGAAACTGTGAACGAATTCTATTTCGTTGTGGAAGAAAAATTAGGAGGAACAGAGTTGATAAGCATGATGGCTTAAGATTTTAATGCTGTTAATTTTATATAGTAAGGGTTGTGGCTTAAGTAATTTGTAACTAGGTCTGTATATGTAGGTTTTCGATATATGGAATTGCTGAATTTATTATTTTGTTTTGTTATATCTAAAAAGGGTAGGGTGTTGTTAGGTTCGTTTTCTTTAGTGAATTTGTTGATTTGATGCTGGGAATTGAGATAGTTAATAAAAAGAGGGTCGTTGTTAGCAATGTGAAAGATTAGAAAGGTGTCATCGACATATCCTTTATATGAGTGCGTTTGTAATAGGTGGGGTGATGGAGTAGCCGTTATATTCATTCTGCATTAGGGGTTAGTGTGGAGTTGGGGGGATTAGGAATTTTGCTAGGTGTAAATTATGGGTGATGTAGGCAAAAAGGATAGGTCTAATGGTCAAATTTGGTATGTGTATTTTAGGGAGGTCGTGAAGAGTGTCTGGGGAGGTGACAGTAGAGTGTTTTTGGCCGTAATCATCCTCCGAAATTTTATTTTGATCGTATAATTTTTGAGGAAACGGATGATTTTATCTTCAAGGTTAGGTAAAGTACTAGAAACTTGTCATTAATCTTTTTGAGTTTCGTGGAGTTGTTGAGGGTTTTATTCAGCTTATTAACATCATCAGACTTGTTAAGAAGAATGGTATCTTTGCTTTTGTCAGGACGTGAAGTTATGATGGGTCTTCCCTGCTGATTCTTTTAGGCAAGCGCTATCTTACGATTGAATAGGGGGTTAAAACTTTATGAGTTTTAAATTTATAAAACATGCAGATTCTTTTAGGTGAGATAAAAGAGAATATATTTAGTGATGAGTTTTTAATATTGTTATGCTTTATATATATATATATATATATATATATATATATAATATATATAACATGCCTTTATTATGTGCATATACTGTGATTGTAAAAAAGTCTTTTTATTGCCGTTTGTGCAGAAGCTGACAACAGAAACACAGACACTGTGGTCGACTGGATATATAACTTGTACGTTTCTTTGTTTCGAGGTAAGAGTTGATTATTGCATAGCTAATACGAGGATAAGTAAATTAATCTTACCGTTGATGCGAAAATGTATTTGTATTGAAGTTGATAATCCCTTGACCCAGTATTTTACATATATGTATTGATAATTCGGAGAGAATCATACAAATAACAGAGTTACTGCCGAAAAATCCAATAGCTGTTTTCTTTAACTGTTTGTTTGAAATTTAAGGCATACTGGCTTATTTATTCCACTGTTATGTATGAAGATGAATAAGTTTATTGGCATACCATTAGCCATGACAAATATTAATAATACAATGACAAAATCATATACTAAGGATAGAAATATATACAATTAATGAGAAATAATACAGTACTTTCGAAGTTGTGTGAAGCTACAATCAGCCGTTTTCATATAAAATCCATAGCATAGAAGACGTATGCAGATTGCATGGATAATCGGGAATGGTTAATTTTTTAAATTGTTGCATTAGACTATATATAGACAGTGACACACAGATCATTTGATCTGGACCTTTTAATACCAAACTCAATTAGCTCATGAGTTATCATTTAAGTGGCATAGTTATAAGAACTTCTCTACTATTTTCGAGAAATGTGAGGCGCTGTAAATAACAGAAAACTAAATGGATGAAAAATACGTCTAGGAAGGAAGATATTGGTATTTGAAATTACGAAATATAAATTGCAAGTATTCGCTTTCACCCTAGTCTTTTGAAAAGGGCTGATATATATATATATATATATATATATATATATATATATATATATATATATATATTTGTCATTTACCATTACTTATTCGGTGTATTGCGGAATTAATTTTCCGAGAAAAGTTCATTGTACCATGCACGGTCTGCATGTATCATATATATATATGAAAATTATTTCACGAAAGTAAAACGAGAAAAATATTTATGATGAATAAAACCACGAAGGAAAGGAAACACAAAATGGTGCTCAAGCGCTTTCGTCTAATGACATCCTCAGGAACACTGAAGTACATAAAGGGTTACGGCCTATATATAGGTTACAGAAAGAAAAAAAATAAATAAATAAATAACATACATACATACATATATATATATATATATATATATATATATATATATATATATGCAATAAACGGAGAAGTAAAAATAAAAATTTAAAATTACAGGATTAACAGAGGCCTACAGATTTGTAAGGAAAAATATCGATTTTTAGCACAAGATCAAATGAATTATAAAAATACAAATTTATACTGGAAATCTGCCCGGGTTTTAACACTTTGCCTTTTATAGTCAAGTTTCGATATATATAAAAATAAAATTAAAATTAAAAGTTAATAAAGTAGCAAACAAGTTTACCAAAGATTTAGCGTCCTACCCTTCTTATCTAAATCTGTTTTGAAGGAATTCAAAACAACAGGATCGAGTTGAAAAAGACCTTTGCTTATGTTGAAGTTATTTGAAAGTTGGATAATGGCAGACTCAAGAATATTTCTATTAACAATGTTGCTAGAGTGGAATAAAACTGAAGCATTATTCCAATCAATACAGTGGGATAACTCTGACAAATGGACAAAAAGAGCACTGGACAACTGTCCTGTTCTAACGGAATATTGATGCTGTTTTATACGTGTGTGCAAATCCTTTCCCGTCTGACCTATGTAAAAGGAATCACATTGTTTACACCCAATTTTATAGATAATGCCTGAATTATTGGTAGGGCTATTTTTTACTATGATATTTTTCACAATATTGTTATATGAAAATATTACATTAATATCCAAAAGTTTAAGTACATTAGCAATGCCTAAAAAGCCCGGGAAAAATGGAAGTACTAAAATATTTTTTGACAAAGTACGAGTGTTATTATTGACACGATAGAAAGTTCGTTTTGCCCTGTTGAGACAAGATTCCATAAACGCAGATGGATAACACAGATCACTTCCAATACCGTTGATTTTTCCAATTCGGCATCGATGTATTCCGGACTGGCGATCCTAAGGGCGCGGAGAAACATTGATGAAAAAATGGCCTTCTTAGTGGGGTGTCATGTCCCGAGTAAAAGTGTACGTAGGACAAATTGTTTGTTGTTTTCCGATAGATACTAAACTTAAAACCTGGGCTTTCCCTATGTACACGCACATCCAAAAATGGGATTGAATTGTCTTGTTCCACTTCTAAAGTAAACTTAATGGAGGGGACTTGATCATTTAACTGAAGGAGGAAGTTATCCAGGTCACGATTCATGGGCCAGATACACAAAATATCGTCGACGTACCGCAACCAAGGGATGCCAACCCCCAGGATTCTCGGAATGTAAGTAATTTCGAAAAACTCCATATAAATATTGGAGAGGGGGGGCGATAAGGGTTGCCCATGGCCATCCCAAACACTTGTTGATAATACTCGTTATTGAAAGTGAATTTACAGTCTTTGATGCAAAGCTTAATAAGTTCCAAAACAATGTGTGAAGGTAGTGGTAGGTCATACTTATGTAATTCTTGGGAGAGAAAGTCAAGCATATCATCAATCGGCACTTTTGTAAACAATGAACAAACGTTAAAACTGATCAATCTATCGTTAGTTTCAGTACGTGCATTATTCAATTTTTCAGTAAGATCCATGGAATTTTTTACATGTGAATCAGAGATAGTTCCGAGAATGGGGGACAAGACTTTGACAAGCCATTTGGAGAGTTTATAAGTAATAGAGCCCACCGAGCTAATAATAGGGCGCATAGGGTTGCCAGGTTTGTGGGTTTTATGGACAAAGTGGACTACATCGGAAAGATGAACGAGCTTCTCCAGGACCCCGCCACATGCAGCAAACTTAGGAAGAACCCGCAGGATGACGTCATCAAATCATTTAATAGTGGCTTGAAACGCATTCTCAAAGATCATAAGGACTTAATTCCGCTTTTCATGTCCACTTCACCTTCTCTGCCCTACCTTTACGGTCTTATTAAAACCCACAAACCTGGCAACCCTATGCGCCCTATTATTAGCTCGGTGGGCTCTATTACTTATAAACTCTCCAAATGGCTTGTCAAAGTCTTGTCCCCCATTCTCGGAACTATATCTGATTCACATGTAAAAAATTCCATGGATCTTACTGAAAAATTGAATAATGCACGTACTGAAACTAACGATAGATTGATCAGTTTTGACGTTTGTTCATTGTTTACAAAAGTGCCGATTGATGATATGCTTGACTTTCTCTCCCAAGAATTACATAAGTATGACCTACCACTACCTTCACACATTGTTTTGGAACTTATTAAGCTTTGCATCAAAGACTGTAAATTCACTTTCAATAACGAGTATTATCAACAAGTGTTTGGGATGGCCATGGGCAACCCCTTATCGCCCCTCCTCTCCAATATTTATATGGAGTTTTTCGAATTACTTACATTCCGAGAATCCTGGGGGTTGGCATCCCTTGGTTGCGGTACGTCGACGATATTTTGTGTATCTGGCCCATGAATCGTGACCTGGATAACTTCCTCCTTCAGTTAAATGATCAAGTCCCCTCCATTAAGTTTACTTTAGAAGTGGAACAAGACAATTCAATCCCATTTTTGGATGTGCGTGTACATAGGGAAAGCCCAGGTTTTAAGTTTAGTATCTATCGGAAAACAACAAACAATTTGTCCTACGTACACTTTTACTCGGGACATGACACCCCCAATAAGAAGGCCATTTTTTCATCAATGTTTCTCCGCGCCCTTAGGATCGCCAGTCCGGAATACATCGATGCCGAATTGGAAAAAAATCAACGGTATTGGAAGTGATCTGTGTTATCCATCTGCGTTTATGGAATCTTGTCTAACAGGGCAAAACGAACTTTCTATCGTGTCAATAATAACACTCGTACTTTGTCAAAAAATATTTTAGTACTTCCATTTTTCCCGGGCTTTTTATGCATTGCTGATGCACTTAAACTTTTGGATATTAATGTAGCATTTTCATATAACAATATTGTGAAAAATATCATCTTAAAAAATAGCCCTACCAATAATTCAGGCATTATCTATAAAATTGGGTGTAAACAATGTGATTCCTTTACATAGGTCAGACGGGAAAGGATTTGCACACACGTATAAAAACAGCATCAATATTCCGTTAGAACAGGACAGTTGTCCAGTGCTCTTTTTGTCCATTTGTCAGAGTTATCCCACTGTATTGATTGGAATAATGCTTCAGTTTTATTCCACTAGCAAACATTGTTAATAGAAATATTCTTGAGTCTGCCATTATCCAACTTTCAAATAACTTCAACATAAGCAAAGGTCTTTTTCAACTCGATCCTGTTGTTTTGAATTCTTCAAAACAGATTTAGATAAGAAGGGTAGGACGCTAAATCTTTGGTAAACTTGTTTGCTACTTTATTAACTTTTAATTTTAATTTATTTTTATATATATCGAAACTTGACTATAAAAGGCAAAGTGTTAAAACCCGGGCAGATTTCCAGTATAAATTTGTATTTTTATAATTCATTTGATCTTGTGCTAAAAATCGATATTTTTTACAAATCTGTAGGCCTCTCTGTTAATCCTGTAATTTAAATTTTTATTTTTACTTTCCGTTTATTGCATATATATATATAATATATATATATATATATATATATATGTATGTATGTTATTTATTTATTTATTTTTTTTCTTTCTGTAACCTATATAAGGCCGTAACCCTTATGTACTTCAGTTCCTGAGGATGTCATTAGACGAAAGCGCTTGAGCACCATTTTGTGTTTCCTTTCCTTCGTGGTTTTATTCATCATATATATATATATATATAATGAAATGGTTGATCACCAATAAACTCTTCCTAAATACCAGTAAAACAAGTTTCATGATTTTACTAATAAAAGAAGTGTATATCTTGGTGAACTTAATGTTAATGAACCCGCCATAAAGGTGTGTACTGTAACAAATTTCTTGGTGTAATGCTAGATAAAGATTTGCATCGGCGTGATCATGTAAATTATATCGCGAAAAAGATTTCAAGGAGCGTTGCAATAATGTTTAAACTTAGAAATGTAGTCCCTAAACAAGTTTTATTGACTCTTTAGCATACTCTTGTTCTTCCTTACATAACATAATGCACCCTTGTTTGGGGAAACTCCGCTAACAACGCATTAAATGGTATCTTTGTCATCCAAAAACGAGCAATAAGGTTATTATCTGATGCTGATTTCCTTGATCACTCTAGTGCATTATTTAAAGAGCTAAATCTACTAAAGCTCAATGATATAGCCAAACTGGCACATTTTATTTTTATTTACAAGTCTAAGAACAGAATCATTAATTTGCAATGGATAAATAGATATTTTGTAACTCATCAAGAAATCCACTCGTATCAGACCAGAAATAGATCATAGCTTGTTAAACCTCGATTTAGATTGTCTTCATCTCAAAAACTATCCATTTCCATTGGATTGAAACTATGGAATGACTTGCATGCCACCAGGGGCGTCCGCAGGATTTTTCGCAAGGGGGGGCAAAACTAACTTATTAGTTCTTAGTTCTTATTAGTTCTTTATTAGGTAGAAAAAAAAATGCACTGCGACAACTACGAGTAAAAACCGTCATCTCCTCTTATCATAGCCTGCTTTCGGTGCTAAATTTATGTACTTAGTAATACTAAGTACATAAATTTAGCACCGAAAGCAGGCTATGATAAGGGTAGATGACGGTTTTTACTCGTAGTGGTCGCAGTGCATTTTTTTTTCTACCAGTCAAGTCCATTTTTTATATGTTATATGATACTATGATTAACTATAATCGTGTAAGTTTCAGTGAAATTGACCAAAAGGTTTTCGAGAGAAAAAAATAAATAAAACACTCAATATAATGATCTTTGCAAATAATCCCATTACTATATCTTTCAGTATAGTTTATTTAACACTTCTAAGTTCAACGACACGGCACTTCGGTAAAGTAAAGGTAAAGTAAACGACATTTCCTTGAATGTGGAAACACTGACTGAGCTGCAGTAGAATTATAGAAGTCGTTGCGTGGGCAAACACAAATTTCCAAGGGAGGGCAACTGCCCCCTCTTGCCCCCCCTCCGGACGCCCATGCATGCCACTATAAAAAATATTATAAATCTAAAGTTGTTTAAAGTCAAGTTGAAATCCCGATTAATAATGGCTTACTAGCAAAAATCTAGGATTAATTTCCATTAATATTGTTTAATATTGGCCATTAATATTGCTTAATACTGTAATACATGTTTTAACTATTAATAATACTTATTTACTTACTTATATACTAGCTGCTTATTTTTAATAAGAGCCCAGTAAAGCCTAAAGCTTAAGAGCCAAATTAAATTAAATAAATAATCAAGCTTCACAATTGTTCGTGTCGTAAATTGAAAAAAATTATTTATTTTGTTATTACTAATAAAAGTTATTCTATTCTATATTAAGTTATATATATATATATATATATATATATATATATATATATATATATATATATACAGTAGTACCTCGCTTAACACTGCCCCGCTCTGCGCTGTTTCGCTATAGCGCTTTCTGGCAACTCAAGCGTGTGGACATTATCGCTGATTATTTCTAAGTGAAATCTCATGGCGAGAGTCTTAGCAACGATGATCTTAAAGAACTGGCAGAGCAACGCACTGAGAATAGACCTGAATCTGATCCTGAGGAGGAAACACCAGTAAAAAATTAACAACAGAATTCCTCAGCAACAGCATCACCACAATCACAGAAATCATGGATCAGTTTGTTGAACACGATTCAGATTATGAGCGGAGTTCCAAGGCAAGGCGAGGTGTTCTTGAAATGATATCTTGCTACCAAGAAATACTTCGTGAGAGAAAGCTTAAAAAACGGCAATTAACTCTTGATGCTTACATGACCAAAAAACCAAGGCTTGAAGAATCGAAGGCCGGCCCTTCTTCTGAAATATAAGTGCAATTAATTTGGTAAATAATAATATCTTATTTGCTATATACTGTAATGCATTTTCCATAATATTTGCTCACTAAATAAACAATATTTCCTTAATAAAAGAGTTATTACTATTTTACTTTCATTTATATGTTAATAAAAGAGTCATTACTATTTTACTTTAATTTATATGTTCACCTATCTTTTATATAACCATGCTATAATGACCCCGTTTTGCGCTGATTCAGTTAGCGCTCCATTTTCTAGGAACGCATCCTGAGCGTTAAGCGAGGTACTACTGTATATATATATAATGTTTGTTCTTCATGATGATTGTTATCACGTTACTAACGAATGGAGTGAAATATAATAGTTTACCCTTACATTAGATATATGAAATTAAAATTAATTTATTTAATAATTTTTTTGGATTTACTTCATAATACACATATTAGAACAAGTCAAGATTTGTTTAGGAGTTGAATGTATTTATTTTAATTTTATTTTGTCTGGTATTGTTATTAATATATTAAGCCGAAACGATGAGCTCACGGTAAGAGGAATCTTTGGTATTTGTCTTACGTTACAGTTATTATAGATAAAATATATACACATATATATTAGTAGAAG
Organism: Bathynomus jamesi; assembly: GCA_023014485.1. Taxonomy (NCBI): domain Eukaryota; kingdom Metazoa; phylum Arthropoda; class Malacostraca; order Isopoda; family Cirolanidae; genus Bathynomus; species Bathynomus jamesi. The sequence goes on along the minus strand of JAJOZX010000624.1, from coordinate 804,204 downwards.
GCTGGTATTCCAGAAATGGATATTTTACACGAACACTTCTAGAAAGATAAAATTAACGGGTTCAAGAACACGGCGGAACGTGCCGGAACGCTCCGTAAGAAGTACTCGAATGTTTGTATGTTTTTGCATGCTATTGCATGTTTGTTCTTGTTTGTCTCATGAAAGATACCCCCACAGAAGAATTTTTTTTTTTTGAAGGAAGGTGAGGACGATATTTTTTTTTTTTTAAGGACCATGAAAGACACCTCATAAAGGAGGGACCGTCATGAAGGACGGTGAGGGGGGAAATTTTCAAATCGATCCATTTCTGTCTCACATTTTTCGGGTATACTACTAGCGTACTTGATGTCCCACAGTTTGGTTTTCGCTTTCGATCGAGTTTTTTGCTCTGATGTGAAAAATATTCTGTGACCATCTACATCAGCATGATGGAGCAGGAGAATGAGTAGATCGGTATCTTCTGCAATAACGACTGTTGGTTTACTTCTGGCAGATTCAATTGCTGTCTGTACAATCAAAAGGTCTGCATCACCAGATGATTGGATTGCTTTAATGTTTTCTTCGTTCATTTTAGTCGCCAACATTACTAGAAATCTCTGCTTGTTGTCGAGGTTAGTAAGAAACTCGTCTTTCTTCATATTTAGCTTCATTTCTCCTGTTAAACGTACAGGTATGCCCTGCTTGCATTTGGTTCTGCGAATGTGGGTTGTATCTTTGGTATAAGGCTTCCCGTCATACCCATCAAATGCAACGACTGTCCCCTTTCCGTAATGCTTGAGGACGTATTCTACATAAGTTTTGCAAATCTCGTTGTATGTTCTTCCTTTTGTCCATTGTACTCTGTGGAGTAAGGATCCTCCATCGAGGACATATGAAATATCTTTAGGAAGTGAAGCATCTGATTCACCAGGCGCAGTTGAAGACCAGATAGAATTTGCTAGCTGTGGTTTATTTGCTTTCCTTAACAAACTGTCTGTCTCTATAAGCAGGGCCGGATTTAGGAGTGGGCAAAGTGGGCAGCTGCCCATGGGCCTCCACATCTTGGGGGCCTCCACATATTGACAAGCCATTATCAAAATAGAAAAAACCCGAAACTAGAAAAACCCGATAGATGATCAACAAAAAAACACGCACATCCAATACCACTGTAGTACATAAACTTTTACCAATTACTATTTGTTGTGTACTGATTATTATTTTGTTTTTATTACTCTTTTAGGCCTACTCTCACTATAATGGAATACCCGAGTAACCCGAGGCTTTCATTTTTTGCAGAAATGAGTGGAATGGACAGACACAAGAGTGCACGATGTTTTGAAAGTGTATGTATGTTAATTATATGTATTATGAATCTTATGGATGATTTCAATTATGTCTTCCCCTAAGGTAGGGGGGCCTCCACATGGAGGCTGCCCAGGGCCTCCACACGTCTAAATCCGGCTCTGTCTATAAGTGCAGGAGGAAATGTGCACAGCTTATACGAGAATGCTGTCTCCAAGTCTACAGCTGATCCCATACCTCTGACAGTGGTTATTAGACGCTGGAATAACAAGAGAGGATCAACGGGAATAACTTCTTCATCTATCTTAATAGTTGATCTTGCTTTCATTGTTATGGCCATGTCTTTCTTCTTGAACGTATAATCTGCAACTGGTTTTCCGGACATTGAAGCAAGAATGTTGCTTCCAATAACCTTGGCATTGTCTACACTGACAGTTGAAATAGCAATTTCTCCTGTGTCAATGCTCATGAGTTCCTTTCGGTTGTCGAAGGGGTTTCTTGCCACAGCGTACGCCAAGATTTTCAATGAATTTTTGAAATTTCTTTCAAGTCGTGCCTGTCTTGTTTCTTTATATTGCTCACTACCTTCATACGTTACATCTGTAACTTCCTGCATCGCACGGTTTATTTCTGCACAGGCTGATCTTTGTACCTCAGTCATTCCTCGTCCGCGAGTTAGTCCACCTGTTGTTTTCAAACTCCTCATAAGAACTTGTTCTATAACCAGATCTGTTGAGAGTCCAGCCCAAAATCTATTACTTCTGCGAACAACATGATAGCCTTCTCTAAACTTTGCGTAAACATTTGGATGTGTCTCTTTTAGATTTAACATTTTTTGAAGATAGATGCGTGTTGACTTAGCATACGCAAAATGTCCAGACGCTGTGAAAAATGGTAGCATGCTATACTCTGCCAGTAAATGAAGAAGGAAGTTTCCTGTTCTTTCGGCTTTTATGAATGTGCATAGTATTTCGACCATTTCTATGTATTGGAACCACAGTTCTGCAATTCTCGAGGAATCTAGGCTATGTTTGTAGTTCTGCAGTTTCTCAATCATCTTTTTGAAGACCTCCTCCTTTTCTACATCTTCCGATCTTATTTCTCCTGAGATTGATTTATCAAGTAAATCTGAAATCTGTATTAAATCGAAGTTATCAGCAAAATTGAAAACATCTTCTGACTGAGTGTATTCTTCACCATTGTCTAACTTAATAGGGCACTCGTATATTTCTGACATCATTATTGCATGAAGGGCACCTACAACGGCTCGAGATATTGCTTTCCCACTTAGCATGCATGAGATGCCCAATAGATCCAAGGAAACTCATGGCAGTGTGGAGCCCACCAATTCGCAACACTATTTCTTTCAAAGGGCTTGCATCATCCACACTTTCTTGGATTTCAGTTCCCTTCCAGTACAGTGGCTGATCAAATGTTAGTACCGGTGACATGTTGTAGCGCTTTGCTTGCTCAGACACAAAATGCATGGTTGACAAAATGCACGATTCGTCGCTGGATTGCATATTGATCATCGGCATGAATATAACGGAAGCCTGTCCAGGGTGTTCTCCTTCATGCACCATTTGCATAAAGCCATTCCACAGTGGTCGTTGAGGTTTCAGCATCCAGGCACAATTCCATAAAATGTTGAAGCAACTTGTTGGATCATCGGCATGAAATTGAAATTGATGCAAATCTTTGTATGTTAAGGCGCAAGATTTTCTGCTCGAGCGAAATATGTGAGTTTCGATGCTGCAAATGTCCACGATCTCCTTTGATGTGACATCTATTCTTGGCACTAATTTCGTTGAAGCTACCTTGGGAGTAACTGTAACAATTATACCCATACCGTGGAATGTATTTAGACCATCGATTGTTCTAATATTGTGATCAACATTGTCACCAACATGTATGAAAGATTCATTGTCAATTCCTTCAATTTCTGTCCCCTGATGATACGCCGCACTTCTTTCAAACTTCTGAACCTCTGAGTAGGAAGAGCAAAATCCGTGACTGTGTAAAGATTCAATCAAAAATCTTGATCCAAATTGTCTATGCATTTGCACTCCCAAGCCAATCTGAAGTGGGGCAATTATTGCTTTTGGTCTGACTGCTTGCATTATTGCCTGCCCAATAGAGGCAATTCGTAGGTCACTGCTTTTGGCAACAAACATCTTTTCAAGCAGTAATCATAAAGATTTGGGAAGAAATTCTTTGCAACGGGCACGAGATTCTATGTCTTGGGTGGATGGATACATTGTTGAAGAACTATCGCATTCTTTAATTTCACTTTTTAGCAGCTTTGCCGCAGTTTCAATAATGCGATTTTTTTTCAGTTTCTACGTCATCTTATTTCTTGCTTTTATAGAAATCATAGAGAATATTCTTGGTTTTTGATCTGAATGTGACAACATTATGTTTCCCATTAATCTCCGTGACAACAATTTCATCTTTAAAATGCTCCATCAAACGACTTTTCAGCCATTTGGAAGTATATGCATGACTTGATGAATCTTTCAGATGATCCTGCATTATTGACAAAAGATCATTGATTGTGGCTTGTTCATCATCATTTTCTCGCAAATAATTCGCCACAAAAGCAAAGGCAGACTCTTGAGATTCATCATAAGTCCGACCCCTTTTTAAACTTTGACTTGTTTGTGTGTTACTATCGTATAGTTTTGGAATACCTTTTCCAATACGAAAGTTAGTACTACATGCTTGATGATACACCGCATCTTCTGAATGTAAATCATTTACAAAAGCTATACGCCCTTTTACATCAACTGCCCAGCCATCCTTGCGCTGTTCGCAAACTTTTAGAATACTGATATCAAACTCACGATTCTTGTACCTCACTTGAAAAGCTTTATTGTCCCGTTTCTCTTTCGGTGATGCGATTTTTGCAGAACAAACAATCCAATTTGTAATTAAAGTCGTGATCAGATCTTAAACTAAGTTTAAATGCAGTGGCATCAGAAGATGTGGATGCTTTCTTTTTATTGTAAGATGCAATGTTCTTCTTATTAATATATGGATCTCTACATGATCTGTGTAGTTTGTCTCCAGCTGTGATAAAGATGTCATCGTCTCTTTCTCTGCTAACATTGCAAACACCCAAGGCACCTTTTTCTTTAGTATCACATAAGAATCACGGTCATCTATGATTTCTTTACATATTGCACAGGTTTCGAAACGTTCAGAATCCATTTTGACCTGAAACAAAATAATAGAATTAATTAATTTTATTGCAAAATTACAGTGTTAATTTTGTTTTAGAAAATGATTGGACCTGGAAGTAATTGCATTTTTAAGCGCCAAGTTTAGAATTCAGGCGTATTAAGAAACTCGGATCATATATGATTTCGCATAGCGGCCATCCTGAAAATCCAAGATGGCCGCCATGGTGGGCCTACCGCCCACCTGATAATATCCTAAGCGCTATAATTATATTCCCTGACCTTTAAAATGTATGTTTAGACACAAAAATTGTGAACCTACATATATTAAAAACGAAAATATAAGTAAATGCAAGTTTTTCACACGTCGGCCATCTTGAAAATTCATGATGGCCCACCTCATATATATGGCCCACCTCCTTGTGAAGAGACGTGTTTTATCGAGTATCCAGTGTTATCAATTGAATAAGTGGTTTTCGTTGAAGCGTTTAAAAAAAAAATAGTGTTCGGTGCATTCTTAACTAAATTACTTCGTGTTACTAATCATTCATTATAAATACTCTCTTTTACAGCTCTTTCGTCGGTAGCTTAATTCTATATTCATTTAGTATAAATTTGTGTTACAAGAACCTGTTTCTGCGTTTCAAGAACGCGGTAGACCTACGTTGTAATTTATTAATTTCCAAACGCTCGTTTTTGTTTTTTGTTTTTTTTTTGTTTTTTAACTAATTAAAAGCATGGCACCCCCGTCAAATACTTGCAGTCGCTGTGAAGGGAAATTTGCCGCTTACGCGTTTACAATGGCTAATAATAATGAACAGTTAGTTTGCAGGTGGTGCTCAAGCATGGAAGTCCTGAGGAACGAGTTAGAGCGTGAGAGGGAGGCCAGGGTGAGGCTTGAAGAAAGCGTGATGCTCCTAACGGCAAAATTAGAATCCCTTGAGACTCCAGTTACGACCCCTCCTGCCTCAGTTTTCTACTAATAATAGAATAGTACTAATAGCCCTCTCTCTTCCCCTAGTTCCCAACCCTTCGTTCGAGTGCGTAATGGAGCCCCATTGAGAAAACCTAAGACATGTCTACCAGTAATAACAAACAATAAGTTTTCTGTTTTAGGTTTCGATGATGCTGATGAACCGGAAATACGACTCGTTGGCGATTCCATTGTTCGAGGGCAGCTCGAGGAATTCTGTGAGAGAAACCCTCGTCGTAGCCGTTACTGCTACCCTGGTGCAAGGGTGGAGGATATAACTAATAGTGTTGACCATTTTACAGACGGTACCTCCGAGGACACAACGTATGTTATTCATGTCGGTACTAATAACGTTTTAATTTCTGGATCGGAAGAACTGCTGGCTAGGTACAGGGACTTACTAGAGCGATTAAAGGAAAAACTAATAAGATTGTTTTAACAGGTATACTTCCTCGAATTATCCAACGTAATGATTTCTACAGCAAGGCGACCTATATTAACAATAACCTAAAGTCTCTTTGCCAACAGGAAGGAGTGCATTTTGCGAATTTTTGGAACAGTTTCTACGGCAGGAGGGACTTGTTCCTCGGAGATGGACTTCATCTTAATGACGTTGGAGCTGCGCGTTTAGGAAGACTATTTCATATACTGTCTCTTCTTTTCAGGCTGCCGTAACTCGAACGGTCCCAGTAAATTCCACAAATTTCCCCTGCGCTCGCGAAGGTGTCGCAATTACAAACAATTTGAAGGTTCTATCCTTAAATGCTCGTAGCCTACGAAATAAAATAAACGAATTTTTTTCTTTAATTGCTTGTAAAGACTATGATGTAATTGCGATAAATGAATCGTGGCTTAACACTGAAACACGTGACTTTATAGGGGAGTATCAAATTAAAGGTTATAGACTTTTTGTTAAAAACAGAATAGGTAAGCGAGGAGGCGGTGTTATGTTGTATATCAAAAATAATATTGCGAACGTTATAGAAGTAAAGCACACAATTCCAGAACCGATAGATTCGATTATAGCAGAACTTAAATTGAACGATTTCAAACTTCTTGTTGCGGTTATATATAGGCCCCCTAATCAAACAGCTGATACGGACAAAGCGTTATATCGTGAACTAAAGAGAATAATCGGTAGTGAGCAGGCTTTAGTTATGGGTGACTTTAATTGCGCCAACGTGAATTACGATACAATGCAGGGAGACGCGGAAGGTAATCGTTTAGTTAATTTTCTCGAGGATAGCTCTCTTATTCAAAAGGTTGGGGAACCTACGAGGTTGGAAGTATTTTAGATTTAGTAATAACTACGGATGATAGGCTAATTACTGATCTTCAAGTAATAGAACCGTTAAGGAATAGCGATCACAATATGGTAGAGTTTGTCCTCTCAGTAAGTCACTCGAAACCAACTAACTCGACTAAAATCACTAACTTCCAGCACGCAGACTTTTGTAAATTTCGAAATAAATTGTCACACGTCAATTGGAAAAACGTAATGGGGAACTCCAACGCAAAACTAATGTGGGAATCGTTCGAAACAGTATTTAGGACTATAAATGAGGAATGTGTACCGTACAAAATTATGCGTGCGAAAGTAAATAACAAGCCCTTGTGGTCTACTTCTAGAGTAGGAGACATTATAAAGAGTAGAGATAGGGCATATAGGCTACATAAGTGCGATAAAGACAATTTGTGGTTACGAAACAACTACATATCTCTAAGGCGTGAAGCGAAAAGTGTAATAAAAAGACCAAGTGCGAATGTGAAATCTCCATAGCTCGTGACGGTAAAGAAAACCCCAAGCGATTCTTTCAATATGTCAACAATAGAAATCCAATAAAAAGTGTCTTGGGGCCGTTGAAAAATGTTAACGGAGATCTAGTTTCTGAAAACAAGGAAATGGCTACTTGCTAAACGAATTTTTTACGTCAGTTTTTACTATAGAAGATGTAACAAATATCCCTACGGTCATAGACATAATACCCTTTGATAATGGTAATATTTTGGATAATATTGTGGTAAATAACAAGCCCTTGTGGTCTACTTCTAGAGTAGGAGACATTATAAAGAGTAGAGATAGGGCATATAGGCTACATAAGTGCGATAAAGACAATTTGTGGTTACGAAACAACTACATATCTCTAAGGCGTGAAGCGAAAAGTGTAATAAAAAGACCAAGTGCGAATGTGAAATCTCCATAGCTCGTGACGGTAAAGAAAACCCCAAGCGATTCTTTCAATATGTCAACAATAGAAATCCAATAAAAAGTGTCTTGGGGCCGTTGAAAAATGTTAACGGAGATCTAGTTTCTGAAAACAAGGAAATGGCTACTTGCTAAACGAATTTTTTACGTCAGTTTTTACTATAGAAGATGTAACAAATATCCCTACGGTCATAGACATAATACCCTTTGATAATGGTAATATTTTGGATAATATTGTGGTTAGTGAAGGGGCGGTAATGCGCTATATTGATAAAATGAAAACACGTAAATCACCGGGTCCGGATTCCATATATCCCATACAACTAAAAGAATTAAAAGATAGCATTGTTGTGCCGCTAACAAAGATTTTTAATGCGTCTATTTCTGAGGGGTGCGTACCAGATAATTTCAAGTTAGCAAACGTAACACCTATCTTTAAGAAAGGCGATAAAGGTGCGGCGGGAAATTATAGGCGATTTCAGTTTAACGTCAGTTGTAGGTGAGCTACTGGAATTAATAATTAGGGATCGTATAGTCGAACACTTAGAATTGCACAACTTAGTTAGAAATACGCAGCACGGTTTTAGGCGAAACAAATCTTGCTTAACTAATCTTTTAGAATTTTTTCAAAGCGTGGTTGACGTTTACGATAGTCATCGGGCGGTTCATGTAGTGTATTTAGATTTTCAAAAAGCGTTTGACACCGCACCGCATAAAAGACTCATTGAGAAAACTAAGGCTCATGGAATCAGGGGTGTAGTAATAAATTGGATAGAAGAGTGGTTGCGAGGTAGGAAACAGAGGGTGGTCGTTGATAGAGCGGAGTCGTGTTGGACTAATGTAGCGAGTGGCGTTCCTCAGGGTTCTGTATTGGGCCTCTTGCTTTTTGTTATATATATATTAACAATTTAGATGTCGGCCTAGTCAGTACAGTTTCAAAGTTTGCGGATGACACGAAGCGGGGTGGTAGGGCGATTAATGACGAAGATAGAGATAAAATCCAGGAGGATCTGAATAAAATCGTTGATTGGTCAATCACATGGCAAATGAGATTTAACGTCGATAAGTGCAAAATTTTGCATATAGGTTCGCGTAACGGTAATTTTGCGTATAGTATGTCAGGGAAAGGGTTGATAAGCGTAGAGCAGGAAACAGATTTAGAGTTATAGTCACTGGTGATTTAAAAGTAGCGAAACAAAGTACAGCAGCGGTCAATAAGGCGAACAAAGTGTTAGGTTTTATAGCTCGGAATTTTGAGTACAAATCGCGTGATATAGTTCCTCTTTATAAATCATTAGTTAGACCCCATTTGGAGTACGCGGTCCAATTTTGGAATCCGCATATGCGCAAAGATATAGACAAAATCGAAAGAGTTCAAAGACGAGCAACTAAGATGATTCCGTCGCTTAGGTCAAAGTCGTACGAGGATAGGCTTAAGGAGTTAAAATTGACTACACTCGAGACTAGGAGGCGAAGGGGTGATCTGATCCAGGTTTTCAAAATTATGAATGGGTTCGATAACGTAGATAGAGATAGCTTTTTCGAAATATCTCAATATAATAGGACTAGAAATAACGGGTGTAAGTTGACAAGTAGAAGGTTCGAGACAACAGTTGCCAAAAACTTTTTTACGCATAGAATAGTAAATAGGTGGAATAGTTTGCCGGTAGAAGTAATTAGTAGCACGTCTATAAACATGTTTAAAAATCGATTAGACGCATATGTTGATAGATTGGGTATAGTTTAAGGTAGTAAAATTAAGGCTTTGTGGTGATAGATCCCACAGCTCAACACAAGTGTTGTGGGATATAGGGAGGCAGCATCTTGGGTTAGGGGATACTCTCTGTCCTTACACACCCCATTTAAAGAGATTCCTCTGCCGAGCGGTGCCCCCCATAGTACTGTGAGGTATTGAAAATCTCATGAGCTTCACTTGCCCCACAAACACCTTTAAATGGGAGACCCAAAATGGGTGCCCACACATTTCTACATTACTGTGCAGTCTTTACAGCCACACCTACACTTTTCCTCCTAAGTATATATATTGTAATGTATATGGTTGTAAATTGTGACTTGGTCCGCAATTGATATGGACCGTGACTTATTTTTGGTTGTCAAGGTACTGGTATTGATGGATACCGTAATGAAATTGACTGGATTCCTTGGATCTGATATATTTGCATGTCGGTTATAAATGGATATGGAGTGTAACATATTTGTGGATAGTAGTCTATTATGACTTGATCCTCTGGATCCAGAGATTCTATCTTTAGTTTTAAATTGAAAATTAATTAGTTTTAAATTCATAATTATTTAGTTTTGTAAAAATTGGTCGTTGCAAATGTACAGGCAGTTTTTACATAGTGGAGCCACCTCGATGGGCCGAAGTGGCCCCTAGTGTGCCCACTGTAAAAATTTCTTATGTTCTTGTGGTTCGGAACCCACGTAAAATTGTAGGTCCCCTCCGCCACCACGGAGGACATGCACAATACACAATTACGAACACAGTTAGGTAAACCAGCCATGAGTGGATCCTAGGGTCTTTGTTAGTCTGAAACATTATAACATTATAATTGACAAACTAAGCATCAGACGCTATTCTAATCCATTTTAATGGTTTCGTTGACCATTAAAACCTACAGAATGATATATTACAATAAGAAATTGATTGAATAGTAAAAATTTGGTGCCACTTTATTGTTACCGATGGTCGCGGCGGCCATCTTGGATTTACGGAAATTGGCCTCGCCCGTTTGTGGTAAGTTTTTAATATATCATTTATGTTGAGGTAAGGGTGCGAAAACAGTTAAAACCATTTCTGTTACAATTACTTCCAGGTCCAATCACAGATTGACTGGACTATTTAAGAAAAGTTGCATCTGAGAGCGAACCTCGTTTCGAAGGCAGTATATCCTTCCCTACTGAAAAAACCCGCTGAACAGCGGCACTAGATGGTATAGGAGTGCTAAGTTTAATAAACATATTTTTAAAGTTAGTGGATGGGAAGGATGCAGAGCTAACGTGCCGTGAACGCCCAGATGAGAGGAATTACGAAACCTCTGTTGAACTTAGGTCCCTCCCTGCTCCAGGGTTCTTCGCCTTTTTACTTTGACAGTGCTGTCAGTGTAGGGGGAGAGGATGGATGGGGGTAGGCTGCCAGTATGCCAACGGCCAACATGCACACCTCGCTCATAGTGAAGGGACAAATTTTTAACGGTCAATGAATAATGAGTGAGGATCGAAAGAAACTAATTGCGAACTACGATAAAAAAGTAACGAGTAACGACTAACGAATGTATTTCCCTAAAAAAGTAACGTCGTTACTGAAAAAGTTACTTGATTTGAAATGTAACGTCGTTACCGCTACCGTTACTAAAAAAGTACCGCGTTACGTAACGGCCGTTGTAACGCGTTGCTGCCCAGCTCTGCTTAAGGGTCACCTTTAGCCCGAGGATAAGCGGCCCACTCAACCCAACCCAGCAGGGGAGCGAACTGGAGTCTCACCGTTGATAGTCAGCCACCGTAACCACTTAGTCACCTGGTACCCAATTTTATTAAAGTAATGCTTGAATAAAATAATATAATTGCTTTACTTACGTTATCTCTAACGTTTCGTCCGCACACTTCAGCCATTTTTAAAGAACAAATAAAAATTATTATCGTAATATTTACAAATGAAAGCTAAAATAAAAAGATTATATATATATATATATATATATATATATATATATATATATATATATATATAAAAGTAAGATAATAATTATAGATAAAATTTTTGTTAAATGATAATTTAACGGTTTTTAAAATATTGCCCCTCCGTCGAAATTTTCTTTTATAATGCAATTTAATTAAAAATATTTTTAAAATATGCCATTTCATTAAATTTAATATTAATATCTGGTATATATATATATATATATATATATATATATATACATACACGCACACACACAGAGGTGTACGCAGCATTTTGCTGCCCCTAGCTAGGCAGGGATTAAAGTGCCTTATAGTTGTCATTTGATATCGCTAGTTTGCTATTAGAGGTTGTTGTTCTTTTTTATTTTAAAACTTATTGGTGAATCCATTTTATTCGTTAGTGCTTATAAATGATTTATTTTCTATTTTTGTTTTCTTTGCCATATTTAGGTTGAAATGCATAAAATTTGCCGCCCTCGGCAGGTGCTTACTCTGCCTATACGTAAATCTGCCTATATATTGTATATACTGTACATGTAATACAACCCACGCGGAAAATGAAAAACGATTGCGAGCGCTTTTATCTCTTACAAGATACCCTCGAGGAATGAACAATATTTGAGGTCTTGTAGGCGACAAAAGCGCTCGGAATCGTTTTTTATTTTCCTTATGCAACCTTGTCTTCATCTCAAAAATTACACATTTTTATCGGACTGAAATTATGGAATGATTTAAGTGTTGATATAAAAAATAGTTCAAAGGTAAATTCTTTTAAAACCAAATTGGAATCTCGATTAATAAATGGAATACTAATAAAAATCTCGGATTAAATGTACATTACTCCATTACTTGTTCATTTCTCGCGTTCATTTCTCAGTTTTTTATACTATATTGGTATCATATTTTTAATAATAGCTTTGTCTGTATTTTTCATATTTAAAATAATAACTTAAGGTTAATATATAAAGTATATCCACTATTAGTTCGTTTGTGTATTAATCATTATTTAAACGAGATTTATATGTCATGTATTATATTTTATTTCTAATTAATCTGAGAGCCCAGTAAAGCCTAAACTTTAAGGGCTAAATTATATAGAATAAATGGTTCAATTGATCGTATTATTTATATTATTGTAACGTAACATAAATTGTAATATTGTAATATTGTAATATTTATTTTATGAATAAATTTGTAAATAGAAATAAATAAATAATAAATATTTTCACAATGACTTTAATGACGTCACATTGATTCAAATTCATTGTATAATTTTCAATTATGACTTCGTTTATATATTTGGAAATAATTAATACTTCTTTATCATAATTTATCCTATTATTAATCCTAAATACCTATGAAGCGATGTTTTATTTTTAATTACTCTGAGAGCCCAGTAAAGCCTACTTAAGGATCAAATAAAATAAAATAAATAATCTAATTTTACAATTATTTATTTTGTCAAAATTATCGTAACAGCAAAAATTGTGAAATTGTAAAATATTTATTTTATAAATAAAGAATTGTTAATTCATTTATTAATTCGTTAAAAGTATTAAAAAAGTTTGTAACTCGTTTACAGACTCGCCATTTTTCTAATATTATATTTTGGTTTTCTGTACTTTTTACTAATTTAACGCGTGCCATTTCTCTAAACTGAGAGTGTTGTTACGAGTTGGAGAATGGAATGTTTCATCTATCTTTAGCTTAAAAACGGTTATTATTACTACTTGAAGCTGGAGGGAGAGCTTAAGCGATTAATAAAAATAGGCACGAGAAAAGCGCATTAGAATATTTTCTCTCTCTCTCTCTCTCTCTCTCTCTCTCTCTCTCTCTCTCTCTCTCTCTCTCTCTTTACCCCCGATGATGGCTCGCTCATTGACGGAGCACACTCAATTCTGGGTGCGTGAAACAGCAGTGCATAAAGAGAGGAGGTTAACAAACTACTTAGAATAGCTGTTATAACTGCCAAATTTGTAAGTAATGGGATGGAGTTTAAAATGACTAACTTGTCACAAAAGAAAAATATATACTGAAACATACCATTACGCACTATAGTGAGAAACTAGAGCATATATTTGTCATAATTATACCTTAAACAGTGGTCGCTAGAATGAATGATAGGCAAACTACAAACAAGTATGAAGGAGCCGTGCCGTGCCTTGTGGTCGAAGCAAAAACTTTCCCATTTGTAAACAGAGTTTCATAAAGTAAATAAATATTTAAAAAACTGAATGTGACATGAAGGAATATATAAAGGAATATAAGTTTTATCAGTATTGAAGTATGGTTTTTTTTCATTATAATTATTGATTTAAATGTGTTGCTCATTATAAGCTGAAGAAAGCATTTTAAAGTTTTTATACCCGAATTCATATTTACATCTATTAGCATGGCTGTGTGGAGCTGATGATTCTAAGTTGGTGCTTAAGAATATAAGCGAGGTTCTATTTCAAAGAGGGGTCCCCGTCTTATTTCTTACTTTAAGAAGTCTGGACGTACAACCGATATATATATATATATATATATATATATATATATATATACACATTCAACTGCAAAGAACACGCAGTATAAATAACGTAAAGAACGACGCTTGTATAGGAGATATTCCGCGCAAGACGAGAAAGAGAAAACGGAACAAATGAAAAAATGAGGTAACCACCTGGGAATCGAACCCGGGATCTTCCGATTGCCGGTCAGACGCGATACCATTACACCATGGACCTCACTCTTCCAAATGCCGTAATTCCTCTACATACTCGCAGAAACCAATGCCCCAAGGGGGCACCTCCCGCATGCCGTAACATTATATACATTCAACTGCAAAGAACACGCAGTATAAATAACGTAAAGAACGACGCTTGTATAGGAGATATTCCGCCCCCTTGGGGCATTGGTTTCTGCGAGTATGTAGAGGAATTACGGCATTTGGAAGAGTGAGGTCCATGGTGTAATGGTATCGCGTCTGACCGGCAATCGGAAGATCCCGGGTTCGATTCCCAGGTGGTTACCTCATTTTTTCATTTGTTCCGTTTTCTCTTTCTCGTCTTGCGCGGAATATCTCCTATACAAGCGTCGTTCTTTACGTTATTTATACTGCGTGTTCTTTGCAGTTGAATGTATATAATGTTACGGCATGCGGGAGGTGCCCCCTTGGGGCATTGGTTTCTGCGAGTATGTAGAGGAATTACGGCATTTGGAAGAGTGAGGTCCATGGTGTAATGGTATCGCGTCTGACCGGCAATCGGAAGATCCCGGGTTCGATTCCCAGGTGGTTACCTCATTTTTTCATTTGTTCCGTTTTCTCTTTCTCGTCTTGCGCGGAATATCTCCTATACAAGCGTCGTTCTTTACGTTATTTATACTGCGTGTTCTTTGCAGTTGAATGTATATAATGTTACGGCATGCGGGAGGTGCCCCCTTGGGGCATTGGTTTCTGCGAGTATGTAGAGGAATTACGGCATTTGGAAGAGTGAGGTCCATGGTGTAATGGTATCGCGTCTGACCGGCAATCGGAAGATCCCGGGTTCGATTCCCAGGTGGTTACCTCATTTTTTCATTTGTTCCGTTTTCTCTTTCTCGTCTTGCGCGGAATATCTCATATATATATATATATATATATATATATATATACGAGTATAACCTTGGTTAATCTTGGTTTTGCTTCCGCCCGAATTGTTCATTCTGACGAAGGTTAAGTTTGTCACTCCACCTTAGACACAGTTTAACGTGGAATCCGAACCAGGCCCCACCGAGGCACATTATACCGCTTGGGTGCCGGTGGCGGTATATATATATATATATATATATATATATATATATACAGGCCCAGATTTAGCTATAGGCGAACTAGGCGATCGCCTAGGGCCTCGCGCCAAAGGGGCCTCGCTCAAGCCGTTTTGCGCGTTCTGTTCAAGTGATATTAATGATTTAGAACTCTATGAAGAACTTAAAGTACTTTGCAGGTTTATACCTGAGAAAACAGATCTCGGAAATGCCCTTGTTTATATAGTGCAAAAACAACTAAGTGAGATTTATCCTAATGTTTATGTTGCACTTCGAATAGTATTAACCATCCCAGTTACTGTTGCTTCGGCTGAAAGAAGTTTCTCGCGTCTCAAACTTATTAAAACATATTGGCGTTCCACCATGTCTCAAGCGAGATTGCAATCATTAGCTATGTTATCAATAGAAAACGATATAACAAATTCATTAGATTATTCTCAATTAATTGAAGAGTTTAGCTCGAAGAAAAGTAGAAAAGCATTGCTGTAATATTCAAGGAGCATCTGAACCAAATATTAAAGCATTAATATTTAACCTAAGTCGATCGCTCACTATTATAAAAAATGAAATGTCAACATCTCTTATACATCACATATGAAAAACGTTTGCATACTATGGAAAGTCATTACCTGTAATATTATATAAATCTTAGAAATCATTGTCTTATATTTTCGATACAAATCTTGATTCATATTATAATTTATACTTATTTGTATGGTTTATTTATATTTCTTATACAATTTCCATGCGTGATTATTTTGGTTTGGTTTAATTTTTAAGTGCTGGCATAGTTCTGTCTATGCGGGATTCTAATATTGCTGGTATAGTACATATAATTAAGTCCATATTTTCATATGTATAGGCCTAGGGCCTCGCAATTTCTAGATCTGCCTAGGGCCTCGCAACTTCTAGATCCGGCCCTGTATATATATATATATATATATATATATATATATATTAGGGTGGTCCTCAAGCATAGGGAGGATTTTCAGACGTATATTTCTCTTGCTCCCAGGGTCTCAATCTGTGGTTAAAATGTCATTGAGAAATAATAATATTTACCCTGTGCTCAAGAAGGTTGAAGTTATGCCCCTATATGGGCCGTTGACACGCCTTGCTGAGAGGGTCGGATTGTGTGTCGTGTTGCTCTCACCGTTGACAGATTAGTGTTTTTTTTTGGCTTGCCTTTAGAATTGGTATTAAACGTTTCCAATGTATCTTCCCCAGGTGTTATTTTGGTGAAATGGCCAGTACACGTTCAAAAGACTTCCTTGTGACGCCAGTCTCTGCACTCACGGGGAGCAAGCTGCCGTCCATCGGCGACGTCCTCGGCCTGACTCTGCACAAGCTGAGCACGAAGGCGGCAACGACGACGAGGGAGGCTGTCACGGCCGTTGCTGATGAAGTGCTTATCTTGTGGACGAAAGCGCGGATTCCAACGACGAGACTAGACCACATCACTGAGAAGCTAGAGAAGTTGTATGGCGAATACAAGCTTCTCAAGAAGAACAAGAATCGACGCTCAGATGCCCAGATTGCACGGGAAGCCTCCTTCCAGCAGATGTTCTGCAACCTCTTCGATGTCGCCCACGCTGACGCACTGAACATGATGAACATCGAGGAGGACAAGGCCTTCCTGATCGCCCAACGAGAACCCGGCCGCAGGGGGACCATGGGAGGAGCTGATGTGGTCCTGGCTCGCACAGAGCGCAATGTTGCGCAGCGGAGGGAGGCTGAACAACGCCGTCGGCGCCGTGCGACAGAAGAAATGGCCACTACTTCTCAAACAGCAGAATTGGCCTCTTCCAGCTCGAGCTCTTCACCCCCCAGCGACTCTCCCACCCGTGGCGCTGTCGGAGGTTGCAGCCCACCCAAGCGCAGTCGGCCGGCGAATATCATTTCACCGGCACTGGCGGCTAGCTTGGACCGCACGAAGCTGACCGACCGCGACGCCGTTTACGTGCTCGGTGAGACGGCTCTGTCCCTTGGCCACAACATTGATGAGTTGAACATCAACCGGTCGTCCATACGGCGCCAGAGGATGGCGCAACGCCAACAACTTGCCGCTCAGCTCAAGGAGCCCTTCCATCGAGAAGCTGTGCTCGTTGTTCACTGGGATGGATGGGAAGCTGATGGCGGATCTGACGTCCAAGGAACAGGTTGATCGACTCCCGATCCTGGTCTCTTGTGGCGGCGAGGTGCAGCTCCTCCAGGTCGCCAAGCTCGGTTCCGGTACTGGTGCAAACTGTGCCAAAGCTGTGGTGGAAGCTCTGTGAGACTGGGGATTGGATGACAAAGTTGGTGCCCTCTCGTTCGACACTACGGCTTCAAACACGGGAAAGAACACAGGTGCATGCGTGCTGATCGAGCAGGAACTTGGGAGAAGCCTCCTCTATCTGGCATGTCGTCACCATGTCCTGGAGCTTCTTGTCAGTGCGGTTTTCACGGAAGTCCTTGGACCGTCGTTGGCAACCGAGGTTCAGCTCTTCAAGCGATTCAAGGCGCAATGGGAGTTTGTGAACCAAGAAGATTACGACCACGTCATGAGTGATGCCAACGCTCGTCAAATCGTCGAGGAGGATGCAGACTCCATCATCGAGTTCTGCAAGAAGGCCTTGCAGAAAGGTCACCCCCGGGATGATTATTTGGAGCTCTTGGAACTCACCATCATCTTCCTCGGCGGAGTGCCCCCCCGTGGGATTCGGTTCCGAGCGCCCGGTGCGATACACCAGGCCCGCTGGATGTCGAAGATGTTGTACGCCCTGAAGGTATGGATGTTCCGGCGGCAGTTACGGCTCACAGCCAAGGAAGAAGCCGGAGTTCGGCGCCTGAGCGTGTTCGCCGTGAAGCTCTACACAAAGGCGTGGACGGAGGCCCCGAACGCGGCGAAGGCCCCCCTGAGAGATCTCTGGCTCCTCCAGGCTCTGGAAAAATACGAAGACAAGGAGGTGGCGAAAGCAGCCAAGTCGAAATTCGCCAACCACCTGTGGTACTTGTCCGAGGAGTTGGTGGCCCTGGCTCTCTTCGACGACGATGTTCCTCCGGAAACGAAGAAGGCGATGACTGCTGCGATGTTGGAGGAGCCAACGGAGGAGGACGACCCGCCCAAGAGAGCGTCGGTCCTGGCGTGCTCTTCCCTGTCATTAGAGACATTCGTGACGGGGAGGACTCGCCAGTTCTTCGACCGACTCCAATTGCGACATGGATTCCTGGAACAGGATATGTCGAAATGGCCGGACAGCGAGCAATTCCAAGCGGCTGCCGAAGTGGTCCGGAACCTGTCCGTGACCAACGACCATGCCGAGTGGGCCGTGGCGTTGGCACAAGAATACAACAGGCGCCACACAAAGAAGGAGGACCAGCTGCAGTACATGCTCCTGGGTGTTGCAGAGCACCGGAAGAAATTCCCGGACGCTCGGAAGGCCACGCTGCGAACAGGCGACAATGAGTGGCATCAGCACCCATGAGACCCCCGCCCCTGAGAGGCTAATACCCTTAAATGGGGGAGACCCGGAGGCTGGTATACCCTATAAACTTCAACCTTCATGAGCACAGGGTAAATATTATTATTTCTCAATGAAATTTTAATCCCAGTGTTTTTATGGGTAACCTCACAGATTGAGGCCCTGGGAGCTGAATAATTCCAACTTTCGATTTTGAAGACCACCCTAAATATATATATATATATATATATATATATATATATATATATATATATATATATATATATATATATATGAGTATATCGGATATACTGGAATACTGCTCGGTCCTAACATGCCCATATTAAAAAGAAGACAGTAGACAACTAGAAGGGATTCAGAGAAGCTTCACAGCCAAGATCAATGGGTGCAAAGCACTAAACTACTGGGAAAAGTTACGCGAATTAAACCTATATTCACTGGAAAGGAGAAGAGAGAGAGATACACCATTATTTACACTTGGAAAATAATGGAGAAACTAGTCCCTAATCTTAATCTGAACCCTGTAACTCCCAAACAACAGTGGAAAGCAGAAAAGGAAGACTGTGTCGTGTTCCCAAATTAAAGGCCAAACAGGGAACATCCTTAACCCTAAAACAAAATAGTTTTGTTGTGAGAGGACCAAAACTGTTTAATCAGCTACCCAAAGGCCTAAGGACAAGTGGACATCTTCAAAAGAAGATTAGACGCCTGGCTCAGAACAATCCCCGATGAGCCGTGCGAACCCGGCTATGTGAGGTGGAGAGTACAAGAAACCAACTCACTACTTCACCAGGCCGACTCGAGAGGAGGGGCGACAAGCTTGACCTTCGTGAAATGAGGAATCATCGCACGGAACATTTGAGTAGTTGAAAGGTATATAATTAAATCCACTAAAAATACAATAATTAACCTCTTTTCCTTTGATGTATTCAATCCGACGTGAATGCAGCAAGTGTTTTGCATATATTGAGGTTCTAAATATAGTGGGGCTAGGCTGCTTTAAACCCTAGATCCAGTCCCAAAGCTAGATCCTATCTGTTTTGCAGATAGCTAGTGAGGGAAACCACTGTATATTTTGGGGTAATATATATATATATATGAAAATTATTTCACGAAAGTAACACATGAAAAATATTTATGATGAATAAAACACGAAGGAAAGGAAACAGAATGGTCCTCAAGTGCTTTCGTCTAATGACATCCTCAGGAACACTGAAGTACATAAAGAGTTACAGCCTATATATATAGGTTAAAAAAAAAAAATATATATATATATATATATATATATATACAATAAACGGAGAAATAAAAAAATTAAAGGATTGTTTCCAACCAATGTTTTAGTTAATTAAAAAAATAATAAATTGAAAAATAAAAATAAAACTTGTAAGAGGAACATACAAATTTATACTGGAAATCTGCCCAGGCTTTAGCACTCTGCCCTTCTTGTCTGTGTTTCCTTTCCTTCGTGGTTTTATTCATCATATATAACCTTACAACCTTACAACCTTACAAAGGTTCAGCGCGATGATTTCTCATTTCGCGAAGGTCAAGCTTGTCGCCCCTCCTCTCGAGTTGGCCTGGTGAAGTAGTGAGTTGGATTCTTGCGCTCTCCACCTCACATAGCCAGGTACGCCCGGCTCATCGGGGATTGTTCTGAGCCAGGCGTCTAGTCTTCTTTTGAAGATTTCCACTGCAACTCCCTTCGTGTTTCTTAGGTCTTTGGGCAACTGATTAAACAGTTTTGGTCCTCTCACTACAAAACTATTTTCTTTCAGGGTTAAGGATGTTCCCTGTCTCGCCTTCAATTTGGGAATACGACACAGTCTACCGCTTCTACGTTCCATCGTTGTTTGGGGAGTTATGGGATTCAGAGTAAGATTAGGGACTAGTTTCTCCATTATTTTCCAAGTGTAAATAATGGTGTATCTCTCTCTTCTCCTTTCCAGTGAATATAGGTCTAGTTCTCGTAACCTTTCCCAGTAATTTAGTTCTTTGCACCCATTGATCTTGGCTGTGAAGCTTCTTTGGATCCCCTCCTGCTGTCTAATGTCTTCTTTTTTATATGGGGAAGTTAGGACCGAGCAGTATTCTAATTTGGGTATGATCATGGTTTTCAGTAGAGGAATCATTACATTCCTATCCCTTCGTTTAAAGGTTCTCAATATCTGACCCGTTATTCTCTTTGCTCTGTTTACTGCTATCTTATTTTGTGTTTCAAATTTCGCATCATCTGTCATTACAACCCCTAAATCTTTTGCTCTGGAATTTCTCTGAATTTCCTGTCCATTTGGGGTATAATATTCCATGCACTTTAGGTCTTCTCTTTTTCCGTACCGTAATAGCTGAAATTTCTCGGTGTTAAACTTCATATTGTTGTCTTCAGTCCACTTGTAGATTTTGTTTATGTCGGTTTGTAGAGATCCTATGTCTTCTGGGTTTCTTATTTTTCTACTGATCTTTGTGTCATCCGCAAAGGATGTTACTGTGCTGTCTCTGGTAACGTCCTCATCTATGTCAGTTAGCATGATTATGAAGAGTAGTGGCTAATACTGTTCCTTGTGGTACTGAGCTGAGGACCTCTGATTCTGATGAAGATACTCCTTGTACTGTAACGACTTGCCTCCGCTCACTAAGGAAATTATATATCCATTTCCCTACTTTTCCTGTTATTCCCATATATTTCAGTTTATGTATTATGATTCCGTGGTCACACTTGTCGAACGCTTTAGCAAAGTCTGTGTAGAGTGCATCATAGTTTTCATTACTTTCAAGTTAATCAATAATGTTGTTGTAGTGTTCCATTAGTTGTGATAGGCATGATCTGCCTGATCGAAACCCGTGTTGGTTATCATTGAATTTTTTCTGAGTTTCCAAAAAGTCATAGATTTTCTGTCTAACTATTCTTTCAAATATTTTAGTGAGATGAGATGTAAGCGACACTGGCCTATAGTTTTTGGCCTGGGATCGATCTCCTCCTTTATATATTGGGACTATGTTCGCGCTCTTCAGGATGCCCGGTATTTCTCCCGTGTCTAATGATCGTCTCCATATCCAATATAGGGGCTCAGCGATTGCATTCTTGCAGTTTTTGATCAGTGTGGCATTCCATTTATCCGGTCCTGCCGCTGAGTGTGTTTTTAGTTTCCCTATGGCTTGTGTAATATCATCCGTCGTAAAGTTGAAATCCGTTATACTTTCCCCTTGTGGTTCTTCTTCAAAGAACGCGTTTCTATCGCAAATCAATTTGTCAGTTTTTGGGATACTGAAAGATGATTCAACTGAGCTTTTAATATTTCAGATACTTCTGTTAGATCATCAGATAAATCACTGTTCTCATTTTTTAAAGGTCCGATAGTCGCTTGGTTTTTCGACTTTCTTTTTGCGAAATTATAGAAGTACTTTGAGTTAACCTTTATCGCTTCTATAGCGTCATCTTCTTTTTCTGTATGCTTCTCGATTTGTTGTGAGACACTGCTGCATCACTACGAAAGAGACCCATCGATCCTGGAGCACATGTGGTTCAGCGACGAAGCTCTCTTCCACCTTTCTGGTCGCGTCAATCGGCACAACACCCGCATCTGGGGAACTCACAATCCTGCGGAGATCCGTGAACATGAAAGGGACACGCCGAAATTGGTCGTCTGGTGTGCTATCTCCTCAGCTGGGCTGATTGGTCCGTTCTTCTTCCGGGATCAAGATGGAAATTCCGTGAACGTCAACGGAGACAATTACCTTCGTATGCTTCAGGAGTTCTGCATCCCCAACTGTCAGCTGTAGCTGACATGCAAGAAGTCATTTTCCAGCAAGACGGTGCCCCTGCTCATTACTCGCGTGAGGTTCGCTCATTTCTGAATAAGCAGTTCCCGGATCGATGGATTGGTCGCCGTGGTCCCATCGAATGGGCTGCTCGCTCGCCTGATCTTACCCCATGCGACTTCTTTTTGTGGGGCTACATTAAGAGCAAAGTGTACGCCACCAAGCCGCGAGTCCTCCCCACACTAGAAGAACGGATCAGGAATGCGTGTGCTTCTGTTACTCCCGAAATGTTGTCCAATGTCGGCCAAGAATGCGTAAAACGGTGGCTCGCTTGTTTCGAAAAAGACGGTGCCCACGTTGAGGTGTACCAGTGACTTTCCAGTAGACTTATGAAGCCATATTTGATGCCACCAAAATTCTCATGAATCGTAGACTCAGCAACCAAATTGTCATTTGGTTCCTCTTGTAATTGCTATTTTAATAAAATTTTAAAAATAATAAGGGACTTTTGAAACACCCTGTATATATATGCATAAGGGAAAAAATTACCAAAGGTTTTTATAATTATTGTCTGAAAAATCGGTAGGTCACAAAAGAATAAAGAAATAAAAATAAATATAAATTGGAAAAATTACAAATAATACAACTACACATGTATACCCGCATAACCAAATATATATACATATACATACACATATACATACACACACACATACATATATATATACACATACATACATATATATATATATATATATATACATATATATATTATATATATATATATATATATATATATATATATATATATATATATATATATTTAACTGCAATGACCACGCACATACGCACATACACATACATACATACACATACACGCATACAGCAATAAATTGAAAAATAAAATTGTAAGAGAAACATACAGATTTATAAGGAAACAGAGACAAAAACAAATTTTTACCACAGATTTAGCATCCTGCCCTTTTTGTTTAAATCCATTCTGAAGGAATCAGAGCAACGGGATCGAGTTGAAACAGACCTTTACTCATGTTAAGGTTATTTGTAAGTTGAATTATAGCCGACTCAAGAATATTTCTATTAACAATGTTGCTAGAGTGAAACAAAACTGAAGCATTATTCCAATCAATACAATGGGATAACTCTGACAAATGGATAAAAAGGGCACTGGACAACTGTCCCGTTCTAACGGAATATTGATGCTGTTTTACACGCGTTTGCAAATCCTTTCCCGTCTGACCTATGTAAAAGGAATCACATTGCTTACACCCAATTTTATAAATAATGCCTAAATTATTGGTAGGGCTATTTTTTACTATGATGTTTTTCACAATATTGTTATATGAAAAAACTACACTGATATCCAAAAGTTTAAGTACATTAGCAATGCCTAAGAAGCCCGGGAAAAATGGAAGTACTAAAATATTCTTTGACAAGGTGCGAGTGTTATTATTCACACGATAGAAGGTTCGTTTAGCCTTATTAAGACAAGATTCCATGAACGCAGATGGGTAACACAACTCACTTCCATTACCGTTGATATTTTCCAATTCGGCATCGATGTATTCCGGACTGGCGATCCTAAGAGCGCGGAGAAACATTGAGGAAAATATGGCCGCGCAGGTTCCATATTTTGCGTAATCCTGCAAATGTCTGGGTGGTAGAATTTACATCCGTCTCCAAATTTACAATGACCATTATTATAGAAGAAATTGCATATTGGGGGATGTTCATATATACATTGTCCTCTTTTAAATCTGCAATTATCTTTTATATAATACCTGCATATAATTCCTTCCCCATATTTACTCTTGGCTTTTGTTTTTTGCTCCTTCTTGGGGGACAGTCTTACTTCGTTTTCTTGACTGCCCTCTTGTCTTGTCCTATGTGTGCTATTTGTGCTAGTTGTGTTTGTGTCCTTCGTTGCCCTTATGCTGTGTGTTGTCTTTACACTCTTTGTTGCCTGTGTGTTTTCGGCCTCGTTTTGTGACGGTATTTGATTTTTTTCTATTTCGCCTTTCTCCGTTTCTTCCGTTTTCCACTGTTCTTTGTTTCCACTTTCCTCTTTCCTCTTTCCATTCTAGGCATTTAAAATCAAAAAGTAGCTGACAAAAATCACACCTCATCGCCACTGTTTCATCCGTTGCATCTTTACAGATACCACAGAGTTGCAGGTATGCATTAATTTCCATGTTGGTGAAGTGACTCAAAAAGGGGGTATTATGGGAGGTATTGGATGGGGGATGACTCAAGCTGTGTGAGGGAAATGATTTTCCGTTACTCCAGGGAGGATGGGGGATGTGGCACGCTGTATACTTCTCACTGATTGGTCCTCTCGACTGTGGCTGCGGGGGATAATGGGGGGATATTTGCGGGCACTTCAAAAACAAAACTTTCCTCACAAAGAGACTCGGAAAAAAAACAAATGCTGTATATATTAATTCACTTTGTTTTTATTTACTTTTTTTTGGTATACGCCGCGATTTTTACTTTTTTAAAAAGAAATACCGCTATGCACTATCAATTAACTCACAATATCGGCACCGTTTAAAACTGATTAACTGCAGGATTTTTACTGTAATACCGCTTTTATTCGGACTTCGATCGAAACACGTGTAACCGCCACAACAGCAAAACACATATCTGTGTATGTATATATATATATATATATATATATATATATATATATATATATATATGCACCTCGGTGGTGTAGTGGTTAGCGTCGCTGACTACGAATCCATCGGCCCCAGGATCTGGACCCGGTGACGGCAGGCGGCGAGCAGCAAAACCCAGCTGTTCATCCTTCCACACAATAAAGAAATTGGTTGGTAGATAAATGGTTCCCCTGAGTAGCCTAGTGGTTAAGACGCTGGGCTGCTGGTGGACCGTAGTTCGAATTCCACGTTAAACTATATGTCTAAGATGGAGTGACAAGCTGGACCTTCGTCAGAATGAACAATTCTGGCGGAAGCAAAACCAGGTTAACCAAGGTGTGTGTGTGTGTGTATATATATATATATATATATATATATATTGTTTACATAAATGATTATTTATTTGATCCGTAAAGATCTGGTGATCTCGAGCCTCAAGTAATGTTACTAATTAAGGAAATTAATATAGTGAGTGTTGTTCCTTTATTAAACGAAACAATGAATGGTGAAAGTGACATTAACGTTTAATTAATGATGTGCAGTGAATGACATTAAAATGTTTAATGAATTGCTTGTTAAGAAAATCAGCATTAAGATTAAGATTGATAAAAGAAATTAACAATTGTTCAGTCGTTAATTAGTAATTGGCGAAATGTAATAATGTGAATGAAACAAATTTCGATTATTAATTAGTAATTGACGAAAAATAACTTAATTAATAATCGAAATTCGTTTCATTCGCGCTAAGTTAATGAAATAACATGCGCCCATGGAGGGCGGCCTTTGATTGCTTCCGGCATGGTGCGTGGTGTCAGCTCGACTGAGAGTCGCTGGCGAGGGAGTTTCGCTACATGTCGATTGAACAAAGGGCTTCTCATGAAGGCAAAAGTCGCTGCAGCAATTGTTCAAGAAGGCAAAAGAAAATGGATCTTCGAAAGTGTATGCCGATGTTGCTGTAGCTACATAATATATAAAAGGAGGAGATTGTAGTACCACCTTAGCTATATTTTTCCGTGTCTCATCTACCATGTGAGCAGTGCAGCATTCTCACACACACACCTTTCCATCTATTTCTCACTATACATACATACATACATACATACATCTTACACTCTACACAATCTTTTCAAAAAACAAAAACAAAATAGGATCGTTTTTAAGAGCATTGGAGTCCCCTGGGGGGGGACCATAAATGTCTCCACTTCTGGCCCGCCCGCTGCCAGTATCGGAAACGTAGATCCGGGCAGCGGAGCTGGTTCTATTACTGAACATTATAGATGTTCTGGACCTCTGTCTGATTCACTTTTCATAAACTTCTGCAACATTCGTGGACTTTCCTCAGATTTCCAATCTGTTGAATACCACCATTCCTCCTCTAAACCTCACTTTCTCCTCCTCACTGGAATTCAAGTGTCTTAGACGACTGACAGCAACACCTTTTCTGCACCCTCCTATTTTCTCTATACTCAATTTCGCTGCAAAGGTGGATGTTGCATATATGTACGCAACGATCTAACTGCTCTCGTATGCTTGAACTTGAATCTTCCGAATTCTACATCCTCTGGCTTCGGCTTAGCGCAAATGTATTTAGTTTGAGATTAGCATGTGTCTACTTTTCTCCTAATTCTACTGACGATCCAAAATTCTTTGACTACATCACTTCCAAAGTGGAATACCTTCTACCCCACTCTCCTTTCTCTGAAATCTCCATTTTCGGTTATTTCAATGTTTACTACCACCTCTGGCTTTCCTCCCATTTCACTGACATCCCTTCAACTTCTCTATCCATCCAACTCCTGAATCTCACTTAGATTATATTTCTGTCCGGAATCGTGTAAAATCTACTCTTCGATTCCCCAAAAATTCCTTCATCAGGCATAAATCTGAAAGCCTATCTAATTCTAATTCTTCTCGCTCTTTCTGTAACCTAGCGAAAAACTTCTCCAACAACCATACTCCTTGTTCTATCCCTCTTCTTTTCCATTCCGACGGCTCAGTTACCGTCTCTTCTCCTGATAAAGGTGAACTCTTCGCTCAGACTTTCGCCTAGGTTTTACTGCGAGCCGCCTGCCGTCACCGGGTCTCGATCCTGGGGTTGATGGATTCGTAGTTAGCGACACTAACCACTACACCACGGAGGCGCATGTTCTTAATAGGAATATTACTAAAACACTTCTCTATTCACAATCTTCTTTCAGATCTTCATTGTGGGTTCCGAAGGGACGCTCTTCTGGCAATCTTGTTGCATACCTCTCTGACTCTTGGTTACCCTCCTTTTGGGATTTCCTCCTTTAGGGAGCGCTTGACATATCGAAAGCTTTTGATAGAGTCTGGCACAAATCCTTAATTTCCTAACTGCCCTTCTTCGGTTTCTCTCTCTCTATCTGTGCCTTCCTCTCTGATTTCCTTCCTGGCCAATCTATAGCTGCGGTTGTAGATGGTCACTGTTCTTCTAAAGCTATTGATAGTGGTGTTCCTCATGGCTCTGTCCTGTCACCCACTCTCTTCTTCTTATTTATCAATAATCTATTAAGTTGCACTTCGTGTTCTATCCACTCCTATGCCGATGATTTTACCCTACACATCTCCATCCGCTTCACAAAGCGTTCCTCTCAACGGTCGCTCCATACTTCACTCGCGCTATAGCCGTCTTTCGCGACCTCTTCTGATTTAGCTACTATTTCTGATTAGGGCAGAGAAAACCTCGTGGTTTTCAATGCCTCCAAAACCCAGTTCCTTCACTTGTCTACTCGTCACAGTCTTCAGCCTTTACCTTCTACAATACACAACTCAATCCTTCACATATATTCTGTTAAAACATCTTCTAAGAGGTTAGATGTGCTATTCCGGCTCTGTACAGGGGTCTTGTCCGTCTCTGTATGGAGTACGCTTCTAATGTGTGAGGTGGCTAACCCACACTGCTCTACTTGACAGGGTGGAAACAAAGGCCTTTCTCATCAATTCCCCGCCTCTTACTGACTGTCTTCAATCTCTCTTTCTTCGCCGCACTGTTGCCGCACTCTCTCTTTACTCTCGCTATTATGAGGGACACTGCTCTTCTGAACCCTCTAACTGCATGCCTCCTCCTTTAAGGATAGTTTGTGGTATCAGACCTTCGACACATTTTCATCCCTTTTCTGTCCAACTCCCAGGGCCAGCTCAAAGGGTTGTGGCGCCCTGAGCCAATTTTGCTTTGGCGCCCGCCCCCATCCCATTTTTTATATAAAGGTTTTTTAGTTAAAAAAATAACAAATTTTTTTTATATAATTTTAGTGTTTATTTCATTCAGTACATTTTATTAAAATCTTAAAATAAAAAATATATTTTATTAATTTTAATTCAATAACCATTAACCAAGTAGCATTAATAATTACATACGTACTCGTTAAAATTTCGGCTTCAAAGATTAACTGCAGCTGCAAATCTTTTGATTATTTCATCCAGATCTAAATCCTTGGCGATGGCATGTTCACCTGATAAGGTTGCCAACCCATCCAACCGAACTTGTTTCATCGTGGAACGGAGAAAAGTTTTGATTAATTTCATCTTTGAAAAGCTCCTTCTGCGCGAGCCACTGATACTGGCAATGTTACAAGAATTCTCAGCGCTACAAAAAGACTTGGCGATGATGCCGTTAAATTTTTTGAGCACATGAATTGCAAGATTTTCGTTGGAGAATAACTCTTCGAAATGGTTTCGCAAATATTTTAATTCTTCGTATAAATCGATGCTGAAGATATCTTTCTGATCACCATCTGTAAACAGAATTTCTAAATCCATACAATTCTTATGCAGCTCGTTGTCACTCATTTCTGTGGCATTATTCAAATTGTATAGAAATTGGAATTGATTGTTATGCTTTACGATCAGTTCAAACCTGTCCTTCAATGACTGGATTACGATGTCTAAAATGTTGTTGAAAAAGTTGATACTAAAATTTTCCTTCTCTGTCGTTCCAACTTCGTCTTCGTGTTCATAATCAAACATTATTTTTCGGCGGCGAATTCTTGTTTTCCACATTCAGGTTCAACTTCCAATTCGATTGCCAACTTTCTTGTATCGTCTAGAACGCATTTAATTTATCATCTGTTCTGTAATTTTTAAGGTATTCGATTGATTTTGAAAGCGGGGAGACAGCTTGGATCCATTGTCATATCCTTGTCCTCTTAAATCAGACAACAATATTTCATTTTCTTGTAAAATTTCTAGAATTTTCTTTGTCATTCCAGCGCCAGTACTATTGTCGATATCGACGAATCCCAAAAAATGCTCACAAATTTTCACATGATTTCCATCTTTATCTGGGGTAGGCACAATAGAAACAAAACGTACTATCAATGTCATCTGTTCAGTGTGCCAGAGGTCTGGAGTACAATCGACAATTAGAGAATAATATTTGCTAGTTTTCAATTGTTTTGCAATTTTTTCCTAACGGCTTTACTCAATATTTGAATCATCTCATTTTGTATGATTTTCCCCAAGTAGTGCTGGTTCTTTATTTGTAATTCTTCTTACGTGTTCTTTCATTACTGGATCAAAGAGTGGAAATTTTTTGAAAGTCGTGGAGCTATTTGCATTGTCATCCTTGTATAACACTGCCCAACAAAAAAAACATTTTTTGCTGCTGATTTAATTCTAAGACCTGTTTCTGGATAATATTGATGTGCTGATTTCAAAAATCACCTTAGATTTTGTCCATCACATCAGGTTTTCGTGCAATGCAATATGCCTATTTTCGGTGATCCATGAAGGGCGCTTATCAAAATTGGTGATTTTTGAGACCTGTTAACAGCTGTTTTGCTGTTAAAATTTTATCTGTGGAATACGCAAATCTGTGCATTAAATCTAAAGGTCATGTACAACATATTAAAATCTTGAGTATCTGTGATTTCCCCAGGTGTGAGCGTGACGTCATGATCTGAGAGAGATTTCCCATTGGCGGAGTGAGAGCAGCCGGTTCCGCTAGTGACGTTACATGTAAACTTTCAGCAGTTGGGTTGCAACATGAGCATTAAAGTTCACTATCTCAACAGTCATCTGGATAAATTTCCAGAAAATCTTGGTGATGTTAGTGAAGAGCAAGGTGAAAGGTTCCACCAAGATATCAAAGTGATGGAAGAACGATACCAAGGAAGATGGGATACCCATATGATGGCTGTCTACTACTGGAGCCTGCAAAGAGATTGTCTTGACATCTCTCATTCTAAGAAGTCCTATAAGAGAAAATTTATCAGCACTGAAAAGTAAGAAAACAAGAAAAAGACAATGTTAAGAAAACTGGTCGCATGCTTGCTTTAATATGGATTCATTTTTTGCTTATTTAAACACTTTTAATCACTTTATGTGTCAATATTACCATTGTATATTAAAGTTCACTCCATGCACAATTGTTTACTTTTCCATGCTGATTCTGAGTATGTAAAAACTTATTTTTTGAAAAGAAAAAAAATTGGGCATAACCCTGCCAAAATGCGATATCTCCAAAATATCCGTATTTGATTACTCGAAAACCTGACGTGATAGGCAAAAACTAAGGTGATTTTTGAAATCAGCACACCAAAGTTACCTAAAAACAGGTGTTAGAATTAAATCAGCAAAATTGGTGTTGGGCAGTGAATAATTGATCTGTATTTCCTCGTAATGCAATATTTTGAGAACCGTGTAATTTTATTATAGAAAAAAGACGTTCTAGAAAGTTCTTCCAATGCTTGGTATTTTCATGAATTTGTTGCTGAATTGAATCTATTGTTAAATTGCAATTCAGTCATTTGATGAAATCATTCTATGTTCTAAAACAACTCAAGTGTTCGGCACTTGTTTCATGTACTTTTAGGCTATTATTTACGGTTTTCCTTCGTTAACGCCGTCATGATTCAGTGCGATTAATTTTTTGGAAAACAATTTAAAACAGAAACAAAACACAGCATCTTTAGATTTCGAATATACAAGCCAATCGCGCCAATGTACAACACCAGATATAAACACATTTTACTTGCGTATTTTGATGAATTGGGCCTATTATTATAGTAAAAACAAAGGAAAAATTGCAAGAAAGTGGCAGTAGGCTAGTAGGCTAACACTCGGTCATCACTAAATTCTTGAGCAAACGTCACATATTTGTTTCCATAATTTTGTAGTTATATTTAAATTTTGAACCACACATACTCATATCATTCAAGCACCTTCTAGAACACAAAGTGTCGACATTACTTCATATGTTGATATCCTCCTGCAGCTACCACTAATGCAAGATTCTATGATACATTTCAACAAAAGAACAGAGCTAAAATATGAACTAAACATATTTTCGCTGGTACATTCATCAGCAAAATTTGGCGTAAGGGAATATACACTAAAACACGAACACACCTTTATTATATATTCTCTGATGTAGCAGTGCTGATAACTTACCTATAATATGGTTAAAAAATTAAGAAGAATTGCAGCGGTCTGATGAGAGTCGGCGCCGCGTGAAAAACAGCTGGCCATTGTTTACATTGTCCTCCTCCCACGGCCACACCTCTCTCCTTCCTCACCTCCCGCGCCCTAATTTTCTATGTAGAATTCCTTTTTTAAACTGTTCACTTGTTTCTTGTTGAGTGATAGCGATATTTTGTCTTTTTTTCTGTTGCTCTTTCGATTTTTGGCGTCCCCTAAACTTTGGCGCCTTGAGCCAGTGCCACGTTGGCTCGCCCCTTAAGCCGGCCCTACCAATTTCCTGACGCAATGGTTAATCGGTATTCTCACATCTACCATCTATGACCGCTAATCTTTCAAATGCAGTGTCCAGGCATCTCGAAATCTTTGACCCTTGATTTCGTTTTCTTCTATCGTGAGAGCGCTTGGCACCTCGTTCCTGCATGAAAAATATCTCAGTTTGCTTCCGCCCAAACATATATATTAGGGTTGTTCTTTTAATTGTTTTTAATTGTTATGACTGCGCCCCCGGATATTGTGCGAATAGCCATAAAAACAAATCATGTGAAGTTTGAGAGCAATCGGATAATTTTTAAAACCTTCCCCGGGCATTTTTGTATTCTCCCCCTTTGTATTCTCCCCCTGTGAACTCAGTGAACTTTTGGGCTGCTTCTTCGATTGCTCCGCCTCCTAATGCGTACGGTTTTAGTAAATAATATTACGCAGTAGCTCAGTTATTGCCATCCCAGCGTCGGAGTCGGTTATGCAGATATTTTAGTTTCGGCTTGCCTTATAGGCCTAGAAGCCAAGCCTCCAAGGTATTGACTTCTCAAATAAATTGTGGAAAAGTAAACTTGTGGATCAGTGGTATTCATTGCGCACCTCGCGAGCCAAATGCAGCTCGTGATGGCCTAAGTGGCGGTTCTCGATGTATGGAATGAGAGAGAAAAATTTGGATATATTCAATTTATATAGGATCGTCATCACAAAAGAACAGCTGATGATATATATATATACAGGGTGGGCGGAAAGTAGCTCCCTATTTTGGATTGGTAAAAAAATACGTATATTATTCATTTATTTCAGAAAAAATAATATGAAAAGGTAGGCATACATGGTAGGTTTTCTCTAAAATTCAATGTGGGCTCCAACTCTTTCCACCAGCTTCTGGAGCCGCCCAGGAATGGCGTCCAGTGACTTTAGCAGGAACTCCAGCGGGATGGAGGACATGACTTCCCGAATTCGGTCCTCCAGTTCTTCCAATGTCCTCGGTTTGGTGCGGTAGACTTCTTCCTTTACCCACCCCCAAAGAAAGAAGTCGCACGGTGTCAAGTCGGGGCTCCTGGCTGGCCATTGATGTGGACCACGACGACCCATCCAACGCCCAGGGAAGTGGGCATCCAGCCACTCACGGACAACAAGAGCGAAAGTGCGGAGGGCGCCATCTTGCATAAATATCAGATCGTCGATGTTCTCCATGTGCTGACAACCGGCCAGACCTCGTTTCGCAACATAGCAAGGTACCGCTCAGCATTCATGGTGTTGCGCAGAAGGAACGGGCCCACAACCTGATCTGAGGTCATACCACACCACACCACACCGTTACACTGAACCGATTCTGCCGTTTTTCAGCGGTAACCGTGCGACTTCTTTCTTTGGGGGTGGGTAAAGGAAGAAGTCTACCGCACCAAACCGAGGACACTGGAAGAACTGGAGGACCGAATTCGGGAAGTCATGTCCTCCATCCCGCCGGAGTTCCTGCTAAAGTCACTGGACGCCATTCCTGGGCGGCTCCAGAAGCTGGTGGAAAGAGTTGGAGCCCACATTGAATTTTAGAGAAAACCTACCATGTATGCCTACCTTTTCATATTATTTTTTCTGAAATAAATGAATAATATACGTATTTTTTTACCAATCCAAAATAGGGAGCTACTTTCCGCCCACCCTGTATATATATATATATATATATATATATATGCGGCTCTCTCAGTGTGTATGTTCTGAAGAAGTGGCCTCCTTAAAAAAACTTAGTGAAAAACACTGTTTAGATGACAATGTTAGCTTGCTAGCGAGGGAATCATATTTTAATTTTATACCATTTCATTTTAATTCATTATTTAAATCTATATCATTAATTTATATTAATCGTTTTCATGTTATAAGGTGTCTATTTTTCTAATAAGTTTTAACATTTTTCCCTTCACAGACTTGAAATCTTGTCGTCGACTGCAACTGTTAAGCGTACGACGCGGAAGTCAACCAAGGTGTTTCTGGTAGGCCACCCATCTGAGTTCCTGACCGGCTCAAAGCTGCCGTCGAAAGGAGAGGTCCTGCGCCGCTTCTTCCATGTGCACATCATCGGCAAACAGACAATACGGAAGGCGGCTGATTTCGTCATCAACGAAGTCCGCGAGTTTTGGGAAATCGCCTGGATCCCGACCTCCGTTCATCATCGTTGCGCCCAGAAGCTCATCAAGTTGCACAAGGAGTGGAAGAACCTGATGCGCAAGAAAACGCAGCCGACCACGCTATTCCTCGTGAACAAGCGGAACGCCTGGACGCGCGGTCTCAACAATCTATTCGACATCGCCCATGGGAACGCGCTGAAGATGCTCGTCATTCAGGAGGACAAGGCGTTTCTCCTGGCCCAGCGCGAGTACGGTCGGCGTGGGGCGATGCTCGGAGTCGACCGCCTCCTCGCCGAGCGTGAGGCGCGACAGGCGCATCGCATCGCAGAGGATCGCGCGCGCCAGGAAAAGGAGGCAGAACGGAAGCGCGCTGAGGTGGAAGTGACCAAACTCAAACTAGACTCCAGCTCCAGCGAAGGCAGCCCACGGCGCTCCCAACAAAGCAACGACGCCCACGCCCAGCCGTCGACATTCAGCGCCGCCAGCCCGCCGCGGGCGACAGCAGGTCATCACATCGAAGGTGGCCGCTATGATGCAGGACTACAATTTGGCACTGACAAAGGACGAGGACCAGCGTCAGTTCCTCCTCCAGGTCGTCGAGGCGCACCGCCAGCGCTACCCTGACGCCCGCAAGTCCACCGTGACTTCTGCAAACTAGGCAACAATGAGTGGGAGATGGGCGCCCATGAGACCCCCCCCTCGATTGAGGGGCTAATAGTCGAGTAGAGGGGGACCTAGTATACAATTCAACTACAAAGTACTGACATGCCGAAGATATCAGTTCCATCCAACGGCATTCCGTAACGACAATTTTCAAAAAACGTACAACACTATCCTATGATTCACCCGGGGGAAAATACAAAAATACCCGGGGGAAGTCGTAAAAATTATGCAATCGCTCTCAAACTTTACAGGATTAGTTTTTATAGCTATTCGCACAATATCCGAGGGTGCATTCATAAAAATCACAAAATTTTTAATTTAATCCCAAATAAGAACTCTAATATATATATATACTATATTTTTTTTTGACTGATATGATGAGTTTTATTTGATGATTTATTTATCATATATATGAAAATGAAAATGAAAATGAAAAGGTTTATTGGCAGACTATAGTCCATACGACAAATATTATTAATACAATAACAGTTCATATACTAAGGATAGAAATATATACAATTAATTAGAAATAATACTGTAATGTCGAAGTTAAGTGGAGCTACAGACAGACGTTTTCGTACCAAGAAGTCCATAGCTTAGAGGATAAATGGTAGGACTCATGGATAGCTTGGATGATCGGGTTGGTTGATTTTTTAATTCTTTGCCATAGACTGAGTTGCTGTCCGCATATATTACTGCAGAAAGTAAGAAAGAGAGTGTCTTTAGTTTCACTTGTACAGAATCGAAAGTTCCTTATGGTCATATTCGCTTTAGCACACAGGCTTCGAGATTGTTTTCTTATATCCGAGTCATCACTCAAGGAGCTGGTAATAGTTTAAAACCCAAACCAAATACTTAAACTCTTGTACTCCTCAATTACCTCACCATTCATTTTAAACCTTAAATATCAGTTGGCTGATACAGCTTTTAGGATGAAATTGCATAACCTTAGTTTTTGTAACATTAAAAAACAATATCATGTTTCTGCGAATACTCTTCGCAGACCTTTTAGTAGCCGATCCAAACCTTTAACAGAGGGATTATTAAAAACACCATATCATCGGTCATAAACTAAGTTATTTATCCTTTGGTTATCTATACAACATCCCACTGTTTGCCTCGTTAAGTGAAGCAATTAATCAGTCAATATACAATTATTAAACAGCATAGGGGGAGAGCAAGGAGCCTTGTCTCACCCCCAAGAGGAGCCAAAACACTCGGATAGTACATTTGTCCCACCTAACTGTGTGAAAGATTGGTGGGAATACCAAATTTCAATAAATTTAATATATACATGGGAACCTTCCTGTCTTTATAGTTTGGCAAATAAAATATTGTGGTTCACCCTTAATATTAGCCTTACTTATATCTAAGGAAACAGCTATAAATAGTTTTTGAATTACTGTCAATGTATTTAGATATTGTTTTCTTTAAGTACATAAATACACAGGTCAGTAGAGTGGGACCTTTTAAAGCCAAACTGATTAGATGTCCATAGGAAATCATTTAATCGGAGTACGGAGTAACAAGAGTTTTTCTAGTAGTTTCGAGAAAGTAGGAAGCGAAGCAGTAGGCCTGTAATTATTGCTGGCAGAATCAGAAGTCTCCGTACTTATGTTTGACCAGGGGCAAGATATATATACCCTCATGAACTCTGCAGGAATATAGCTATGAGCAAGCATGGCTGATAGGAGCAATGATATATGCAGACATACTACGTCATTTGCATATTTTAAGTGCTCATTCGATAAGTCATCTACCCCTGACGCAGAACCAGTCTTTAACTCGTTAATTAACCTCTTTACTTCAGAAAATGATATCAAAGTATTTTCCCTTGTCCCTCCTACAATCGTTTCGCTGCAATCTATCTTAAGATTACCCCTACTCACACTATTAAGAATGTTAGAATAGTGGTTTTTCCACAGCTTTGCAATTTCATCCTCCCCCGACACCCCATCGATTGTCGGCTGGAGAACATTTTTGATACCCGTTTGATTCTTAACAAATGTCCAAAATTTGTTATTATCGTTATTTATGCGAGCTTCACAGGCTTTTGATGCTCGAATAGACTCTTCTTCTTGTTTACATCGCCTTATGGCCGCCTTATACTGACCCCTACTTCTACACATATTCATGTATACTGGTCCTAATCTGGGTCTACCACGAAAGCACCACAAATCATAAGCGTTTTTCGATTCCCTCTTCAGGGGGGCAATAAAATCATTCCATCCAGGAATAATCTTAGTATGATAGTTGTAAGATTTAATCAGGGGGCTTCCTGCTTCTCTTAACAGGGATATTATCTTACTATGATACCTATCTATGAGTTTACAGTGAGAATCATTTGAGCAAGGATTATTACAGGCAAGATGCAAAATTTCTAAATATATTTTATGTGCTGGCTTGAACCTCAAACAGGGGTAACTAAGAAAATAATACCGTTTAGGTTTCTTGTTACTTCCGTATAGGGGCATAATTAAAAGCCTTTCACAAAAATAATATATTTGTCAAAGATTTTAACACTAAACAAATTACAATTTACATTTGTTAAAGAAAGGACATTTGAGACAACTGACTTCTACCTATTTTAGATTCGAAATTAACAAGACAATTAAATAAAAATGTATAAGCAATTAAAATAGAATTATCAGAAATTTAATTGAAGTTACAACTCTGTACCTTCTTGGCCTTTTGACCGCTTCAATTATAATGCATAAGACAATTAGAATAAAAGATGAAGTATATTTTAATTACAAATTTTCAACTACTTATCTTACAACAGCAGTAGGCACTTCCTTTTTGGATTGGATTAATTTTTGTAACCCAATTAGTAATTAATACACACTCTTATATATATATATATATATATATATATGACGCGTAAGGACAAGGGATTTTTAACAGATTTCTTTCACGTGTTCGTTAAGTGATCTTTTAAGGTGAGACGCATTTACGTCTTGAATTGTTTGACCCAACCCGTTTTCTTTACGAGTATTTTCTCGAAGTGAGGGGAGACTTAGTCTATTCAATTTTGTAAGCCACACATTTTTTGTGCGTTTAATTTTTAGGGCGAACTAATTCTTCTATTATTACTTCAAGAACTATAACACAAATTCTTTTTAGGACTTCTTTTTAGGACCTTACAAATTTACGGTCAAAATGCATTGGTTTCTATTCGCCTTCGGCTGTTCTAAAGAGAGTGTTCTTCTGCCTTCACCGTTGAAAGAGACTTTTGTTTTTCTAATAATTACATCAATCCCGTCTCTACTATCATGAAAGTTATGACACGTTATTCGCAGTATGTAAAGATTATTTTGGTATGAGATATTCTCGTTTATTGCCTCAATCCGATTTAGTTTTTATACGATACTGTATTCCTTTTATCGGCGTATGGTATTCACACGATGCCAGGCGCACGATTTAATTTCCTATCCTCTTAGATCCATCTAAATTAATGTATCCTATTTTTAAGAATTACCAACATTTCAGGTGTAATTTAACAAGCAATTGAACCTTTTAATGTAATATAATGGAATTTCCCTTTTTATAAATGGTACAATCGTTTATTATGCGTACATTCTTTGTTTTTGTCTGAGCATAAATAATATAATAAAAGACGAGCGGCCGCAATATGGCTATGTTTTGAGAATGTAAGATAATTATAATTTTTTATTTATTTCTTTTTTTCCTCTAGTTTGGGTAACTTGTATATGGTACTCTTTATCCGAACTTATTCAGAATTAAATAAACAATTGAATTCATGTCTTATTCCCCAATTATATTGGTATTTAACATAAATATGTTTTAAAATTAGTTCACTCAAGAATTTATAAAATTTCTTTTCACAAACGAAAAGAGAAGCCGCCATTTCGGTAGCGTTCAAGTGTTTGTTTTCATGAACAACTTTTT
The DNA here is from genome assembly GCA_023014485.1 of Bathynomus jamesi. Lineage (NCBI taxonomy): Eukaryota > Metazoa > Arthropoda > Malacostraca > Isopoda > Cirolanidae > Bathynomus > Bathynomus jamesi. The sequence goes on along the minus strand of JAJOZX010000624.1, from coordinate 765,782 downwards.
TCTTGGTTCACTTATACACTTATAACCAATAATTGATTAATCAACCTTTTTACATTCCCCATATATATATATATATATATATATATATATATATACAAGGTGAGTCAATAAAATGTTACCACTTGATATGTCTATGAACGTTGACAGAAAAGTGGTAACATTTTATTGACTCCACTGTATATATATGGAATGTCATGCATGACCAGCATTTCATTCAAACTGTTTGGTGTAACGCTGGGGTCCCATAAAAGGAATATCATGCACGAACACGCACGATTTTTCATAACGCTCTCACCTTCTCAAGAGGTGGTGGTTTCGAAGTTCGAACCCTGGTGGAGGAGAATTTAATTAATATATATGTGTGTGTGTGTGTGTGTGTGCTGTATATATAGGGGGAGGGGAAACACGAACTTAGTGCATTTTGCTTCTGGAGAATCCTGCATTAGGACTGATAATAGCTGGAGGTGTCTGCAATACAACTAACAAAAATTGCAATAAATTGAATACGGATATGAATGTTCTTTTTACTAAACTAACACACAGCATTATTGTTTTCATTGGTGTTGAACTATGTACGGAAGCCTCGTCAGTACTTTGACTCCCCCCCCCCTATTTGCTTGTCAATGCTTCCGCGAGCTGCTCGTATCCCGAAATGGGTGTATGGGCGGAATGATGCTTTGTGTGAAAAGATTTTCATACTTCCACTTAAACTATGAATGCACCAATTAAATATATATATATATATATATATATATATATAATACGTATGAGTACGCCCAATTTTTGCATGTGTAAAATATACCCCACCACGATTTGAACCCAGGACCTCTGACTAGGAGGCGCGGACGCTAACCCTAGGCTACTACAAGAAAAAGTTAAAGTATATTTTATGATTCACCAGAGGAAAACAATAGTGCTTTCATGCCAGAATTATTTTTACGCATTAACCCCCTATATCAAAGCTAAGGGACAATATTTAATTCTGAATCAGAGGTCCCGGGCTCGAATCCCGGTGGGAAATATTTTACAGATGAAAAAACTGCGCGTTCTCATGCGTTTATTTCTATCTATATAATGGTATCCTTGTGTTATCCAATGTCATAAACTAAAGAATATATACTGTATATACTACATAGCACCTTTATTATCCGAAACTCTAGTAACCGGAAAAGTCTCGTAACTGGAATTTTCAATATCTCTCAGTACAAACGCAGATTATAGAAACCGGCACCCAAGCGATTCCATCCGGCATGTCTCGGGACGCCTCTGGAACGATGCAGATTTTAAAATGATCACGGAGATACTGAAATTCTTGCTACTTGGCGGCGCTGTTCGCAGTTCCTTTTGTTTATTTTATTAAAATACGTAAGGAATTGTTCATTTTATTTGCGTGATTTTTTTGTTCTGCTGATCCAATTTAACAGGAGGAAACACTTGACCACAACCTTTCGAAAGTTCCCTTCGGAGAGGTGCTTAGAAATGTATTTTTTTATTGAAATATAGTGGGAAATGTTCATTTTATGACATGTATAAGGAAAGACTTCTCGTGTCTCGTCACCAGAAAATTGTCCTAACCGGCACCGCCTAGGTCTAGAACAGTGGTTCCCAACCTGGGGTCCCCGGTAGTACTGGGGGTCCGTGAGCTTTCAATATTTCGAGAGGCTCCAATGGAAATTGTACATTTACCCACGATAAGGGCGCTCAGACTAAAATTTCAAGTTTCCTTGCTCTTGGCTGGAATTATTAATACTTTTTAATATGTTTATTTAATTGCATACTCTCTTATTGTCCTTTATTTGATAGTGAAAAATGAGAAACGAGTTAATTATTAGTTAATAAAAACAGTTTGTTTGGTAGACGGAATCTTTCAAAACATGGGGTCCGTGGGAAAAAAATAAAAATAAAAGGGGTCCTTTGGGTGAAAAGGGTTGGGAACCACTGGTCTAGAAGGTGGCGAATAATAAAGGTTTTATTATATATATATATATATAATATATATATATATATATATATATATATCGGTCCACGAGCAAAATGATAAAAAGATAACTAAAAACGTAGAAAATAAACAGCCAAAGAAAAATATGATAATGCCAAAACTAAGAACTTGGTAATAATAAGAAAGAAAGCAGAAGCGTAGAAATATCGTATGCAAATACTACGCGAATGGAAACTGCAGATACAGGATGGGCATGCATTATGCAAGTAGTATAGCCGCAAAAGGGGAGAGTGCAAGAATGTTGGAGAGTGCAAGAATGTTGCAAGTGATTACATGTTCAAAGGGGTGGGGTTTGTTGCAAAGGGGTTGGGTGTTGCAAAAAAGAAAAAAAAGAAAAAATCCCCAAAGGGGGATGCTGCAGGTGCAACAAGGAAAACTGGAGGCGGCGTTATCCCCAAGAGAAAAGGAGAGAGGTGTTCACACTGGCACGGAGCCAAGTGCATATTAAGACTTCAGCCGAGTAGGCGTTGTTTTATAGGCTCCTAATCAGCCAGCTGGCTTAGAAGGCGTAAATGGCTTGAGTTGCCAGATAGCGCCATGTATTCATTTAATTCTAATCGAAGACTGAGTTGCCAGATACCATTGTAATACATTATTATAGACTCCTAATCAGCCAGTTGGCTTAGAAGGCGTAAATGGCTTGAGTGCCAGATACCACTTTTCGATACCATTGTATACACTATTATAGACTCCTAATCAGCCAGTTGGCTTAGAAGGCGTAAATGGCTTGAGTGCCAGATACCACTTTTTAGCGATACCATTGTATACATTATTATATTTCTTAAAAGTTGGTTTAGAATACCGGTAGTAGGTTTAGAAGGCGTAACATGATATAATTAAGTAAAACAACATTGCATCATTCTGTTTATTATAAATATATAGAAAATAAATATACATTTCAATAATAATTGAGGAATATGCATATAATCATAACAGTACAGGAAATATATACACACAATTATGGATATATATAAAATAAATATACATTTCAAATAGAAATAAATATACATTTCAATAATAATAGAAATATGCATATAATCATAACAGTACAGGGGAAATATCACGCAAAATATATAAATACATTTCAATAATAATAGAAATATGTATATAATCATAACAGTACAGGAGAAATATCACGCAAAATATATAAATACATTTCAATAATAATAGAAATATGCATATAATCATAACAGTACAGGAGAAATATCAAGCAAAATATATAAATACATTTCACTTTTTTTTCAAAATACTAAACTCGGTCTTAATCGAGTTTACAATTACATCATTATTGCTCTGCATTACGCAGTATATGCGGCTTAATAATATTTCACCGCTTAAAGTATAGGGAAACCTGTATTCGATATGAAGGGCTTTCATATCGTTCAGTACTATTTTGTTCCCACTTTACAACCGGTTGGTAAGTCATCTTTAAATACGTCTAGAATACAATCAAAAGCACGCACAAAGAGTTCATCGTTAGCTACATTATTAAACACAAGTTTATAAGCACGCTTTTCCAATCGAGGGTTTATTTCTACCGACTCGAGCTTTTCAATCGTGAACTCACTCAACATAGCGGCAATTGAAATAATCTTCTAAATCGTTACGACAACTGCGCGTTATATAAAGAAATAGTTCTTCAGGGTGAACGGTGTAGGTGAGCTCAGCCTTGTACCGATCAATTGCTTTGTACCAAAGTTCATGGTATTTCAAAGAGTCTAAACTTTTTAAATAAACATCCAGCACTAGACCATTCTCACCAGCCCTACACTCGGTAAACCCATCGAGCAGAGCGGTGTAGGCGTATTCAAGTACTGTATCAAAATAAAGCATGTCCGTAACACGCGCGTCTAATATAGGTTTCAGCTTGCGGAATCCGACGATTTCAAACATTCTGTCGAGGATGAAACGGTTTTCGCGTAGGAACAAGAGCGTTATTATCAGAAGCATTCTTCCACATCAGCCGTATATCAATGCACGGCCGATCGTTATTTATACACAACGTACATACAACGGCGTATGAGGGTGCGTCACTAATCTGCTCTCTTCTTGTACCTACGTTAGCAGGTATTTTATAACGATCTTCACTCCACTTCTCAACTATCACGAAGATTCTATTCATCTCCTCGACACTTAAATAAACCCGTTTGTTTGTTTGTCTACACTCCGTTTCCAGTACATAGCTAATGGTACCGGAATTACGCCTGAACACGCGCAACGATTTCGTCACGGACACATCGTACGAGGCGTTGAGAATGCTGCTCAAAGGAAGTTCCATCGTATTCGAGGAGCGCACGTCCACTCGGTTCAAGCTCTGAGATAACTATGAGCCGTGTGAGGCACGCAGGTAGGCAGGAACGGTTCGACGGGCGGCTGACTCGATGATACGTGAATGGGCTTGTTCGTATGATCCGCGAGTCGTACCGAATTGTTGTACATATTTGTTTTTCCGGTACAAGAATTAATTTCATCACTACCAGCCTACGCACCAGACATTTTACCTCAGGATAAGAACTAGGAACATTTTATGTTTTACTAACATCTTCACACTCCGGCGCACTATTTGAGAGGAACATATGCTCATATTTTTCCTTTCTGCCCATCAAACGATACTCGTCTCTAAAGTCTGTTAAAAACTCACGCAGGGCACTAGCCACAACCTCACTACGAACCTCATCATGATATACGTTAATATAGTGATAAAAATACTTAAGATTGTCCATGATCACGAGATTCACATTTTCAGTCGTAGGGTATGAGTAATCGACATGGTGTAGCATGACGTAATACCGCTTGTCACACCACCCATCCGCAAGGCTCATTATCCATACCTGCTGCTTCTCTTCTGCACGCGTTGTTTCTTTTACTTCACGGTGTATGTGAGACTTTATAAAGTTTAGCTCTGCAGTATACTTCAGCACATCGTCTGTGCAACGAAAGCCTTCAACGATCTCACCAGAACATCCGTAGAGTATTTGTACATCTTGGAACTTCGCACAATCCAATGTGTTTTAAAAGAGGTATAGGAGGGAGGAATAGGAAGTTTTTCGGTATCCACCACATCCTGACACTTTGCTGAATACCATTTCATAAACGTTGTACAAGCAATATTAAAGGTAGCCATTTGAATACACGTCTGATCTGAATACACGTCTGATCTCTCGGGCTTACTGCAGTCGACTGACCACGCAGGGACTCCCAGATAGTAGCATGACTCACGGTCTTACAGTGGGCGGAGCTTAGAACTTTCACCTGCGCACACACACACACACACACACAACACAGGAGAAAGTGAAACGCTAATTGAAACATGATTTATTTAATAAACGAGATTTCAAGTTATATATATTTACAAATACGATTTAATAAACGAGATATTCAAGTTATATATATATTTACAAATACGTGTAATAAATCAATAGATACTTTACAAATACGATTTAATAAACGAGATATTCAAGTTATATATATATTTACAAATACGTGTAATAAATCAATAGATACGATTATATACAAGACAAATACGTGTGAGTTAACAATAGAAGCATCATACGTTATGGTATCCAAAGGGTACGGTATCATAGGTACCAGGTAACTGGTAACGTTTCCTATAGGTTACGGCACACCTTCGTACCCCTAAGTTCCTTCACGCCCCCCAGCTTCTGCGCCCGAAAATTGTGGGTGCCTACAATTAGTTGGGAAGGTTGTTCGCCCTCATCATCGTCCAAACATACTAGATCCTTCAACGATTCAAAGTTAACAACCCGCCGATTCGCATGGTTGAGCGTAATACCCTTTGCCTTCACGATATATTTCATTTCCTCCCCCACCCTGACCCGTACCCCATAAGTCTTAGGTCCTGTTGAGACAAAAGAGTCGGCGTAAGCGTTGTCCCCATACTCGTCCTTGATCTCATCAGTGAGCTCGCCGAGGAACTCCCCAATAGCGGGCATGTATTCACCCTCCCTCTCTGTGAATATCACGCTATCTGTATCGGCATACAATACTCTCCGCCCAAGAGAATGCAATAGACCCCAAAGTTTTATACGGGCGTAGGCTGTTGTGAAGCTGGCCACAGGTATGTTTGTAACCCTTGAGGTATCTGTGGCAAATTCAGTGTTGTTGTACTTTATTATGTAAGTATTACCTACATTCACGATCTCCATGACCTCTTTATCGGGAGCATTGGCATAATCCCAGACATCGCTATAACTTTGTGCGAATGAATGCTCCCTCTGCCGGTATTCTGCGCAAATTTTCCCCATAGACTGTTTAGACACAACTTTGCACTAAAGCGCTTGCCAGGATTCTTTACAATTTGGACACGATCAAGTTGTATACCTTCGCGGTCGCGGTAACGTTGAATATAGGCAGACTTTTCATCTTCGGTATCAACTCCTCGCGGATACCCTGATGCCTCAACCTTATCCTTCAAAAAGGCGTTTATATATGGTGTGAAAAGGTTGGGTAGCTTCTGAAACCTCCACACCTCATGTATCTTCAGTATTCTATAACCATGGCGTACGGCTAGGGCCAGCTCAGGACTTGTATATACGCCTCTGATCTTACGCTGGTGGGGTATATGGTTACATTCGCCGTTATCCTCTTCCGCGCACTTCACGCACAGGGGAAACATGAGCTTGTCGTCGATAACGACAGGTAAGATCGGCATCCATAAATTGCGTGGGGGGAGTACGTCTACGAAAGAGAGCCCAAAGTAACGATCATTCAAATTTTTTGAAAATTCATTGATGGAGGGTAGGCTAGGTCCCACCAGTTTCTCAGGAGCGCCCACGGGGTACGGATTGCTCTTCATCACGTATGGGTATAAAGAACAGAAATCGTAGTAATGGAGCTTCACGCCCTCCGTAGGTGGAAAGTATAGTCTGAAAGGATTTGTACGTCCTCCAAACAAGCTATCACCACATTTGAGAGGATCCAGCACCATTGAACGCTTGATCGTGTTTATTTCCTCACGGTACACCTCGTCTGTCTCCATCCGTGCATCATATTCATGCTCCCACAAGACTTTGTGAGTGAACTGTGATCCTATAAGTTGATCGCGGGTGCGGGTCGATGCAAGACAGTCGGCAGGAGACCTACCGTGGATATCTCCGGCGATTCCGCACTCAGGACGGGGCATCCATGCCACCAGCAACCGTTAAAGGAGTACACAGTCTTCACACCAGTGACACGGTTTTCACTTAACCCATCAACCCAAAAAACACGTCCATTAATCTTAATGGGTACTTCACCCGTGTTGCGGGCGTGCTTTATGTATACACCTGTCTGTTGCTGTAGGTGTATGAGCCAGTAAATAGCCTTGTGTCCGTAACTGCGGGGTTGTTTCGGTGAATAATGGCTAAGGTGTCTTTAGGCATGAAGTTATTCTTGAACACCGTAAAACATAATGATGCGATGGTGGTTGCGACTTGCAGTGGATCGCATTTGAAACGGGCTATGTACATCCTTCTAAAGGCCTGGAAACATACTCTAAGCACGCGCACATCATTCACGCAATAACGCTCACATTCATCAGCTATATTATAAGGGTTACTTTCATTAAAACTGTCGTAGTATCGATCAAAGTCTTCACGTTCATCCATACAGTCAAAAATGTTTGGGGGGTGGTGGGCCTACGTAGTTTAAAGTCTCGCTGGTGAGGAAAGTGTAAGGGAAGTATCCTTTGGAAACTTCAGCTGCTACTCCATCACCTTGGGTAGCTTTGCTATTTACAAGGTTGTGAATAATAAGATCTTTAAATGTACATTGCCTCGTATTTGCATCTGTATTAATTTGTTGCTCTTTTCAATGGATCACCTGTAAATATATCAGAGGATTCGTAAGCTTAAACTTGACAATATAGGACACAATAGTTTCACAGGACTATCGCGGACATTCGTTTTAAAAACGTTTGTCCGTTTACCGCATTTGGGGCACTCGTCACATTCGATACCCATACACTCATCACAGATGGTATGGCTCACAAGTAAATGTGGAATTACCTCTTTGGTTTCAGCGTTCGTATATGTTTCTATATCGTAGTATACAGTTATACAAGGGTTATTTTAGGCTTAGCATCTTTCATATAACACACATGCTTTACTCCATCCGCTATATTCCTCCTGGCATGTAGGACAGTGAATTACGTCACACTTGTGCTTAAATTCCCCAATTATCCATTGTGTGAAACATACCACATTCACAGATTCTCATTTTCCTGCACGTGCCAATGATTTATGGAAATCAAAACAGCTATTATTGAAAAAATGTGCGTCTACACACATCACAGTCTCTCTTCTCAGCTTCAACTACACGGCTTTCACATTTGGTGCTTTTACACTGCTCACATACCATGTGACATTCTTTACAATGTCTCACTATATCATCCGCAAACTCGAGGCCCCTACACAAATCATGATGTCTCCCATATTTTCGACTTTGTCATAACTCGCGTAAAGCCACCTTATATTACGGATGGGGAGATACGTGTCCCTGACAATCCTAAAATAAGTAGGGGTCTTGTACGATCTCTCACACAGCTTTTAAAAACATACACAGTCCTACGACGATCATCCAACCCAAATACAAACTATGCGGACATTCATTTCCTGTTCTACCCTTCTCAGCTCTTCAGGACCCATATTACAGTCAAATTCAAGTTCACAGTCTACAGCTAGTTACGGGCACGCTCCACGACGTAGGCAGCCAAATTTTTGAGTGTGTATTTTGTACAGTAAACATACGTGCTAAGAGTCTTGCTATAAAGCCGCAACCACGATCGACGTTTATATGCTTTCGGTAAATAGTGAGAATTGAAGGTTAAGAGTATACGGTATGCACTATGCCCGCAACACGGAATACACGTCAATATTTACCGTGAAGTTGTCCATATTGAAGGCTATACTACTTTGGGCGGCTTGCATTATACGTCCTAATATATTATTCTACATCTTCAGCCGCCAAACGTCTAAATGGCACTATCACCCAATAATCGTCTACATCACCGTCATCTGACCCGAATCCAAAGGACAGACTCGTCCTGACTTCACGCTCGTCGCGATTCTGAAGAGCAAACTCTATAATATGCTGTACAACCGGCGTACCCGCGCTCAATTCCATTGCTATACATGGACTCTAGGGTCGACCCTGACTCTATACCGATTTCTAGTCAAGGCTGGGGTGGGGGCTGCGGATCGCACCAATTCGACGTTATATCATCCTCACAGAACGGGGGGCGGCGGATGAATTAGGGTATATTAGCGGAAGGTGCTGATGGGGGGCCTGTTGCGTAGGAGGTTGATGGTTGGGGATCTATTATGTAGACTTAACAGAACGGGGGGCGGTGATGAATAAGGGGGATATATTAGCGGGAGGTGCTGCTGGGGGGCTGTTGCGTAAGAGGTTGAGGGTTGGGGATCTATTACCGCTGCAACAGGCGCGTATTCGGCGCTTTATACCTGACGTGGGGTTCTCACACCTCCGCTTGGACGTGCTACCGGTATCGCTGGTGAGGGTTCGTTGGCAGGGGAGGAGATCACAACTACACTGTCGTCGAGGTCATCCGTAATGTCAATGATGGGTGCTCTACCTCATCGTCATCACGGTTCTGTGGGAGAAGAAACAAATATAAGGAACAGCACTCAAAATTGTAATTTTGTAAATGACCCACTTAGGAGTGTGACGTGTTAGAAATGGACTCTGTAGAAAAATTCAGATTCACGAGCCATCCACATGTATTATATCGGACCTACAGGATGTGGTAAAACTGTGTTTATGCTTAAAATCATTAAAGAAAAGGGAGAGATGTTCTCGAAATTTGTGCATAAAGTTATAGGTGCTATTCGACGTATCAATCAGTGTTCAACGAGTACCAAGATGATATTTTGTTCCACAAAGGCGTATATGACGTTAATTCGTTAAAGGGAAATGAACATACAATCATTGTAATTGACGATCTCATGTTGGAGATGGATAAAACGTTTGCCGAGACATTTACAGTATTCTCCCACCATCTTAACATAAGCGTGTTCTTCATCAATCAGAATCTATTTTTCAAAAATAGATACATGCGCGATGTGTCGTTAAATACGCAATATCTAGTCTTATTCGCGCAACGTAGAGATGTATCAAAATTGGGTATAGCCAATCAAATGTTCCGAATCAGCGTAAGGAGTTTTTGGAAGTTTATAAAGAAGCTACAAGCACGCGTTACGGATATTTGCTTTGCGACCTTCATCCGCGAAACACGTTTAGAGTGCTTCTGCGAACGAATATATTCCCAAACGAGCCTGAAACGGTGTATATTCCAGAATGACAAGAGACTAAAGAAATACCGTGAATTAATAAAAATCTATCATCGACTGCCCCGGGCAATGCAGCAGATGTTATTAAAAATATCGACGCCGACTTTTTAAAATGCATCTGTGAAATCTGTCTTAACGTTATAAATTGCAATGTATCAATGAAAACCCTCAGAAGGCTCGCCTACGCGCTACAAGAAACATAATACGTGCACTCGCTCGTAAAAGTCAAACTGTAGCGAAGAAAAAACGAATTATTGTACAAACAGGAGGGTCATTTCTCCCCATCTTATTTCAGTTTTGGGTCCTTTACTGACTAGATTAATATAATGAAGAAAGTGGTAGTGATTCCCCACGAGGTGTACGCTTCACTGCAAAGGAATCCAGACGATCTAGATCCCCGTAAAAGCAGACTTAAAAGAATGGAAAGCGAATTGCTAGCCCTATTAAACAGTGAAAAAACACCTGATGAGAAAAGAATTTATACCAAGAAGCTCTGCAGAAATTTCTTCACGAGTACGAAAATTATAAGAGCCCTACAGAGATTCCTGTGGTTATTAGGCACAGCACGGGGGACGATGGACATGGCGACATAGGATCTGAGCCGACGATACAGCTGACAACCAAAAAGATTAGCCACACAACATATCGAACATGTATTAAAAAGCACCCTCCCACATACATTGATGAGTAAAGGCTTAAGTCTTTATAATCTATGAATGAGGATCCAGCCATACAATGGACCGATACAGGCGAGATCATTGTGGAAGGATCAAAGGTACAGGGATCGAATATCGTAGACATTGTCCATGATCTGGTGAGAAAGTGGGATAGGCCATCACCATCAGGATGGAAGCATATTAAAGCAAGACTACAACAAATAAATGTCCCTAAAACGTTGATAGGAAATCTGAACAGGTTAAAAGACTTGGAACATGCAAGCATGTGACCACAATTGAAGCGCCGTCACCCCGGCGGTAACACCTTTGAAGAGGAAAAAGAAGAGGTTAAACCAACCCTACCCACGTGCCTCTAAAATACGCAAATGGCTAACGTATTAACTAAACGCTATTATGACGTTTCTAACCCATCCTCTTACGGCGGCGTAGATAGACTGTACAGAAGTGTTTACGGAGTAGGAAAAAAAGATGTTGAAAGATTTTTGAGGGAGCAGGACGCTTATACGCTTCATAAGCCTGTGAGAAAAAGGTTTAAAACAGCCAAGACAACGGCTTCCTCGATTGATTCTATTTGGCAAGCAGATTTAACAGACATGCAAAGATATTCTGTGTATAACGATGGTTACCGCTACATTCTATTCATAATAGACGTATTCTCTAGATATCTGTGGCTAGTTCCTCTGAAAAATAAATCACCTGAAACAGTTGCTAAAGCCACCAAAACGCTAATGTTAAAAGAAACAGGGTTCCTGGCTATTTTTGTACGGATATGGGGAAGGAATTTATAGGCCGTGCTTTTCAGAACATGTTGACAGAGTTTAATATCAGCTATTACACAACCAATTCTATACATAAGGCTTCTTTAGCTGAAAGAGTTCAGCGCACCATAAAGGAACGCATGCACCGTTATTTTACACATAAAAACACATACAGATTTCTAGACATTCTGGAATCATTGGCATCATCCTACAACCGCTCACACCATCGCACGATTGGGACAACACCTAACGAAGTTTTAGAAAGAGGTACGCTCCCGAGAAGAGATGGATCACCACCACCACCACACTCTGCGCGCTTCAAAATCAATGATTATGTAAGGCTGTCGCGTTCGGGGAATAAATTCGCAAAGGGTTTTGAGCAAGGATGGACACGCGAGATTTTTAAAGTTAGGGCTATGAGACCTAAAGGTGAGATAATGATGTATTACATTGAAGATTTGAATGGGGAAGAAATCTCAGGAGGTTTTTACCGCGAGGAATTGCAGAAAGTTGCGTTTAATTTAGAAAAAATGTGTTTAAAATTGAGAAAATTTTAGGAAGCAAAGGTTCAGGAAAGAGAAAAATGTACCTGGTGAAATGGCTAGGGTACCCAGAAAGCTTCAACACCTATATAAAAGCTGATGCAATAATGAAGCTTAAATAGTATGCAACATGGCTCCTAACCATTTCTACGTCACACTCCCGTCCTCCTCGTCCCTGTCTGTACACCCTAACAACACACTAGCCAACTTTGTAACAGAGCTCCACGGGCACATTGAATTGGGTCGTGATTCGTATGAGGTGGGGATATGCGAAATTCAGCTGGACACCATCTTTTTAAATATTGAACATAAAGAGCCCGTTTTTACGATTCTTAGAGACATTGACGAGTGTGAAAAAGCTGGGGTAGCTATGGATGAAACTATGCGTATCGCTCGGACTAAGATTGCACGGTATTACAGTACAGAAGTAAGACTAGGACCGGGTCAATATGGTTCGGCCGAGGATGTTGTGAGAGGCTTAAACGTAAGTTTAAGAAACTCAAACCTTACGAATGATTTAGTATACGAAATCGTAAACAACCCTGCACATACACTAATCCTAAAATCAAAGACTAACAGACGTATTAAAGACCATAGAAAGTTCCAAATTCTAGCCAATGGCCGATATAGCGCAGCCTTCCAAAGAGACACATTTCACGAGACACAGCATGACTTGTCCAGATTAATGTATCAATTGAAGATGGAGAAATTGGCTGAAAGGTCCCCAGACATGTGCTATATTTACAGTAATATAGTGGAGCACCAGTTTGTTGGGGATACCCAGGCACGCCTGCTGCGCATTGCTCACATCCCCAACCATAGAGGAAGGAGTTTGAGTATTACATATGACAGACCCCATTATGTGAATGTCGCAACTAATTTAATAACCAATATCTCAATATATATAAGAACGATTGAGGGTGAAAACTTCCCATTCGGTAACGGGAGCTTAACAGTGAAGCTACACTTTCGACGCACTGAGTTATAATGGATAGAAAGCCTTTCACCGTCTATCGAGGGGTGCGATACCAGCGCGGTAGTGGACTTGGGTCCATTTTTTCATCCATACTACGTACGGCTGTTCCTTTGCTGAAGAGGGGTGCCAGATACCTTGGAAGGAAAGCGCTACAATCAGGTATTAACACTGCAGAAGACATATTGGCCGGGGCTAAACCTAAAGAGGCTCTAAAAAAACATTTAAAGCGTACACGGGACGAAATCATCAAAGATGCAAAGAGAAAAATGCGTGGTGGCGGGAAGAAGCGGGCTGCCCGGAAGAAGAAGGGGTCACGTGGTATTAAACGTAAAAGGCTATCAAAAAAGAAGTGCTGTAAGCGAATGAAACCTATGGTTGACCACTTTTTTGACTGATATAAGCTAAGGACATTGATCTCATGAATCATAGTTTGTTTACCACTTGTCGAGAGAGGAGTCACTATTTCGCCATGGCACGCTTCATCCACCCATGTAGTTCACAATGCTGTAAATCGGAGCTGTCCCTTTTTGAGCTACCTCCAACCCAAGTTTCTATTGAGCACAGTGACTTTATTACAATTAACCCTTTAAACACAATTAGTTCCCCGAGTGCACCTATAGAATTCGTGATACCCAGCTCAGGTCCTTACTTTTTTGATCCAAGCTGTGTGCACATGTACGCTAAGCTACGTATAGCCCATTCTGATGGAACGGTCTGCGATGACAAATATGCTGTATACCCTGAAACAAACTTTCTGCACTCCATATTCAACCAGTGTGACGTATATTTAAATCAGACCAACATATCGGCAGGCACGGGGTACTATCATCTACGAGCCTATCTGGAAAATGTCCTCAACTTTTCCAAAGAAGCGAAGGCTACCTTTTTAAGTGCCGAGGGATATTATCAAACTAAAGATGAAAATAGTATAAAGGACAAATTTAAAAATTCTAAAAAGAAAATATACGAGTGTTTTGGACGGTTGCACACAGATTTCACTTTCCAGGAGAAGTTGCTTGTCAACGGGGTGGATATGAAAATAAAGCTCACCCGCACGAGTCCTGAGATCTGCTTAAATCTGGCTGCTGATCAAGAAGAGGGTGCAAAGCCCGTTGTGGTTCACATTATGGACACATACCTCCGCGTACGGCGAGTGAAATTAAGTTCACCAAAACAACTAGAAATTGAGAAAAATTTACTAAACGCTACAGTGAAATATCCTATTAACAGAGTGCAAATCAAACTATATACGGTTCCTGCAGGGTTGGCATCGAAGCAGATAGAAAACATTGCCCTGGGAAATCTTCCTAAAAGGATATTAATCGGCATGCAGGACCATGCTTCGGTGAATGGAAAATATAAAAAGAGTGCCTTTAAATTCGAGAATTTCGGACTTAAAAATATAACTCTATACGTTAATGGCACTGCTTTGGGTGGAACAATGGGTACGGACTATTCATCAGACGCTGTGTTACCTCTTTGTGCCAGAGCCTATAGTAATCTGACCCATATTGCAGGTGATTGTGATGAGCTTGGTAATGGGGTAACGCAGGAAGAATTCATTGATCAATTTAACCTTTATCCGTTTGACATTACACCTGACTTATCTGCTAGCGTAAATACCCATTTAACCCCACAGCAGAGCGGAAACATCTCAGTGCGGCTGGAATTCGCCAAGCCTATAGACGCTCCTATTAGTGTACTAGTATATCTCGAATCGCAAGCCCTAATAGAAGTAGATAGATTTAGGAGCGTTATCACTGACTTTTAAAATGGATGCTAATACACTTCAGAAAGTAATGGAACGAGTCACACGTTCCAAATTTATCGGAGTGTTTGCGAAGAATGAAACATTGAGTTTGCCAAGTACGCGAGAATGCGGTAGTCTTATTGTGAACACAGATGTCATCGGTAATGAAGGGATTCACTGGATCGCTGTCTATTTTAAAAATAGACAGCGCCTGTACTATTTTGATTCACTCGGTACTCAACCCTGGAGTGACCCTATTATTGTAAAATTTCTCGCTCAGTTACATATTCCCGAAGTTGTATGGAACCCATTTCGTATACAAGGATATTTTAGTAATGTTTGCGGAATGTACTGCGTCTCATTTCTCACGCATGTCATGTGATAAAGAATTTATAAATTTTTTAAATTTATTTGATCCGTGTCACACTCGCCGAAACGATGAAATGGTATGCAGACAGATAAAAATCCGTTTTCCAATTGTACGTACTCGTTGTATAGTATAATGTTTTTGTTCGTATATTTGTAACGGTATATTCTGTAGTTGGTTATTGTACTGATTTCTTTCATTTAATAAATTTATGAAAATATATTGTGTCTTCTTACCCCAAAAAGATCGAAAAACACTTACATTATTTCGGTGTGACATTGCTGACTGATCAGTATAACCTCCGTATTCATGACACGAGATTCTTCAAAAGATTGTATAACACGTGTCAAATCCTCATCGGACCTTAAAGGAATAATGTTCATTCTTTTAAAACATATACAGAGTATACAGACAGATCCCCATTATGTGAAGATATCTTTGGTTCATTTAAGAGGAATAACATTGATTACCATAAAAAATTTCGATTTTAGCATAATGGGGATAAGAGGTAAAACAAAATAACATTGATTGCCATAAATATTTTTTGGTGAGTATCTATTTGACGAGATACTACAGCCCATCCATATATATAAAATCGAATTATAGACACTTACATTTCTATGGTAGTCCCTTGCGTCGGATTGTAAGGAGCGTCACTGCAAATATCTTCAACGGTTTGCGTTGGAAATAATTCATCACGGTCAATAGCGTTAAAAAGACTAATTGCGGTTAATGCTGTAGTGTCACTTTCTTCATACAATTCCGGGGAGACGTACAGGTCCATGGTGGAGGATGTGTGACATTGCTGACTGATCAGTATATCCTCCGTGTTCATGACACGAGATTCTTCAAAAGATTGTATAACACGTGTCAAATCCTCATCGGACCTTAAAGGAATAATGTTCATTCTTTTAAAACATATACAGAGTATACAGACAGATCCCCATTATGTGAAGATATCTTTGGTTCATTTAAGAGGAATAACATTGATTGCCATAAAAAATTTCGATTTTAGCATAATGGGGATAAGAAGTAAAACAAAATAACATTGATTGCCATAAAAAATTTTGGTGAGTATCTATTTGACGAGATACTACAGCCCATCCATATATATATAATCGAATTATAGACACTTACATTTCTATGGTAGTCCCTTGCGTCGGATTGTAAGGAGCGTCACTGCAAATATGTTCTCACGGTTTGCGTTGGAAATAATTCATCACGGTCAATAGCGTTAAAAAGACTAATTGCCGTTAATGCTGCAGTATCACTTTCTTCATACAAATCTGGGGAGACGTACAGGTCCATGGTGGAGGGAATGATTATTCACTGACGCGAAAATAGCTACTGTTACTCCCAACTGAAAAAATCCCCTTTTATATGCACAATCGCCAAGCTCCGCCCCAAAAGACCAGATGTTCGTAGTGATTGGCTGCCGGTGTAGCTGGGTGGAGCTATGATGTGTACCAATCCGCTATAACGGGTCCGGACGAGTAACATATATAAAATCGTGTTTCTTGTGAATAAATTATAGACACTGACATTTCTATGGTAGTCCCTTATATTATATTTTTATTTTTACTTACAAGTTATTAGTAATGTTTTCACAAATTCTTGTGTTAACATAATTTCAATTGTTAACTTATTTTATAATAAAGAAATTATAAATATAGCCTAATTATATTTTTAAAAAAGCATTCAGTTTCCACGTTAAACTGTGGGTCTAAGGCGGAGTGAAAACCTTTCCAATTCGGCACAAACTCTGCCATTTTAAGGGTGGTTTAACTGCAGCACTATAAATGTTATAGTTTAAATGAAGAGGCTAACTAAACACTGCATAAATAAACACTAAAATAAAGTTAAATGTTATAATATGAAAAAATAAATAATATATATATATATATATATATTTACATATACCTATCATAAGATGTTTAAAAGAATGTATATATATAATTATAGTAAACTTACGTCAAGATAAACTAGTTACCCATAAAAACCTAATTGTTTTCTATAATTCTGTTTTCTATGGTTGGTTGAATTATGTGTAGGCTAACTACGTTATTTGTTTCGTCTCCGAAAAGTTTAACTTTAACTTCAAGTTTAATGAAGTTCAAGTTAATGTTATATTTGTTTCTAATCGTTAAACACTATATACATCTATTGTAAAACACTATATACATCTATACATCTATAGTGAAACACTATATATATCTATTTATCTATCTTAAAAAATTATAAAATATTTATCGTTAATTTTGCTCATGTGTTTGCAAAGTAAATACATTCAAACTTGTTTTAAATAAAGAAAAAAAAAAATATATATATATATATATATATCACAAGATGTTTAAAAGACTGTATATATATAATTATAGTAAACTTATGTCAAGATAAACTAGTTATCAATAAAAACCTAATTGTTTTTCTATAATTCTGTTTTCTATGGTTGGTTGAATTATGTGTAGGCTAACTACGTTATTTGTTTCGTCTCCGAAAAGTTTAACTTTAACTTCAAGTTTAATGAAGTTCAAGTTAATGTTATATTTGTTTCTAATCGTTAAACACAATATACATCTATTGTAAAACACTATATACATCTATATATCTATAAAAATTAAGTGTGTAAAAATTATTTATTTAATAAACAGAATTTAATTGGATTCATCTACCGTCATATAAATATATATTGTGGTACACTATTTAAATGGATGATTAATATATGGTTTTTGTTACCTGGAATACATGGCACTATAGTGAAACACTATATATATCTATTTATCTATCTTAAAAAATTATAAAATATTTATCGTTTAATTTTGCTCATGTTGTTTGCAAAGTAAATACATTCAAACTTGTTTTAAATAAAGAAAATTTATATATATATATATATATATTATATATTATATAATATATATATATATATATCACAAGATGTTTAAAAGACTGTATATATATAATTATAGTAAACTTATGTCAAGATAAACTAGTTATCCATAAAAACCTAATTGTTTTTCTATAATTCTGTTTTCTATGGTTGGTTGAATTATGTGTAGGCTAACTACGTTATTTGTTTCGTCTCCGAAAAGTTTAACTTTAACTTAAAGTTTAATGAAGTTCAAGTTAATGTTATATTTGTTTCTAATCGTTAAACACTATATACATCTATTGTAAAACACTATATACATCTATACATCTATAGTGAAACACTATATATATCTATTTATCTATCTTAAAAAATTATAAAATATTTATCGTTTAATTTTGCTCATGTTGTTTGCAAAGTAAATACATTCAAACTTGTTTTAAATAAAGAAAAAATTAATATATATATATATATATATATATATATATATATACATATACATATCACAAGATGTTTAAAAGACTGTATATATATAATTATAGTAAACTTATGTCAAGATAAACTAGTTATCCATAAAAACCTAATTGTTTTTCTATAATTCTGTTTTCTATGGTTGGTTGAATTATGTGTAGGCTAACTACGTTATTTGTTTCGTCTCCGAAAAGTTTAACTTTAACTTCAAGTTTAATGAAGTTCAAGTTAATGTTATATTTGTTTCTAATCGTTAAACACTATATACATCTATATCTATAAAAATTAAGTGTGTAAAAATTATTTATTTAATAAACAGAATTTAATTGGATTCATCTACCGTCATATATTGTGGTACACTATTTAAATGGATGATTAATATATGGTTTTTGTTATCTGGAATACATGGCGCTATCTGGAATACATGGTGCGATCTGGCAACTCAGCACCCGAATACATGGCATGATCTGGCAACTCAGCAACTGCATACATGGTGCGATCTGGCAACTCAGCAACTGAATACACGGCGTGATCTGGCAACTCAGCAACTGAATACATGGCGCTATCTGGCAACTCAGCCAGAATAGAGGTTTATAAAAGACCGAGAGACGACTGACGGAGTCATTCAAGCTCGGCTCCCAGCCGAGCAAGGACCTCTGGTCCTTCTCTTTCTGGCCCTTTGGGAAAACCCCTTAGAGGCCTCTTAGGTTAGGTAAACGAAAATAACTTGGGGGAGAACTCCGCCTCCAAGTTGCATGCCTTGCAATCAAAGGCAACTACTCTCTCTCTCTCTCTCCTTCAGGTGTACCCCTCCCCCCTTGGCTCAGCCTGAACTGGCTGATTAGGAGCCTATAAACAACGCCTACTCGGCTGAAGTCTTAATATGCACTTGGCTCCTGCCAGGTGAACACCTCTCCTCCTTTCTCTCCTCCTTTCTCTCCTTTCTGGCCCTTTGGGGGGAATAGCTTGGGGGAGAACTCCGCCTCCAAGTTGCATGCCCCTTGCAACCCCGGTTGGCAACAAATGCCAGTACTCTTTTTTTTCTTTTTTTCTTTTTTTTTCTTTTTTTGCAACACCCCCACCCCCCTTTGCAACATTACGTAATCACTTGCAACATTCTTGCACTCTCCCCTTTTGCGGCTATACTACTTATGCACATTCCACATTATGCAAAATGCATTACACAAGTGGATATTGCAAGTTTGATAAGAAATGCATGTTCCACCATCTTACGGTCTGCAACACTTATGAAAGATATGGGAGTTGCAAATACAAAAAAAATGCCGATACCACCACCCTCAAAGAACGCACCGAGGGAACAGAAAAAACGAACATCAAAGAAGAGTGGAAATTTTTTAGACGCAGCCAACACATTTCAGCTGCTAAATACTCTCCAGCAATTACAAAACCAGCTGACAAATATAAATATAGAAATCCGAGAGCCGGACAGAAGGTACGAACAAAGACACTTCATGCGTTATCGGGACAACAGGTACCGACAAAGATAAAAAGAGGTAAATTCTCGGAGGACCACAAGGCAACGAAACCAGCACCCCCATCGGAAAACAAAGCGGAACCACCTGTATGCGAAAAAGAAAGAGAAAAAATAAAAATAATCCTAGCCAACTTACAGGGCCTTAAATCAAACCAGTCCACGAACAAAGTTGCATACCTGAAAGGACTCATGCAAGAAGCCGGAGCAGACTTTGCATGCCTCACGGAAACTCATCTAAAGGACTGCCAGGCGAACTGTGAAAATTGTGAGTCCTGTATTGACAAAAAAGAATACAAATTGACAACTATAACATCCTCCGAGCCGACAGAACAGTGAGACGTAAAGGAGGATGTGCTATTTACACACGCGAAAGGCACATAGCAGAAATGGTTATAAGTACCTCAAACAACTACGTAGAATGTGTAGCAGCAAAAATTGAAAAATTAAATATGGTACTAATTGTAATGTACAGACCCCCAAACACGCCAACCTCAAAATTTTCAGATTCCATTACAGAGGTAAGAAACTTAGTAAAATCTACACTCTCCAACCCCAAATATTTTTCTCTGTGGTGATTTTAATTTCCCATTCATGAAATATAAAAGGATAGGAAAAATATATGCATCCACCAGGACAAGGGGGGCACACGAGAAGACCAGGAGCAGGTAAAAATGCTACTAGCTTTAGCTGATGAATTTATGTTAACGCAAGAAATAACAGAAAACACAAGAAAAAACAACTGCCTAGATTTGGTATTCACAAACAACAGTAATCTAATTGATAATGTAGAAATCTCCCCAACTATGATATCAGACCACAATATCATTGAAATAACAACTAATATAAAGGCAACAGGAAAGGAAAGAGCACGCACAACAGAACGAAGCAATTCGAAATTTTAATTTTCACTCCAAAGCTATAAACTGGGAAGATGTGACATCCAGCATGGAAGTAATAGATTGGAAAACCATTTTCGAGGCCAAGACAACGGAAGAGATGCTAATGACGTTAGAGGAGAAGACGTTAGAAATTGTGGAAAAACATGTCCCAAAGATACAACAAAGAGGAAAGAGAAGCAGGTTCGAAAGACAAAAGAGGGCATTGTTCCGAAAGAGAAAAAGAGTGACTGCAAAATTAAGTAATTGTAAAGATAACAACATCCTAAAAATATTAAATGATAAACTACAAAGTATCGATGTCGTCATACAGGAACAAATCGAGAAGTATACAGAAAAAGAAGAAGATGACGCTATAGAAGCGATAAAGGTTAACTCAAAGTACTTCTATAATTTCGCAAAAAGAAAGTCGAAAAACCAAGCGACTATCGGACCTTTAAAAAATGAGAACAGTGATTTATCTGATGATCTAACAGAAGTATCTGAAATATTAAAAGCTCAGTATGAATCATCTTTCAGTATCCCAAAAACTGACAAATTGATTTGCGATAGAAACGCGTCCTTTGAAGAAGAACCACAAGGGGAAAGTATAACGGATTTCAACTTTACGACGGATGATATTACACAAGCCATAGGGAAACTAAAAACACACTCAGCGGCAGGACCGGATAAATGGAATGCCACACTGATCAAAAACTGCAAGAATGCAATCGCTGAGCCCCTATATTGGATATGGAGACGATCATTAGACACGGGAGAAATACCGGGCATCCTGAAGAGCGCGAACATAGTCCCAATATATAAAGGAGGAGATCGATCCCAGGCCAAAAACTATAGGCCAGTGTCGCTTACATCTCATCTCACTAAAACATTTGAAAGAATAGTTAGACAGAAAATCTGACTTTTTGGAAACTCAGAAAAAATTCAATGATAACCAACACGGGTTTCGATCAGGCAGATCATGCCTATCACAACTAATGGAACACTACAACAACATTATTGATTCACTTGAAATTAATGAAAACTATGATGTACTCTACACAGACTTTGCTAAAGCGTTCGACAAGTGTGACCACGGAATCATAATACATAAACTGAAATATATGGGAATAACAGGAAAAGTAGGGAAATGGATATATAATTTCCTTAGTGAGCGGAGGCAAGTCGTTACAGTACAAGGAGTATCTTCATCAGAATCAGAGGTCCTCAGCTCAGTACCAAAAGGAACAGTATTAGCTCCACTACTCTTCATAATCATGCTAACTGACATAGATGAGGACGTTACCAGAGACAGCACAGTAACATCCTTTGCGGATGACACAAAGATCAGTAGAAAAATAAGAAACCCAGAAGACATAGGATCTCTACAAACCGACATAAACAAAATCTACAAGTGGACTGAAGACAACAATATGAAGTTTAACACCGAGAAATTTCAGCTATTACGGTACGGAAAAAGAGAAGACCTAAAGTGCATGGAATATTATACCCCAAATGGACAGGAAATTCAGAGAAATTCCAGAGCAAAAGATTTAGGGGTTGTAATGACAGATGATGCGAAATTTGAAACACAAAATAAGATAGCAGTAAACAGAGCAAAGAGAATAACGGGTCAGATATTGAGAACCTTTAAACGAAGGGATAGGAATGTAATGATTCCTCTACTGAAAACCATGATCATACCCAAATTAGAATACTGCTCGGTCCTAACTTCCCCATATAAAAAAGAAGACATTAGACAGCAGGAGGGGATCCAAAGAAGCTTCACAGCCAAGATCAATGGGTGCAAAGAACTAAATTACTGGGAAAGGTTACGAGAACTAGACCTATATTCACTGGAAAGGAGAAGAGAGAGATACACCATTATTTACACTTGGAAAATAATGGAGAAACTAGTCCCTAATCTTACTCTGAATCCCATAACTCCCCAAACAACGATGGAACGTAGAAGCGGTAGACTGTGTCGTATTCCCAAATTGAAGGCGAGACAGGGAACATCCTTAACCCTGAAAGAAAATAGTTTTGTAGTGAGAGGACCAAAACTGTTTAATCAGTTGCCCAAAGACCTAAGAAACACGAAGGGAGTTGCAGTGGAAATCTTCAAAAGAAGACTAGACGCCTGGCTCAGAACAATCCCCGATGAGCCGGGCGTACCTGGCTATGTGAGGTGGAGAGCGCAAGAATCCAACTCACTACTTCACCAGGCCAACTCGAGAGGAGGGGCGACAAGCTTGACCTTCGCGAAATGAGATCATCGCGCGGAACCTTTGTAAGGTTGTAAGGTTGTAAGGTTATATATGATGAATAAAACCACGAAGGAAAGGAAACACAGACAAGAAGGGCAGAGTGCTAAAGCCTGGGCAGATTTCCAGTATAAATTTGTATGTTCCTCTTACAAGTTTTATTTTTCCTCAGTGTTCCTGAGGATGTCATTAGACGAAAGCGCTTGAGGACCATTCTGTTTCCTTTCCTTCGTGGTTTTATTCATCATAAATATTTTTCATGTGTTACTTTCGTGAAATAATTTTCATATATATATATATATATATATATATATTTATATATATATATATATATATATATATATATATATATATATATATATAATATATATGTGTGTGTGTGTGTGTGTGTGTGTGTGTGTGTGTGTGTGTGTGATAGAACTCAGAATGGTCCCCTGAGATATTTTATGATACATGTAGACCGTGCATGGAACAAGGAACTCTTCTGGGAAAATTAAATCCACTATAGTCATTCGCAAAGAGGCCCCAAAATATACAGTGGTTTCCCTCACTAGCTATCTGCAAAACAGATAGGATCTAGCTTTGGGACTGGATCTAGGGTTTAAAGCAGCCTAGCCCCACTCTATTTAGAACCTCAATATATGCAAAACACTTGCTGCATTCACGTCGGATTGAATACATCAAAGGAAAAGAGGTTAATTATTGTATTTTTAGTGGATTTAATTATATACCTTTCAACTTCTCAAATGTTCCGTGCGATGATTCCTCATTTCACGAAGGTCAAGCTTGTCGCCCCTCCTCTCGAGTCGGCCTGGTGAAGTAGTGAGTTGGTTTCTTGTACTCTCCACCTCACATAGCCGGGTTCGCACGGCTCATCGGGGATTGTTCTGAGCCAGGCGTCTAATCTTCTTTTGAAGATGTCCACTTGTCCTTAGGTCTTTGGGTAGCTGATTAAACAGTTTTGGTCCTCTCACAACAAAACTATTTTGTTTTAGGGTTAAGGATGTTCCCTGTTTGGCCTTTAATTTGGGAACACGACACAGTCTTCCTTTTCTGCTTTCCACTGTTGTTTGGGAGTTACAGGGTTCAGAGTAAGATTAGGGACTAGTTTCTCCATTATTTTCCAAGTGTAAATAATGGTGTATCTCTCTCTCTTCTCCTTTCCAGTGAATATAGGTTTAATTCGCGTAACTTTTCCCAGTAGTTTAGTGCTTTGCACCCATTGATCTTGGCTGTGAAGCTTCTCTGAATCCCTTCTAGTTGTCTACTGTCTTCTTTTTAATATGGGCATGTTAGGACCGAGCAGTATTCCAGTATATCCGATATACTCATATATATATATATATATTATATTTAGGGTGGTCCTCAAAATCGAAAGTTGGAATTATTCAGCTCCCAGGGCCTCAATCTGTGAGGTTACCCATGAAAACACTGTGGTTAAAAGTTCATTGAGAAATAATAATATTTACCCTGTGCTCATGAAGGTTGAAGTTTATAGGGTATACCAGCCTCCGGGTCCCCCCCATTTAAGGGTATTAGCCGCTCAGGGGCGGGGGTCTCATGGGTGCTGATGCCACTCATTGTCGCCGGTTCGCAGCGTGGCCTTCCGAGCGTCCGGGAATTTCTTCCGGTGCTCTGCAACACCCAGGAGCATGTACTGCAGCTGGTCCTCCTTCTTCGTGTGGCGCCTGTTGTATTCTTGTGCCAACGCCACGGCCCGCTCGGCATGGTCGTTTGTCACGGACAGGTTCCGGACCACCTCGGCAGCCGCTTGGAATTGCTCGCTGTCCGGCCATTTCGACACATCTTGTTCCAGGAATCCATGTCGCAATTGGAGTCGGTCGAAGAACTGGCGAGTCCTCCCCGTCACGAATGTCTCTAATGACAGGGAAGAGCACGCCAGGACCGACGCTCTCTTGGGCGGGTCGTCCTCCTCCGTTGGCTCCTCCAACATCGCAGCAGTCATCGCCTTCTTCGTTTCCGGAGGAACATCGTCGTCGAAGAGAGCCAGGGCCACCAACTCCTCGGACAAGTACCACAGGTGGTTGGCGAATTTCGACTTGGCTGCTTTCGCCACCTCCTTGTCTTCGTATTTTTCCAGAGCCTGGAGGAGCCAGAGATCTCTCAGGGGGGCCTTCGCCGCGTTCGGGGCCTCCGTCCACGCCTTTGTTTAGAACTTCACGGCGAACACGCTCAGGCGCCGAACTCCGGCTTCTTCCTTGGCTGTGAGCCGTAACTGCCGCCGGAACATCCATACCTTCAGGGCGTACAACACCTTCGACATCCAGCGGGCCTGGTGCATCGCACCGGGCGCTCGGAACCGAATCCCACGGGGGGCACTCCGCCGAGGAAGATGATGGTGAGTTCCAAGAGCTCCAAATAATCATCCCGGGGGGTGACCTTTCTGCAAGGCCTTCTTGCAGAACTCGATGATGGAGTCTGCATCCTCCTCGACGATTTGACGAGCGTTGGCATCACTCATGACGTGGTCGTAATCTTCTTGGTTCACAAACTCCCATTGCGCCTTGAATCGCTTGAAGAGCTGAACCTCGGGTGCCAACGACGGTCCAAGGACTTCCGTGAAAACCGCACTGACAAGAAGCTCCAGGACATGGTGACGACATGCCAGATAGAGGAGGCTTCTCCCAAGTTCCTGCTCGATCAGCACGCATGCACCTGTGTTCTTTCCCGTGTTTGAAGCCGTAGTGTCGAACGAGAGGGCACCAACTTTGTCATCCAATCCCCAGTCTCGCAGAGCTTCCACCAAAGCTTTGGCACAGTTTGCACCAGTACCGGAACCGAGCTTGGCGACCTGGAGGAGCTGCACCTCGCCGCCGCAAGAGACCAGGATCGGGAGTCGATCAACCTGTTCCTTGGATGTCAGATCCGCGATCAGCTTCCCATTCCAGTGAACAACGAGCACAGCTTCTCGATGGAAGGGCTCCTTGAGCTGAGCGGCAACTTGTTGGCGTTGCGCCATCCTCTGGCGCCGTATGGACGACCGGTTGATGTTCAACTCATCAATGTTGTGGCCAAGGGACCGAGCCGTCTCACCGAGCACGTAAACGGCGTCGCGGTCGGTCAGCTTCGTGCGGTCCAAGCTAGCCGCCAGTGCCGGTGAAATGATATTCGCCGGCCGACTGCGCTTGGGTGGGCTGCAACCTCCGACAGCGCCACGGGTGGGAGAGTCGCTGGGGGGTGAAGAGCTCGAGCTGGAAGAGGCCAATTCTGCTGTTTGAGAAGTAGTGGCCATTTCTTCAGTCGCACGGCGCCGACGGCGTTGTTCAGCCTCCCTCCGCTGCGCAACATTGCGCTCTGTGCGAGCCAGGACCACATCAGCTCCTCCCATGGTCCCCCTGCGGCCGGGTTCTCGTTGGGCGATCAGGAAGGCCTTGTCCTCCTCGATGTTCATCATGTTCAGTGCGTCAGCGTGGGCGACATCGAAGAGGTTGCAGAACATCTGCTGGAAGGAGGCTTCCCGTGCAATCTGGGCATCTGAGCGTCGATTCTTGTTCTTCTTGAGAAGCTTGTATTCGCCATACAACTTATCTAGCTTCTCAGTGATGTGGTCTCGTCTCGTCGTTGGAATCCGCGCTTTCGTCCACAAGATAAGCACTTCATCAGCAACGGCCGTGACAGCCTCCCTCGTCGTCGTTGCCGCCTTCGTGCTCAACTTGTGCAGAGTCAGGCCGAGGACGTCGCCGATGGAAGGCAGCTTGCTCCCCGTGAGTGCAGAGACTGGCGTCACAAGGAAGTCTTTTGAACGCGTACTGGCCATTTCACCAAAATAACACCTGGGGAAGATACATTGGAAACGTTTAATACCAATTCTAAAG
The DNA here is from genome assembly GCA_023014485.1 of Bathynomus jamesi. Taxonomy (NCBI): domain Eukaryota; kingdom Metazoa; phylum Arthropoda; class Malacostraca; order Isopoda; family Cirolanidae; genus Bathynomus; species Bathynomus jamesi. Next base: position 738,600 of record JAJOZX010000624.1, on the reverse strand, counting down.
GCAAGCCAAAAAAAAACACTAATCTGTCAACGGCGAGAGCAACACCACACACAATCCGACCCTCTCAGCAAGGCGTGTCAACGGCCCACATAGGGGCATAACTTCAACCTTCTTGAGCACAGGGTAAATATTATTATTTCTCAATGACATTTTAACCACAGATTGAGACTCTGGGAGCAAATGAAATATACGTTTGAAAATCCTCCCCTATGCTTGAGGACCACCCTAATATATATATATATATATATATATATATATAATATATATATATATATATATATATATATATATACAGGGCTGGATCTAGAAGTTGCGAGGCCCTAGGCAGATCTAGAAATTGCGAGGCCCTAGGCCTATATATATGAAAATATGGACTTAATTATATGTACTATACCAGCAATATTAGAATCCCGCATAGACAGAACTATGCCAGCACTTAAAAATTAAACCAAACCAAAATAATCACGCATGGAAATTGTATAAGAAATATAAATAAACCATACAAATAAGTATAAATTATAATATGAATCAAGATTTGTATCGAAAATATAAGACAATGATTTCTAAGATTTATATAATATTACAGGTAATGACTCCATAGTATGCAAACGTTTTTCATATGTGATGTATAAGAGATGTTGACATTTCATTTTTTATAATAGTGAGCGATCGACTTATCAGGCTAAATATTAATGCTTTAATATTTGGTTCAGATGCTCCTTGAATATTACAGCATTGCTTTTCTACTTTTCTTCGAGCTAAACTCTTCAATTAATTGAGAATAATCTAATGAATTTGTTATATCGTTTTCTATTGATAACATAGCTAATGATTGCAATCTCGCTTGAGACATGGTGGAACGCCAATATGTTTTAATAAGTTTGAGACGCGAGAAACTTCTTTCAGCCGAAGCAACAGTAACTGGGATGGTTAATACTATTCGAAGTGCAACATAAACATTAGGATAAATCTCACTTAGTTGTTTTTGCACTATATAAACAAGGGCATTTCCGAGATCTGTTTTCTCAGGTATAAACCTGCAAAGTACTTTAAGTTCTTCATAGAGTTCTAAATCATTAATATCACTTGAACAGAACGCGCAAAACGGCTTGAGCGAGGCCCCCTTTGGCGCGAGGCCCTAGGCGATCGCCTAGTTCGCCTATAGCTAAATCCGGGCCTGTATATATATATATATATATATATATATATATATATATATACCGCCACCGGCACCCAAGCGGTATAATGTGCCTCGGTGGGGCCTGGTTCGGATTCCACGTTAAACTGTATGTCTAAGGTGGAGTGACAAACTTAACCTTCGTCAGAATGAACAATTCGGGCGGAAGCAAAACCAAGATTAACCAAGGTTATACTCGTATATATATATATATATATATATATATAATATATATATATATATATATATCGGTTGTACGTCCAGACTTCTTAAAGTAAGAAATAAGACGGGGACCCCTCTTTGAAATAGAACCTCGCTTATATTCTTAAGCACCAACTTAGAATCATCAGCTCCACACAGCCATGCTAATAGATGTAAATATGAATTCGGGTATAAAAACTTTAAAATGCTTTCTTCAGCTTATAATGAGCAACACATTTAAATCAATAATTATAATGAAAAAAAACCATACTTCAATACTGATAAAACTTATATTCCTTTATGTATTCCTTCATGTCACATTCAGTTTTTTAAATATTTATTTACTTTATGAAACTCTGTTTACAAATGGGAAAGTTTTTGCTTCGAGACACAAGGCACGGCACGGCTCCTTCATACTTGTTTGTAGTTTGCCTATCATTCATTCTAGCGACCACTGTTTAAGGTATAATTATGACAAATATATGCTCTAGTTTCTCACTATAGTGCGTAATGGTATGTTTCAGTATATATTTTTCTTTTGTGACAAGTTAGTCATTTTAAACTCCATCCCATTACTTACAAATTTGGCAGTTATAACAGCTATTCTAAGTAGTTTGTTAACCTCCTCTCTTTATGCACTGCTGTTTCACGCACCCAGAATTGAGTGTGCTCCGTCAATGAGCGAGCCATCATCGGGGGTAAAGAGAGAGAGAGAGAGAGAGAGAGAGAGAGAGAGAGAGAGAGAGAGAGAGAAAATATTCTAATGCGCTTTTCTCGTGCCTATTTTTATTAATCGCTTAAGCTCTCCCTCCAGCTTCAAGTAGTAATAATAACCGTTTTTAAGCTAAAGATAGATGAAACATTCCATTCTCCAACTCGTAACAACACTCTCAGTTTAGAGAAATGGCACGCGTTAAATTAGTAAAAAGTACAGAAAACCAAAATATAATATTAGAAAAATGGCGAGTCTGTAAACGAGTTACAAACTTTTTTAATACTTTTAACGAATTAATAAATGAATTAACAATTCTTTATTTATAAAATAAATATTTTACAATTTCACAATTTTTGCTGTTACGATAATTTTGACAAAATAAATAATTGTAAAATTAGATTATTTATTTTATTTTATTTGATCCTTAAGTAGGCTTTACTGGGCTCTCAGAGTAATTAAAAATAAAACATCGCTTCATAGGTATTTAGGATTAATAATAGGATAAATTATGATAAAGAAGTATTAATTATTTCCAAATATATAAACGAAGTCATAATTGAAAATTATACAATGAATTTGAATCAATGTGACGTCATTAAAGTCATTGTGAAAATATTTATTTTTTATTTATTTCTATTTACAAATTTATTCATAAAATAAATATTACAATATTACAATATTACAATTTATGTTACGTTACAATAATATAAATAATACGATCAATTGAACCATTTATTCTATATAATTTAGCCCTTAAAGTTTAGGCTTTACTGGGCTCTCAGATTAATTAGAAATAAAATATAATACATGACATATAAATCTCGTTTAAATAATGATTAATACACAAACGAACTAATAGTGGATATACTTTATATATTAACCTTAAGTTATTATTTTAAATATGAAAAATACAGACAAAGCTATTATTAAAAATATGATACCAATATAGTATAAAAAACTGAGAAATGAACGCGAGAAATGAACAAGTAATGGAGTAATGTACATTTAATCCGAGATTTTTATTAGTATTCCATTTATTAATCGAGATTCCAATTTGGTTTTAAAAGAATTTACCTTTGAACTATTTTTTATATCAACACTTAAATCATTCCATAATTTCAGTCCGATAAAAATGTGTAATTTTTGAGATGAAGACAAGGTTGCATAAGGAAAATAAAAAAACGATTCCGAGCGCTTTTGTCGCCTACAAGACCTCAAATATTGTTCATTCCTCGAGGGTATCTTGTAAGAGATAAAAGCGCTCGGAATCGTTTTTCATTTTCCGCGTGGGTTGTATTACATGTACAGTATATACAATATATAGGCAGATTTACGTATAGGCAGAGTAAGCACCTGCCGAGGGCGGCAAATTTTATGCATTTCAACCTAAATATGGCAAAGAAAACAAAAATAGAAAATAAATAATTTATAAGCACTAACGAATAAAATGGATTCAACAATAAGTTTTAAAATAAAAAGAACAACAACCTCTAATAGCAAACTAGCGATATCAAATGACAACTATAAGGCACTTTAATCCCTGCCTAGCTAGGGGCAGCAAAATGCTGCGTACACCTCTGTGTGTGTGTGTGTATATATATATATATATATATATGTATATATATATATATATATATATATATACCAGATATTAATATTAAATTTAATGAAATGGCATATTTTAAAAACATTTTTAATTAAATTGCATTATAAAAGAAAATTTCGACGGAGGAGCAATATTTTAAAAACCGTTAAATTATCATTTAACAAAAATTTTATCTATAATTATTATCTTACTTTTATATATATATATATATATATATATATATATATATATATATATATATATATATATATATATATATATATATATATATTCTTTTATTTTAGCTTTCATTTGTAAATATTACGATAATAATTTTTTTTTGTTCTTTAAAAATGGCTGAAGTGTGCGGACGAAACGTTAGAGATAACGTAAGTAAAGCAATTATATTATTTTATTCAAGCATTACTTTAATAAAATTGGGTACCAGGTGACTAAGTGGTTACGGTGGCTGACTATCAACGGTGAGACTCCGGTTCGCTCCCCTGCTGGGTTGGGTTGAGTGGGCCGCTTATCCTCGGGCTAAAGGTGACCCTTAAGCGGAGCTGGGCAGCAACGCGTTACAACGGCCGTTACGTAACGCGGTACTTTTTTGTAACGGTAGCGGTAACGACGTTACATTTCAAATCAAGTAACTTTTTCAGTAACGACGTTACTTTTTTAGGGAAATACATTCGTTAGTCGTTACTGGTTACTTTTTTATCGTAGTTCGCAATTAGTTTCTTTCGATCCTCACTCATTATTCATTAACAGTTAAAAATTTGTCCCTTCACTATGAGCGAGGTGTGCATGTTGGCCGTTGGCATACTGGCAGCCTACCCCCATCCATCCTCTCCCCCTACACTGACAGCACTGTCAAAGTAAAAAGGCGAAGAACCCTGGAGCAGGGAGGGACCTAAGTTCAACAGAGGTTTCGTAATTCCTCTCATCTGGGCGTTCACGGCACGTTAGCTCTGCGTCCTTCCCATCCACTAACTTTAAAAATATGTTTATTAAACTTAGCACTCCTATACCATCTAGTGCCGCTGTTCAGCGGGTTTTTTCAGTAGGGAAGGATATACTGCCTTCGAAACGAGGTTCGCTCTCAGATGCAACTTTTCTTAAATAGTCCAGTCAATCTGTGATTGGACCTGGAAGTAATTGTAACAGAAATGGTTTTAACTGTTTTCGCACCCTTACCTCAACATAAATGATATATTAAAAACTTACCACAAACGGGCGAGGCCAATTTCCGTAAATCCAAGATGGCCGCCGCGACCATCGGTAACAATAAAGTGGCACCAAATTTTTACTATTCAATCAATTTCTTATTGTAATATATCATTCTGTAGGTTTTAATGGTCAACGAAACCATTAAAATGGATTAGAATAGCGTCTGATGCTTAGTTTGTCAATTATAATGTTATAATGTTTCAGACTAACAAAGACCCTAGGATCCACTCATGGCTGGTTTACCTAACTGTGTTCGTAATTGTGTATTGTGCATGTCCTCCGTGGTGGCGGAGGGGACCTACAATTTTACGTGGGTTCCGAACCACAAGAACATAAGAAATTTTTACAGTGGGCACACTAGGGGCCACTTCGGCCCATCGAGGTGGCTCCACTATGTAAAAACTGCCTGTACATTGGCAACGACCAATTTTTACAAAACTAAATAATTATCAATTTAAAACTAATTAATTTCAATTTAAAACTAAAGATAGAATCTCTGGATCCAGAGGATCAAGTCATAATAGACTACTATCCACAAATATGTTACACTCTATATCTATTATAACCGACATGCAAATATATCAGATCCAAGAATCCAGTCAATTTCATTACGGTATCCATCAATACCAGTACCTTGCCAACCAAAAATAAGTCACGGTCCATATCAATTGCGGACCAAGTCACAATTTACAACCATATACATTACAATATATATACTTAGGAGGAAAAGTGTAGGTGTGGCTGTAAAGACTGTACAGTAATGTAGAAATGTGTGTGCACCCATTTTGGGTCTCCCATTTAAAGGTGTTTGTGGGGCAAGTGAAGATCATGAGTTTTTCAATACCTCACAGTACTATGGGGGGCACCGCTCGGCAGAGGAATCTCTTTAAATGGGGTGTGTAAGGACAGAGAGTATCCCCTAACCCAAGATGCTGCCTCCCTATATCCCACAACACTTGTGTTGAGCTGTGGGATCTATCACCACAAAGCCTTAATTTTACTACCTTAAACTATACCCAATCTATCAACATATGCGTCTAATCGATTTTTAAACATGTTTATAGACGTGCTACTAATTACTTCTACCGGCAAACTATTCCAGCTATTTACTATTCTATGCGTAAAAAAGTTTTTGGCAACTGTTGTCTCGAACCTTCTACTTGTCAACTTACACCCGTTATTTCTAGTCCTATTATATTGAGATATTTCGAAAAAGCTATCTCTATCTACGTTATCGAACCCATTCATAATTTTGAAAACCTGGATTAGATCACCCCTTAGCCTCCGTCTCGAGTGTAGTCAATTTTAACTCCTTAAGCCTATCCTCGTACGACTTTGACCTAAGCGACGGAATCATCTTAGTTGCTCGTCTTTGAACTCTTTCGATTTTGTCTATATCTTTGCGCATATGCGGATTCCAAAATTGGACCGCGTACTCCAAATGGGGTCTAACTAATGATTTATAAAGAGGAACTATATATCCGCGATTTGTACTCAAAATTCCGAGCTATAAAACCTAACACTTTGTTCGCCTTATTGACCGCTGCTGTACTTTGTTTCGCTACTTTTAAATCACCAGTGACTATAACTCCTAAATCTTTTTCCTGCTCTACGCTTGTTAACCTTTCCCTGACATACTATACGCAAAATTACCGTTACGCGAACCTATATGCAAAATTTTGCACTTATCGACGTTAAATCTCATTTGCCATGTGACTGACCAATCAACGATTTTATTCAGATCTTCCTGGATTTTACTCTATCTTCGTCATTAATCGCCCTACCACCCCTTCGTGTCATCCGCAAACTTTGAAACTGTACTGACTAGGCCGACATCTAAATCGTTAATATATATATAAAAAAGCAAGGGCCCAATACAGAACCCTGAGGAACGCCACTCGCTACATTAGCCAACACGACTCCGCTCCATCAACGACCACCCTCTGTTTCCTACCTCGCAACCACTCTTCTATCCAATTTATTACTACACCCCTGATTCCATGAGCCTTAGTTTTTCAATGAGTCTTTTGTGCGGTGCGGTGTCAAACGCTTTTTGAAAATCTAAATACACTACATCAACCGCCCGATGACTATCGTAAACGTCAACCACGCTTTGAAAAAATTCTAAAAGATTAGTTAAGCAAGATTTGTTTCGCCTAAAACCGTGCTGCGTATTTCTAACTAGTTGTGCAATTCTAAGTGTTCGACTATACGATCCCTAATTATTGATTCCAGTAGCTTACCTACAACAGACGTTAAACTGATTGGCCTATAATTTCCCGCCGCACCTTTATCGCCTTTCTTAAAGATAGGTGTTACGTTTGCTAACTTGAAATTATCTGGTACGCACCCCTCAGAAATAGACGCATTAAAAATCTTTGTTAGCGGCACAACAATGCTATCTTTTAATTCTTTTAGTTGTATGGGATATATGGAATCCGGCCCGGTGATTTACGCGTTTTCATTTTATCAATATAGCGCATTACCTCCCCTTCACTAACCACAATATTATCCAAAATATTACCATTATCAAAAGGTATTATGTCTATGACCGTAGGGATATTCGTTACATCTTCTATAGTAAAAACTGACGTAAAAAATTCGTTTAGCAAGGTAGCCATTTCCTTGTTTTCAGAAACTAGATCTCCGTTAACATTTTTCAACGGCCCCAAGACACTTTTTACTGGATTTCTATTGTTGACGTATTGAAAGAATCGCTTGGGGTTTTCTTTACCGTCACGAGCTATGGAGATTTCAAATTCGCGCTTGGACTTTTTATTACACTTTTCGCTTCACGCCTTAGAGATATGTAGTTGTTTCGTAACCACAAATTGTCTTTATCGCACTTATGTAGCCTATAAGCCCTATCTCTACTCTTTATAATGTCTCCTACTCTAGAAGTAAACCACAAGGGCTTGTTGTTTACTTTCGCACGCTTAATTTTGTACGGTACACATTCCTCATTTATAGTCCTAAATACTGTTTCGAACGATTCCCACATTAGTTTTGCGTTGGAGTTCCCCATTACGTTTTCCCAATTGACGTGTGACAATTTATTTCGAAATTTACAAAAGTCTGCGTGCTGGAAGTTAGGAATTTTAGTCGAGTTAGTTGGTTTCGAGTGACTTACTGAGAGGACAAACTCTACCATATTGTGATCGCTATTGCTTAACGGTTCTATTACTTGAAGATCAGTAATTAGCCTATCATCCGTAGTTATTACTAAATCTAAAATACTGTCCAACCTCGTAGGTTCCCCAACCTTTTGAATAAGAAAGCTATCCTCGAGAAAATTAACTAAACGATTACCTTCCGCGTCTCCCTGCATTGTATCGTAATTCACGTTGGCGCAATTAAAGTCACCCATAACTAAAGCCTGCTCACTACCGATTATTCTCTTTAGTTCACGATATAACGCTTCGTCCGTATCAGCTGTTTGATTAGGGGGCCTATATATAACCGCAACAAGAAGTTTGAAATCGTTCAATTTAAGTTCTGCTATAGTCGAATCTATCGGTTCTGGAATTGTGTGCTTTACTTCTATAACGTTCGCAATATTATCTTTGATATACAACATAACACCGCCTCCTCGCCTACCTATTCTGTTTTTAACAAAAAGTCTATAACCTTTAATTTGATACTCCCCTACAAAGTCACGTGTTTCAGTGCTAAGCCACGATTCATTTATCGCAATTACATCATAGTCTTTACAAGCAATTAAAGAAAAAAATTCGTTTATTTTATTTCGTAGGCTACGAGCATTTAAGGATAGAACCTTCAAATTGTTTGTAATTGCGACACCTTCGCGAGCGCAGGGGAAATTTGTGGAATTTACGCTGGGACCGTTCGAGTTACGGCAGCCTGAAAAGAAGAGACAGTATTATGAAATAGTCTTCCTAAACGCGCAGCTCCAACGTCATTAAGATGAAGTCCATCTCGAGGAACAAGTCCCTCCTGCCGTAGAAACTGTTCCAAAAATTCGCAAAATGCACTCCTTCCTGTTGGCAAAGAGACTTTAGGTTATTGTTAATATAGGTCGCCTTGCTGTAGAAATCGTTACGTTGGATAATTCGAGGAAGTATACCTGTTAAAACAATCTTATTAGTTTTTCCTTTAATCGCTCTAGTAAGTCCCTGTACCTAGCCAGCAGTTCTTCCGATCTAGAATTTAAAACGTTATTAGTACCGACATGAATAACATACGTTGTGTCCTCGGAGGTACCGTCTGTAAAATGGTCAACACTATTAGTTATATCCTCCACCCTTGCACCAGGGTAGCAGTAACGGCGCTACGACGAGGGTTTCTCACAGAATTCCTCGAGCTGCCCTCGAACAATGGAATCGCCAACGAGTCGTATTTCCGGTTCATCAGCATCATCGAAACCTAAAACAGAAAACTTATTGTTTGTTATTACTGGTAGACATGTCTTAGGTTTTCTCAATGGGGCTCCATTACGCACTCGAACGAAGGGTTGGGAACTAGGGGAAGAGAGAGGGCTATTAGTACTATTTCTATATATATATATTTATATGCGTATATGTGCAACGTATATATATATATATATATATATATATATATATATATATATATATATATATATATATATATCATTTGTTCGTTCTCCCTCCTCATCTTGTGCGGAACGCTCTTCTACACAAGCGTCGTTCTTTACATTAATTATACTGTGTGTTGTTTGCAGTTAAAATATATATGTCTGTGTGTGTATATATATATATATATATATATGTGTGTGTGTGTGTGTGTATATAGAGTGTTTCGGAACTGGTCTACCATACTTTGGTGGGTGATTTGGGGGGTGATATCGAGTAAAGAAGTTAATATAGCATAGGTGCTATTTCAAACCGTTGCGGAGCTCCGGACGTTTTAAGATGTGCAAACAACAAATCCCTACTTGTGTGTAATTCGATAGATGGCAGCACTGGTGGTAATTTCGGTTAACGAAGTTACCACTACTAATCCTCAGTTTTTTCTTTCAGTTCGTTCTGATCTGTGGTACGAGACACTGTGTTGCGCTAAGGTGAACAATCAAAATGAATCAACAGTTCACGCCCGCTGAATACACTGATAGCCATTTCATTTATGGATTCTGTGTTGGTAACAGCAGAGCGGCAGTTTGGGAATATCGAAGACGTTTTCCGAACCGCCGAATACCGAACAGGCAAGTGTTTAGTGACACACACCAGCGATTAAGGGAAAGAGGGACAATTGTTCCACGTAACCAAGAACATGTAGCACGACGGTCCGTTGCTGTGGAGGAGCGCATACTGGACCTAGTACAACGTAGCGCAACTACCAGTGTTCGAAGGATTTCTAGACGAATTGGTGAATCCGCATCGCGTGTATAACGAACCATACATGATGAAGGTTTGTACCCCTATCATTTGCAACGTGTGCAAGCTCTTCGACTGGATGATTACGATAAACGTGTTCAATTTTACCAGTGGATGGCTATGCATCGCCGAATTCTTAATCGCATACTGTTTAGTGATGAAGGACAATTCATTTGGGATGGAATTAACAAGAGACGAAATCTTCACTTGTGGTCTGCCGATAATCTCCACGGTATCGTTGAAGGAAACTCTCAACATCGATTCTAGTTAACTTTTAATCAGTTACATTTTAATCGAACAAAACACGCTTTCTTATACCTCACTGGGTCCGAGACTGCCGGGAGATATATTTTGTCCCCGCAATTTCAACCTCTCTCTAACTGTTGCTAATTAGTGATTTATATTTCAAATAATTACATTTCACATATGTTAATTTCATGCAGTTTTATCAGTTCATTAAATTTCTTATTAAACATTATTAAATTTCTTATTAAGTAAACCAATACACAACAATTAGAACAAAAACAGAAACTTAATGCCAGGTTCAAATATGCATTAAAGTGTATAAAAAATACTGAGGATGAGTTAAGGAGGGATACTCTGGCTTGAAAACTTGCCAGTAATAATCTTAGAGACTTTTGGGGAGAATTAAAGCAATAATAATAATAATAATAATAATAATAATTGTAAAATCAATAATAAAGATAATTATAGGCCAATAGCTCTGACCAGTATTATGTTAGCATATACAAGTATACTCATTGTTTGAATGAGATGATTGAATATATAATCGTTCGTAGACATAAATGTTATCTGTATACTAATGATAACCAATTTGGTTTATAAAAGAAATATGGTTTTGACATGTGTATATATGCCTTAAAAGAGATGGTCTGTAAATACCGAACATTAAATGATAATGTCTTTTTATGTTTCCGGGATGCTACTAAAACATTTGATCGTGTAAATCATGACAAATTATTTATGAAGCTTGTATATCGTAATGTGCCTGGTTACTTGGTTATATTAATATTCTGGTAATTATAATCACATGACAATGGTTGTTAAGATGGGGTGTCAATTCAGAGCCATTATCCATAACCAATTGCGTCAGGCAGGGAGGGCTATTATCTCCCTACTTATTCAGTGTTTATATGGGTAATCTATCTGTTGTACTGAACACTTGTAAAATAGGTTGACATCTTGGTACAAAGATTGTTTGGTTTAATAGGTAGTAATTATGAGAAAAATATAAGGAATTGTGAACAGCCGTTAATTTAGAGAAATGTTATTATAGTAACGTAAATAAATAGTAGCTAGGAATTGGCTAGTAAGATTCATTTACTTTGAACATCTTCAAAATGTCATCATTAGTAATTGGTCTTGGAGCGAAATGACACCTATACTCGTATATGCTGAAGATTTCTCATAAATAAGTATATATGTCGTGCGGGCTTTCCGCTCGAATGTAGGAATTGACGATGGACTGAATCCGGTAAGTGGTCCCCTCGTTTGGTAGACGGAATTGTATCCGTAGGGCCTTCGACCATGTCACTCTTGGAGTGATGGGGATCCAGGAGGACTCTACTTTGGATCACGTTTGACGTCAGCGCTCGTGGGCACACACAACTCTCCTCAATAAATGTCAACTCTCATGGATCACTCTCACCTCGGCTGATACCTCGTTTCGGAGAAATACCATCGAGCAACTTAATCCGGCTTCTTCGTGAAGTAACTTGTATAGTTGAGATACATTTTAATAAGTCGAATTTTCACGGTGAATGAAAACAATGACGTTCACTTCTAGGTTTCATTATGGCACGCGTTCATAAGTTACGTTGACGAATAACAATGGTTTAAGATTTATTTTTAACGGATTCCTTAAGGAGTGAATTGTAATAAATTCTTATTGTAAAGTTAAAAGACAGCCTTAGTCTTATATAAGCCGAGGTAGCATCACTACACAATCAATCACAGAGCCTGCGGTTATAGCGCAGTTAAGGGCGGCGCAATGGCGAAGAACTTCGCCGTCGACTCTATCAGGGTTTTTATAGCCTCTGGGTGGGCGGGGTCGAGGTGGATTAGTGCCACCTTTTTATGGGGGTTTTCGGGAGGGGTTTAACAGCAAGCGCCTCTGAGAGTGCTTCACATTAAAATTTGGGTGGAATTATATTCGTGGGGGTAACCCACTCCAAAAATGAAATATTCCCTGCCAACCTGGATGTTTTCTTTCGAGTATGAATCATCATTGTTTCTGTCTAGGGGCGCCAGAATGGCGGGCATTTTGATAGGACTAGTCCCCACAAAGGGCTTTTGTTTGAGGGGAAAATAGAGAGTGCACCTGAATTCTATGGTTGAGAGAACCTTTTTAAAGCGATTTTTTTATAATTAAGTTAAATACTAATCAGGGGAAGCTGAAATTTAGATTGTAACTGGGTCAGGATAAGAGAAGAAGGATGGTATAGGGGTTGGCACGATTATGCTTTATCTATTCTATGGGAATGGCAAGAGTTTTTTTTTTGTAAAATCTAACTAAACAAAAAATGTGTTTATGAAGGCGTGCGAGATGTAGGTTTTATACGTGTATCGCATTCATTGCGGTCGGGAGGTTACATAGGGTTACAGGAGGTTACATGGGGATACGTGGGGGCTACAAAACACTGTGACACTCTGTGATGATACGACTAAGATATTTTGGTTTAACATTAGGACGTAATTCGTCAGAGACGAACTCGTTTGTACCATAGAGTTTACTGCTATGGGACATATACAGGGTGTTTCATAACATGTGGGACGCACTTTCAGGATGGATTCAGGACCTGAAAATAATAAAAAAAAGTTTATATAAACATATGCCCGAAATCGCTTTGTTTCCGAGTTACAGCCCGTTATGTGTTCCAGCAAGTATCCGCCTTACTTTTAAAGGAAGTGCGCTTGAATGCACGCCTGAACACGCCGCGTCATAAACTACCTGACGTATTCAAACATTCCAGGTATTGCTCTGATTTTCTGGCAGCCTTGTTCTACACGTTGGCGAAGCATTTCAACGTTGTTAATGGGTGTCACGTAAACGATGGATTTCAGATGACCCCCACAGGTAAAAATCGGTTGGATTCAGGTCCGGGGAGCGAGCAGGCCCCGCAATGGGTCCTCCACGGCCTATCCATTTATCAGGGAAATTGTCATCCAAATAGTCTCTCGCTACTCGACTAAAATGAGGCGGAGCGCCGTCATGCATAAACCACATACGACGTCGGACACCAAGAGGAACTTCATCTAGTAAATCGCTTAAATCATTCCTTAAAAATTGGAATAGGATTCTCCTCTTAATCTTCCAGGCAAAACAAAAGGATCGATTAAGTTGTCGGCAATAAGCCCTGCCCATACATTGATACTAAATTGTTGTTGGTGCCTTGACTGGATGATAGCATGCGGATTCTCTTCGGCCTAATGATGAGTGTTGTGAAAATTGATCACGCCACTTCTTGTGAAGGCAGCCTCATCAGAAAACAACACGGAGGATAGAAAAAGAGGATCGCGAGAACACTGTTGAAGGAACCAAGTACAAAAAGCCTCTCGTGGTGGTAACTCAGCTTCAGTAAGGCCTTGTACTCTCTGAATGTGATATGGGTAAAGCTGTTGTTCCCGTAAAATTCTCCTCACAGTTGTGTATCTTACACCCTCTGCTGCTGCTATCCTCCGGGTGCTGACGCCAGGATGTTCCTCCACGCGATTCAGGACCCGTTCCTCCACCAACTCAACAGTTCTAGTGCTGATTGGTCTACCACCATCTGAAACTCGCTTGTTGAATGATCCTGTATCACCAAGACGCTTGTAAACAGTTTGCGGAAAGAATGGCTGGAACACAAAACGGGCTGTAACTCAGAAACAAAGCGATTTCGGGCATATATTTATATAAACTTTTTAAATTGTTTTCAGGTCCTGAATCCATCCTGAAAGTGCGTTCCACATGTTATGAAACACCCTGTATATATATTATATATATATATATATCAGCAGAAAAATGATGCAGGAAATCGTTGTTTCCTTACATGCACAAACATCACCGCTTCATCTTTAAGGAGGTAATCCATAAACGCGCTGAAAACGATATCGTACGAACAAGAGGGGTATGGACATGGATAAGATGCGCCGGGTGGCGCTTGAGTTCAACGTGGGCGTGTGGGCGTGCTGGAGTACGTGGGACGCGTAGGCGCGGTCGTGCAGCGGGTGCGCGTGAGCGGGCTGTTTCTGGGTCCCATGCGTCCCCCTTGGGCGCCCTGCGGTTAGGTTAGGTGAGGTTAACCTAACCTTCCACTCATCTCCCTCAAATATACCTCATCAACGAACGTGAGGACCGCGTGATGTCATCATGCCAGAATTTTCCATAAATGCATCTCATAAACGGACGTGAGTATCTCAAAGGGGGAAATTCTCAAATCGATTCATTTAAAATCTCACCAATACAAACACATTTTTTTCTTTATGCAAGTTTACTTTCTGAAGATGTTCGTAGTAAATGAACGAAACGTTAGTAGCAAATCTTAAACAGGAGAACAAAAAGGAGGAGTAAGAAGAAATGGTGCTGGTTAAGTGTGCGGTCTACCTACGATTGCTTAGGTTTAATCATGATATTTTCGTTAAAACTAACGAAAATATCATGACTAAACCTAACCAATCGTCAAGGGCGATTGACAATGCGATGTAAACAAACAATTAGTAAACAAGATAAGAAGCTATAATTAAAAGGTAGACCGCCGAATCGTAGGTAGACCGCACACTTAACCAGCACCGAAGAAATTTCAATATCCACAGCCATCTTATTATTATTATTATTAGTATTATTATTATTATTGGGAAAGTATCGATTAATAATAATACTGATAAAGTTTTTTGACAAGAGACAAATTCCATAAAAAGTGTAACATTCATCAAGGCAATAAACAGTTAGAGTTAAATTTACTGACCAAAAGGATTTACTTTTGTTATAAATGACTTTAAATTAATTTCTTTTACTTTTCAAACTTAAAATGATTAGGGATTAATAATTAATTAATAATTAACAAAAAATATTCTTTAAAAATTCGAATTGTAGATGAAGGGAGTCAAAAGAAGAACATAGCCTAATATACCCTTCATAAAACCTCAATTTTTAAACTTAAAATCACAAAAACTAAAAGAGCTTCTACCTAAACCTGAAAAGGTTGGTTCGCGATAAATCGAAGTAGAAAAGTGAGAATCCTTCATTTCTACCTTAACATCCAAAAACAGACGGTGCTTGTTGTCCTCAAAAACAATTGAATTTAATTCATTTTTAATTGAATACCTTTAGTAATAATTGAATATCTTTATTAATAATAAAATAAATAAATTGGTTTTACAATTTACAATGACATAAATAATTTTGAAGCTAGACTATTTATCTTATTTAATTTGGCCCTTAAGCTTTAGCGTGAGAACGTTGACGGAATAACAAAAACGTAGACCTGACCCGTCTCCAATACGTGATCACGTGTCACAGTGTGACGGTTTTAACTTCCGTAAATGACTCGCGATTTGTGTATTTTAGAATCATTGTATAAACTTAAACCTTCACTCAATAAAAAGGTACTTATAGGTCCCCCCCCCCGCCCAATTTTGACACAATATTTTTGCTAAAACTAACGAAAATATCACGACTTAATCTAACCAATCAAGGGCGTACAGTTGATCTATTATTAATTATAACATTGTTTGGTTCTGGAAAAGTATTTACTATTTACTAATAGATCAACTGTACGCCCTTGATAATTGGTTAGGTTAAGTCGTGATATTTTCGTTAGTTTTAACGAAAATATTCTGTCAAAATTGGTGGGGGGGAGATAACCTACAAGTACCAATAAAAATAATTCTTACGCGTTTCTTCATATTATAAATTAATTTTACCGCTTTTAATACGGAATTCTGGTTTTAAGCTTTATTTTTATTTTTATTTTAATTTATGTATCTCTTTGGTCATTTTTTACACTGATAAATATAATTAATGGGACTTGGTCCTGAAACGTTTGAAAATTTAATAAAGTAGATGATGATTCGTTTTACTTCGATGCTCGTTTTCATGTTCATAGTGAAATTGAAATTCTCATCCATCCGTTCAGTATATATAAAAAAATTAGCATTAATATATATATATATATATATATATATATATATATAATAGGAGAAACATTTTTAAATTTATAAATTTCCCATAAATGAAGTTCATTAATTTTTCATTATCAATTAATTATTAAAATTATTTATATCTTTAATTCTTTCGTGTGTATAAGTGAATGCATTTTGTCCGAAAAGATAATTTCACTTTAATTATTTTATAAACGGATGCAATAAAGCCATTAATTTCTTATGTTTACCAAATCCTTCGTTTTATGAGCTTCTGTTTTCTTCGCTTTAAAAGTCACGTCCATACCAAATTCTTTCCCCAAATTGTATTTTGCCCATCACTGCATTGGTGCAATGTTTATTTAATACTATCAATGTTGCATAATCTTCGCTTATCGTGTAACCAGTTCAGTGATACATTGTAATTTTATAACAAATAGAGTTTGTATGTATGTATATTTATGTGTACTGTATATATGTATGTACAATATTTGAGATCAGGGTGTAAGTGATGTTATTTCATTTTAAAACCTAAACTTGTATAATGTTCATTTAATTTTGTACTAAATTTGCAAGATTTCAGACATTCTTATAATATTCTTATATTTTCAAACAAATTTTGATATAGTTTTTGTCATTCTTCTATTTTGTTTAATTCTTCTGTTTATTCTTTCGTGAATTTATCACTTTACGATGATTATTTTCACTCTTTTATGAACATCTCCACTAGAATGAGAGAAGAGGCAGATTCTGTACTGTCCCAGCTGCAGTGGGACGGGGTTCATGAAAATACCCTCAGAATACGAGGCCCGAAAGTTTTAATGTACCAGCTGTCAAAAGAACTGAGGAACCTCCAGCACACCAACCTGAATAATTTCAAGACCCAGCTGGACAGGTTCTTCTACGAAGTCCCTGACCAGCCATGCGTGGCTGGCAACGAAGAGGGAAGGAGGAAAGCGAAAACCAATTCCCTCCCCCACCAAATCTCACAAAAGAGGCGGGGGATGGTGCAGAGGGGTGGACAGCAGGTTCATCTTGAACCGTAATTCAAAAACTTTTAAAGATATCTAAAAGTAAAGTACCCTATAACTTCATATTGTAATTTGTAATACCTTCTTATTGTATAAAAGAATAAACTATTTTATTTGTATGTTTTAACACAAATACCAGTCCCTTAAAAGCTGATGTTTTGGCCATATATATATATATATATATATATATATATATATATATTAGTGGTGTACCGGATATCCGCATAATTTTTAACATCCGCATCCGCACTTCTGACTGCGGATGTTATGCGGATATTACCTCTAATAAATTATGCAATTTACCATTAAATTAGCTTATAAAGTAGCTTTAAGGCCCAGTCATGCACATTTCATGTGAAGTATTAATTATTAATGAACAAACAAATATATAAACCTCAAAATATAAATACCTGATAACAGAAAATTGAATGAAACTTGTTTCATTCAATTTTCTGTGGCTGAAACTCTTGAGAAAGTTTTTATTTTTATCATAATGAAAACATTAATATTAATTTTAATTCTTATGCATTGCCTGCCATAATAGTAATATCACGAAATTTGAAAAATTATGTCATATATTCATAATTCTATATTATATTGATAGATTAACTAAATATCCGCGTCCGCATACGCGGATATTGAAATTAAAGATCCGCATCCGCAGATGTTGAAAAACTGACATCCGGTCCACCACTAATATATAATATATATATATATATATATATATATATATATATATATATATATATATATATTATACGCTACAGTATGGAAAAAGAGAAGACCTAAAATCGATGGAATATTATACCCCAAACGGACAGGAAATTCAGAGAAATTCTAAAGCAAAAGATTTAGGGGTTGTAATGACAGATGATGCGAAATTTGAAACACAAAATAAGATAGCAGTAAACAGAGCAAAGAGAATAACGGGGCAGATACTGAGAACCTTTAAACGAAGGGATAGGAACATAATGATTCCTCTACTTAAAACACTGACCATACCTAAATTGGAATACTGCTAGGTCCTAACATGCCCATATAAAAAAGAAGACATTAGACAACTAGAAGGGATTCAGAGAAGCTTCACAGCCAAGATCAAGGGTGCAAAGAACTAAATTACTGGGAAAGGTTACGTGAACTAAACCTATATTCACTGGAAAGGAGAAGAGAGAGATACACCATTATTTACACTTGGAAAATAATGGACAAACTGTCCCTAATCTTACTCTGAACCCTGTAACTCCCCAAACAACAGTGGAAAGTAGAAAAGGAAGACTGTTTCGTGTTCCCAAATTAAAGGCGAGACGGGGAACATCCTTAACCCTGAAAGAAAATAGTTTTGTTGTGAGAGGACCAAAACTGTTTAATCAGCTGCCCAAAGACCTAAGGAACACGAGTGGTGTTGCGGTGGACATCTTCAAAAGAAGATTAGACGCCTGGCTCAGAACAATCCCCGATGAGCCGGGCGTACCTGGCTATGTGAGGTGGAGAATACAAGAAACCAAATCTCTACTTCACCAGGCCAACTCGAGAGGGAGGGCGACAAGCTTGACCTTCGTGAAATGAGGAATCATCAGACGGAACATTTGAAAGGGTGAAAGGAAAGGTATATATATATATATATATATAACGTAAAGAACGACGCTTTGTATAGGAGAATTATCCGCGCAAGATGAGAGCGAAAGAACGAAACAAATGAAAAAATGAGGTAACCACCCGGGAATCGAACCCGGGATCTTCCGATTGCCGGTCAGATATGATAACCATTACACCACGGGCCTCACTCAGTCAAATGTCGTAATTCCTCTACATGCGCGCAGAAACCAATGCCCCAAACGGGCACCTCCCGCATGCCGTAACATTATATACATTATAACTGCAAACACGCAGTATAATTAACGTAAAGAACGACGCTTTGTATAGGAGAATTATCCTTGCAAGATAAGAGCGAAAGAACGAAACAAATGAAAAAATGAGGTAACCACCCGGGAATCGAACCCGGGATCTTCCGATTGCCGGTCAGATATGATAACCATTACACCACGGGCCTCACTCAGTCAAATGTCGTAATTCCTCTACATGCGCGCAGAAACCAATGCCCCAAAGGGGCACCTCCCGCATGCCGTAACATTATATACATTATAACTGCAAACACGCAGTATAATTAACGTAAAGAACGACGCTTTGTATAGGAGAATTATCCTTGCAAGATAAGAGCGAAAGAACGAAACAAATGAAAAAATGAGGTAACCACCCGGGAATCGAACCCAGGATCTTCCGATTGCCGGTCAGATATGATAACCATTACCTCATTTTTTCATTTGTTTCGTTCTTTCGCTCTCATCTTGTGCGGATAATTCTCCTATACACAGCGTCATTCTTTACGTTAATTATACTGCGTGTTTGCAGTTATAATATATATATATATATATATATATATAATGACTTCAAAATATCAGTTGATAAAGTGGCTCCAACTCGTACAGAAAAAGTGACCCAAATATCCCGTCTAATAATAATATTTATCTACTGTAAAAAGTGTCTCCATCAGCTCTACGAAAGATTGTACTGGGTGTGTATAAAGTAACGCGAGTGAAGAGACAAATCCGATTTGAATTATATTCACGCGAGTGAAGAGACAAATCCGATTTGAATTATATTCACGCGAGTGAAGAGACAAATCCGATTTGAATTATATTCACGCGAGTGAAGAGACAAATCCGATTTGAATTATATTCACGCGAGTGAAGAGACAAATCCGATTTGAATTATTATATTAACGCGAGTGAACATGGACGAGTAATATTGGATCACTTTAACATATTGCTTTCCAGGAACCTCTCTTTAACATATTGCTTCCCAGTGTTAATCACTTTAACATATTGCTTCCCAGTGTTAATCACTTTAACATATTGTTTCCAAGTGTTAATCACTTTAACATATTGCTTCCTAATATTTAGGATAAGGAGTACGATAAAAATGTTCGGTTTAATAAAGTAAAGGCATAAAAAGTAAATCATAACATGTTGAAATATTAGATTGCGAGTAAATTTATTAGAATTGTTGCGCTATAAATGGTCACCCAAAGTAAAAAATGGATTTCGGAAGAATCGGTCACGCCACATCATTTGACACAAGTACGAGTTCAGTAGCTCCTTTTTGCATCCTTTCATTTTCTTTATATATTTAATGTAGGTTAACTGAATGCCCGGTTAGGTCAACTGAATGCCAGGTTAGGTCAATTGTACGCCCTTGACGATTAGGTCAAGGGCGGACAAAGTAGTTAGGGAACGCAAACTACACTAGGATAATGTAGGGGAACGTAAACTACACTAGGCACCACAGGGGGACGTAAACTACACTTACTCCGAAATTTGTCTTGCAATTACTAACTTCCTCCGTACATAACCGTTCAAAACTGTTTATAACCGTTCATACCACTTCTTCATAGTCCTTCAACACCTTTAGTTCATTTTGTACTTTTTACCTTTTTAACTGTTTAACTTTTTAACTTAAAGGAAAGTTTGCTCGTATTGAAATTACTCCTTTAAATACTCCATTAAATATTTTGTTAAGTTTCGCGTTTATACACCATTAATAACCTTCCAGTAAGTTTTAATCGTTAAGTTTTAATAAAGTGAAAAATTGGTGCTTTTTCATTATTTACACTCATTGTAAATGAACGACGCGGAATGTTCTTCTATACAAGCGTCGTTCTTTACGTTAATTATACTGTGTTGTTTGCAGTTGAAATGTATATATGTACGGCATGCGGGAGGTGCCCCCTCGGGGCATTGGTTTCTGCGCGTATGTAGGAGAATTACGACTTCTGATCAAGTGAGGCCCATGTTGTAGTGGTTATCATATCTGACCGGCAATCGGAAGATCCCGGGTTCGATTCCCGGGTGGTTACCTCCTTTTTTCATTTGTTCGTTCTCCCTCCTCATCTTGCGCGAAATGTTCTTCTACACAAGCGTCGTTCTTTACGTTTATATATATATATATATATATATATATATATATCGGAAAACTTTAGACAGTTCAACCAAACCAGACCAAATTTCTATACAATTCTCTGATCTCGAAAGCGTAAAGGTGCAAATTGAGACCTGGTATGAGAAGTTCGACAAATGTGATGCACAGATTCTACAACGAGAAGCGAAGTGACTTCAAAGTATCAATGAAGCGATCCAGACTTACAGAAACCAAGAAAAAGTGGGGCAAATACCCCATCTAATGATACTATTAATCTTAAATGTGAAACCCCCAAATCTGAAATTAATATTTTAACTTGAAAAGTGACGCGCTTGAGTCAGTAAACTTCCGCCAGACTTCTCAATTTGGATTGAGACCAAACGAATGAGACGATTCTGAGTTTATATCAGCGAAGAAATCTTGCAGAGACCACCATCGAACCAAACAGGGGTACAAACGACGCATGTTCGTTTGCAAAAGTTCTGTCCTTCTTCCAGTAAATGAAAGACAGAGACGCAAGTATTTCATAGATTTAACTTCTTCAACGCCGTCATTGCAGTTACTATGGAAACCAACTAATAAATGCATTTTGAAGGGAACTATTTATTGGGAAGCGTGTTTGAAGAAACATATACTGTACATCATATATTGTGACATTTATTGTCTTTAAGTTAAATATATCCATTGTTTATAATAATAATGATAATAAATAATAATAATAATAATAATAATAATAATAATAATATACACTGCTTCTTAAAATGCGTTTTCAAATAAATGGTTTACTTCAAACATAAATGTTGGTTTTCATGGTAACTGTGCAATGTTGGAGAACTTGACCTTTTAGAGCTCAGTGTCACTTATTGAGAATGTTCTGTCAGACGATTTTAGTCATCCTCGGGAAAGACCTCTGGTTCTATCTTTCATGAAATGGAAGTATGGGTGGAATGATGCTTTATGTGCAAAAATGTTAAATTTTTCACCTCACTTCCACTTAAGTCTTAAGCTATACCTTAACCCTAAGAGTGTCCTGAACATTGATTTAGTAATATATATATATATATATATATATATATGTTACCGGCAATTTCTTAATTCAGGCGTTTAATTAAAAGAC
The DNA here is from genome assembly GCA_023014485.1 of Bathynomus jamesi. Lineage (NCBI taxonomy): Eukaryota > Metazoa > Arthropoda > Malacostraca > Isopoda > Cirolanidae > Bathynomus > Bathynomus jamesi. Next base: position 716,077 of record JAJOZX010000624.1, on the reverse strand, counting down.
TAATTTTTTAGTCAATTAACTGAATGCCAGTCATTTAATTTATTGGCTAAATATTACAAGGAATTTAATTAAATGCCTGAAAAATTTCATAATATTCAACAAATTGCCTGGTAGGCAATATATGGCGACTTATGGCATGTGAGGTCATTAACTCTAAACGAAGCACTGTCAGTTGGTGCAAAACTATACAGTTAGCGTAACAAGCCAGTGCTGTAAAGAGCAAACACTTGAGCAGAAATTTACTGCTAAACTCTTACAAATATTAGAAGACAGCCAAAAAAACAATTTATGGCCAAGAAGTAAATACAATGAAGTTCTGGCAGCAGTAAAACAGTCCAGAAAGCCTCTCCAATGGATTACTATTATGGCAAAAGGTAAGAGAAATGTGCTTAGTTTAGTTTAGTTAAGTATAGTTTAATTAAGTTATTATTATATGTGCTTAAATGTGAAGTGTGCTTAGTTTACTTTAGTTAAGTACAAATTAGTTGCTACTATTAAATATTTATTTATTTATTTAATGTGTGTTATTTACTTCGTCATTTACTATTATTATTTAAGCATATTACATTATTGGTTGTTATTTAATAGGTTTGAAGTTCTTCAGTGCGGAGATTTCGAATCTCTGATCAAGAAAAGAGGGAGTGATAAAGATCCCATCCTATGCTTCGTGTGTACAGAAGATGTCTACAGGGTTGTACATCAAGCTCACATCAATACTGGACATGGTGGAAAGGATAAAATGATGAAGGAAATTAAGAAAAAGTATGCAAACATTACAAAAGAAGTATTATCACTGTTCAAAGAACTATGTGAAGAGTGTCAGGTGAAAAAGAGAAAATTTGCTAACAAAGATATTGTAGTAAAGCCTCTCATATCCAAAGAACTTAACCCCAGAGGTTAGGTTGACTTCACTGACATGCAGTCTATAAGGTTTGAGGAATACAAATATATTATGCACTATCAAGACCACTTTACAAAATTTTCAGTGCTAAGGACATTAAAATCAAAACGTGCTGCCGAAGTAGCATACCAGCTTCTAGACATATTCCTGGTTTTCGGAGCACCTCACATCCTCCAAAGTGACAATGGTCGGGAATTTACGGCTTCAGTAATAAATGAAATAAAGGATTTGTGGCCTGCTTGCTTAATTGTACATGGTAAACCTCGGCATCCACAATATCAAGGAAGTGTAGAACGTGCTAATGCAGACGTTAAGGACATGCTAGTAACCTGGATGAAGAATAACAATACGAAGAATTGGGCAGTTGGCTTGAAGTTTGTGCAATTTACTAAGAACAATAGTTATCACTCCGGTATACAAAGGTTTCCTTACAGAGCTATGTTTGGGTGTGATGCGAAGATAGGATTAGCTACATCAGCTCTACCACAAGTTCTTCTAACCCTAGAAACAGAAGAGACGCTGATGAAGTATAGCAGAGAAGAAAATGAAGGTGAAGAGCGTTCAGAGGAAAGTGGTGAAGAGCTTTCAGAGGAAAGTGGTGAAGAGCGTTCAGAGGGAGGAGGTGAAGAGCATTCAGAGGGAGGAGGTGAAGAGCGTTCAGAGGAAGGAGGTGAAGAGCGTTCAGAGGAAGGAGGTGAAGAGCGTTCAGAGGAAGGAGGTGAAGAGCGTTCAGAGGAAGGAGGTGAAGAGCGTTCAGAGGAAGGAGGTGAAGAGCGTTCAGAGGAAAGAGGTGAGACATGTTTAGTTGAGAAAAATGAATTAGTAGGCGATAGCGGAGAAAATCTCGTATTAAATGAGAGAAGAGCAGCTGCAGAAGGACTACAGAAACGGAATCAGAAAATGGTAAGGAATTCAAATAAGATATTAAAAGACGTAAAGTTAGGTTCCACAGTGGTACTACCTATTCCCATTGTGGACAGAGGAAAAGAAGATACGTGTAATATCATAACCCTTGTGATCAACAAATCTGAAAAAGGTTATTCGCGTGTACAGTTTGAAATCTGCGATGGTACTTTTTTTATCAAGTGACACAGTAAATTTGGAAGAAGAACTAACTCTCAGACAAGCTGTGAGAAAACAATCGTTTTGTTCTGGTCAAGGTTGCACAAAATGTAATTGTGCCTCAAACATTCAGACACGTTGCTGTTCAAAACGATGCCTTTGTAAAAAATCAAATCTTCTATGTAAGAGCAGATGTCATCCTAACTTAAACTGTAAAAACAAATAGATTCTATGTGAATAATGTTTAAACTCCGTTTATATTTGTTTTCTGTAATAACTTAAACTGTAATTAAATAAATATGAACCCGAACCAGAGGAACACATTAGGCATATAATCAGGGGTGTAGTGCTGCGGGAGCGCACGGGAGCGCCGCTCCCACACCTCCATTCATCCAAATTTTATTTATTTTTTTTTTAGTTGATACTTGGAAGTTGGGAACAAACAGACTTAGATGAAAGCACTGGCTTCTAATTGTGTTTTCAAAGTTTTAATATTCCAAGTCTAAGTGAAATATTATTATTATTATTATTATTATTATTATTATTATTATTATTATAAAATAGTTTAACCAGACCAGTGAGTCTCAACTGAGACTCTCATAGGGCTGGGCAGTAAGTGAAGTAACGTGAATTTTATTATGTACCGTACATTATATCATGCCATAATATAGCTTGACATATCATTATATGCAAAAAAAATGCCACAAATCATAGAGATAGAGAGGAAAATTACGTTCTGCCTTTTATTAGGCTAATCTCTAATGCTTATAGAAAATACGCCTCGGTGTACTACCGTAAAATTCGTGTATTCAACTTTTCGCTCATTCTGGAGAATAACCTGTTTAACTGATGTACCGGTACAAGGAAATAATAGCAATTTAAAATTATGTACCAACATGCCGGTATTTCCCTAGAGCTCCTGCACCTTAAAATGTGTCACTACACCCCTGCATATAATGCTTTATAAGTTTAGAAAAGGAAATAACACGACTGCAGCCTCAAAAAATATTCAGGATATTTATTGGGAGGAAGCTTTAAATGTAAGGAAATGTCAACGATGGTTCCGGAAGTTTAGGTCTGATGCCTACAGCTTAACTGATGAAGCGTGCTCGGGCCAACCTGTTAAGTTCAATGATGACCTTCTGATATCTACACTTGAAGAAAATCCTGCTGTAACTGTTGAAGAACTTGCCCAGCGAGTAAATTCGACCAGTTCCACAGTTCATCGCTACCTGCAACGACTGGGAAAAGTGTCAAACCTTGGGAAGTGGGTTCCTCATACGTTGTCACCAGACAAGTCACAACTGTGGAGATCGTGTGAACATTCGCTCTTCATTGCATTCTCGGCAACTTCAAGCACCGTTTCTGAATCGACTCATTACTGGGGATGAAAAATGGGTGCTTTATCACAATGTTAAGCGTCATCGGCAGTTAGTGCTGGGGAATCTGCTACACCACAGCCAAGATGATATCTACACCCCAGGAAGGTTTTGCTGTGCGTTTAGTGGGATAGTCAAGGAGTGGTTTATTTTGAACTGTTGCAGTCCAATCAAACCATTACAGCCGAAGTCTACTGTTCGCAACTTCAAAGACTGAGCGCTGCATTGCAAACAAAACGTCCTTCTTTGGCCAGTCGCAAGGGTGTTGCGTTTCAACAGGACAACGCGCGTCCTCATACTGCTCGAATTACCACTGCCAAAATTGAATAGCTTCATTGGGAAAAAATTCCACGTCCTCCGTATTCACCAGATGTTGCACCATCAGATTGCACCTATTCAGAAGTCTTCAAAAACTATCTTAACCGGAAAGAACTTGAAAGTTTCGAGGCTATCAACAGTGCCCTCTCCGAGGTTTTTGCTTCTAAACCGAAGGAATTTTACCGACATGGAATTGAAATGCTTGTAGAGAGGTGGCAGAGAGTCATAGAAAGTGAAGGAAAATATAAAACTGATTAAAATTTATTTTGATGAGAGTTTATTTTCATTTGGAAATAAAGGTAAAAAAACGACATCACTTATCGAGTGACCTGATATATATATATATATATATATATATATATATATATATATATATATATATATATATATGTGTGTGTGTGTGTGTGTGTGTGTGTGTGTGTGTGTGTGTGTGTGTGGAATTAAGAAGTTCAATTGTTCTTTAATGCCTAATAAATTGCAAATTCATTTTCTCGCAGTTTACCTATTCAAACTTCGTTTTCTACTAAATAATATTATTTTATGGGAAACTTTCCCATTTAAAATATCTATTTATTTTTAAAGTTAAGAAGTTTGAAAACTGTCTATATTGTCACTTTTCATTTATGTTTATTTTGAATTTTACAAACTTTCTTTAAAATTATGAATATTAATAGTATTCTTAAGATATTAAAAAATAACATCTCCGTTGATTTATGAACTTCTGTCAATGGGCTTTAAAAAGTCGTCACACAAATACCAGACTGGATTGAATTGATAAAATAAGTCTGTGTAAGAAAGTTAAATTTGGAGCATACAAATAAATAATCGATATAAAAGAAAGAATTCAAAAGTTTCCCATCACATTAATAATCATAGCAATTATGTATAATTTAAGTGACAAACCGTACAATGTAAACTTTGGTTTTATCTTTTAACAAATTTATTGTTACAACTTTGTTTGTTTGAACTCCGTATCTTATGATTTGCTGTTATTTCATCGTTAATGCTCAGCTACTGACGAAAGCAGTTCTCTAACACAAAACATATTCGAGGAGTCGACGAACAGTTAAACACATTCTATCATTATGAAGCTTTCAGTCTATTCGAAGTTCTTTCCATCAGGAGAGTGATAAAGACCTTACTTAGAATATAGGTTGGAAGTTTTGCTTCTAATAAATCTCTTGCTGATTGTGGCTCTATTCACTTAATAATAATAATAATAATAATAATAATAATGATAATACGATGCTACATCGTTGCCATGCCGTAATAGGTGACCGTCCTCTGCGTTCAGATGAAGTAGCGACCCGTGGTTCGGGTCCCACATAAAATTGTAGGTCCTTTCCGTCACATGACGTCCGGTGCTAGTGTCTCCGAGCAACTGATACAATGAGAAAACGGAAACGGAAACGGACATGACATTTGCCGTTAACAATCTTTATCTGTAATGCAGATTTTTCTTATTTAAAACTGTAGCAATGGTAATATTTGGAGTTGTTTATCCTCCTCCGTAACGCCAAATGTCGTGTGACGGAGGGGGCCTACATCTTTACGTGGGGTCCGAACCACGGATCGCTATATCATCCGAACGCAGAGTATGATTACCCATCCAACTATTACCCAGACCCAAAGTCACTCAACCACATTTATCTAACGGGCATTTATCTATGGCAATATTTTTCTAATTATTTACAATAACTTTTTATATTTGCAGAGGTAGTCAAAAACACCTCGTTATAGGTCTATAATTTTATTGTAAGAACTTCATAGATTAGATACAGTAATACACATTTAATCGATGCTTTAACGATACAAAAAATACTCAGACAAAATAAAAACCCGGGTGACTTTGAGGTTTTACAAACAGCCAAATAAAATGAAGAGATGGTCATAAAGTTACACTATGAAACTAAATTGCAAAACTATAAACTGAGCTTTAAAAATACACAAAATTCATTATTTCCTCAACAGCTGAAGATTTATGACGTTTTGGTCCGATGCCCGATGCCGTAAATTCTCAACTTTTATCTCGTCACCTCGTACCAATTCCGTGCGTTGGTCTCTCTTCACACGAAGGTCAAGCTGGTGTCCTCGCCTCTAGGACTGGCCTGATGGAGGAACGAGTTGCTTTCTTTAAATTCAGAAAAAAAATGAGAAACTAAAATCTATGAACTACTGTCCACAAATGGACAGAAAAAAAAAAAAAAACGAAAAGATTTAGGAGTTATAATCACCGATGATGCGAAATTTTAAACACAAAATAAGAACAAAAGACGTAACAGAACAATAACCGGACAAATATTACAGTAAGAACGTTTACAAGGAAGGACAAGACTGTAATGATTCTTTTGTTGAAAACACTTATCATACAAAAAGTAAAATATTGCTCAGTTTTAACATCACCATACAAAAAAGAAGAATTTAGAAAGAAGGAAGTCGGAGAAATTTCACATTCAAAAACAATAATGGATCAACGGAACTATATAAATAAATTACTGGAAAAGATTACAGAAATTAAATCTATGCTCGTTGGAAAGAAGAGGTACACCATTATTTTCACATGAAAAATAATTGAAAACACTAATTCCTAATCTCGAACTATAAACCCCGCAACCATTGAAACAATACTGCACAATATACAGTTTGCCTATATATGCTGAAGGAGTATAGACGAGGAACATCCTCAATTTTAAGGGAAAATAGCTTAGTCGTTCGAGCAGTGCTTCGCAACCGGTGTGCCGTGACGAAGTCCCTAATGTGCCGCGGTACTTTCGTAATTAGAGTAAAATAAGCTACATCATTGTATTTTACTAATTTTAAGCTACTATTGTCTTATAATGTTCATGAAAATTCGGTTCGGTGTGTCGGGAGGGTCGAGGGTCGAGCTAACTAGAAAATGTGCCGTTAAATAAAAAAGGTTGAGAAACACTTCGTTCGAGGACAAAAACTATTTAAGCAATCACAAAAAGAACTGAGCAATAATACTAGTGTCGATGTAGACACCTTCAGAAAAACTCTAGATTCCTGGCTCAGGACCATCTCAGATGAACCGGGGTAATAAATGTGGAAATAAATGTAAATGCAATAAAGTAATAACAAAGGTAATAAAATAAATGTAATAATAAGTGTAAAGGTAATAATAATAAATGTTAAAAAACGTAAATGCAATAATAAATACAGTAATTATGTCAAAATAATAGAATCTGTATGTATAGAACAAGAAGATGGTTTTAATTTGTGCGAATGTACTTATAAGCGGGACTCTTTAATAAAAAAACCTGGTGTCGGGGAAACGGGCTCTAACCTAGGTGCGAATTTCTTAATGGTTTCTGGATTGTTTCCTCCTCGCCTTTTCATTCGTTTTTCGGTTTCTAATTTCCGTATAATAAACAACAATGTAATTATCAATGTAATAATAAATTTATAATTTCTGTAGTAAATAATAATGCAATATTAAATGTAATAAATGTAATAATAAATGTAATAATTATGTAAAAAAATAAAATAATAGAATCTGTATGTACTGAACAAGAAGATAGTTTTAAATTTGTGAGAATGTACTTATAAGCGGGTCCCTTTAATAAAAAAAAAAAAATGCCCTTCCAGTGTCGGGTGAACGGGAGCTAACCTAGGTGCGAATTTCTTAATGGTCCCTGGACTGTTTTTCCCTCTTGTTTTTGGTTCATTCGTTTTTCTGTAGCCACCCGAAGAGGATGCCAGTGGGCATCGAAACTGTTGTGGGAATAAACTCTGTCTATTAGAGTGAGTTTTTATTATCAAGATATGCCTTTCTTACTCGCAAATAAAATATATAAAAACCCTTACTTATTGCGAAATAAACGCGTAAAAATATATAACTCGATTTCTACCACCCTAATTTTGAAAAACATAAGGTCGAAAATCATATGCTCGAGTTATCAAAAACTGTTTTCATTTTAAAATAAGTGACTGGAGTTAACCTGTTTAACTCCTTAGTTTATGACTTGCTGTTTTCTCGGTGATGTCAATAAACTTGCTTAATTTCTAAATATAAACTAGAAAAAAAAATACAAAAAGTATTTATCGTTTATTATGAAGTTATTATGATCATGAAGGTTAAATCTTAATTATATATTAATGAGAAAGAATAATTTTAACTTGGTGGTTTTGTGTGTGTGAGAGAGAGAGAAAACGTTGAAACCAGTTTGGTTAAATTATAATTTATATTCATCCCAAAATACATTATTTTTTGTTACATCTACATGAAGATTATTGAAAAAATACTCTCTCTCTCTCTCTCTCTCTTCTCTCTCTCTCTCTCTCTCTGTCTCTTCATTCCTTAAAAATGCATGGCGTAAATTAGATTAGTACAGGTTGTCCACAATGTTTTGTCACCCCAGTAAAATACTAACTGATTTTCGTTTTTCTTTCAGACCCATTTATCACTGATAGAGTTTAGATGGCCTGCCAGTTCTTGGTTTATCTTTTACAATTCCTGTTGTGAACAGTTTCTTTTGCCATCTCAACAGAGGGTCCTTTTGGAGAAGCTGCACGACTGAATCGGTCCTGGAAGTTTGCCGAATATTTTCAATGGTTTTACCATTACGCTGTCGCTCATGGACCCAGGTACTAGCCAATATGCGTTGTTCAGTCGTATGGTTGCTGCTATCACACATTTCAAATGGGTCTAAAGGAAAACCGAAAATCAGTTAGTATTTTACTGGGGTGACGAGACATTATGGACACCGTGTAGTTTAGCATTCATGCCATCCTGTATTTTCCGTTGTCTTCGAATGCGTAACTGAGTACACGAGATAAGTGTACACATGATATGAATGAACTCTAAAGCAATTCATTTCATTACACTTTTTCCCACTTTCCTATAAATCTTCTTTCACCACTATTTTCTGTCAGCAGTGGCTGGCGGAGGAAGGAGAGAGCCTCATCTCTTCTATACTTTACTATAAGTGTATGTTTTTAGTGGGTTTTTTTTTCATTGCTATTTCTAACTTTTCTACTTCCTTCTTTGGCTAGCCTACAGTGGATCTTAGGGTCTTTGTTAGCCTGCAACTCTGTAACTCTCTGACAAACATACAGAGGAAAAGGCAAACAGGTTCTGTTCAGATATAATTAATTAATTGGTAAATCCTACGCAATTTTATTATTCAATTATTATCATTTAGTCTTTATTGGTAAGATAAAAATTACAATATTACAATTATTACAATATTACAATAATTTAACAGACAGACAGACAATAATTTAACATTTGCAAATTGAACTATTGATTAATATTTATTTTCCTGTTTAATTTGGACATTAACGTTTTTTAAAATTTCGCATTTATTTTAAGATAAAACAAACTTCATAGGCAATTATTATTATTATTATTATATTATATAATATATATATAAATATTATGATTAATGTATTATTTGTTTGTTCATAATTTATACTACGCTCGATGTAGGGAACGAGGAAACAAAGCAAATCATAAGATATGGAGTTTAACTAATAATGTTGAGTTATAATTTTCATATAGAATAATAAAATTATTTTCCAAGAGTACTTATTGAGATAAATGGGACTTATACAAAGGAATATAAAGGGGACACCAACCAGCAACAGACTGGCTGGTCCCGACAAGGTTGAAGAAGGTTAAAAGATGTAAGAAAATTTAAAGATAAGTGAAAGTTTTAAAGCAAAGAAGAGAGAGATTGAAAGGAAGAAACAAAATTTAAAGATAAAGTGAAAATTTTAAATTAAACATGAGGGAATCCGAGCGAAAACCCTACAATATTTTTATGAGCCAACAAATGCTTCCAGGTGGGGATTTAAGGCAAGATCCAGTCTCTTTTTAAGGATTTGACCGAATTACTTTGAACTACGCTGGCTGGCAATCCATTCCACGAATTAACTATACGACTGAAGAAAAAAAATTTAACATGATTGGAATTAAAAATGTTTACCCACTAATTTGAAACCATTACCGCCAGTCCTGTATACATTTCTGAAGGTGAAATATTTTTTGGCATCGATATTATCAAAAGTTTTAATCATTTTAAACATGTGGATTAAATCTCGTCGAATTCGCCTTTTTACGAGTGAGAATAAATTTAACGTTTCTAAACGGGCAGCGAACGATTTGTTTCTAAGACTAGGAATCATCTTAAGTAGTTCGTCGCTGCTCTCTCTCCATTCTACAGGGTGTCCCGTAAGTCTGGACCCATAGGGAAAAATAATAAAATTACAAAATAGTCCAAAAATTTATTACATAATCTGTTCAAAGTGTCCGCCGTTGTGTCGCACACATAGTTGAAGACGCAATCTCCACTGCGACAGCACTTTCTGAATCACAGTCGCAGAAATTTCTTGACACGCCTCCAAAATGCGCTGGCTGGCAATCCATTCCACGAATTAACTATACGACTGAAGAAAAAAAATTTAACATGATTGGAATTAAAAATGTTTACCCACTAATTTGAAACCATTACCGCCAGTCCTGTATAAATTTCTTGACACGCCTCCAAAATGCGCTGGCTGGCAATCCATTCCACGAATTAACTATACGACTGAAGAAAAAAAATTTAACATGATTGGAATTAAAAATGTTTACCCACTAATTTGAAACCATTACCGCCAGTCCTGTATACATTTCTGAAGGTGAAATATTTTTTGGCATCGATATTATCAAAAGTTTTAATCATTTTAAACATGTGGATTAAATCTCGTCGAATTCGCCTTTTTACGAGTGAGAATAAATTTAACGTTTCTAAACGGGCAGCGAACGATTTGTTTCTAAGACTAGGAATCATCTTAAGTAGTTCGTCGCTGCTCTCTCTCCATTCTACAGGGTGTCCCGTAAGTCTGGACCCATAGGGAAAAATAATAAAATTACAAAATAGTCCAAAATTTATTACATAATCTGTTCAAAGTGTCCGCCGTTGTGTCGCACACATAGTTGAAGACGCAATCTCCACTGCGACAGCACTTTCTGAATCACAGTCGCAGAAATTTCTTGACACGCCTCCAAAATGCGTGCTTTAAGGTGGAAAATGTTCTGAAGTTTGACCTCGTACACTTTGGCTTTCAAGTGGCCCCACAAATAAAACTCCAGCGGAGTAAGATCATAATAAAAAAATAATAAAAATAATAATAAAAAAAAAATATATATATTATAAATAAATTTTTGGACTATTTTGTAATTTTATTATTTTTCCCTATGGGTCCAGACTTACGGGACACCCTGTATGTCCTGTCGTAAATATGGGGACCAGAACTGAACGCAGTATTCCAGGTGGAAGCGTACTAAGAAATTATATAACGTTTACGGTGGTTTTTTGGACTTAAATGATCTACCAATAAAACCTTAGAGTCTATTTGCTTTTTTAACCGCTTCGATGCATTGCTTACTCAGTTTAGGAGTGTCAGCATCAATGATACCTAAATCTTTTTCTTCCGTAACACTCGTTAGTGTCTGGTCGCGCGTAGAATACATTTCTTTAACGTTGTTTCTACCGATATGCAACGTTTCACATTTATTTACATTAAAGTTCGTTTACCAAATTCTGCCTATTCGAGTAACTTATTAATATCTTTTTAAATCTGTAAACGTTCCGCCGCTGATTTTTTTTTTTCGTCCCTCTCGTTTCGTATCATCCGCAAATTTTGAAATTATATCGTTAATTCCTACGTCGATGTCACTGATATAAATAATAAAAGGAACTGGTCCCGGAACTAATCCCTGAACCACGCCGCCAGTTACACCTTTCCAGTTAGACGCTTTGCCGTTAATGACCACTCTTTGTTAACGTTCACTAAGACAATTTTCGATCCATTTGAGAACATTACCATCCATTCCGCGAGAATGAAGTTTAGTTAATAATCTTCTATTGGGCACTTCATCAAACTGCTTTTGAAAATCGAAATATATAATATCTACTCTTTTACTCTCGTCATAAATATTTACAATATCATTAAAGAAGTCGAGCAAATTAGTAAGACAAGAACGATTACGTCGAAATCTTTGATTAAATTAATTATTCATTTATAACGTGATTAACTATTTTGTCCCGAACGATCGTATACATAAGCTTATCAACTATTGAAGTCAGGCTACTGGGACGATAATTTCCCAGAAGTGATTTGTCCCCATTTTTTAAATAATGGCGTAATGTTTGTAAGTTTCCAATCGAACGGAACTTCTCCAGACTGTAACGATTTATTATTATTATTATTATTATTATTATTAAATATACTGTGTATGTAAGAGGAGGGACTATTGCGCAGTCCATTCCTTTAAGTACCCTCAGGTAGAGCTTATTTGAACCTGGAGTTTTATTAGGATTAATTTTACCTGTGGCCGAGAGTACTTCAGTTTCACTCATGGTAAAATCGTGAAGCTTTAAATAATAATCATCATTGAGCATGATTACGGGAACGGGAATAGTGTTCATATTATCATTAGTAAACACGGAAGAGAAGAATCTGTTTAAAACTTCAGTCATTTGTAAGTCATCAGAAATTTATTCGTTGTTTTTTGCCTATAAGTGTATATATAAAAAAATTATTAAAATTATTTGTTTTTTTTTTACAAAATAACTTTTATTGGTTTCTGTTGTGTGTAACCCAAGTGAAAAAAATTCGTTAAGGTACATTGTACAGATAAAGAAAACGAATTTTAAAGGGATAACTAAAATAAGTACCGTATTTGACGGTTTATAAGACGCACGGGCATATAAGACGCACCCACATTTCAGCAGGAAATATTTAGGAAAAAACTTTCGAGTGTATTTAAGCATTTAATGTTTACTCCTACTAATATGGGACATAAGCATGAGATCAGCATAGCAGAAGAAGTCATTTACAATGAAAATATCTTACATCATTATCATCAGTAGTTATAGATCCAGCTTTAATATTTACAATAATTCCTTTTTTAGTTAATTAAAACAAATAGTAATGTAATAATAATGATGCAATAATAATGATAATAATGTGTTTAAGTAAACAATAACATTTTTAATTCTGAAGTTGGGCTAGGCAGAATTTAGCCTACCGGAGATAGCTACTGCGGGATTCATTAGCCTATGGGAGACCGCAACTTCACATATAAGACGCGTGGTGATTTTTTGAGCCATTTTTGGGGAAAAAAAGTGCGTCTTATATGCCGTCAAATACGGTATGTCTTCTAAAACTTTTTTTTAAAGTCAGTCCTAACTAGTTATTATTCAAATTAGGCAATTAAAGACATGAAAAGCGGCAAGTCTGCTTGTACAGTGAGCACTGAGGCAATTTTTATTTAAAATTAATTTTCTTCATCGCTCTTCATCTCTGTTCAATTCCTTGCCTCGTTGGCGATTATAGGAGTCATCCTCGACTATGTGACTACCTATCTTTCTTTTTGGAGAGAGCGTTTATTCTCTGGAGAGCATCTGTTTCCTGCAAAGAATGAAACTACAGCTTCCAGAATGAAACCACATTCATGTTATCGCCTCACTAAAACATCCCTTATAAGTTCCTAATCTCCCTCCTGATAATATTGACGAGGTAATATTATATTTTCCTGTAACTAACTGCGTGGATCTACCTTTTTTAAACAGTTCCAAATTTCATGCTGTTGAAGAAATTATATCCACGTTTCATTCTGTTAAAGAAATTATATCCACGTTTCATTCTGTTAGAGAAATTATATCCACGTTTCATTGTTAAAGAAATTATATCCACGTTTCATTCTGTTAAAGAAATTATATCCACGTTTCATTCTGTTAAAGAAATTATATCCACGTTTCATTATGTTAAAGAAATTATATCCACGTTTCATTCTGTTAAAGAAATTATATCCACGTTTCATTCTGTTAAAGAAATTGTATCCACGTTTCATTCTGTTAAAGAAATTATATCCACGTTTCATTCTGTTAAAGAAATTATATCAATGTTCACTGAAATTCAGGAAATTCAGGAAGTAATTAATAATAATTTTGCTATTATTTATTGTCTTTCAACTTAATTTAATTTATGACTTTCGTTAATTGTTGATGATGTAGTGAGTTAGTTAAAGCGTAAACATTATTATACATTACATTATTTTTTTATTATTTAATCTATTCAATCTACAATTTATTCTACTTAAACTATTTATCAGATACAAGGATACGATACGTAAGAAAGAAGACCTTCGTTTCCTCGTGCGTCAGTCACTCTCTCGCTAAATGAATAATGTTTATTATAATCAAGGGTTTCGGGTGTAAGAGAACTACAGTGAAAGTCGTGAACAGCAATTCATAAAGCACTGCCCTTTCTTCTTTTCCTTTACTTAACAGTTCATTTTCATTTCATTTTCATTTTCATTTCATATATATATATATGCTTTGGGGGTGGTTTGGGAGGTGATATCGAGTAAAAAAGTTAATACAATATAGGTGCTATTTCCAACCGTTGCGGAGCTACGGAAGTTTTAAGATGTGCAAACAACAATTCCTAACTTGTGTGTAATTCGATAGATGACGGCACTGGTGGTAGTTTCGGTTAACGAAGTTACCACTACTAATCCACAGTTTTTCCTTTCAGTTCGTTCTGATCTGTGGTACGAGACACTGTGTTGCGCTAAGGTGAACAATCAAAATGAATCGACAGTTCACACCCGCTGAATACGCTGATATCCATTTCATTTATGGATTCTGTGATGACAACAGCAGAGCGGCAGTTGAGGAATATCGAAGACGTTTTCCGAACAGCCGAATACCGAACAGGCAAGTGTTTAGTGACACACCAGCGATTAAGGGAAACAGGGACAATTGTTCCACGTAACCAAGAACATGTAGCACGATGACCCCGTTGCTGTGGAGGAGCGCATACGGGCCTAGTACAACGTAGCCCAACTACCAGTGTTCGAGGGATTTCTAGACGAAATGGTGAATCCACATCGCGTGTATGGCGAACCATACATGATGAGGGTTTGTATCAGGGTTGGCACCCAAAAACCCAAACCCAAACCCAAAAACCCAACCCTAAACCCGTTGGAATTTTCAGTGGGTTTTTGGGTTTTTGGTCTGATTTGTTTATTTTAAAATAATTGCAATTTTTCTGATTGCTACATTGTTCAATTGTAGCTAATTAGAATGCTTTGGTATGTTGATTATTTCAAGTAAGCTGATTTATAAAACAATGCTTAAATTATGCAATGTGTAAATAAAGATTATGAAAAATTGAAAAGTTTTATTGGCCTTTTAAATGGTGTCGAGACTACAGACACAAACAGAGTACAGTAAAATTAATGAATGCTAAATAAAGGTATATACAGGGTGTTTCGGGAGGAAAGGTCAATACTTCGGGAGGTGATAGTATCGGTCTTTGTGAGGAAAAAAGTTCATATGAACATCTACAAATACAAAAGCATTGTTAATAGTAATCAAGAAAGAGAAGCCAATTACTGTTTCTAACATTTAATGTTTAAACATTGGCATTTTGAATGGTATCAGATACAGAAATGACAAATTTGTTACAGTTTACAATACGTTTTCGAAAATCCCACCGTCAACCTCAATGCACTTTGCAACTCGTGTGCGAAGATCGCGTGTTGTTCGTCTGAGTTGATCTTGACGTTCCTTTATGCGGGCAGCAGCATCCAAAATGCGCGCGAGCAATTCGTCTCGTGTATCCACCTTTCCTTTGTAAACTTGACTTTTCAACCACCCTCACAAAAAATAATCAACGGAGAGAGGTCTGGAGACCTTGGTGGCCATTGAATGGGACCACCGCGGCCGATCCATCGACCAGGGAAAGTTTGATTTAGGTATTGCATCACCAGACGGGTAGAATGTGGACGAGCTCCGTCATGCTCAAAGTACATACCAGCGCGTGTAGCCAAAGGAACATCCTCCAATAGTCCTGGCAATTCATTTTGCAGAAATTCTAGGTAATTTTGTCCCGTAAGACTATTCTCTAAAGTAACGGGGCCAATCAGCTGATCATCGATGATACCGCACCACATATTAGCAGAGAAGCGATGCTGAAAATTTGTTTCCACAGTGGCATTTGGATTTTCGTCTGACCACTGATGAGGGTTACGAGTGTTGTTGATACCGTCACGGGTGAAAGTAGCTTCATCGGTGAACAGTATTAATCGAAGCAATCGGCGATTAGCATTTACCCAATGACAAAATTCCAGTCGCATGGCAGCGTCTCCTGGTTGAAGGTGTTGTACACGCTGTACATGATATGGATGCAAGCCTTCCTCACGTAATGTTCGCCATACTCTTGTGTGTGGTACACCGAGACGTGTAGGAATTCTTCGTGAGCTAGTAGTAGGACTACGCTCTACCAACTGAAAAATGTTTCCACTTCATCCACATCTTGTTGACCTTCACGTTCAGATGAAACATGAGCGCTGGGAAATGTACCAATCTCAGCAATGTGTTGAAAACCCTGGTAAACACTCTTCAATCCGGAATTCTGCGGTTCGGAAACCGTCGACGGTATTCTGCAACAGCAGCTGTTGCACTTCCATCGCAAAAACCGTAGACATACACCATATCTGCATATTCGGCATGTGTGAAAGTGTGTGACATTCTTAACACTGCTTCAAACACCAAACAATGTCACTCACAACAGTCAGCTGTCGATTGGCTTATGTTACATGCTTACATTACAGCTTACATGGTTCAAGGTTATAGGGGAGGGAAGGGGGAGGAAGAGCTGCGCGCGCATCAGATTCAAACAGCTCTATCTCCGTAACCATTCAGAATTAGACACATGTTCATATGAACTTTTTTTCTCACAATGACCGACACTATCACCTCCCGAAGTATTGACCTTTCCTCCTGAAACACCCTGCATATATTATTCACAAGTATTACTTGATCTTAAATGCTTATGAATTCTTATGAATTCTTATGAATGCTTATGAATTACTGCCATGTCTATGTGTAGGAGGAGTTGCTGATGTAGCTGTATTTGTAAGCTCATTTGCTTCATCATCACAAGCCTGTACCCATTTTTTATTGCATCGATTTAAGCGATGTTTCACTCATTCTATTTTTTTCGAAAATACACATCTGCAGTATTTGCACCGAACTCTATTTGGTTGGTCACTCAACATTTCTACTTCATCCCATTCAGCAGCTTTACAGTAAGTCTGCCACCAGTATGTGCAGGTCTAACTTTAGGCATTATTAAATAGATATTAATTAACTAAAACTGATCTCTGAAAAAAAGATGTTCAAAAATAAGAATAATGTCTACTGTGTAGGCCTGTAAACAAATTGTAATAAAAAATCAGAAAAACACGCTACCGTGTTGATTCAAAATAGAACAAAAGCCACACTTTATGTTAAATGAAAACACAATACGTTTCAACAGCACACTGCTATCTTCTTCAGTTGAAAGTGACTTTAAAACTGAACAAAATATATAAATTCTAAAAATCATAGCTATAACTTTAATTTAAATTATGAAACCCAAACCCCCAAAACCCAGGTTTTTGCCAACCCTGGTTTGTATCCCTATCATTTGCAACGTGTGTAAGCTCTTCGACCAGATGATTACGATAAACGTGTTAAATTTTGCCAGTGGTTGGTTATGCATCGCCAAATTCTTAATCGCATATTTTTTAGTGATGAAGCACAATTCATTCGGGATGGAATTAACAATAAACGAAATTCTCACTTGTGGTCCGCCGATAATCCCCACGGTATCACTGAAGGAAACTTTCAACATCGATTCTCGGTGAGTGTTTGGTGCGGTGTAATTGGAGATCAGCTGATTGGCCCGTTCGTTTTGGAACGATTAACTGCTGATATTTATCTGAACTTTCTGACGAACGAATTGCCACTTTTGATGGAGGACGAGCCCTTGGAGACAAGGCGCAGGATGTTCTTTCAACACGATGGGGCGCCACCACATTTTGGTCGTCATGTTACGGATTATTTGAATCAGCGGTACAGGAATCGTTGGATTCGTCGTGCTGGTTCAATATCGTGGCCCTCGGGATCTCCGGACCTAACCCCGTTAGATTTCTTTTTATGGGGCTTTATAAAAGAGATGGTCTACAAGACCAAAGTACAAGCGAGAGAGGAACTCTTGCGTCGGATTATGGATGCCGCTGCTTACATACGAGAACACCCCGAAATGATTTAAGGGCAGTGGTCTCTTGTTCGGAACGAGCAAGGCAGTGCATTGAAAACCGAGGCAGACATTTTGAACATTTATAAGGTGTATCTCATAAAATGTAACAATAAATACATCAGATTAATATTCTCGTTTACTTTTTTCCGTGCACCTTAAAACGTCCGTAGCTCCGCAACGGTTGGAAATAGCAACAATGTTGTATTAATTTTTTAATCGATATCATCCCCTAAATCAGCGTTTCTTAACCTGGGGTGCTAGCACCCCCAGGGGGTCATGAAATCGATTTTAGGGGGTGCTGGAAAAGGGCTTCTGTCATGTGCAGTATGGATACGTTAGGTTCGTTAACCAAACTCCTTCACAAACTCCTAATCTTTTCTATTTTATTAACAGATATTATTGTATGAGAATTTGAATATATATTTAATTACGAAAGATTTATTGCACGTTTACATTATCACTATTAATATTAAAAAGGAAGACGTTGACTCTGTGTCACAAGAAATTTACTTTTTTTTTGCATGATTTTGACCTCAAGATTAGGGAGTAAGTAATTCTCCTTGATTGTTATTCTTAACATTTCTTTTGGCCGTTTTTTGATTCTATTGTTATATTCAAGAACAAGTATTTTATTATATTGTTATATTCAAGAAAGTATTTAGGTTTGAATTTGTAAATATAATTCTTTGTGTGTCTTGTCTTAATATCGTTTTAAAATTTTCCTCGTTTATTTTTTACTCTAAATGTGCTGCTTTTAAATGTGTGTTCACTTTGCTTTAACTTGATATCTTTTTATTCAAAATATTATTGGTCAACTATAAATTGTACTCATATTCTTATTTGTTTTGTATTTGCGTGGTGCTTTTTGCTACTAACTTTTGCTAACTTTTTGCTACTAACCAGGTGAAGGGGGTGCTGGACTGCCTAGACCTAAGTACAGGGGGTGCTGATGTCGAAAAAGGTTAAGAAACGCTGCCCTAAATCATCCCCAATGGCAGACCGGTTGTGAAACAACCTGTATATATATATATATATATATATATATATATATATAATATAATATTATATATATATATATATATATATATAGGGGGCACACGGGAAGACCAGGAGCAGGCAAATATGCCCCTAGCTCTAGCTAATGAATTTATGTTAACACAAGAAATAACAGAAAATACAAGAAAAAACAACTGCCTAAATTTGGTATTCACAATCACAAACAGCAGCAACTTAATTGATAACATAGAAATCTCCCCAACTATAATATCTGATCACAACATTACTGAAATAACAACCAATATAAAAGCAACAGGAAAGGAAAGAACACACACTATAGAAAGAAGCAAATTCGAAATTTTCAATTTTCACTCCAAAGCTATAAACTGGAAAGGTGTTGCATCCAGCATGGAAACAATAGACTGGAAATCCATCTTTAAGGCCAAGACAACGGAAGAGATGCTAATTACAGTACCTCAGAGGAGAAGACATTCGAAATTGTGGAGACATGTCCCAAAAATGCAACAAAGAGGAAAGAGAAGCAGGTTCGAGAGACAAAAGAGGTCAATGTTTCGCAAGAGAAAAAGAGGGACTGTAAAATTAAGAAACTGCAAAGATAACAATATCAGAAAAATATTAAACGATAAACTGCAGGGTATAGATTGTGTCCTACAGGACCTAATTGAGAAACATATAGAGAGAAGAAGAAGAAGAAGACGCTATAGAAGCGATAAAGGTTAACTCAAAGTACGTCTATAATTTTGCGAAAAGGAAGTAAAAAAAATCACGCGACTATCGGACCTTTGAAAAATGAAGACAGTGCTTTATCTGATGATCTAACAGAAGTATCTGAAATATTTAGAGCTCAGTATCAATTATCTTTCAGTCTCCCCAAAACTGATAAACTGATATGCGATAGAAACGCGTTCTTTGAAGAACTACAAGGTGAAAGTACTCGTATAACAGACTTCGATTTTACAACAGATGACATTACATAAGCTATAGGGAAACTAAAAGTACACTCGGGGGCAGGACCGGACAAATGGAATGCCATACTGAACAAAAACTGCAAGAATGCAATTGTTAAGCCCCTATATTGGATATGGAGACGATCACTCGACACGGGAGAAATACCGAGCATCCTGAGGAGAGCGAGCGTAGTTCCAATACAGGGTGTCCCAGAATTAACTATCTATTTCAATGAAATCGGACAAATTTTTTAGAAACACACTTTTATTTATGTTTATCATGTTTAATATGTGTTAAAAATGTATAAATTTCTAAATTTTTTTCATAATTTTATTTTCATAATTTTTTCATAGTTTTTCATAGTTTTATTTTCATTCTCTTTCAGAACCCTATTAATAATGAATACACAAGAACGCATCTTTGTTGTAACATCCCGTATCAAAGCCTTTTTCATCAGTGTCGAACG
The DNA here is from genome assembly GCA_023014485.1 of Bathynomus jamesi. NCBI lineage: Eukaryota > Metazoa > Arthropoda > Malacostraca > Isopoda > Cirolanidae > Bathynomus > Bathynomus jamesi. The sequence goes on along the minus strand of JAJOZX010000624.1, from coordinate 695,883 downwards.
CAAGATTCTATGAACTGTTGTCTTGGATATGTTGAGTCTTCCACCGGCCTCCCTAACCGAAGTTGTTGGTTCATCCTCAAACAATTGTCGTACCTGTTCGGTACTGTTACGTGCTGTCCTTGGGCGTCCTCTTCCCACCTCGTCGTGTACGGATCCAGTTCTTTTAAATTTGTTCACAAGTTCACGAATCGCTTTGTCTGTAGGACCGGTTCTGTGGAATCTTCTTGTAAATTTTTCTCTGATTTCATTACATTGCATTCCTTTGATACGGGATGTTACAACAAAGATGCGTTCAGGTGTATTCATTATTAATAGGGTTCTGAAAGAGAATGAAAATAAAACTATGAAAAACTATGAAAAAATTATGAAAAAAATTATGAAAAAAATTTAGAAATTTATACATTTTTAACACATATTAAACATGATAAACATAAATAAAAGTGTGTTTTTAAAAAATTTGTCCGATTTCATTGAAATAGATAGTTAATTCTGGGACACCCTGCCAAAAACTATAGGCCAGTGTCGCTTACATCTCATCTCACCAAAATATTTGAAAGAATAGTTAGAGAAAAAATCTATGGCTTTTTGGAAACTCGGAAAAAATTAAACATGGAAAAAATTAACCCAACATGGATTCTGGTCAGGCAGATCATGCCTATCACAACTAATGAAACACTACAACAACATCATTGATGCACTTGAAAGTAATGAAAACTATGATAAAGGCGTTCGGCAAGTGTGACCATGGAATCATAGCACATGAACTGAAATATATGGGAATAACAGGAAACGTAGGAAAATGGATATATAGTTTCCTTAATAAGCGGCAGCAAGTCGTCACAGTTCAAGGAATATCTTCGAGGAATATCTTCATCTTCAAGGAATATCTTCATAATCATGCTAACTGACATAGATGAGGACGTTACCAGTGACAGCACAGTAACATCGTTTGCCGATGACAAAGATCAGTAGAAAAATAAGAAAACCAGAGGATATACGATTCCTACAAACAGACATGAACAGAATCTACAATTGGTCGGAAGGCAACAATATGAAATTTAACACTGAGAAATTTCAACTGTTAAGGTTAAGGGAGGCCCTAAAATCCATGGAATAATATACAGGAAATTCAGAGAAACTAAAACAAAGATTTTAGGTGTTGTAATGACTAATGACTGATGACGCGAAATTTGAAACAAAATAAGATAGCAGTAAACAGAGCAAAAAGAATAACTGGACAGATACTGAGAACCTTTAAACAAAGGGATAGGAATATAATGATTCTTCTATTGAAAACACTGATCATACCCAAGTTGGAATACTGCTCGGTCCTAACATCCCCATATAAAAAAGAAGACATTAATCAGCTAGAAGGGATTCAGAGAACTGGGATTTACACAAACTTTGCGTGTACCTTTCAGCCTTTCAATGTTCCATGCGATGATTCCTTATACAGTGTACACATAATATAATATATATATATATATATATTAGTGGTGGACCGGATATCCGCATCATTTTTAACATCCGCATCCGCACTTCTGACTGCGGATGTTATGTGGATATTATCTCTAATAAATTATGCAATTTACAATTAAATTAGCTTATAAAGTAGCTTATAAGGCCCAGTCATGCACATTTCATGTAAAGTATTAATTATTAATGAACAAACAAATATATAAACCTCAAAATATAAATACCTGGTAACACAGAAAAATGAATGAAACTTGTTTCATTGAATTTTCTGTGGCTGAAACCTTTGAGAAAGTTATTATTTTTATCATAATGAAAACATTAATATTAATTTTAATTCTTATGCATTGCCTAATATCACGAAATTTGAAAAATTATGTCATATATTCATAATTCTACATTATATTGATAGATTAACTAAATATCCGCATCCGCATCCGCGGATATTGAAATTAAAGATCCGCGTCCGCATCCGCAGATGTTGAAAAACTGACATCCCGTCCACCACTAATATATATATATATATATATATTTTTTTTTAATAATCCTCGGAGAAAAATGAAAAATCCACTCCGAGTACTTTCGATTTTATTTCAACTCCTCTTCAGGGAACTGAAAATACAGACGAGTCTGCCCAGTTTATATAAATGCCTTATAAGAAATCTCTCGCTAGATTCGCTTTCAGTCATTTCATGATGTAGGGAGATTTGCCTATTTTTAACAAATATATCCTTTGTTCGTTCCGGGGAATTTGTTCCTCGCACCTTCAGGCGAAAATGGAAAGAAAAATTCCCTAAAAAACACCAAGAACGAAGAATATTTGTTCCAAAAGAGTTCATGTCAAAGAAATTCAGAGAAATCACGTCATTTGGAATTGGAATTACGCACAAAAAAAATCACTTTATAAGGTTTACAGAACGTTTCGACACGAGGTTCCAACATACGAAGTGAGTCACGTTTTGCGCATTTCATTGTAATCTTTATATAAAACCGGATATCCACTCATTTTTATCTATATAGATAATGTAAAATGAAGTACGAGAGAGTTATTTGCATGGGTCTTGTATAAAGGTTTCGTCATACAATTACGCGAAAATCTTTTAAAATTAGTTAAAATGTTCTTCGGTTACGATGATGCTTGGTAAGGTCTCCTTATGCTCAGGTATAAAATGAGAAACGAGTAATGCGAATCTTTATCGAGGAAGTTCGTATTCACGAAATCAAGCGTACAATACGAATATAAAAGAGTCGAATCAGAGCTAATATTAGAAAGAAGTGGTGCGTAAAATGAAATCATGAGGAAAGGGATATGGCCTCACGACTCTTGTAGATAAGAGGACAAATAAAAAAATTGAAAAGAAATGGCTCAGCAAGTTGGTTCGGTGCACGATACACAAAATATCACATTAAAGGTACTTACATACGTACGTAAGTAAAATACGAACACGCGTACATACGTAATTAGGTACGAGTAGGCTAACAAAAACATTTGTGTAAAATAGGCCTAAGTATAAAGAATAAAAATAATATTAAAAAAGCAAAATTTAGTGATACAGATTTCGTACAAATTAATCGGAATATTTGTGCATAAAGTAAAGAACAATTGTGATAATTACATGCTATTAATAATGGAAAAAGGAAAAATAATTAAAGAACATATTTAAAGGACGACAAGTGAGCATACACATAACACACACACACACACACACACACACACACACACACACTATATGTAAACGTCTACATCAGTAATGGAAAAAGATAATAATGATATAGGGTTATGTACATTCGTCTGCAGGTGACCGAAATTATATAGGTTAGTTGTAATAATCTAATTATACTGTAACAATAATTTACATAAAAGCGGAAAAGTTGGCATATATATATTTTTTATGCAGGAAGTAGGGGCCAAGGGCGAATGCCAAGGCCGTCTCCATACAACGTTTGACCATCGATTTGATGATGTCACGCTAGTGGTCGTTGCGCATTTGATCAGTGAGCGGATGAACGCATCCGTGAATCATAACTAATTCAAAATAGTACGTAAGTGCCATTTTCCTAATAAGAAATGTTTTATAGTATTGTAATTAAATGTTTGGACACTATCAGAAAAACTGGCAATCTTTTAGTCACGAACCTATTATGAATTAAAGGGCCGAAGAAAGAATTAAATATGTTTGATAGTTTTCAGTCATAATGGTACCAATGTATTTATTAAGGATTTCAAAATGAAAAGCAGTTGGAAAGGAAATTACGCGAGGTGAATATTTTATTACGTTTCATACGCCAGGCACGAGTTACAAAATATATACATCACATTTCTCATCGTGTAAATCTCTTGAAAATATTTCCTTGGGCAAAGAATTGTAGGACTGATTAAAGCACGCATTAAATTAACATCCCTCACACTCACCGTCAAACGGAACACCACAATAATAAAATATTGTAAAAACCCCTTTTCATCGCGAGTGAAAAGATCAACCATCCACCCAATTCTTGTTATGCCTTTTCACTTAAGATTGATAGTTTTCGTTTCTTCTGGGTATTCCTGCTATCCGTTACTCTGTATTATTGCGTAAGTTAGAATAATTATTTAGCAATATATTGCTCATGCGCCTAATGCAATGCAAAACAACTGATTTAAGTGATGTAGCGCAAGAACATACAGTAATTCTTCAAAATCAAATAGGGTAGGATGAAAGTCGAGATAAATGCAAAAGGACATTTCTTTGATTTGTACATGCTAGAAATTCTCTCTCATAGCTTTGCGAGATGGCTCGAAAAATTTGAAAGGGTTAAGGCAGATCGTCATTGTAAACTGAGAAAGCTACTTCAAACCTCGCCTATAGAGAATAGTGAGGTATTCTGAAACTGTTCCAGGTATTTCCACCTCAAGATCTTTCCCAAGAGATAGCGTGGTCACACAAACTGAACATTTTACTTTTATGCTCACAGAATGAGCTCAGGCTACTTCCATTGTATTTAAAATTTACTGAACATAATCTAACTATTAGGAGTTAAATGCACCACTCATCATACACACTTAACATGTAAGTTTCTCAAAATAGCTCAGATATTTGATAAACTAGCAAAAGTAGCATGCCTCACTTTATAATACTGTCCACTTTCTAAATGATTAATATCCAATTAATTATATAAAAAGAAATCCTATTGTTACTCAGACTTCGTAAACAACAAATAAGCCAAGGTCCGTAAAACCACACTTCTTGGACCGTCGCGTGACCTCACAGCATGTATTTGAATCCAATGTTTAGGCCTTGTAACTGAGACGGCCTTGCTTATACTCGCAAAATCGTCTCCCCCCATCTACATCAGTAGTGGGAAACGTCTACATCAGTAATGGATGAAGTAGGCAGATGAAGGAATTGAGTTTTTGAGGCATTGAAAGCCACAAGGTTTTCTCTGCCTCAGTCAGAGATAGCAGAAAGATCAGAGGTCAGGTTTACCACAGCCGTCCCACGTGAAGTATTTAGTGTCTGTTGAGAGGGATGCTTTGTGAAGCGGATGGAGAAGTGAAGTGTGGACTCATTAGCATAGGAGTGGAGAGGACAGGAAGCACAATTTAATAAATCATTGATAAATAAAAGGAAAAGAGTGGATGACAGAACACAGCTCTGAAGAACACCACTATTAATAGTTTCAGGAGAAGAACAGTGGTCCCCTACTACCTCTGCTTTGGATCGGCCAGAAAGGAAACTAGAGATGAGGGCACAGATAGAAGGATATAAACCGAAGGAGGGTAGTTTGCAAATTAAAGATTTGTAGCAGACTCTATGAAAAACTTTTGATATGTCTAGAACTATAGCAAAGGTTTGGCCGAAATCCCGAAAAGAGGGTGACCAAAACGTAGAGAAATGCAAGATCGTCAGTAGAGCGTTCCTTGCTGAACCCTTAGTGACGATCTGAAAGAAGCCTGTGAGGAGAGAGGTGTTGGAGGGTTGAGAGCGGTCACCCTTCTTTGGGAGAGGCTGAATGAAAGCAAACTTCCACCAAGAAGAAAAGTACCAGATGAAAGAAAGGCGAAACAGTTTGACTAGCCAGGGTGTCAGCATAGCAGCATAATTCTTGAGAACAACAGGAGAGACACCATGAGGACCGTAGCCTTCTTAGAGTTGAGCCCAGATAGGGCAGAAGGAACATCTTTGGAGGAGATTCTAATTTCATACATAATTAAGTCAGAAGGAGAAGATGGAAGAATAGCACGGGAATAGTACAAGGTTGAATTGGAGTCGAAAGTTTGAGCGAAGAGTTCACCTTTATCGGGAGAAGAGACGGGAACTGAGCCGTCGGGATGGAAAAGAGGAGGGAAAAGAAGTAAAATTGTTGGAGAGATTCTTGGCTAAATGGCGGAAAAACGAGAGTAATATATATATATATAATATATATATATATATATATATATATATATATATATACCTTATGAACCTTATGTTGTTTCGTGCGTTGGTCTCTCTTCACACGGAGGTCAAGCTGGTGGCCCCGCCTCCATGTATTTACTATATATATATATATTATATAATATATATATATATATATATATATCAGGGGTGGGAAACTAATATCTAGTTCGGTTCGAGTTTTTATGTGATTTTTGCTGAAGCAAAATATTAATTTCGATTTCAGAACTTAAATGTTTTTTTAGCTTCATTTTTTTTCGGTTTTCAGTTTTTACCGATTTTAATTTTTGTTTCAGTTTCAGTTTTTTCGACATTTTTATTTGGTACAATAAACTCCCATATTTAATATATTTAATATATATATACACAGTCGAGTCATATATTCCTCATGATGCTTTTTGTTCTTAATTTGATTTTGTATGATATTGTCAGTCGCAGTAGATATTTTGTGTCATTAAACTCATTAATAAAATATAAAACTATATAATAAATTACTGTATGTTTTTTGGTTATAACTGACTGTAGATCACACTTTAACAATTGTTTAGGAATACGCCTCACAACATCAAATAATTACGACTTAATCGAAGCTAAAAGTACAAATTAAATCAAGCTAAAATTACTCTTTTTAATAAAAGCAACAATTTAATAAATACATAAGCTAACTTAGACTAATTTAATTAATATTATGTAAAAGTAGGTAGAAAGTAGAAATATAAGTAGACAAATAGATTTATAAAAGTTAAAAGTATAACAAAAGCAATTAACAACATTTAATATTCTAATTAATATGCAATAAACAATATCTATTTTATATTTTATGCAAATAACAAATTAATATACTGTATGTTAATGCATTAAGTATTGTATCGCGGGGTTCCTTATATATATATATATATATATTATACATATATACACAGGGTGATTCATAAATGTGTTTCATAAATCTCAGGATATATTCTTGAGACAGAAGTGAAGAAAAAAGACCATATAAACATTGGTCGAAAAACCCGTAAGTTTCGAGCTACAGCACGCGGCAGAAAAATGAAGATCCTAAAGATTTTTTTATATTTTATGCAAATACACAATGTGATACATTTGCTTCATTAAAGTAAATGTTCGAAATTCTTTCCTACTTCTTGAATGCATGCCTCAGCACGTCGCACCAGTGATTGTCTGACACACTTAAAAATTCCTGGAGTATTGCGGATCGTTTCGCAATTGTCTCGAACTCGTTGCCACAATTCATCACGTGCTCGGACTTCTGTAACATAAGTAGCATGGTTGCAAAATGTATGAGTGCAGGAATGTTGCAAATGTTACGCAATGTTGCAAGAGTGCCAACCCTCACCCTCCTTTATTGCAAGGCACCCCACCACCCTTTGTTGCCAACCCCAAAATGGGGTTGCAAGGAGTATACAACTTGGAGGCGGAGTTATCCCCCAAGCTGAACCCGCCAAAGGGGCATACCTAACCTGAGGGGAACCCTCTTTGGGGGAGAAGTTGGGACAGCCTTACTCCAAAGGGGCATACCTAACCTAAGGGGACCTCTTTGGGGGAGATGTGGGACGGTCTCACCCCCCCCAAAGGGGCATACCTAACCTAAGGTGGAGGGAACCCAGAGGAGGGTTCTTCGCTTGGCGAGAGCCAAGCACATATGAGTCCTTCAGCCAAGCCGCAGCTCTCGTATAGGTCCCTAATCAGCCAGTTGGCTTAGAAGGCTGAGTTGCCAGATTGCGCTATGTATTTAATTATTCCATATATTAATCAGCCAGTTGAGAAGGCTGAGTTGCCAGATAGCAATAATTATTTATTTAAACCAGGGGTCCCCAACCTTTTTGTGCCGAAGAGCACATTCAAGACTACCGGTAGTGCGGCGGGCACCATTTATTTTTTCAATGCAAATTTATAGTTGGACTTAATAATGAACATAATACACAAAAAAAACATTTAATTCCTATGTAAAATAATGAACGTAATACACAAAAAAAAACATTTAATTCCTATGTAAAATAATGAACGTAATACACAAGAAAAAACATTTAATTCCTATGTAAAATAATGAACATAATACACAAAAAAAACAAGGATGGGCTAACTAAGATCTTAAAAAGAATTATCAAAGCGATAACTTAATTTATTTATAAAGAAATAATTATTTTCAAATAAATGAGCATCTGTTTCTGTAATTAACTACTAAAATTTAATAAAATGCTAAGTATGTTACATATTTTAAATATTTAGTAACTAAATATTTAAAATATGTAACAAGCTTAACATTTTATTAAAAATTTAAATAAAAACTTATCAATCGTAGTCAGTCAGTGGCGGGCACACGCAAACGGGTCGGCAGGCACCATGGTGCTCGCGGGCACAGGGTTGGGGACCCCTGATTTAAACCATATATTATATAGCCAGTTGTCTTACAAGGCTGAGTTGCCAGATTCGTTATTTATTTAAAGCATATATTAGTCCATTAGCTGGTTTACAAGGCTGAGTTGCCAGATAGCAATAATTATTTAATTAAACCATATATTAATCAGCCAGTTGTCTTAGAAGGCTGAGTTGCCAGATTCGTTATTTATTAAATTATTCCATATATTAAACAGCCAGCAGGCGCCACAGCCAGTCGGCTTAGAAGGCTGAGGATTGCGCTGTTTATTTGCATATATTAATCAGCCAGTTGACTTAGAAAGCTGAGGATTGCGCCATGTATTTAATTATTCCATATATTAATCAGCCAGAGCCAGCAGGAGCCACAGCCAGTTGGCTTAGAAGGCTGAGTTGCCAGATTGCGCTGTTTATTTGCATATACTATTTCGTCAGTTGACTTAGAAGGCTGAGTTGCCAGATTGCATTTATTTATTTAATTAAAGCATATATTAATAACCTCCGAACGAATTAAATGCGCACATACAGTCATCGGCTGTACACCCATAAACCCCCTATTATCTCACACACACACACACACACACACACACACACACAAAAGCAGCACAACCGCCACCACACAAACTGATGCATGCAAAGCCCCAATAACAAAATATATACGAGCACAACGACCACACAAAAAAGCATCACCAACAATCGCCATACTAACACATCCATCACACAAAAAAAAGCATCACATCACCAACAATCGTCATACGAGCACAACCACCACCACACAAACTGATACATGCAAAATCCCAATAGTAAAATACATGGATATAGAGCACATCCACCACACAAAAAAGCATCACCAACATTCGTATAGACTTTTAGGAGCTCCAACAGTACACGGTGAAATGAGGGCCACGACTTTTAAAAAGAGCTCACCCCATCAACAGGAGATGAGGGCTACGACTTTTTAGGAGCTCACCCCATTAACACCACCTGCCCGATATGAGAGCTACAACCATGCATCCAAACGATTGGTGATGAAACCAACAACCCACCTCCACCGCCTTACTCACCATCAACAAACCACCTAATTACCCACCAATACCAGGTAGACCGACAAGGTCTTCAAATACGATCTAATAGACAGAGCTATTAAACATAAATAAATACGTTTATAAGACCAAGTCAAAAAAGGCAACGGCAATAGTTTTTCCTATTTAGCTTCTCGAGGTTTAAAGAAGCTTATCGGACATTTGGTGGGGGGATCTTTCAGACAAAAAATCGAATAAGATAAACCAAGTTTAACACAAATACAAATTTTCATCATGAGACACAATTTTATCATTAAACTATAACATAAAAAGCATTAATACGATTTTTAAAACAAAATAGGAATTAAATTTGGGGTAACTTATTAATTTTTCATCTTTTATCCAATTATTGTGTTTCAATATAAATTTATCTTTGAGACACAATTTTATCATTAAACTATAATATAAAAAGCATTAATACGATTTTTAAAACAAAATTATGGGTACTTTATTAATTTTTCATCTTTTATCCAATTATTGTGTTTCAATATAAATTTATCTTTACGACATAATTTTATCATTAAACTATAATACAGGGTGTACATAAAGTCAGGATCTATTTTTGTGAAATAATTATTTTTTTCTATTTTTCTTTTCAGAAGCCCTTAGAATGAATACAGAAGAGCGTGTGACAATAGTAATTTGGCGAATCGAGGGAAAGAAATACAATGACATCAGAGAGAAGTTTAGAAGGAGATTTCATAAGCCGGGGCCAATAGACAAGACAATACGAAAATTGGTGAACAAATTTAAACGAATGGGATCTGTAAATGATGAAGCAAGATCAGGACGACCGTGTATGTCAGATCTTACCGTGAATGCAGTACGCGGAATTATTACTGAGGAGCCACTACGTCCGTTCGTGCTGCATCACACAGACTCGGCCTCCCGACGTCATCTGTGCACAAAATTCTGAAAGTTAATTTGCAGAAGAAAAGCTATCATTTGCAGGTTTTACATGATTTACATGAGGAAGATTTTCCTCGACGAAGTGCTGTGTGTGCTGATCTCGTAGAACAAATCTGGAGTGATAATTTAATGGACAACATTCTCTTTAGTAATGAAGCCACTTTCCATACGTGTGGAAAAGTAAATCGCCATAACTGTCGAATTTGGGCAGATGAAAGACCGAATGATTTCGTCCAAAATTGGGAAAGAGAGTCACCTAAAGTTAATGTCTGGATGAGTTTAACAAAATCTAAGGTTTATGGTCCTTTTTTCTTTGCTGAAGCTACAGTTACGGGGCTTATTTATCTGGACATGTTGCAGCAATTCCTTGAACCTCAGCTGATTGGGGATAGGATTGTTAGTACCGTCGTCTATCAACATGATGGTGCTCCTTGTCACTGTGCCAAAATTGTTCAGGATTATCTAAAATTCTAAATGGACGTTTTCCAAATCGCTGGATCGGACGCGGAAGCAACAGACCTTGGCCAGCGAGATCACCAGATTTAACCCCTTTAGATTTCTTTGCATGGGGCTTTATCAAATCGCACGTTTATCAGACGAAGATTACGAGTCTTGAAAACTTACGTACACGTATACGAACTGCTGCAGATAACATAACCCCGCAAATGCTCCAGAATGTGTTTAGAAATGCTGCGGAACGATTTGAGCTGTGCAGGGATACTGATGGGCATCACGTCGAATCTTACCCTTAATTATTTAATAAATGTTACCACTTTATCATTTTATGATTGAATTCCATATAATTTACAAGTGCTTCACAAAAATAGATCCTGACTTTATGTACACGCTGTATAAAAAGAATTAATACGATTTTTAAAACAAAATAGAAATTAAATTAGGGTAACTTATTAATTTTTCATCTTTTATCCAAGACACAATTTTATCATTAAACTATAACATAAAAAGCATGAATACGTTTTAAAAAAAAAAAAAATTAAATTAGGGGTAACTTATTAATTTTTCATCTTTTATCCAATTATTGTGTTTCAATATAAATTTATCTTTAAGACACACTTTTATCATTAAACTATAACATAAAAAGCGTTAATACGATTTTAAAACAAAATAGAAATTAAATTACGTGTAACTTATTAATTTTTCATCTTTTATCCAATTATTGTGTTTGAATATAAATTTGTAGACTGTATTGAGTAATTCTGGTATTTGCACAATTTGTCGAATGAATCATTGCAGTGCTGGATATACTTCATCTCAATCTTACGATATAGTGTTTAGAAGTTAGTGTGTGTGATATATATATATATATATATATATATATATATATATATATCGGGTACAAGATTAGTTGCCAGAATGCTCCTCCATGCAATGAAATAGTTCTTTTATTTGATCATTTTGCGATGAACTGGATTTGTTTAATTAAACATTTTTATTTATTCCTGGAAACCTCCGAAAACCTAATTTAACATTATTACATAGCCAGCACAGTTACGCCTAACTTGACTCAGTTAAATTTTGCAGGAACTCATCCATTTTGTCGAAACGGTAAAACACCGAAATGAAAACTTAATTTAACATTATTACTTAGCATAGCCTAGAGAAAAAAGAATTTCATCGCAATTTCTCTACTTTTGTGCATATATCAGGTCATCCCATTAGTAATGTCGTTTTTTAGATCGGAATTTGAAGGACAAAAAAAAAACTCAACTGAAACTTTTTAATCTAGTATATATTTTCCATCGGAATGAATGACAATCTGCCAACGTCCTACAAGCTTTTCAATGCCATGTTTATAAATTCAGGCGGTTTTGAGGCAAAAACGTACAAAGACTGGTGTGCAGGTCATCTAAAGAAGTATACTGTTTCTCGTCAAGATAGTTTTGCAGACTCCTGAAGAAATGATAATCTGAAGGCGCAAGGTCTGGAGAATATGGAGGATGTGGAAGTTTTTCCCACCCAAGCTCCTCAATTTTTGCAGAAGTGATCCGAGCGGTATGAGGACGTGCGTTGTCGTGGTGGAACACGATTCCTTTCCGATTAGCCAAAGGTCTCTTTTCTTTTAGTGCAGTGTTCAATCGATCCAGTTGTTGACAGTAGACTTGAGCGGTGATTATTTGGTTGTGTGGTAAGGTTTCAAAGTGTATTCCACCACCTTTATCCCATCAAACACTAAGCAACACCTTCCGAGGGTGAAGATTTGGTTTTGGCTGTGGTGTCGCTGGTTCTCCGGCACAAACCCACTGTCGACGGCGCTTAACATTCTGGTACAGTATCCACTTTTCATCACGTCACTAAACGGTGCAAAAACGGATCTTGGAGTTCACGGGAATGAAGAGCTGTGCTAATGTTTACCCGCATCCTCAGATTTTTGACCGACAATTCATGTGGCACCCATTTTCCTAACTTAGGCACTTTCCCGAGTTGTTGCAAATGTCGATGGATGGTGGACGGGGATGAATTGAGTTTCTGGGCCAATTCTTTGACAGTTGTTGAACAGTCTTCTTCAAGTGCGGCTAACAGCAGGTCATCATCAAACTCAGCAGGGCGTCCAGAGCGTGCTGCATCTGTCAAACAGCAGTCACCATTCTTAAACGTTTGAAATCAGCTTTGACATTTCCTCACATGCAGAATATCGTTGCCATAAACGTCCTGAATGTTTCGCGTTGCTTCAGTAGCACTATTCCCTTTTTTAAACTCGTAAAGCATTATATGCCTGATATGCTCTTCTGATACCGCCATGTTTATGAGGGGTTCACATAAAGCAAAACACACGTCTTCACTGGTCAAGGTCTGTAAAGTATGTAGCGAAACACGATAGATCTCCTCTTAGATATAACCTTCGGAAAATTTATGCTTAAACCGAGTAGGACTAGTTTAAACTTAATCTATCGTAAAAAACATTACTTATGGGATGACCTGATATATATATGTAAAAATGAACAATGAATAATCAATATTAATTTTTACATGAGGAGCCAAAATCGCCTGAGCTAGTTTGGATAGAATTTCGATTTTGTACTTCTTTATTCATTACTGTATTTCTCTAAGTCATCTTTTCTAATAATGACTTATACTGTACGTATGACATAATGTGAATAACTATGACGTCATAAAGTAACTTAATTCTCTTCACGTTTTCCATACCGTGAATACTGAATCACCCATTTAGTATGTGGATATCTTTCACATTCAATGTATGGTAAATTCTTTAATAATAATAAAAAAACCTTTACACTCTATACGTCATTATTTATATGTGTGGTGTTATGCAATGTAAATATTCGACCATACTCATTCATACATCCATGTTCTTTCTTGACCGCTATCCTTTATTAATTTTATTACTTATTTATTCATCTACTATTGTCTACTTATGCCCTATCAACCTATCAGTCCATATTTATTCGTGTCTATATTACCCACACAACCTATTGTGTTACGTACCGATATGTGTACGATACTTTATGCATTCGTACTTGTCCATTGAGGACGTACATAATTACCTTACATGTAAGTACGTTCACATGTATTATTTTTACTTTTTCTTTTAAGTGCGTTCACCTCTCGCAAGCTGCTCATTCATGCTGATTCAAGGTGTTCGAATTCCGATGACGTCGTCAAAAGCAAGCATCTGAATTCGAAATCTTCTCTCTTGCTTCTGCTACCAATTTATAACGTTAAGATATTGTTATTATTATTTTTATTATTTTTTCATTGTGATAAATTTTGATGTGCTTTCTTCTTTGCCAAATAATTGATGATTTGCTCTTTTTTTAAAATTTCTTAATCATTTTTAGATTTAGCTTAATAATGAATTCTGAGAAACTTTTTGCAATGTTCATATTTTGTATACATTCTCGCTTCGTTATAAAAGATGAAGTCATGTCTTGCCTAGCATTTCATTGTAAATCTTAAACCTTTAATTTTTACTCATATGTATATTTTAGTGTAAAGATGCATAGTTCAAATTCCACTTTTAGTTGACTTGGCAGATCATGATAACATCGGATCTGAAAATACGCGGTTTAAGATAAAAATATGGCTTCATCCTCAAATATCTTGTTTATTCGTTTAAACATTACCACAGCTAAAAGATTTACTTTATTTTTAAATATTGTGCAAAAATAATGCAGCCTTTTCAACATTTACTAATAATGATGTTAGCAGTTTTTGGGTATATAAACCCACAAAAATTGTTCCATTTCTATTCTGATACCAACTACGAGGCTGAGCATTACCTGTAATATTTTAGCAGTAAATTACAGTAAAGAAAAGGTCTTTATCTTCTTCGAGCCGTGCTCTCTTCAGAAAACTTAGTCATTAAAATCTCCCGATACCTTACAACAAGAATCGGGGAGAAACCTCAAAGAATTTAATAAGCCTCTCAGAATCCTCCGAGCGACTAAAGAAGAACGCGGAGAGTAGTATAGAAGAAACTACTGCAAGTAACAAATCCGTTGCTGCCTCCTAACCAGAACCTCCGTCGACTTCGAACCAACCTAGGGCCATAGACGGAGGGGTTAACATATATATATATATATATATATATATATATATATATATATATATATATAAACGGGTACAAGATTAGCTACCAGACTGCGCTATTTATTTAATTTGTATGTTTAATGGAAAAGCGATGTCCTCCGTATAATTAATTTCTTTATTATGTACGTATTGTTAAGGGAAAATCATAGTTTGTAGATATTTTCCTCGTTCATGTCAGACGAATTTATTCATCCTCCATCTTAATACAGGATGAAAAGAAAAAAGACCCCATAGGTAGAAAGGGCTACATTTTTTTTTGAAGAAAGAAAAAAAATCGCGATAAGAAGAAGGCCGAAAGGGCGAAGAAGAAGCAGGAATAAAAAGTTCAGCATAGGTGTCAAAAATTAAATTTAAGATTTTATATCATTTCAAGGTAAGAAGTTCATAAATTTCCCTTCGATTATTAAATTTAGGCTAAATAAGCCGACATTTCAGCTGTAATTGTTTAAGAATAAAGTATGGAAGTCCAGTTTATGGACACATAACTAGGCTAGTTCATTTTTGGCATAGATCTTCCATCTTCAACGTAGCATAGGCTGTGGGTATTCAGTCAGTGTTTCATGTGTGTTAGTTTCATTCATCCAGAATAAAAGTTCTATTATCCACCCTTTAATAGGCCTTAGTTCTTGGCCCCAACTAGAGGTTTTAACCTCTGAAAAAGGAAAGCACCCCTGAACTAAAAAAGTTGTCTTCAGCTCTGTTTCTTGAATCGATGTCTAAGCCTACCTAACCTTTTAATTCATGTAGGAGAACTTATCAGGGATTAAGGAAGTTTCCACAACCTATTAAGTCTGTTTAATGTACTTTTTTAATGAGTAAATTCATTTTTAAAGGAAGCCTTTGTTACAGTGCCTAGGAAAGAAAAAGGAAGAGTTTGGTGTGCATAAATTATTTAGATGTGATTTTGGATGAATAAATACTAAGCAGACTCGACTCAGAAGACTGCGAAATGAAAAAATGAAGTAGGGTTAAAATTTAGATATGCCAAGAGTAAAGCCTGAATAAAAAGTAGCGCACTTAACAAATAAACTAGTAAAAAAATATTAATAACTTTCAGGAAATTTGTATTACCACAACTGTTCATCGTCATAATGTAAGCAACATATTGACAGATACCGCAATATCTTACGTAGTAACTAGTAAAAATGTCAGCACGGGCCTAAGGACTACATTTTTTAATTTCATTTCTCTCATTACAACGATAGGATTAACTATGAATCACTATTCATCCAGGGGGCCACCACAAAATTATTTGAGAACAATCTTTGTTAATTTGCTGCACGAGCTGCCAATTTCGCTAGATTTAATCAGATGTGGCCAATATCGTATGGTCGTCTGCAGTAAATAATAATAATAATAATAATAAACCCAAAACGTGTGAAATCACAGTTTCTTACCTTTCGTAATGTATGGATCTATAACTTCGTACAAACTCGTTCAATATACATAAATTTCCACTGAAAATTTTACTTTACACGTTAAATGATGTGCCCGTTTTTCTGAAAAGGGAAAGTATGATCCAGAACTCACGCCTTAAACAATTGAAATAGCATAAATACGTACTGAAACGTTTAAAAACGCTTTTACACGACTCCAAAAGGACACAAAAGCCTAGCTATAAACTATAGACCAATTAGTTTAACGTCTATTGTTTGCAAATTACTTGAAAATGTCATCAGAGACAAATTACAATATTCTTAGAAGAAGAAGGATTAATTGGAATAAAAGGGCCAGTAGCAAATTGGATTGAAGAATGTTTAAAGAAAGGGAACAGAGAGACCAGTTAAATGGAACTAGATTATGATAAATAGTCAATAAAACCTGTTTAGGAACGACATTTCTGGGTTTAAACATTACACGAAATTTTACCAATTTTCATTAACATTAACTTCGTCATGATATACATTTCTTTTATTAGTAAAATCGTGAAAGTTGTTCTACTGGTATTTAGGAAGAGTTTATTGGTGGTCAACCATTTCATTACACTGATGAGTTCTGAATGAAATATATTCTTTACTGATACAAAATGATATCTATTGGGCAATTAACTTTTAAACCAATCACTGATTGCTCCTCTAAAGCCGTAACAATATAATTTATTAAGTAGAATATTATGATCTATTACATCAATCGCCTTACTCAAAGCCATAAATATTGATATCATTATTTCTTTGTTCTCCATAGCTATATTTACATTTTCCATAAGATTTCCTCTTTTTATTTTTTCATCATCTTAGATATTTTCCTGTACCAAAGCAAAGGTTTCCTTCAAACATGTTGTTAATTACTGAAATATTTAAATTATCAGAGTAACCGTCAAATAACGTTTTTCCTTATACATATCCATACAGAAAACGTTAATATGTTCAATGGGGAAGGAAACTGAAATATTTAATTTTCCCAACATCGTTTTGCTTATTAATCATAACTTTACGTTTCGAGATTAACGCGGTTCGTCATCAGAATCTGTAATTTTTAAAAACATACATTAGCTGATCAGAAGGACTAAACCAAGAACCCACTGGGGCCTATCGGGATTATCCAAGACATGAGCTACATTTTATAATAATAATAAATCGTACAGATTTTCAATCACATGCACAGTACAGCGGTTAAACTCTGACTAAATAGGGTAGACCTCACATCCCCCAACTTGTATACACTAAAAGAGTAGAGCATTTACTCATTCACAATACAATTTATAAAAGATTTCTATTTTATTAAAATAAAAATAAAAATCTCTCTCGCTCAACAAAGCGACCTACAAACCCAGCCATATATGAAATCATCTAAAGGCCTACTATTTACCAAATTCTTATACTCTGTTTAAAACAAAGCTTCTTCTGTTACAGTTGGTGGTTCAGGTTAAAGATAGCTCATTACAATTAAGATCTGCTAGAACAGATATGCATTGTGTATACATTTCATAAGCCCTTTCTCATGAATGAAAACATCCAGCATTTCTTAAAACAGGCTAAGGAGCTGGGTTTTTTAACACACAATATATCAAGTCACACCAAAAAGCTACCACTCTGACTAAAAGTATTTTCACAGATTCAGTCTGCAATTTTTCTCATTGAAACTCACCCCTCAAACTCTAATAAGAAAAAGTTACTTGAAGTTTTAAAGTTTCGCTAATAAAGGTCCCTTTTGTGCTTCTTAGAAGTTGTGAGGGGTAGGAAATGCATGAGCAACTCAGTTCGACACTATGCCCCGCTTGGAGTGGAAGGCCGTAATACTACAGGGCAATAGTAATACTAACCCGGGGCTTTGGTGAGTAAGGCGGTGGTGGAGGTGGTTTGTTGTTGGTGAGTAAAGCAGTGGTGGAGGCGGGTTGTTGGCTTCATCACCAATCGTTTGGATGCTTGGTTGTAGCTCTCATATCGGGCAGGTGGTGTTAATGGGGTGAGCTCCTAAAAATTCGTAACCCTCATCTCCTGTTGATGGGGTGAGCTCCTTTTAAAAGTCGTAGCCCTCATTTCACCGTGTGCTGTTGGAGCTCCTAAAAGTCTATATGAATGTTGGTGATGCTTTTTTGTGTGGTGGATGTGCTCGTATATACATGTATTTTACTATTGGGGTTGGTTTTGCATGTATCAGTTTGTGTGGTGGTGGTTGTGCTCGTATGACGATTGTTGGTGATGTGACGCTTTTTTTTGTGTGATGGATGTGTTAGTATGGCGATTGTTGGTGATGCTTTTTTGTGTGGTCGTTGTGCTCGTATATATTTTGTTATTGGGGCTTTGCATGCATCAGTTTGTGTGGTGGCGGTTGTGCTGCTTTTGTGTGTGTGTGTGTGTGTGTGTGTGTGTGTGTGTGTGTGTGTGATAATAGGGGGTTTATGGGTGTACAGCCGATGACTGTATGTGCGCATTTAATTCGTTCGGAGGTTATTAATATATGCTTTAATTAAATAAATAAATGTAATCTGGCAACTCAGCCTTCTAAGTCAACTGACGAAATAATATATGCAAATAAACAGCGCAATCTGGCAACTCAGCCTTCTAAGCCAACTGGCTGTGGCGCCTGCTGGCTCTGGCTGATTAATACATGGAATAATTAAATACATGGCGCAATCCTCAGCTTTCTAAGTCAACTGGCTGATTAATATATGCAAATAAACAGCGCAATCCTCAGCCTTCTAAGCCAACTGGCTGTGGCGCCTGCTGGCTGATTAATATATGGAATAATTTAATAAATAACGAATCTGGCAACTCAGCCTTCTAAGACAACTGGCTGATTAATATATGGTTTAATTTAATAATTATTGCTATCTGGCAACTCAGCCTTCTAAACCAGCTAATGGATTAATATATGCTTTAAATAAATAACGAATCTGGCAACTCAGCCTTCTAAGACAACTGGCTGATTAATATATGGTTTAAATAAATAATTATTGCTATCTGGCAACTCAGCCTTCTAAGCCAACTGGCTTATTAATATATGGAATAATTAAATACATAGCGCAATCTGGCAACTCAGCCTTCTAAGCCAACTGGCTGATTTGGGGCCTATAAGAGAGCTGCGGCTTGGCTGAAGGACTTATATGCGCTTGGCTCTCGCCAAGCGAAGAACCCAACTCTGGGTTCCCTCCACCTCAGGTTAGTATGCCCCCTTGGGGGTTGAGGTCGTCCCACATCTCCCCCAAAGAGGTCCCCTTAGGTTAGGTATGCGCCTTTGGGGGTGAGGCCGCAGGGTTACCAGACTTTTTTTTTATCTCATGGAGCCAGATTGAGCATCAAAAAGGACCAAAGCCGCCAAAAAGGGGCCAAAGGGCCAAAAAGGGGCAGCACTCCGCTAGTAAATTATATGAAAAAGCCTTACCATGCAGTTGTAACTAAACATTGGAGTGCATAAAGAGCAAGTTCATTGAAACTACCATGTTTGAGAACACCTTTCCAAAATTTAGCAGCAGCATCAGGAATAGATTCTCCAAAAACTTCCTCTTCTTTCCAATTGACAAAGTTAATTTTTCTCTACTGTGCCTCTATTTGGTCTAAATAATTTGAATTGGGATACATTTGTAAAAAGGGCCAATAAGGGGCCAAAACTAGGTTTGGGGACAAATAAATTTTTCTGGGGCAAAACGCTTTTCAATTGGGCCAAATTTGTGAAATTTGGCTCCAAATGGGCCAATCTGGCAAGCCTGTGAGGCCGTCCCAACTTCTCCCACAAAGAGATTTCCCCTCAGGTCAGGTATGCCCTTTTTGGGGTTCAGCTTGGGGGATAACTCCGTCTCCAAGTTGCATACCCCTTGCAACCCAATTTTGGGGTTGGCAACAAAGGGGGGTGCGTTGCAGCAAAAGGGGTGGGGGTAGCCTTGCAACAAAGGGGGGCGGGGGTGCATTGCAACAAAGGGGGTGGGGATTGACACTCTTGCAACATTGCGTAACATCTGCAACATTTCTGCACTCATATATTTTGCCACCATATTACTAAATAAACTAGGCTTTTTAAATTACCCCACAAGTAATAATTAAGAGGTAAGAGCGAATTTCGAATATTTATTTTAATAAAGCAAATGTATCACACTGTGTATTTGCATAAAATGTAAAAAATCTTCAGGAGCTTCATTTTTCTGTCGCGTGTTATAACTCGAAACCTACGGGTTTCTCGACTTATGTTTATATGGTCCTTTTTCTTTACTTTTGTATCAAGAATATACCCTGCAATTTATTAAACACATTTATGAATCACCCTGTGTATTGTAAAAAAAATTCCCTTTACTAAATCTAAATTTATTAAAAATTGTCAGGTGTTTTCTTCCCCCAAGAAAAAGGAAAAGAAAATAAAGCAAAGAAAACACCTGCACACGGAAAAGGAAAAACGATTCCAAACCTTTTCGTGCATTCAGCAGTACATCTCATCAGGCAATAAAAGGTAATGGCAAAAAGCCAAAAATGTATGTCTCTGTACAGCATAAACAAAATAATAAGAAGAGATTAGCAAAAGGTTAACGAGTAGTGATAAAAGGCAAAAAGGTATTTTAACAAGATATGGTAAATTTTGCTCGTTCCCGAACTGATAAAGAAATTATTTTTAAAATAGGTAAATGCACATTCAAGAATATTCCTTTCAATTGCCTTTATTTTTTAAAGAGAACTTTAGAATACGTATGGTTAAACAATGCAATGCAATAAGACAGATAGCTGGTGAGGGACGCTATATTTTGGGGCCTCTTTGCGAGTGACCCGTTGCCCACGTCGTGCTAACATCATGAAAAAGAAAAAACTATAGTGTTTGTTATTTACCATTACTTATTCGGACTGTAGTGGTTTTAATTTTCCCAGAAGAGTTCCTTGTTACATGCATGGTCTGTGTGCAATATATATATATATATTTAACCTTACAAAGGTTCCGCGCGATGATTCCTCATTTCACGAAGGTCAATCTTGTCGCCCCTCCTCTCGAGTTGGCCTGGTGAAGCAGTGAGTTGGTTTCTTGTGCTCTCCACCTCACATAGCCAGGTACGCCCGGCTCATCGGGATTGTTCTGAGCCAGCGTCTATCTTCTTTTGAAGATGTTCCACTGCAACTCCCTTCGTGTTTCTTAGGTCTTTGGGCACTGATTAAACAGTTTTGGTCCTCTCACAACAAACTATTTTCTTTCAGGGTTAAGGATGTTCCCTGTCTCGCCTTCAATTTGGGAATACGACACAGTCTACCGTTTCTACTTCCACCGTTGTTTGGGGAGTTATAGGGTTCAGAGTAAGATTAGGGACTAGTTTCTCCATTATTTTCCAAGTGTAAATAATGGTGTATCTCTTCTTCTCCTTTCCAGTGAATATAGGTCTAGTTCGCGTAACCTTTCCCAGTAATTTAGTTCTTTGCACCCTTGATCTTGGCTGTGAAGCTTCTCTGGATCCCTTCCAGCTGTCTAATGTCTTCTTTTTTATATGGGATGTTAGGACCGAGCAGTATTCCAATTTGGGTATGATCAGGTTTTCAGTAGAGGAATCATTACATTCCTATCCCTTCGTTTAAAGGTTCTCAATATCTCCCGTTATTTCTTTGCTCTGTTTACTGCTATCTTATTTTGTGTTTCAAATTTCGCATCATCTGTCATTACAACCCTAAATCTTTTGCTCTGGAATTTCTCTGAATTTCCTGTCCATTTGGGTATAATATTCCATGGATTTTA
Source organism: Bathynomus jamesi (assembly GCA_023014485.1). Classification (NCBI taxonomy): domain Eukaryota; kingdom Metazoa; phylum Arthropoda; class Malacostraca; order Isopoda; family Cirolanidae; genus Bathynomus; species Bathynomus jamesi. The sequence goes on along the minus strand of JAJOZX010000624.1, from coordinate 673,901 downwards.
GGTCTTCTCTTTTTCCGTACCGTAATAGCTGAAATTTCTCGGTGTTAAACTTCATATTGTTGTCTTCCGTCCACTTGTAGATTCTGTTTATGTCGGTTTGTAGAGATCCTATATCTTCTGGGTTTCTTATTTTTCTACTGATCTTTGTGTCATCCGCAAAGGATGTTACTGTGCTGTCTCTGGTAACGTCCTCATCTATGTCAGTTAGCATGATTATGAAGAGTAGTGGAGCTAATACTGTTCCTTGTGGTACTGAGCTGAGGACCTCTGATTCTGATGAAGATACTCCTTGTACTGTAACGACTTGCCGCCGCTCACTAAGGAAATTATATATCCATTTCCCTACTTTTCCTGTTATTCCCATATATTTCAGTTTATGTATTATGATTCCATGGTCACACTTGTCGAACGCTTTAGCAAAGTCTGTGTATAGTACATCATAGTTTTCATTACTTTCAAGTGCATCAATAATGTTGTTGTAGTGTTCCATTAGTTGTGATAGGCATGATCTGCCTGACCGAAACCCATGTTGGTTATCATTGAATTTTTTCTGAGTTTCCAAAAAGTCATAGATTTTCTGTCTAACTATTCTTTCAAATATTTTAGTGAGATGAGATGTAAGCGACACTGGCCTATAGTTTTTGGCCTCGGATCGATCTCCTTTATATATTGGGACTATGTTCGCGCTCTTCAGGATGCCCGGTATTTCTCCCGTGTCTAGTGATCGTCTCCATATCCAGTATAGGGGCTCAGCGATTGCATTCTTGCAGTTTTTGATCAGTGTGGCATTCCATTTATCCGGTCCTGCCGCTGAGTGTGTTTTTAGTTTCCCTATGGCTTGTGTAATATCATCCGTCGTAAAGTCGAAATCCGTTATACTTTCCCCTTGTGGTTCTTCTTCAAAGAACGCGTTTCTATCGCATATCAATTTGTCAGTTTTTGGGATACTGAAAGATGATTCGTACTGAGCTCTTAATATTTCAGATACTTCTGTTAGATCATCAGATAAAGCACTGTTCTTTTTTTAAAGGTCCGATAGTCGCATGGTTTTTCGACTTTCTTTTTGCGAAATTATAGAAGTACTTTGAGTTAGCCTTTATCGCTTCTATAGCGTCGTCTTCTTTTTCTGTATGCTTCTCGATTAGTTCCTGTATGACGACATCGATACTTTGCAGTTTATCATTTAATATTTTTCTGATGTTATCTTTACAATTACTTAATTTTGCAGTCACTCTTTTTCTCTTTCGAAACAATGCCCTCTTTTGTCTTCGAACCTGCTTCTCTTTCCTCTTTGTTGTATTTTGGACATGTTTTTCCACAATTTCTAACGTCTTCTCCTCTAACGTCATTAGCATCTCCTCCGTTGTCTTGGCCTCGAAAATGGTTTTCCAATCTATTACTTCCATGCTGGATGTCACATCTTCCCAGTTTATAGCTTTGGAGTGAAAATTAAAAATTTCGAATTTGCTTCTTTCTGTTGTGCGTGTTCTTTCCTTTCCTGTTGCCTTTATATTAGTTATTTCAATGATGTTGTGGTCCGATATCATAGTTGGGGATATTTCTACATTATCAATTAGATTACTGTTGTTTGTGAATACCAAATCTAGGCAGTTGTTTTTTCTTGTGTTTTCTGTTATTTCTTGCGTTAACATAAATTCATCAGCTAGAGCTAGTAGCATTTTTACCTGCTCCTGGTCTTCTCGTGTGCCCCCCTTGTCCTGGTGTATACATATATTTTTTTCCTATCCTTTTATATTTCATGAATGGGAAATTAAAATCACCACAGAGAAAAATATTTGGGGTTGGAGAGTGTAGATCTTTTACCAAGTTTCTTACCTCTGTAATGGAATCTGAAAATTTTGAGGTTGGCGTGTTTGGGGGTCTGTACATTACAATTAGTACCATATTTAATTTTTCAACTTTTGCTGCTACACATTCTACGTAGCTTGTTTGAGGTACTTATAGCCATTTCTGCTATGCCTTTCGCGTGTGTAAATAGCACATCCTCCTTTACGTCTCACTGTTCTGTCGGCTCGGAGGATGTTATAGTTGTCAATTTGTATTTCTTTTTGTCAATACAGGACTCACAATTTTCACAGTTCGCCTGGCAGTCCTTTAGATGAGTTTCCGTGAGGCATGCAAAGTCTGCTCCGGCTTCTTGCATGAGTCCTTTCAGGTATAAACTTTGTTCGTGGAATGGTTTGATTTAAGGCCCTGTATGTTGGCTAGGATTATTTTTATTTTTTCTCTTTCGTTTTTCGCATACAGGTGGTTCCGATTTGTTTTCCAATGGGGGTGCCGGTTTCGTTGCCTTGTGGTCCTCCGAGAATTTACCTCTTTTTATCTTTGTCGGTACCTGTTGTCCCGATAACGCATGAAGTGCCTTTGTTCGTACCTTCTGTCCGGCTCTCGGATTCCTATATTTGTCAGCTGGTTTTGTAATTGCTGGATAGTATTTAGCAGCTGAAGTGTGTTGGCTGCGTCTAAAAAATTGGCACTCTTCTTTGATGTTCGTTTTTTCTGTTCACTCGTTGCGTTCCTTTGAGGGTGGTGGTACGGCATTTTTTCCCTATTTGCAACTCCCATATCTTGCATTGTGTTGCAGACCGTAAGATGGTGGAACTTGCATTTCTTATCAAATTTGCAGTATCCACTTGTGTAATGCGTGTTGCATAATGTGGGATGTGCATATATGCATTGCCCATCCCGATATCTGCAGTTCCCTTTCGCGTAGTATTTACATACGATATTTTCTACGCTTCTATGTTTTCTTATTATTTTCAAAGTTCTTAATTTTGGCATTATCATTATTTTTCTTTGGCTGTTTATTTTCTACGTTTTTAGTTATTATCTTTTTATCATTTCGCTCGTTGGACGTTTGACTACTTCGCAACTTTTACTTATTTCTTTTCTTTCATCTTTTCTTTTATCCAACCCGGTTTTTCGTTGGGACATTTCCGGACCCATGTGTCCCCATTATTTCATTCTTTTTTGTAACTTTCGAGTCTGCTATCTCCATTTCTTTAAAGACCGCGAAAGAATTTACGTCTGTGTACATGCGCCACATAGAAATTTGATCCCCACGACGTGTTTCGCGTTCGAGACAAGAGTTATTTCCCTATCATTCCAATTCATGCAGATAAAGTCTTCAGTCGTTGACAGAAATCACATCTAATCGCCAAGTTTTCCGTTGTTCAGATTGCACAAATTACAGATTAAGTGAGAATTTGGACCCATAGCCATGCTATTCCTTAATTAGCGTAAAAAGAAATACCCACACAAATTCTTTTTATTTATTTATTTTTATTTCTATTTCTTTCCTTTCGATGGTCGAGGTTTTCGAGGGTTTTCTGACCTTTGCGTTTTATGACCTTTTTCCTGCCTTGTTTCAAACTTTCTCGAATGCCAACCGTATTTCGTTTTGAATATATACGTTAAAATGGTGATAAATTATGTAAACTGTATTGCACTTTCTTATTTTAATGAATTTCACTTATAATTATATGCACGGATTCACTGATACTTTATACACTTTCGGGTGTAAACAGAATAAACCGCCGAGTAGTGTATTCCCTTCTTATTTGGGTGTTAAATACAGAGAGAGACACAGCACGTCCATTCACCACAAGGTACAAGCAAAAACATCATTTTCATTTGAGGATAATTTAATTTTATTTTTATTTGTCAATTTAAATATTTACTTATATTTGCAATATGAAAAATGCCGCGTTTTTCATGTGTGATATTCCAAATATACTAGGGGCACTCAATATATTTTGCCCCACCCTTTTTTCTTAGCTAAATAATAGACAATGGGGCTGAAATGTCTTTTGGGCCGTAAGTTTGAACTTTCTGCTCTTCACATAACCGGATTTTTCCAGTTTGAACCTTCTCTCTTTGTATAAAACCGCTTTTAAACCCCCTTGTATAAAACCGATGGTTAATGCAGTTTCGAAAATGGCGACAGTGATGTGCGTCGTAAACAGATATCTGTTATCGAGTTCTTAACCGCAGAGATGGAAACAGTTGGAAATATTCACAAACGTCTACAAAACGTTTACGGAGATGCTGTTGTTGATCAAAGCACAGTTGGACGCTGGTCTAAACGTGCGAGATCATCGGAGAGAGGGAGAGCCAGCCTCGATGATGAGCCACGCAGCGGTCGCCCGGCATCGACTGTGACATCTCACACTGTGCAACGTGATAACAGCATCATTCGATCAAATCGGCGTGTCACGTACAAGGAGCTATCACTGGAGCTACGAATTAGTGAAGGAAGTGTGACTACGATAATTCAGCAACTGGGATACTCAAAAGTGTGTTCACGGTTTGTTCCTCGCGAACTGACTGAAGATCACAAAGCTCAAAGAAAAGAAATTGCTTCTGAGTCGTTGGTTCGATACGAGACAGAAGGGGATGACTTCCTTTCACGAATTGTGACTGGGGATGAGACTTGGGTACACCACTTTGAACCTGAAACAAAACGCCAATCCATGGAGTGGCATCACGCAGACTCCCTACGCAAGAAAAAGTTCAAAATGGCTCCCTCTGCAGGAAAGATTATGGCCACCATCTTCTGAGACATGAAAGGGGTGATTCTGATGGACATTATGAAGAAAGGACAAACAGTTAACGCAGAGGCATATATTGCTATCCTCCAGAGACTCCAGAGACGTATAAAGCGAGTTCGACCAGAGAGAAAACTGGAAGACGTCCTTCTTTTGCACGATAACGCAACACCACACAACAGTTTGCAAAAAAGAGAGGCCATCATAAAAATGCGCTTGACTGTGTTACTCCACCCTTCATACAGCCCAGATCTGGCACCTTCGGACTTCCATTTGTTTGGGCCAATGAAGGATGCTATTCATGGAAGAAAGTTTCAGAGTGACGATAACGTTGTTGAGGAGGTTAAGAAGTGGCTCGAGCGGAAGCCAGCGGACTTTTACCAGCAAGGAATAAAGGCCCTTGTTTCGAGGTGGAGGAAAGCCGTATAAAAGGATGGAGACTATGTGGAAAAATAAAAACTTGTAAAAAAGGTATGTAACTACTTGTGTACAAAATTTCTGGAACTTACATAACATTCATAACATTCCTGTATCTATATTGAAACTTGTTAAAGATAAGATATCTGTAACTTTGGCTAAAATTATCAATCAAAGTATTTCCAAAGGAATATTCCCATCAATGCTAAAAACTGGCTGTATAACACTCCTTTTTAAAGGGGGTGATCCTACACTAGCAACAAATTACAGGCCGGTGTGTTCATTATCTGTGTTCAGCAAAGTTTTTGAAAAAATTGTAAAAAGTAGAATGCAGCGATATTTAGAATCCTACAATTTATTATCTCCAAATCAATATGGTTTTCGTAATAATAAAACAACGGAAATGGCTATTTTAAATCTTATGGAAAATGTAAATATAGCTAAGGAGAACAAAGAAATAATGATATCAATATTTATGGATTTGAGTAAGGCGTTTGATGTAATAGACCATAATATTCTACTTAATAAATTATATTGTTACGGCTTTAGAGGAGCAATCAGTGATTGGTTTAAAAGTTATTTGTCCAATAGATATCATTTTGTATCAGTAAATAAGGTTTGCTCAACTAAAGCGCTTGTCAAACATGGTGTGCCACAGGGCTTAGTTCTGGGTCCACTGTTATTTTTATTATATATAAATGACCTTCCACGTTCATCTGATATACTGAACTTCATAATGTTTGCAGATGATACAACTCTCTTTTTCTTGCAAAGATGTTAATACAGCTAAGAGTATATTTCATTCAGAATTCATCAGTGTAATGAAATGGTTGACCACCAATAAACTCTTCCTAAATACCAGTAAAACAAATTTCATGATTTTTACTAATAAAAGAAATGTATATCTTGATGAACTTAATGTTAATGAAATCGCCATAAAGGAGTGTACTGTAACAAAATTTCTTGGTGCAATGCTAGATAAGAATTTGCAATGGAGTGATCATGTAAATTATATCGCGAAAAAGATTTCGAGGAGCGTTGCTATAATGTTTAAACTTAGAAATGTAGTCCCTAAACAAGTTTTATTGACTCTTTAGCATACTCTTGTTCTTCCTTATATAACATACTGCACCCTTGTCTGGGGAAACTCCGCTAACAACACATTAAATGGTATCTTTGTCATCCAAAAACGAGCAATAAGGTTATTTATCTGATGCTGATTTTCTTGATCACTCTAGTGCATTATTTAAAGAGCTAAACCTACTAAAGCTCAACGATATAACCAAACTGGCACATTTTATTTTTATTTACGAGTGTAAGAACAAAATCATTAATTTGCAATGGGTAAATAGATATTTTGTAACTCATCAAGAAATCCACTCGTATCAGACCAGAAGTAGATCAAAGCTCGTTATACCTCAATTTAGATTGTCTTCATCTCGAAAACTACCCATTTTCATTGGATTGAAACTATGGAATGACTTGCATGCCGATATAAAAAATATTGTGAATGTAAATTTGTTTAAAACCAAGTTGAAATCCCGATTAATAAATAATGGCATACTAACAAAAATCTAGGATTAATGTCCACTAATATTGTTTAATATTGTCCATTAATATTGTTTAATATTGTAATACATATTTTAACTATTAATAATACTTATTTACTTACTTATTTATTTATTATTATAAATTTATAACAACTAGCTGCTTATTTTTAATAAGAGCCCAGTAAAGCCTAAAGCTTAAGGGCCAAATAAAATAAAATAAATAGTCAAGCTTCACACTTAGTCATGTCGTTGTAAATTGAAAAAAATTATTTATTTTATTATTATTAATAAAGGTTATTCTATTCTATTCTATAACTTCTAAAAAAAAAAGGTGGGGCAAAATATATTGAGTGCCCCTCGTATATTGACCGAGACCTGGTTAAATGAAAATAATAAGTCATTTTTTAATATACTGGGCTACACGCGTCACCACATTTGTAGAAATAATAACAGAGCGGCGGAGTAAGCATTTATATATAGCATATAGACACTAATCATAAAAGTAAAAGTATTGAGCAATTAACAGATATAAATGATCATTCTGAAACCCTAGCAGTTGAGCTGTATATAAGTGATATTTCCTATTCAATATTAGGCATCTACCGACCACCAAATCGTAACTTGCCAACGTTTATTGTTAGCATAGATACAACTTTAACTTCTAATCATATCAACAATAACTGCATCATTGCGGGAGATTTAAACATCGATCTCAATAAACTCTAATAATAATGCTAACTTCTTCTACAATTTCTTTACCTCAAATGGCTTTAATTTAACTATAACTAAGCCAACAAAAAGTACATAGTACCATAGAAAACTCCACTTTATTACACCAAATGTGGGTGCGATCTTCCCTTGACTGTACAGTACGTCAGGTATACTCCTATTACACCTTACGGACCATCTACCCATATACACAATGCTAATTAGCCATTTACAAATACAGGGGAAAATAAAAATTGACTATAGACCCTACAGGCCTACACCTACAATAATAAATTGAGATTTATCAGAGAAATATCAAGTTTCGACTGGTCGAGAATAACTGAAAGTCACTGTGAAATAGAAACAAAATTGAAAACATTTTCAAACACACTAATGGATATATTTAATACTAATTTTCATGTAAAATCGAAACTCGTGTAAAAAAAAAAAAACTATAACAACCAGTGGATCGCTCCAGCCCTCATTGTAAGCATAAACCGTAAACATTCTCTTCATAAACTATGGAAGAATGATATTATCAATGAAAAAACATATAAAATTTTTATAACGGACTAAATTCGCTCATAAAAACCGCAAAAGCGGACCATTATTGTTCTAAAATTACCGAATAAAAATCTAATCCAAAAGGATTATGGAATACTTTAAAGGTTTTAGTTAACGTTAAAAAAGAAAAGACAAATTTTGTAAATTCATTAACACAGGATGGAATTTCCTACAGTGATCCCAAAGACATGGCCAGTTTATTAAACGATTTCTTTTCGAAAATAGGAAGCAATACGGCAGTAGCCATTCCAGAATCAGACAGTCACTACCAACAATATATGCCAACAATATAATTCTGCCAAACGAAACATCAGTTACATTGAAAAATTTAAAAAATAAAAGCGCTAATAACAGTTCAATTCCAATGAAAATATATAAACAAATATCAGATGATATAGCAATCCCACTCACAAGACTCATGAATGAGTGAATTGTACAAGGTGTATTCCCTGATTACCCTGAATATAGCCAGGGTTTGTCCAGTATTCAAGTCAATGTATTCATTGTGTTCTTTCTGAATAAAGATTATTATTATTATTATTATTATATTATTATTATTATTATTATATATATATATATATATATATATATAATATATATATATATATATATATCGGCGGCGATGAGTCGGCGGCGATGAGTCGTACTAGACGCACCACAGCCGTCCTACGGGAAGCATTGAGTGTCTGTTGAGAGAGACGCTTTGTGAGGCGGGTGGAAAAGTGAAGAGTGGAATCATCGGCATAGGAATGGATAGGAGAGGATGTGAGACATTGATAAATAAAAGGAAAAGAGTGGGTGACAGGACAGAGCCCTGAGAAACATCACTATTAATAGCTTTAGGAGAAGAGCAGTAACTATCTGCAACCGCAGCGACAAGAATGGCAATCCTCAGAGATAACACAGCTAGAAGGATAGAAACCAAATTAAGGATTTGTGCCAGACTATATCAAAAACTTTTGATATATCTAGCGCAATAGCCAAAAAAAGGGTTCTCTAAACACACCCATGGAATCAATATTTTTCAAACAATCAGTATGAAACTTATACACGTAAAAGATACATAAAATACCTACCTGTAAACCAAATTTCAGTTCGAAGCTATAAAAAAATAATGATTTATTAAATATTTCTCTAATAATACTACAACTGATGCTCGACAAACTAATCAAGAATCCTTTATTTCCATTTTCACTTGTAAATTCTAATATACGATATTTTTTTCGCAGGGTCATAAAATATAGTGAATATGCCATTTTCAGAGGAAGATAAGATTATAATTAAGCATTATAGACTAGAAAAGGGATATGGACGAACGAAACTACTCTCCGAATTCCCCAACAAAGGATGGACTCTTGGTGGTTTGGGAAAGCTTCTAAAGAAAATTGACGAGACTGTGGATATCAAAAGAAGAGAGGGAAGTGGGCGACCAAAAACTGTTCGCATACAAGACAATATTGATGACGTCGAAGAACGTATATTAAGTCAGGAAAACCAGCCAGGAACCCATATAACACCAGCTCGCATATCAAAAGAGTTACAATTATCAGAAACTAGTGTGAGAAGCATAATTAAACAAGATCTTCAACTAAAACCTTTCAAAAGAGTGCACGGGCAAAAGATTACTCAAACTGATGAGCAAAAACGAGTTCAAAGATAAAAACAAATCTTACGGCGAGTAACATGTGATAAACTTTCAAAGGCTTTTTCCACTGATGAAAAGAGATTCACTGTGGAGTCACCTCGTAACAGTCAAAATGACTGAGTTTACTCGCACGTCCAATGTAAGAATGAAATACCTGATAGCAGACTTTCTGCAACCAGAAATCATTTCTCAGCTAGTCATGGTGTCAGTTGGCATATCAAAGTTAGGAAAAACATCCATTCATTCATTTTATTGAGCCTGGTGTAAAAGTGAATGCCGAGTACTATCGAAATACTCTGCTGCGAAACATGCTTCTCAAAATGCAAAATCTGGCCAACGGTGGTTATTATCTTTTTCAGCAAAACGGAGCAACGTTCCATACAGCAATAGCAACTGTGGCATACTTAAAAAATATGTCCCAGAATTACTTGAACCCCAAAATTGGCTGTTGACTATGGAATCTTGGAAAATTTTGCACAGAGAGTTTACAGGAGCAGGGTGAGAAATGTTGATCACTTGCGTCAGCTTCTTGTGGAGAAGTGGGAAGAGATACCACAGGAGCAGATCGATCAAACCATTGATGAATTTCATCCAAGATTGAAAAAAATTGTTGAAACAATAGGGAAACACATTGAACAATTTTTTTAATAGGAATTCCAAAAGAGTAAAATGTTAATTTGATTTCTTTTGTAAACTTAGGATTTAAGTTCTGTTTAAAAATTGAAAATCCGTTTTTTATTTTCATGGTTTTTTTAATGGAGGTATTTCCTATGTTTTACAAATCTTATGATGTATTTTATAACTAAAATGAAAATAAAAATTTTATTACCAAAGTTTTACCGTCTTTGTGGACTCCCAGAATTCAAAATTGGAGCGATGTTCACCAACAAAATTTGTTGAATATAAACAATCCTCATTAAATCATTAATTTTGAATATAGTAATCTGAAAATTAGTGTACATATATACTGTTTATATAATTTTGCTCGGTATGAGTTTCATTATGATTGATCAATAAATGTTGATTTCATGGCTGCTTTTAGAGTGAACCCTTTTTTTTGGCAGACGGTATATATATATATATATATATATATATATATATATATATATATATATATAATTATATATATATATATATATATATATATATATATATATTGGTGGTGTAGTGGTTAGCGTCGCTGACTACGAATCCATCGGCCCCGGGTTCGATTTCTGGTGACGGAAGGCTGGACGCAGCAAACAGAGCTAGTCATCCTTCCATATAATCAAAGTTGGTTGGTAGATAAATGGGTACTCTGGGTAGCCTAGTGGTTTAGACGCTGAAGGGAAGGACGTGAGATCGACTCCGAGTAAAAAATCGAACAAACAAAAACACAAGGTATATCTTTGAAGGCTTCATTCGTCCGTGAAGGAAAAAATCATTAACTTTTTAATGAATAGATATTTATATTAATAATATATGATCCTTTAACCTTTCTCAAAATTGCCATGGCAACCATCAGGCGAGGAAATAGGTGTGGGGAAAATGGAGAAAGGTTGCAACACTGCAATTCTCCTTCTTTTGCAACCCTGCAGTGTTGCAAATAGTAAGAGATCACTCGAGATCATGACATTGCAGCGACATGCAACATTTGTAATCTAACGAAACGCACAACTACTACTAATTTTCATTTCAAAAGTGTTAAATCTCTTTCAACAGTAAAATTTATCAATTGTAATTCTCCTTCAATTATTTCTATTACTTCAATTTATTAATAAAACCAGTCCTATTTATTATAATTAATAATGTTTTGAATACATTTCTTTTAATTATTCCAGATTGCTTGTATTCTCCCGAAAAGGAAGGTATAAAGTGGTGTTCTCTTTCGAAACTTCCCATCACTTTTTTCATCCCTTATAACTGGACTTCAGAAAGTGATGAAACTTTGACTATAACCCTTGAAGATGGTGATGACTATAAAATTAAAGTGATGTTAAAAGATCCGGGAGACGCATCACAGCCGAAGGGAGTGACAAACAATGAAGAACTGGAGTTTATACCAACAAAATACTTTAAAACTGGTTGGAATTGGATATTTCTGGAATATGATTCCGAGTCTTCGTATGTGAGAATTACAGATTCAAAGAGAAATGTTTGGTTAAAGACTGTTTTGCCTAAATCGTCGGCCCATGAAAATTCATACACCGTTACCACGAGAGGATTGCTTTCCATTGCAAATTGCAACAAAGGTTTGTTTTTACTTTTTGTTAAGTTAAATAAAAGTCTTTCTTATAAGTAAAAAATAGAATTTCTGATATAGAAACGTTACTATGAATAAATAATCAGTGAAGTAGGTTTAGAAATTGGCACTGGTGATGGCAGGCGGCGCGCAGCAAACCCAGCTGTTCATCCTTCCATACAAAAAAGATTGGTGAGTAAATAAATGGGTACCCTGGGTAACCTAGTTGTGAAGACGCTGGGCTGCTCATCGGGAGGTCGTGAGATCGAGTCCGGGCAAGGACTTTGTAATTTCTGACCACCCGTGGTGGGTCGTGGTGGTTCGCTTCGCATTCCACGTTAAGCTGTAGGTTTAAGGTAGAGCAACAATCTTGCTTCGTCAGAATCAACAATTCGGGCAGAAGCAAAACCAAGGCTAACCAAGGTTTATATATATATATATATGTATATATATATATATATATATATATATATATATATATATATATATATATATATATATATATATATATATATATATATAATTTCATGCCTTTCTAAAGATTTTGTATCTATTCTTAGTAGGAAGATTCTTAACCACCTCTCTTCTCACAATCTTCTTTCAGATCGTCAGTATGGGTTCAGCAAGGGGCGCTCTACTGGCGATCTTCTTGCATATCTCTCAGACTCTTGGTCATCTTCTTTTCGAGATTTCGGTGAAACCTTTGCTACTGCGCTAGATAATATCAAAAGCTTTTGATAGAGTCTGGCACAAATCTTTAATTTCCAAATTGCCCTCCTTCGGGTACTATCCTTCTATCTGTGCTTTCATCTCTAATTTCCTTTCTGGCCGATCTATAGCTGCGGTTGTAGATAGCCACTGTTCTTCTCCTGAAGCTATTAACAGTGGTGTTCCTCAGAGATTTGTCATGTCACCCACTCTTTTCCTTTTATTTATTAACTAGCTGAGTTACCCGGCGTTGCACGGGTGAAAATTTAGATTTGAAATGTATAGATCAGTATTTTTTCAGCAAATTATTCAGTAAGTAGACAAAAGCTGTGATGCGAGAAATAAAAAAACATTTAATCAAACAAAGTTTTATTTGAAATTAGAATTTACAATACTTCTTTATATACAACATTGCATGTTTTTCCAAAAGGAGAGTATACATAAAGATTGTTAGCTGTTCCTACTCTAGAGCATCCTACATACAGTTGACCATGAGAGAAGCAGTCTTCTTGTAATTGTAGCCCAACAACTTTCACTGTTTGTCCCTGTGATTTGTTGATCGACATGGCAAAACTTAATCTTACTGGAAATTGTAAGCGCCTAAACTGAAACTGCATCTCTGATGTTATTAGAGGTATCCTGGGAATAAAAGTATCTTCACCCTTGCCACAACCAGTTTGAATTTGTGCTTCAATGACATGAGGCTGTAATGCCTTTATTATTAATCTGGTACCATTGCAGAGCTTAGGCTGATCTAAATTTCGTAGAAGCATTATAGGAGCTCCAACTTTAAGTTGTAGTTGGTGAGGAGGCAATCCTGGAAATTCCAAAGAATTTAGAAACTCCGTTGGATAGTTGACAACTTCATTTTGATCGATAACTGTATCAATTGATTTGTAAATATAAGGATCCCCTGGAATATTTTGGAGTAGTTGTTGGTTGATAGAATTAACTGTCACATTTTTCGGTGCCAATATTGCTCTTTCACACAGCCAAGTAAAGTCTTTGTAGTGATAACTAAAGTTAGTAAATACTTTTCTGTTAATTCATTAACACTTTGGACCACTGCGCTGATTGTAGATATAATGACTTTGTTGTCAGAGTCCACAGGAACTTTTCCTTCGCCAAGCTGTAGCAAGTTCTGAGCAAATAGACCTGAATTGCGATCACCATAAATTCTTGCTCGCATGTTAGTTGTAAGCTTCAAGGTTTTAAACATTGTGCCACAAACGGGAAGATTTAACCCTTTACTACCCAAAAGGACAATTTATAACCTTTCAAATACACACATTCATAATTTAATCCTACAAAATATTGGGCAGTAAAGGTTAAGGCATGCTCGAATTTCATCAGCTTTTGTTCCCTTAGGTATAACTGGCAGAGTCTGGCGAAAATCTCCTGATAAGACAACAGTTACACCGCCCATCAATGTCTTGTAGTTTCTCACATCTTGTAGAGTTTTGTTCAGGGCTCCAATGCTTTTTTATGGGCCATTGTACATTCATCCCAGACTATAAGTTCACACCTTTTAAAAACCTCTCCCATGCCAGAATTTTTAGTAATTTTAAAACAGCTCATCATTAGTAGCTAAATCAAAAGGAAGTTTGAATGCAGAATGAGCTGTGCGACCTCCAGGCAACAGTGTAGCAGCTATACCAGAAGATGCTACTGCTACAGCAATTTTATTTTGCTTGCGAACTTTGGCCAGTAATAAATTTGTGACAAATGTTTTTCCAGTACCACCAGGAGCATCCAAAAAGTAGATGCCTCCATTCTGCTGAGAGATACTATTCATTATAGTTGAATAAGCAGTTCTCCGATCAGGCAACAACTTGGGCTCATTTTCATTTACATATTCAGTTAAGTAGTTGATATCATATGATGTTTCTCTTATAAGCTCTGCAGCTAAATTGTTGACTTTTGTTCTATTGGTTTGTGGGAGGCCAATGAAGGTAGTGTGGTCCATCCATTGATGCTATTTTATCTTCTATGTCAATTAAGGCTCTGTTGTAGATTTCATCTGTGTAAACTACGTCAATATGCGGGTGGCAAGTTGTGCTTGGTGCTTATAATCTTGTGCCAAATCATCTTTGTATTGTTCCATAATTCTAAAGGGTTGCCCACATCACAGGTTTTTAGCGAATTGCAAATAAATCTCTTAGCCGCTTGGAGATTGGTATATGGCTGCTTCTCTTAAGGTGGCATCCCATTGACTATCATCTTCTAGCATTCCACGTTTGTAGCATGCCTCTCTAAATGTCGCACAAACATGACCATCAACTGTTCTAAGATCATCAAAAGATCTAGGCCCTTAACTTCATGCAGCAACATTCTTAAAAAAGAAACACTCATGCTGGCTGGGATGAACAGTGTAAACTCTGCCTAAAACACTGTCAAATCTTACATCTGGATGACCTTCAACTTCGCTTCCTCTCTTTCTTCTACTCCATTTTTTGTTGTTCCATGTGTAATAAGATGGTAACTGGCGATACAATAAAGTTTGAGCAAACACATCTTCTTGACATAGTTTAAAAAAGCTGTAAGAGTAGTATCTCTAGGAGCAAGAGCTTGATGGGCAGCTGTTTCATTAGTAAAATAAACTCTTTGTCCATTTTCTAAATGAACTGCTAGTTGCTGTACTGCAGGATATCTTTCATGAAAGGGAAAGCTAAAAATTCTCCAAAAGGCTTCATTGCTGCTTAAGTAACGACCTTGTTGATAGTTAGTCACTTCATCAGTACATTTTGTTGTTGTAGAGCAAACATAGCTGCATCGGATCCTTTTTAACATACTTGCACACATACTTGATAGACTTGACAGAATTACAAAATTCTACATTAATATGAGCATTAAAGTTTTAGTCAAGAGAGGGCAGTAAGGAACTATCCATGGCCGTAACTACCTATGAGGTCACCGAGGTCCGGACCTCGGTAATTATTTCCTAAAAAAAAAAAAGAGACTGAACACACACACACACACACAAAGAGT
Source organism: Bathynomus jamesi (assembly GCA_023014485.1). Lineage (NCBI taxonomy): Eukaryota > Metazoa > Arthropoda > Malacostraca > Isopoda > Cirolanidae > Bathynomus > Bathynomus jamesi. The sequence continues at coordinate 658,532 of JAJOZX010000624.1, read as the reverse complement.
GAAATATTGCTGCAGCTTTAATAAAAGTATTTTTGCTAACAGGTCCCTTTGTACAGTATTTAATTATAGACAAGGGTTTTGTGTTTAGTGTATAGCTTGGGTTGTGTTTGTAGATGTCATTTTGGTCTGAATTTTGCTCGTCCCGCCGCGCTCGAAAAAAATCTGGACCTCACTAATTCTAAACCCTAGTTACGGCCCTGGAACTATCCATCTATTATCAATTTCATTTTGTTTAATTCTCGTTGTAAAGCCTCCATCATCAGGTTTTTTCTCGATATGAAGGATAACCATCTTCTCCTGTTTTGAGTGTCTTTTAAAAATGGTTTTGGTAACGTTTTGTACATTTATTTTCTTTCATGCAAGGTGAATTGAAATTTAGAGAACCATGGACCATGCACCATTTGAGTTTGAAACTATTTCAAGAGGTTTTTGTCTGTGTTAGGGTCTGGAAGTTCAGCTGAGATAACAGAATCAATTTGATTAGCTTGAATTTTGTTGGTCAGCCAAATCAAAATATGAGCATGAGGCAATCCTCTTTTTTGCCATTCAACAGTGTACATGTGGCATCTAACTGGGCCAAAAATGTTGGATTTTGTCATTAAATCCATCAGTTTTAATAATTTTAAGCGAAACACTCTGGCTGTGAGGTCATGTCTGTGAATGTAGTTTGTCCAGGTAGTAACTCATCCTGAATTTCCTTCCATTTAGCATTGCATGTAAATGTTTAATAGGTCAGGTCGACCATAAGTGCGAACATATGTCATTGCATCTTGAGTTCTTTCATGCATGTAACGTGGGCAGCCTGTAAAAGTTGACGGAAGAATGCAAAGTTGGCCACCTCTCCTCCAGATACATCATTGTTGATGCCATCTCTTAGATGTATATATGAATCACATTTAATTCTTTCTGATGAGTTCTAATGTAACATAATCTTTTCTTCTTCTATTTTTGCATACATATCAACAGCAAATTGATGAAAAAGGTTTTCTAGCAACAGAAGATGATTTAGTGAATTACTGTGACCCATAAATCTGTAAGCATAGAAGTCCATGCAGGAAAACTGTTTTGCTAGAATGTACACCTGCTTGGAGAATTCCAAAGTGATATCCATCTTCTCCATAGACAAACAGTAAAGGATATTGCAAAGCATCATAAGATCTATGGGTTTCATTGATGAATTGCAGAGTATTGTCTCGACTTTAAGCACAATGTCTCTTTTGTCATGTTCTTGACCAGTAATGATCACAGCAACTTCATTGCATTCTGGAGATTAAATCGTCTAGCATGTTCAGTAGAAGGTCTCTTGTCGGCATCAATGATGATTTTGTATTCTGTAGCAGGTACATTTTCTAGAGCATATTTAAAACTTTGAATGTAATTATTTGAAGCATGAAGCATGTCTTGAAGTTCAACAATTAGTTCCAATCTTGTTGCTGGGTTTCTATTGCATCTATTTTGTGCTTGATGTTGCAAATCCCCAACAAAGTACAATTGAAGATACCTTGGTTCTTCATGAGGTAATGGTTGTAGTGAACCTATTCTGTGATATATTTGACCTTGAACTTTAAATGTAGGCATGAATCCTCCAAATGAGGTCATTTGAAATACAGAATTGTATGCTTGAATATTTTGTAAGAAGTGTTTAGATTCAGATGTAGTGCCTGTAAGTAGAGTTTTCAAAGGTTCTGGAGGTTCCGAAAGCGCAGGTAATTGAACTTTTCCATTGGTACAACACATTCCTGGTGATTCTTTATCCCACTTTTTAGCACCACACTTATCACATATTTTAGCCATTGATCGATCCAATAATACCACTTTGTCAGATGCATAATTATATTGTGGATTATAGTTAAAAGCACTTAAATTCCACTGCCAAGCATTGAAGGCTCGAGATCGTGTTTGAGCTTGTCTTGCTCTTTGAGCTTGAAGTCGTACATCATGTTGCTCCTCTGTTTCTTGCTCTCTGTAAGTTATTTGTCTTAATTGTTGTGCTTGAAGTCTGGTTTGACGTTGTTCAGAAGTTTCTTGTTGTCTATATCCAGCTTGCCTTGATGATTCTGCCTGAACTCTGGCTTGGTGCTGTTCAACAGTTTCTTGCTGTCTTTGAGTAGCCTGCCTTTCAGCTTGAGCTCGAAGTCTAGCTTTACGTTGTTCCAAAGTCTCTTCCTGTATTTGAGCAGCCTGTCTTGCAGCTTGTGCTTGAAGTCTTTGATTGCGTTCTTCTTCTGTTTCAGCTGCTCTTTGTGCTTGAATTCTTTTAGCGGCAGAAGACTTTCCATATAAAGGGCGTTTCTTGGGTGGCATAATCACCTGTATCACTAAACAATAATTTGCAATTCACAAAGTTACTAAATCACTTATGAAACCATTTAGCACTGTCCTGGAAAATTTGCTCCGCTGGAATATTTGCTCCGCAAAGTTTACGAATGCCAGATTTTCACTAAATTCTTTAAAAATTTCTATTTTATGTTTTGTATGTTTATTACAAAAAAATTTATTACAAAAAAATGACGCAATAATCATTAATTGTCAATCGTCATTAAATACTACACCAAATACAAAATAAATAGCACCATTAGATTCCTTGTAAAAAACTGGTTATTATGAAGTTATCTTAAAATTTGTAAGTTCAACCGTTTGGTTTTCTATAGCGAACAACTAAACAAATAAACAAACTTCCTCTTTTATATATATACTAGCAGGTTACCCGGCGTTGCCCGGTAACCTAAAATATTTCCAAAATATCCCAGCTGAAGCTCAAATATTTTCTCTTTAACCAAACTATTACGACTTAACCTAACCAATCGTCAAGGGCGTACAATTAACCTAAAAAAATAAATAAAAAAAAAAAATTTTATTTATTTATTTTTATTAAGAGAAGAGGATTCTTTATACTGTACGGCATTGACGATTGGTTAGGTTAAGTCGTGCTATTTTCATTAAATTTTATTTATAAAATAAATAAATAAATAGCTAGCAGGTTAAGTTAGGTTAGGTTAAGTTAGGTTAGGTTAAGCTTTAACGAAATATCACGACTCAACCTAACCTAACCAACCTAACCTAACCAACCTAACCTAACCAACCTAACCAACCTAACCTAACCAACCTAACCAACCTAACCTAACCAACCTAACCTAACCAACCTAACCTAACCAACCTAACCAACCTAACCAACCTAACCTAACCAACCTAACCTAACCAACCTAACCAACCTAACCTAACCAACCTAACCTAACCAACCTAACCTAACCAACCTAACCAACCTAACCTAACCAACCTAACCTAACCAACCTAACCAACCTAACCTAACCAACCTAACCTAACCAACCTAACCTAACCAACCTAACCAAACTAACCTAACCAACCTAACCTAACCAACCTAACCAACCTAACCAACCTAACCTAACCAACCTAACCTAACCAACCTAACCAACCTAACCTAACCAACCTAACCTAACCAACCTAACCTAACCAACCTAACCTAACTAACCTAACTAACCTAACCTAACCAACCTAACCTAACCAACCTAACCAACCTAACCTAACCAACCTAACCTAACCAACCAACCTAACCAACCTAACCAACCTAACCAACCTAACCTAAATTGAATGGAAAACAATAAATTTTTTTTATTTATTTATTTTAGGTTAATTGTACGGCATCGACGATTGGTTAGGTTAAGTCGTGCTATTTTCGTTAAATTTTAAATAAATAAATAAATTTTAAATAAATAAATAAATAAATAGCACCATTAGATTCCTTGTAAAAAACTGGTTATTATGAAGTTATTTTAAAATTTGTAAGTTCAACCGTTTGGTTTTCTATAGCGAACAACTAAACCAATAAACAAACTTCCTCTTTTATATATATAATATAGAGAAGACTAGCGGGTTACCCGGCGTTGCCCGGGTTTTTGCAACCCGCCCTTCGTGCGGGTTGCAAAAATATCCCAGCTGAAGGTCGAATATTTTCTCTTTAACCAAACTATTACGACTTAACCTAACCAATCGTCAAGGGCGTACAATTAACCTAAAAAAATAAATAAAAAAATAAAAAAAAATTTATTTATTTATTTTTATTAAGAGAAGAGGATTCTTTATACTGTACGGCATTGACGATTGGTTAGGTTAAGTCGTGCTATTTTCATTAAATTTTATTTATAAAATAAATAAATAAATAGCTAGCAGGTTAAGTTAGGTTAGGTTAAGTTAGGTTAGGTTAAGCTTTAACGAAAATATCACGACTCAACCTAACCTAACCTAACCAACCTAACCTAACCAACCTAACCAACCTAACCTAACCAACCTAACCTAACCAACCTAACCAACCTAACCTAACCAACCTAACCTAACCAACCTAACCTAACCAACCTAACTAACCTAACCAACCTAACCAACCTAACCTAACCAACCTAACCTAACCAACCTAACCTAACTAACCTAACCAACCTAACCAACCTAACCAACCTAACCTAAATTGAATGGAAAACAATAATTTTTTTTTATTTATTTATTTTTATTAAGAGAAGAGGATTCTTTATACTATACGGCATTGACGATTGGTTAGGTTAAGTCGTGCTATTTTCGTTAAATTTTATTTATAAAATAAATAAATAAATAAATAAATAGCTAGCAGGTTACCCAGCGTTGCCCGGGTAACCTAAAACCCGCCCTTCGTGCGAGTTCTAAAATATCCCAGCTGAAGGTCGAATATTTTCTCTTTAACCAAACTATTACGACTTAACCTTACCAATCGTCAAGGGCGTACAATTAACCTAAAAAATAAATAAAAAACAATAAATTTTTTTTTATTTATTTATTTTAGGTTAATTGTACGGCATCGACGATTGGTTAGGTTAAGTCGTGCTATTTTCGTTAAATTTTAAATACATAAATAAATTTTAAATAAATAAATAAATAGCACCATTAGATTCCTTGTAAAAAACTGGTTATTATGAAGTTATTTTAAAATTTGTAAGTTCAACCGTTTGGTTTTCTATAGCGAACAACTAAACCAATAAACAAACTTCCTCTTTTATATATATAAAAAAAAAGAGATATAATATATAATAAAAAAAAAAAAAATATAAATATAATATAATAATAAAAATAAAAAAAAATAAAAAAATAAGAGATGATCTATTAAGTCGTACTTCCTGTTCTATCCACTCCTATGCCGATGATTTCACTCTTCAATTCTCCACTTGATTCACAAAGCATCCTTCTGAACTGTCACTCCATGCTTCGCGTAGGACGGCTGTGGTGCACCTGACCTCTGATCTTTCTACTATATCTGATTGGGGCAGAGAAAACCTTGTGACTTTCAATGCCTCAAAAACTCAATTCTTTCATCTGTCTACTCGTCACAATCTTCCACACGACTATCCCCTTACCTTCAACAATATTCAACGCAATCCTGCTTCTTCTCTCAACATTCTTGGCGTTTCTTCTTCTTGTGATCTTTCCTGGAAGATCCATATACTCTCTTTCTAATACAATTTCTATGAGATTAGGAGTGCTGTTCCGGCTCCGCAGTTTCTTCACCACTACTCAGTTGCTGTTTCTGTATTGAAGTCTTGTCCGCCCCTGTATGGAGTACGCTTCTCATGTGTGGGGTGGCCCAACCCACACAGCTGTACTTGACCGAGTGGAATTAAGGGCTTTTCGTCTCATTTCCCCGCCTCTTACTAACGGACACTACTCTTCTCAACTGAGAATAGGTCTGGCCCCTGGAGCCGATCGGCACTCTGACCGTGCCACGCAACAGGCCGTCGACTGCCAGTCTGGCCAATTGTAGACAGCCCGCTGCACGGAGATTTGAGGAAGTTTGGCCACCACCGCTACAAAAACCTATAAACATGCATAAACAGTATAGAAGACTGGCTCACACACAATAGACTCAAAGTAGCGCCCACAAAATCAAACATCACCTTGCTTACAAGCAACACAAAAGAACACCAGGTAACTCCACAGCTTACACTAAACAACACCAACATTCCACACACTCAGGACCAAAATACTTGAGGTCACATACAACACATCATTATCTTTTGCAAACCACATTCAGGACATTAAAAACAAATGTACGTCAAGACTTAACACGCTTAGGGTACTAACAGGCACAAACTTTGCACACCAGCAGGAAACAACATCACTCATATACAAACAATATATTCGCTCAGTTATGGACTATGCTAGCCCATACTGGGCACCCATTATCTCAAACACACACATAAACACCTTACAAACAATACAAAACAACGCACTTCGTATCATTACAGGATGCACTCAAACAACACCAATAGAACACCTGCACACAGAAACAAAAATACTGAAAGTTAGGAAACATTTAGACATGAGGGGAACACAATTCATGGCAGCAGCGACAACTAACCCACAACACCCTTGCCACTACATGTACAATCATGCACCGACAACTCGCACCATTAAGGTAACACCAGAGAGACATTATAACTAAATACTCCATTCCATACCACGCCCCACAGTACAGAAAACACATACACACACACCTAACCTACAAAACACTGACAAGATTCGGTCCGAATGCGGTCCTAGGTGTGAAGCCGCCGCCCATTAACAGGTCAGAGATCAGCCTGAGCAGATCGGATCGAGTTAACTTAGCACGATTCCGATGTAGACATCACCCCAACTTACGGACATATAAACACAGACTAGACAACTCCACAGACGACACGTGTCACCTGTGCCAGGACACACCGCAAACAATTGAACACATTATGACAGACTGCACCGCTCTAGCACAACAACGAACACAACACAACATCACTAGTGCGCTGAACCTCTGGTTCAGTCCGGAGAGGGCGATCGGTTACCTGCGTGCCGCCGGCTTGCTCGATCAGGGTGGGCTGATCGGCTAAACAACAACAACAACAACAACAGTTTTCAACTCTCTCTAACTCTCTAACCGCATGCCTCCTCCTTTAAGGAGAGCATGCAGTACCCGACTTTCGACACAGTCTCATTCTTTTTCTGTCCAGCTCTCTAACGCAAGGGTTAATTGGTCTTTTTAATCTTTCATCTACTCAACCGGTCAACTCTCGAAGAATCTTCTTCAATCCATCTTTTCCCCTGTTCAAGTAGCTCGAAAACCCTAGACCATAAGTTTGGTTCTCTTTTTCCTCTATGTTTTTTGGGGAGGGGGGGAGGGGGGCTTTTTTGCGGGCATTCGCCCTTCGCCCCCTCCTTCCTTTATTTATTTATTTGTGGTGGTGGTGGTGCGTAATTTGAACCGAGTGAACACGATTGTAGTTCATTTTTCCCGCATAGGTAGGTTTTGCAAAGTTTGGTTAAGAGACTGTCAATGAATTTGACTCGTACATGATTTGGGGTTACTGCCGACTTTTCAACATGCAGTAATATATAAAAGGTACTCTCGCATCAAGGAGTAATCGATGAGTCAAACATTTTTTCCATGCATGCATAGCAAGCATGAATATGATTAATATGCATAATTTTATTATGCATGTGGGAGGGGCCAAGGGCGAATGCCCACAAAAACGCCCCCCCCCCCCCCCATAGAAGAATGGAGGCAAAATCAAGATCCAAAGTTTATAACAACTCTGCTTATATTACATATTTAATATACTATATATAGAGCATAAATCAATACACGCATTTATCACATGTACGTTTAAAAATATTCCGTGTACAAAAGTGCGCATATTGTATTCATTTCACACTCCTCCAAACCGATCCACGGACAGCAAACAATGGTGCTAAATCAAACACGAAAAACTTGCTGTCCCTAAACCCCAAATAACAGCATTCATCGCATTTAATGTACCGTGATCTCGCTCGAGGTATGTTGTTAGTTGATCTACTAATCATTTATGCTACATCTTATAATCTTACTCAGTTAACACAAAAAAAAGAGGCTCAGGGAGCGCACGAATTTTTCTTTCTTTTTAGAGTAACAATAGGCGTCTGACAAGTGAATGATGATTTGTTATTGGTGCGTCCGTAGCTTATAAGTCGGTCTACTTTTCACAAACAAAAAAGTTTTTAAAATAATTTTTATTTTTGGTTCGTTCAAACCAAAAATAATTTTTTAATATTTCGCAAGAAAATTTCTTTTAACATCAAATAAAAAATATATTTATTAATTTTTCTGTTAATTCTTTTCTTCGATTTAATTTTTTAAGTTTGTTTATTAAAAATGAATAATTTAACATTAATTAATTAAAACTCGGAAAAAAATAAAAAAATAAATAAATAAAAAAAAATATATATTATATATATATATATATGGGATGAATTTCACAATTAAACAAGTGAAATGAATGAATGCTGCAAACCCATAAGGAAAAAGAAAAAGAAAAACGATTCCAAGTCCTTTCGTGTATTCAGAGCTACACCTCGTCAGGGAATCCCAGGGATTCCCTGACGAGGTCGTAACACCGCTTCTCGGAGATCAGCGAAGTTAAGCGACATTGGGTTTGGGTAGTAGTTGGATGGGAGACCGTCCTCCGCGCCCAGATTATGTAGCGACCCGTGGTTCGGATCCCACGTAAAGCTGTAGGTCCCCTCCGTCATATGACCTTAGATGTTGCGAAGGAGGTTAAACAACCCCAATTAAAAAAAAAAATATATATATATATTTTAAAACAATGTGGTTAATTATATAAATTGAATTTATTGCAATAAGTTGTGAACAAAATATTTAAGTAATTATAATTCCAGAAATTTTTATTTTCAGCTTACAGATTTTACAAGATAAAAGATAACGATTCTTTAACAAGTTCAATTACATTTCATCGAAAATATTCCCACATATTTTTTCAATCAACGGAATCCTATGGCAAGGTGGCAGTGAAGTGTGGCAAAGTATACTTTAATAATACTGATTTGAGGAAAAACAAAACCTACAACTCTTCCTTAGATCTTTCGATGTTCGGCCCAGAGGTACTGTTGTTGGTTCAACAAAATTTTCTTCTTTACGAAAATGGATGAACTTTAAAAAAAAAAGAGAGAGAAATACACGAAAATTCATTTTCATCATTGACGAATGTGATTTTTTTCATATATATATATATATATATATATATATATATATATAATTTCTTTTAAAATAAATATAGTTTTAAATATAAAGCTCATCCCAAAAAATAAAATTTCAAAAAGACAAAATTACTAATTGATAATTCTTATTCTTTCCAAAAAAGGGGCTACGTTGTGGCCAATGTCGTAACACCGCTTCCCGGGATCAGCGAAGTTAAGCGACATTGGGTCTGGGTAGCAGTTGGATGGGAGACCGTCCTCCGCGCCCAGATTATGTAGCGACCCGTAGTTCGGATCCCACGTAAAGCTGTAGGTCCCTCCGTCATATAACCTTAGAGGCTTAGATGTTGCGAAGGAGGTTAAACAAACCCAATAAACTAATCCCAGAAAAAAAAGAATCAGACGTATAACCCCCAAAATACTAATTAGTAATTTCTGGGTCTTTTTAAAAATTTTCGGTGAACTATTTTCCATAAATGCTTGCACGCTATACATATGAAAGGCATTTGAATAGTCGATATTTGGTGTCTGACACTTTTTTCATATCTTTAAATTTCATTGAAGACATTTTCATCCAATCTTTTTCCTTTCCATAAAAACGTGTTAAAACATGATTAAATTTGACGTTTTATCTTTATTGATTTTAGGAATCTTGTACTGATAAAGAATATACGTTCAAAAATATTTCCATCTATTTTTGGGGTAATGGTCATTTGTATGTGAGAACTTCGCACAATGGATCTTCTCAACTGCGCACGTCTTTTGAAACGGTGAATGAAGGTAGGCCTAAAAGGATTTATTTACATTTAGCACACCCTATGCGTAAATTGGACTAAGTTGTGGCCGTGTCGCAACACCACTTTGTAAGTCGAGTCCAGTTAAGCGACGTAGCGTCTATTTAGCAGTTGGATGGGTGAAAGTCCTCCGCGATCAGATGATATAGTGACCCGTGGGTCGGATTCCACATAAAGCCGTAGGTTCCCCGTGTCATACGACCCCGGCTGTTAATAACACTTATATAATATACTTATTAAACTGCAACTTTCTCTTCAGAGTATATTTCATATATTTGTAGGATATGACGTTATCCTTAAAGGTATTCTCAGTATGTCGCTTCCTCGCAACAACAAGGAAGTTTATACCGTTTAATTAATCTGACTGACGTTCATGGTTCTTCTTTTCAACTTTACTTTATCTGACTGCGAGTTACGATGAAACGATTTATACCTTCGCTCAATGGCGTACCCTCTCTCTCTCGGCCCGTTGAGAGACGGGAATGTTTCTTCTTGGAAGGCTATAAAATGACGCATCACACTTTTGTCCTTCTTTATTTCACACAGAATATTAGAAATAAAATCCTTTACACTACACTTGATAGAGAGTTACAACAACTGATTACATTTAAATAAGCTGAGGGGTCCAGCCAGGCCCGGCTGGCCCACGGGCGGAACACTCTACTCCCTCTGTCGGAAGCTGAGGCGAGCGTTAGACTGACAAGGCATGTTGCCTTCCTCAAGGGGCTCCCTTTGTCCTGGAGAAACACCCATGGTTGCCACGTGTTACAGAAGACTATTAAACTTGCAAAATCCTACTCTAATAATGATATTAACAAGAGAATTGGTATAATTGGATATTAGCAAAAGAATTTATACAATTGTAGTTTTACGCTTAACTCTTTTATGTGATTTATAATAATTGAAAAGAACATTTACAATTTGGGAATCTCTGTTTAAGATTAGACGTGGCAACCCTGTTTTCGTTAGGCTTAGATAGACAGGAACCAAAACTTTCCGCTGGGGCGTCGAGGCAAATCTACACAAACATTAAGAATTTAACAGACTCACATTTTAATTTATATGAACCAGAATAATATCTTTTAAAGGATTAAATATTTTAATTTGTACAAACAGAATATCTTTAAATTTTAACAAATTTATTTCCTTGTGGAAAACATTTTTCCACATATTTAAAGATGCAAAACATACACTTTAAAATCATTAGTTCAAATCTTACTAATTTATTTAAATATGTTATTTTTACTATACTTTAGTGGAATTTACTAATTATACTAGTAAAAATATTCATTAAAAGGACTGGTAATAAGTACGACTGTGATTTTGTGTAGTTACCTAAACACTTTAATATAATTTAACATTCACTCTCTAAATGTAACGTATAACCTCATTCAAAATGCTGAAGTAACTCGCTCGTTTCATGGGGTTGTTTAACCTCCTTCGCAACGCCTAAGGTCATACGACGGAGGGGACCCATAGCTTTACGTTGGATCCGAACCGCGGTTCAGTAAATCGTTTGGACGGAGAAGACGGTCACTCATCCAACTACTACCCAGACCCAATATTTCCTAGCTTCCCTGATCTGACGGGAAGCGGTGTTACGATATTGGCCACGACGTAGCCCAGGTTATAGTAACTTTTATGGAATAATAATAATAATAATAATAATAATAATAATAATAATGGGTGCGGAGGATCAACTGGCACAGCGTTCAGGCCAAATAGCAAGGTTCATTGTTCTCATTTCTAACCCACTGGGAGTCGAACCCCCAACCTTAATGTCTTCATTTCGCTGGAAATGGTCTTTCTCACTGAGCTAAGGTCGCTGGTTAACTTGCATGGAATACTAAACCCCAGCACTAAAATTTACTTTAACTTATCAGTTTGAGTAAATTTTATATTATAATGGATGCGGGGTTTCTCCCGGGGTGACGTCTCTTCCTCGGGTGACCACTACTAGTCGGTAGCTGGTGGGTGAGTGTGTGGGTGGCAAAGTAACAAAGTAGGCCTACCGTAGCTGCACGTCTACATTTTGGAAGCGTGACCAATTTCACACAGGCACCGAGAGTTTTATATATATATATATATATATATATAATATATATATATATATATATATATTATATATATATATATATATATATATAATATTTTTGTTCTTATTTTTATACTTGTATGTTAGGTTAAGTGGCTATGTTGCCCCTACTTTTGTATTAAGTTCAGTTGGTTACTGCAAAACGTAAGATTGTGCCTGTATGTTAGGTTAAGTGGAGTAATATGACAGCAAAATAGGAGAGTGCAGGAATGTTGCAATGGTGCAAGAGATAATGTTCAATGTTGCAAAGGGGGTATGTTCCAAAAAGGGGTGGGGGAATGTTGCAAGGGGGGTATGCAATGAAGGGGGTGGGGAATTCTGCAGGTGCAACAAGGGGTCATGAAACTTGGAGGCAGCGTTATCCCCCAAGAGAAAGACAGGAGAAGGAGAGAAAGGAAGAGCGATGTTCACCTGGCAGGAGCCAAATGCATATTAACACTTCAGCCGACCCGCCGTCCTCTTATAGGCCCTTAATCAGCCAGTTGGCTTACTCCGCCAGTTGGCTTAGAAGGCGTAAATGGCTTGTACAGGTTGAGTTGTCAGATATCACTTTTTATTTTAATTGTTCAGGTATATATTATTAGGGTGAGTTGCTAGATACCACCATTTACTTTATTTCACACGAGTTACCAAATAGTGTTTTTAATTGTTCAGGTATACAGTATTAGGTTGAGTTGCCAAATTGTACCATTTATTTAATTAATTCTTAGCAGTTGGCTTAGAAATTCGTCAGTAGGTTTAGAAGGCGTAACAAGCCATTTGGTATAATTGTTTACAACCAAAAGAATTAAATAAAACATTACATCATTCTGTTTATTAAATATTGTAAATATATAGAAAGTAAATATACATTGGAATGATCAAAAAATAATAAAATAATAATAGTATAAGAAATATGAACGAGGAATATGCATATAATAAAAAATATAAGTCAATATAACAGTACAGGAGAAATATATATATATATATATATATATATATATATATATATTATATATATTATATTATGGAAATATATAGAAAATAAATAATTGGAATGATCAAAAAACAAAATAAAATATAAAAAATAAGAAATAATATAACCACCATATAGCAGAAACACCACACACACAATTATGTTAAATGAATACATACACTTTATCTTCTACCGCACAAAATAAAAAATAAGAAATACAAAACGTATAAACATCAATATAGCCGTACAGGAGAAATATATACACACAAATATGTTAAATATATAAATACATTTCACTTTTTTTCAAAACACTAAACTCGCACTTAATCGAGTCTACAATTACATCGTTATTGCTCTGCATTACGCAGTATACGCGGTTTAATAATATGTCACCGCTTAAGGTATAGGGATATCTATACTCTATATAAAGGGCCTTCATATCGTTCAGTACTATTTTTGTGCCCACTTTGCAACCGGCTGGTAAGTTATCTTTAAATACGTCTAGAATACAATCAAAAGTACGCACAAAGTGTTTATCGTCAGCCACAGCGTCAAATACAAGTTTATAAAAACTCCTTTCGAGGGTTTATTTCTACCGACCCGAGCTTTTCAATCGTGAACTCTTGTTCACACTGCACAGCTACAGTTGAAATAATCTTCTAAGTCGTTACGGCAGCTGCTCGCTATATAAAGAAACAGTTCTTCAGGGTGAACGGTGTAGGTGAGCTCAACCCTGTACCGATCAAGTGCTTTGTACCAAAGTTCATGATATTTCAAAGAGTCTAAACTTTTTAAATAATCCTCGAGGTCTAGACCATTCTCACCTTGTTCAACCCTACACTCGGTAAACCCATCGAGCAGAGCAGTGTATGCGTATTCAAGAACCTATCAAAATAAAGCATATCCGTAACACGCGCGTCTAATATAGGCTTCAGCTTGCGGAATCCGACGATTTCAAACATTCTGTTGAGGATGAAACGGTTTCGCGTAGGGACAAGAGCGTTATTATCAGAAGCATTCTTCCACATCAACCGTGTATCAATGCATGGCCGATCGTTATTTATACACAACGTACATACAACGGCGTATGAGTGGGAGTCACTAATCTGCTCTCTTCTTGTACCTACGCCTGTAGGAATTTTATAACGATCTTCACTCCACTTCTCAACTATCACGAAGATTCTATTCATCTCCTCGACACTTAAATAAACAACATTCCGTTTGTTTGTTTGTCTACAGTCCGTTTCCAGTACATAGTTAACGACGCCGGATTTACGCCTGAACACGCGCAACGACTTCGTCACGGACACGGCGTTGAGAATGCTGCTCAAAGGAAGTTCCATCGTATTCAAGGAGCGCACGTCCACTCGGCTCAAACTCTGAGATAACTATGATAGGCACATGCAACGCGACGGTTCGACGGGAGGAGTGTCACACCATAATCTAATGAAACGTGTACGGCGCTGATCCAACATGAATCGTTGTATCCCATTATATTGGGCAGGTGTTTTGAGAAATTTTTCGATACAAGAATTAATTTCGGTTTTAATGTTTTATCACTCCCACTTCCCCGAATACGCACCAGGCATTTTTCTTCAGGGTAATTTTCACGAACTAAACACATTTTATAACGGTTTTAATGTTTTACCACTCGCCATTTCCACAAACTAAATATCTTCACATTCCGGCGCACTATTTGAGAGGAACATATGCCCATATTTTTCCTTTTTGTTTAACAAGCATTAGCCACAACCTCACTACAAACCTCTTCATGATATACATTAATATAGTGATAAAAATACTTAAGATTCCCCATGATGACGAGATTTACATTCTCAGTCGCAGGGTACGAGTACTCGGTATGATGCAACATGACATAATATCGCTTGTCCAGCACCCATCAACAAGACTCGCTATCTATATCCGTTGCTTCTCTTCTGCACGTGTTGTTTCTTTTACTTCACGGTATATGTGAGCCTTTATAAAGCTTAGGTCTATAACATACTTCAATACATCGTATGTTCTACGAAAGCCTACAACGCTCTCACCAGAATAGCCATAGAGTATTTGTACATCTTGCTCCTTCGCACGATTCAATGTAGTCTTAAAAGAGGCAAAGGAGGGGGGAATAGAGAGTTTTTCAGTATCCACCACATCTTGACACTTTGCAGAATACCATTTCATAAACGTTGAACAAGCAGTATTAAAGGTAGCCATTACTATTTTCTGTCTACGCCGGAGAATACACGTCTGATGCCCAGGGCTTACTGCGATCAACTGAGCACGCAGGGAAGCCCAGGTAGTATCATGACTCACGTTGCTGGTCTTACAGTGGGCGGAGCTTAGAACTTTCACCTGTGTAACACACACACACACACAAAGGAGAAAGTGAAACGCTAACTGAAACATGATTTATTTAATAAACGAAATATTCAAGGTGTATATATATTTACAAATACGTGTAATAAATAAATTAGCAGTAGACACATCAAAGATTATATTCAAGGTTATATATATATATATAATATATATATATATATATTATTTACAAATACGTATAATAAATAAGTTAACAATAGACACATCAAAGATTATGTATCCAAAGGGTACGGTATCATAGGTACCAGGTAGCTGGTAACGTTTCCTATAGGTGTTACGGCACACCTTTGTACCCCTAAGTTCCTTCACGCCCCCCACCTTCTGCGCCCGAAAATTGTGGGTGCCTACAGTTAGTTGGGGAGGCCGATCACCCTCATCATCGTCCAAGCACACTAGATCCTTCAACGATTCAAAGTTAACGACCCGCCGATTCGCATGGTTGAGCGTGATACCCTTCGCCTTCACGATATATTTCATATCCTCCCCACCCTCACCCGTACCCCATAAGTTTTTGGTCTTGTTGAGACAAAAGAGTATGCGGTGTCTCCATACTCATCCTTGATCTCATCAGTCAACTGAGGAATTCACCAATAGGAGGCATGTATTCGCCATCCCTCTCTGTGAATATCTCACCATCTGTATCAGCGTACAATACCCGCCGCCCAAGAGAATGCAATAACCCCCAAAGTTTGATGCGTGCGTAGGCTGGTGTAAAGCAGGCTACAGGTATGTTTGTAACCCGTGAGGTATCTGTGGCCAATTCGGTATTGTTGTACTTTATTATGTAAGTATTACCTACATTCATGATCTCCATGACCTCTTTATCGGGAGCATTGGCATAATCCCAGACTTCATTATAACTTTGTGCCAAATGAACGTTCCCTTTGCCGGTATTCTGTGCAAATGTTCCCCAAAGACTGTTTAGACAACTTTGCACTAAAACGCTTGCCAGGGTTCTTTACAATTTGGGATCGGTCAATCTGTATACCTTTACGGTCAAGATAACGTTGAATATAGGCCGACTTTTCATCTTTGGTATCAACTCCTCGCGGATACCCTGATGCTTCGACCTTATCTTTCAAAAAAGCGTTTATATTCAATAAAACCAAACATAATTAATCTTCAGTGGTAGAAAGATGTTCAAAGTAATCGCCTTTATTTGCAATACATTTTTGCCATCTCCCTGGCAATTTCCTGATGCCACGTGCAAAGAATGTCCGTGGTTTAGCGGTAATCCAGGCATCTAGAACAGCGTGAATTTCTTCCGCAGATGAGAACTTCCTACCACGAATTGAAGATTTAAGTGGGGAGAAAAGGTAAAAATCAGACGGTGCGAGGTCTGGTGAATATGGGGGATGTGGCAATACTGTAAAACCGAGATCGCGCAGTTTCTGAAGTTTTAGCAGCTGTATGAGGCTTCGCGTTATCATGGAGGTAGTGAAGATGGTGGTATCCCCATTAACTAGTCGCCGACGTTTTTGCTGAATTGCTACCTTCAAGCGATCTAAATGCTGACAGTAAATATCAGCATTTATTGTTTGTCCACGTGGCAATACCTCCAAAAGGAGAACACCCTTGCAGTCCCAGTATACCGAGAGCAGATGTTTACGAATCGTCAACGTCCGTTGAACTTCCACATTTGGGATATCACCATCTCCTCTCCAACTCATATGGTGATAGCTGCCATCATTGTCCCAATAGATCCAAACTTCGTCCATTGTAATTAATTGTCCCAAGAAATCATTTGCAGCATATTTCCCAACAACTCTAAACATATTCGTTCACGGTTTCCCTTTTGTTCAACAGTAATAATGTGGAATCCATCGATTAGATAAATAACGTTTCCCCATCTGAATAAGATGCTGCTGAATTGTTTCTGTGACAAACTCCCAGTTCTAATGCAATACTCCTAGTCGTAGCATACTTCTCTGTATCCAGAAAGTTTTGTATACCTGTGTTCAAATCCGTGATGGTCGACCACAACGTGGTTTATCATCGACATTGAAATTGTTTTCCTTGAATTGAGCCACCCACCGACGCATGTACGTTCATTTGTTGTTTCAGCACCAAGTGTCGAATTTATCTCTGCTGCTATGATTGCAGGTGACATTCCACGTTTCCAGAAGAAATAAATCAGCTTACGTACGTCTCTTCGTTCAAATTCCATGCTTAAAAATAAGCAATAAATGATAAATGCAGCGAGAAATGAATGAAGAGAAAATGATGATGGCTGGCGGTTGGGTAGGCTAGGCGCTATGTAGCGCCTAGCCTACGCATAGCCTACGCATAGTGTTCGAAGCACGAGAATTATATATTAAATAAATCAACCGAATTTCAGTAGCCATAGACCTCATAATTACAAGAATATCAGCGTTTATTCATCGGACAAAACTTTGTATACAATCCTGTATATGGTGTGAAAAGGTTGGGAAACTTCTGAAACCTCCACACCTCATGTATCTTCAATATGCTGTAGCCATGGCGAACAGCTAGATCCAGCTCTGGACTTGTATATACACCTCTAATCTTACGCTGGTGAGTTGTATGGTCAAAATCACCATTGTTCTCTTCTGCGCACTTCACGCACAAGGGAAACATGAGCTTGTGATCGATAACGACGGGTAAGATCGGCATCCATAAATCGCGAGGGGGAGTACGTCTACGAAAGAAAGGCCGAAATAGTACCCGTTCAAATTTCTTGAGAACTCGTCGATGGGGTAGGTCAGGCCCACCAGTTTCTCAGGCGCACCTACGGGGTACGGATTGTTCTTCATCACGTAGGGGTATAAAAACAGAAGTCGTAGTAATGGAGTTTCACACCCTCCGTAGGCGGAAAGTATAGCTTGAAGGGATTTGTACGCCCTCCGAACAAGCTATCACCGCATTTGAGAGGATCCAGCACCATTGAACGCTTGATCGTGTTTATTTCTTCACGGTACTGTCCGTCTGTCTCCATCCGTGCATCATACTCATGCTCCCACAAGACTTTGTGAGTGAACTGGGATCCTATAAGTTGATCGCGGGTGCGGGTCCACGCAAGACAGTCGGCAGGAGATCTACCGTGGATATCTCCTACGATTCCACACTCAGGACGGGGGCATCCGTGCCACCAGCAACCGTTAAAGGAGTACACAGTCTTCTCACCAGTGGCACGGTTTTCACTTAGACCATCAACCCAAAAAACACGACCATTAACCTTAATGGGTACTTCACCCGTGTTGCGGGCATGCTTTATGTATACACCTGTCTGCTGCTGTAGGTGTATGAGCCAGTAAATAGCCTTGTGCCCATAACTGCGGGGATTGTTTCTGTGAATAATGGCTAAGGTGTCTTTAGGCATGAAGTTATTCTTGAACACCGTAAAACATAATGAGGCGATGGTGGTTGCGACTTGCAACGGATCGCATTTGAAACGGCCTATGTACATCCTTCTAAAGGCCTGGAAACATACTCTAAGCACGCGCACATCATTCACGCAATAACGCTCACATTCATCAGCTATATTATAAGGATTAGATTCATTAAAACTGTTGTAGTATCGGTCAAAATCTTCACGTTCATCTGTACTCATACATTCATAGTTAAAGTAATGTTTGGGTGGAGGTAGTCCTACGTAATTTAAAGTTTCGCTAGTGAGGAATGTGTAAGGGAAATATCCTTTTGAAACTTCAGCTACATGGGTAGCAAGGTGTGAATAATAAAGTGTCTTTAAACTGTACATTACCTCTTATTTGCATCTGTATTAGTTTGTTGCCTCTTTTCAAGGGATCACCTGTAAATATCTCAGATGACTCGTGCTCAAGCAACTCCTTATAAAGGAACTGTGTGTCAAATTTTGCCCCGTTATGGGCGAGAATATACAGTCATTTTTTTAACTTGTCCGCTAACTTGACAATATAGGACACAAAGAGTTTCACAGGGCTATCGTGGCACTCGTTTTAAAAACGTTTGTCCGTTTACCGCATTTGTGACACTCATCACTCGATCTCCATACACTCATCACAGATAGTCTGGCTTACAAGTAAATGTGGAATAACCTCTTTGGTTTCAGCGTTCGTGTATGTTTCTATATCGTAGTACACAGTTATACAAGGGTTTTTTAGGCTTAGCATCTTTCATATAACATACATGCTTTACTCCATCCGCCTTATATTTCTCATGGCATGTAGACAGTGAATTTCATCACATTTATGCTGAAATTCCCCAATTATCCATCATATGAAACATACCACATTCACAGATTCTCATTTTCCTGCACGTGCCAATTGATTTATGGAGCTCAAAAGTTATTATTGAAAAATGTGCGTCTACACACATCACAATCCCTCTTCTCAGCTTCAACTACACGGCTTTCACATTTGGAGCTTTTACACTGCTCACATACCATGTGGCAATCTTTACAATGTTTCACTATATCATCCGCAAACTCGATACATCCCTTACACAAATCATGATGTCGCCATATTTTCGACTTTTATCATAACTCGCGTAAAGGTCCCTTATATTACGGATGGGGAGATACGTTGTCCCTGACAGTCCTAAAATAAGTAGGGGCTTGTACGATCTCTCACACTGCTTTTAAAAACATACACAGTCTACGACGATCATCCATTCCAAATACAACTATACGAACATTCATTTCCTGTTCTACCCTTCTCAGCTCTTCAGGACCCATATTACAGTCAAACTCAAGTTTACAGTCTACAGCTAGTTTACGGGCACGCTCCACTACCGTAGGCAACCAAATTTTTTGGGTCCGTGTATTTAGTACAGTAAACATACGGCTAAGACTACTGCTATAAAGCCGCAACCACGATCGACGTTTATATGCCGTCTAAAATAGCCTGAGAATTGAAGTTAAGAGTATAAGGTGTGGCGCTATGACCCGCAACACGGATACACGGTCAATATTTACCGTGAAGTTGTCCATATTGAAGGCTATACTACTTTGAGAGGCCTGCATTATACGGCCTAATATATACTCTATATCTTCAGCTGCCAAACGTCTGAAGGTATTACTACCCAAAAATCATCTACATCTCCGTCATCTGACCCGAATCCAAAAGACAGCATCGTCCTGACTTCACGTTCGTCGCGGTTCTGAAGGGCAAACTCTACAATACGCTCAACTATGCGCCGTAGTCCGTGTTCAACACCATTGCTATACACGGATCTAGGATCAACCCTGACTATATACCGATTTCTAGTCAAGACTGGGGTGGGGGCTCGGTACGCACCAACTCGAATGTTATGCCATCCTCAACAGAGCGAGAAGCTGCTGCGGAGGATGTACAGGATTGAACAGGAATAAGGGGATATATTTTTATTTGAGGAAGTACTATTGTGGGGGTTGTGTCGTAAGACGTAGAGGGTTGGGGTCTAACAACCGGCGCAATCCTGGCGCGCTTTATACCTGACGTGGAGGGCTCTTCATCATGCCTCCGCTTTGAATTGTCGCGTGCTACAGGTATCGCTGGTGAGGATTCGTCGGCGGGAAGGATTCTGTGATCACAACTACACTGTCGTCGGGGTCATCTGTATATCGATGATGGGGTGCTGTACCTCATCGTCATTCACGGTTCTGTGGAGAAGAAAACAAAATATAAGGAGCAGCACTTAAATTTTATATTTTGTAAATGACCCACTTAGGAGTGTGACGTGTTAGAAATGGACTCTGTAGAAAAATTCAGGTTCACGAGCCCATCCACATGTATTATATCTGGACCTACAGGATGTGGTAAAACTGTGTTTATGCTTAAAATCATTAAAGAAAAGGGAGAGATGTTCTCAAAATTTGTGCATAAAGTTATATGGTGCTATTCGACGTATCAATCAGTGTTCAACGAGTACCAAGATGATATTTTGTTCCACAAAGGTGTATATGATTAATTCGTTAAAGGGAAATGAACATACAGTCATTGTAATTGACGATCTCATGTTGGAGATGGATAAAACGTTTGCCGAGACATTTACAGTATTCTCCCACCATCTTAACATAAGCGTGTTCTTCATCAATCAGAATCTATTTTTCAAAAATAGATACATGCGCGATGTGTCGTTAAATACACAATATCTAGTCTTATTCGCGCAACGTAGAGATGTATCACAAATTGGGGTATTAGCCAATCAAATGTTCCCGAATCAGCGTAAGGAGTTTTTGGAAGTTTATAAAGAAGCTACAAGCACGCGTTACGGATATTTGCTTTGCGACCTTCATCCGCGAAACACGTTTAGGGTGCTTCTAAGAACGAATATATTTCCAAACGAGCCTGAAACGGTGTATATTCCAAAATGACAAAGAGGCTAAAGAAATACCATGAATTAATAAAAATCTATCACCGACTGCCCCGGGCAATGCAGTGGACGTTTACTAAAAATATCGACTCCGACTTTTTAAATTGCATCTGTGAAATCCGTCTTAACGTTATAAATTGCAATGTATCAATGAAACCACATCAGAAGGCTCGCCTACGCCGTTACAAGAATATAATATGTGCAGTCGCTCGTAAAAGTCAAACTGTAGGGAAGAAAAAACGAATTATTGTGCAAAGAGGAGGGTCATTCTTCCCCATCTTATTTTCAGTTTTGGCCCCTTTACTGACTAGATTAATATAATGAAGAAAGTGGAGTGATTCCACACGAGGTGTATGCTTCACTGCAAAGAAATCCAGACACAGATCTAGATCCCCGTAAAAGCAGGCTTAAAAGAATGGAAAGTGAATTGCTAGCCCTATTAAACAGTGAAAAAACACCTGATGAGAAAAGAAACTTATACCAAGAAGCTCTGCAGAAATTTCTTCACGAGTACGAAAATTATAAGAACCCGACAGAGAATCTCGTGGTTATTAGGCACAGCACGGACAACGATGGACATGGTGGCATAAGCCCTGTGTCCGATGATACAGCTGACCAACCAAAGATTAAGGGGTCGGCCACACAGAACATCGAGCATGTATTAAAAAGCACCCACTCACATACATTGAGGAATAAAGGTTTAAGTCTTTATAATCTATTGAATGAAGACCCAGCCATACAATGGACCGATACAGGCGAGATCATTGTGGAAGGAGTAAAGGTACAGGGATCGAATATCGTAGACATCGTCCATGATCTGGTGAGAAAGTGGGATAGGCCATCACCATCAGGATGGAAGCATATTAAAGCAAGACTACAACAAATAAATGTCCCCAAAACATTGATAGGAAATCTGAACAGGTTAAAAGACCTGGAACATGCGACGCACGTGACACAATTGAAGACGCCATCACCCCCGGCGGTAACATCTTTGAAGAGGAGAAAGAAGAGGTTAAACAACAGTCAACCCTACCCACGTGCCTCGAAAATACGCAAATGGCTAACATATTAAGAAGACGTTATTATGACATTTCTAACCCAGCCTCCTACGGAGGCGTAGATAGAGTGTACAGAAGTGTTTACGGAGTAGGGAAAAAAGATGTTGAGAGATTTTTGCGGGAGCAGGACGCTTATACACTTCATAAACCTGTGAGAAAAAGGTTTAAAACAGCCAAGACAACAGCTGCTTCGATTGATTCTATTAGGCAAGCAGATTTAACAGACATGCAAAGATATTCTGTGTATAACGATGGTTACCGCTACATTCTATTCATAATAGATGTTTTCTCTAGATATCTGTGGCTAATTCCTCTGAAAAATAAATCACCTGAAACAGTTGCTAAAGCCACCAAAACACTGATGTTAAAAGAAAACAGGGTTTCTGGCTATTTTTGTACGGATATGGGACAGGAATTTATAGGCCGTGCTTTTCAGAACATGTTGACAGAGTTTAATATCAGCTATTACACTAGCAATTCTATACATAAGGCTTCTTTAGCTGAAAGAGTTCAACGTACCATAAAGGAACGCATGCACCGTTATTTTACAGATAAAAACACACAGATTTCTAGACACCGCTCACACCATCGCACGATTGGGACAGCACCTAACGAAGTTTTAGAAAGAGGTACGCGCCCAGAGGTGAGAAGAAATGAAACACCACCACCACACTCTGCGCGTTTCAAAATCAATGATTATGTAAGGCTGTCGCGTTCGGGAAATAAATTCGCAAAGGGTTTTGAGCAACGATGGACTCGCGAGATTTTTAAAGTTAGGCTATGAGACCTAAAGGTGAAATAATGATGTATTACGTTGAAGATTTGAATGGTGAAGGAATCTCAGGAGGCTTTTACCGCGAGGAGTTGCAGAAAGTGGCATTTAATTTAAGAAAAAATGTGTTTAAAATTTAGAAAATTTTAAGAAGCAAAGGTTCAGGAAAGAGAATAATGTACCTGGTGAAATGGCTAGGGTACCCAGAAAGCTTCAATACCTATATAAAACTGCTGCAATAACGAAGCTTAAATAGTATGCAACATGGCTCCTAACCATTTCTACGTCACACTCCCGTCCTCCTCGTCCCTGTCTGTACACCCTAACAACACACTAGCCAACTTTGTAACAGAGCTCCACTGATCCATTGAATTGGGTCGTGATTCGTATGAGGTGGGGATATGTGAAATTCAGCTGGACACCCTCTTTTTAAATATTGATTATAAAGATACCGTTTTTACGATCCTTAGAGACTGTAATGAGTGTGCAAAAGCCGGGTTAACTCGGGATGAAACTATACGTATCGCCCAGACTAAGGTTGCACGGTTTTACAGTACAGAAGTAACACTAGGGCCGGGCCGTTATGGTTCGGCTGAGGATGTTGTGAGGGATTTAAACGTGAGTTTAAAAAACTCAAATCTTACGAATAATTTATTATACGAAATCGTAAACAAAGGAAACCCTGCACATACTCTAATCCTAAAATCAAAGGTTAACAGAAATATTAAAGACGGAAGAGTGTTCAAAATTATAACCGAGGGGCGATATCGATCAGCCTTCCAAAGAGAAACCTTTCACGAGGCACCGCATGACTTGTCCACCTTAGTGTATCAATTGAAGATGGATAAATTGGATGAAAGCTCTCAGCCTCCAGACATGTGCTATATTTACAGCAACATAATGGAACACCAGTTTGTTGGGGATACCCAGGCATGCCTGCTACGCATAGCTCACATCCCCAACCATAGAGGAAGGAGTTTGAGTATTACATATGACAGACCCCATTATGTGAATGTCGCAACTAATCTAATAACCAATATCTCAATATATATAAGAACGATTGAGGGTAAAAATTTCCCATTCGGTGACGGGAGCTTAACAGTGAAGCTGCACTTTCGACGCACTGAGTTATAATGGAGAGAAAGACTTTCACCATCTATCGAGGGGTGAGATACCAGCGTGATAGTGGACTTGGGTCTATTATTTCATCCATACTACGCACCGCTGTCCCACTGTTGAAGAGGGGGGCCAGGTACCTAGGGAGGAAGGCGTTACCAACAGGTTTTAACGCAGCAGAGGACATATTGGGTGGAACTAAGCCTAAAGAAGCTCTAAAAACATTTAAAACGTACACGGGATGAAATTATCAAAGATGCGAAGAGAAAAATGCGTGGTGGCGGAAAGAAGAGATATGTCAGGAATAAGGGGTCACCAACACGTGGCGGAAAGAAGAGATCTGCTAGGAGGAAGGGGTTACCATCACGTGGCGTTAAACTTAAAAGGAAACCAAAAAAGAACTGCTCTAAGAGTATGAAACCTATGGCTGATCATTTTTTTATCTGATATAAGCTGAGGACGCTACTCTCACGAATCATAGATTGACTAATACTCGCCGAGGGAGGTAGCGCTATTTCTGATTCGTCATGGCACGTTTCATCCATCCGTGTAGTTCACAATGCTGTAAATCGGAACTGTCCCTCTTTGATATGCCACCTACCCAGGTCTCTATTGAACATAGTGACTTTATTGCAATTAACCCGTTAAACACAATTAGTTCACCCAGTGCTCCTATAGAATTCGTGATACCCAGCTCAGGCCCTTACTTTTTTTACCCGAATTGCATAGCCCATTCTGCCGGAACGGACTGCGATGATAGTTACGCTGCCTACCCTGAAACCAACTTTCTGCACTCCATATTCAGTCAGTGTGACGTATATTTAAATCAGACTAACATCTCGGCAGGCACGGGGTACTATCACCTACGAACCTATCTGGAAAATGTCCTCAACTTTTCAAAAGAAGCGAAGGACACCTTTTTAACCGCCGAGGGGTATTACCACACTAAAGATGAAAATGGAATGAAGGATAAATTTAAAAATTCTAAAAAAAAGATATACGAATGTTTTGGACGCATGCATACAGACTTTACATTCTAGGATAAGTTGTTTATGAACGGGGTGAATATGAAATTGAAGCTTACACGCACGAACCCTGAGATCTGCATAAATATGAGGACTGACCAAGAAGAAGGCGCGAAGCCCGTTGTGATACACATCATGGAAACGTATTTGCGTATACGCCGAGTGAAATTAAGCTCCCAGAAGCAAATAGAAATTGAGAAAGACTTGATACACTCCACAGTAAAATATCCAATTAACAGGGTACAAATCAAACTGTACACGATCCCCGCAGGGCCGGCATCGAAGCAGCTAGAAAACGTTGCTCTTGGAGTCCTACCTAAAAGTATATTAATTGGAATGCAAGACCACGCCTCGACGAATGGAAAATATAAAAAGAGTGGCTTAAAATTCGAGAATTTCGGCCTTAAAAATATTACTCTATACGTAAATGGCATCGCTCTGGGTGGAGTAATGAATATAGATTACTCAACAGATGCTGTGTTCCCGCTCTGCGCGAGAGCATATAGTAGTCTTGCTCATAATACAGGCGCGTGTGATGAACTTGGTTTTGGCATAACGCTGAAAGAATTTGTGGAAGAGTTTAACATTTACTCATTTAGCATTACGCCAGACTTAACTGCTGGTGTAAATGCGCATTTAAATCCACAACAGAGCGGAAACATCCCAGTGAGGTTGGAGTTTGCCAAACCTATAGACGCGCCTATAAGTGCACTCCTGCATCTAGAACCACAGGCACTAATAGAGGTTGATCGTTTCAGGAGCGTCACGACAGATTTTTAAAATGGATGCTAATACAATTCAGAGAGTGATGAAAAGTGACCGCTTCACGCGTTCCACATTTATCGGTGTTTTTGCAAAGAATGAAATATTGAAGCTGGCTAGTGCGAGAAAATGGAACGGGGTTATCGTTAACACCGACATTGTGGGTGGTGAGGGTATTCATTGGTTTGCAATCTATTTTAAAACTGAGAAAAGAATGTACTATTTTGACTCACTCGGATTTCCGCCGTGGAATGACTCGGCAATTGTACACTGTACAGTTTATCGCGCAGCTAGGCGTGCCAGAGATTATTTGGAATCCATATCGTTTCCAAGGATATTATACTGAAACATGCGGGTTGTATTGCATTTTGTTTCTCATGCATATGTCACGTGGGAAGAGTTTTATGAATTTTTTAAAACTATTCGATTTATGCGACACAAATATGAATGATAAAAGTGTATGCAGACAGATAAAAAAGTTCCCATATGTTAGCACCCCCTGTAATGTGTAAGATGTATATCTATATTGTGTAAAGCTGTATATACATTTGTAACTGTTGCCATTAAGATTTATGTGAAAGGTACTGACCCTTTTTGTACATGTTTTCTGCTATTTAATAAATGAAAATATATTGGGTTTTGTTCTTATCCTAAAAAAATACTTACATCACCTCCTCTACAAACTGGCACTCGCTTGACCGGATGCGTGTCAATACCACGACTTCTGTATTCAGATCGCTGGGTTGGCTAGGCGGAACGGCTACCACTTCATTTATCACCCTTTCGTCAAAAGTGGCTATAATACGATCTAGCTCCGTTTCGGCCCTGTAATTAAAATAAATGTCACGAAATTGGATGTGGTTAATTCGTTTTGTGTCCACCATATGTGTATATATATAAAACAGGGACATAATATAGCCTAACCTGTCGTAGCCTAACCTGACCTACCCAAATTTATTGTTCATGATTCCACAAGAAAATCAAAAACATACTATATAACCTAAAAATACTTACATTACCTCCTCTACAAACTGGCACTCGCTGTCCCGTGCCAATACCGCGACTTCTGTATCCAGATTGCTGGGTTGGCTGTGCGGAGAAGCATCCATAGCATTTATTCCCCTTTCATCAAACGTGGCTATAATACGATCAAGTTCCGCATCGGTCCTATAAGGAGAAATTAACATGATTAGTTCATACTAAATCAATTAAAGTTAAGTAAACGTAAATTAGTTTAATTAAAGAGTTACAATAAGAGAAAATGCCACGAATTTTAAAAACTATAATCAAAAAGCAGATGTCCTAAAAGCCTTCAAAAGTAAGAGTGCTAAGACAACGTCTGCCGACATCGGGTCTCGATCCCGTGCCCGCAGGCAATTCTTAAAAGTTTTGGTAATTTTAAAAATCCTATCTGTAGAACTTTCTATAAATTTTTGAATTATCGAGGAAAGTACAAATAAAAACACACCATATATATATATATATATATATATATATATATATATAATGCCGAAATAACCACGAAGGAAACAGACAATAATTAAAAATATTTTCCAAACGCAAGTATTGTGGCATTTATAAGTTAATTAACACTGAATGAAACGATGTATATAAATTTGACCCGGTTAGGTTCAATTGTGCTATGTTAGGTTAGGTTATATTATAAAGAGAAAGTTAGGTTAGGTTATATTATTATAAATGAGAAAAGAGCCCTGGGATTAGAATAAATAAAAGGAAATTTAGAATACTAAATCAATTATAAACGGGAAAGAATCTACCATGGTTAGGTTAGGCTATATTATTATAAACGATAAAGAGTCCTGGGCTGATATATATATGTAGGATTAGATAGGTTAAGCTATATTATGTCACTGTTAGGTTCAATTGTGTTAGGTTAGGATAGCCTATATTATGTCCCGGCTAGGTAGGCTAGGTTATTATAAACGCGAATTTTTTCGTTGTAGAAAAATTCAGAATAAAGGTGGAAGCTCTCTTTAAATTATCGAGAAATGTACAAATAAAAACACATCATATATATATATATATATTATATATATATTTATTTATTTATATATATACCGGGTGCGGCAAAAGTAACGCCCTTTTAATAATTGTATCTTTATAGTTTTATACAATATAATTTTTAGTTTTATATTGTATCATTTTGTTATTTTTTAGTTTTTACTGAGAAAGTACTTATTATTTTTTAAAATGCTGTATTTTTCTTAAAAACCTTATTATTCTCTTAAAATGCTGTAATTGATTTATTTCCTTCAATAAAAGAGAATAAACTAAAAAGGGCGTTATTTTTGCCGCACCCGTTATACATATATATATGCCGAAATAATCACGAAGGAAACAGACAATAATTAAAAATATTTTTCAAAACGCCATTATTGTGACCTTTTATAAATTAACGCCGATTGAAACGTTATATATAGACCGAGAATAAAGCAAAAACTAATTTCAAAACGCATTTATTATGGCACTTATGAAACGCAAAATATAATCACTTACATTTCAGTTGAATTGCCTGTAGGATCTTCCGCTGCCTCGCAACTTTCAGCGATACTCTGGCTAGGAAATAACGCAGCCTGGTCTGCAGCTCTGAAGAGGTGTAGCGCTGCATGAGCATAATCGGGGTCGCCCTCCATCATGTCGGGGGTGTTGTACAAAGACAGCTGCCTCATAGCGTGTATAATGCACTAAAATGCGAGAAACTGAGTCTCTGTATTGAGATTCGCTCTTTAAAAGGGAGCATGTGATCAACCCATAAGCACGATCCTTAGCACCCTATTGGCAGGCGGTGAATTTTGGGCGGGGATTAGCGCTTAGGCCTGCATAGCAGCCAAATCGAGGTCCTGGGGCCGACCCACAGTGCTGTGATTGGCTGCCCCATGAAGTCTGGGCATGCCAGCGGTGAATTTTGGGCGGGACTTAGCGCGTAGGCCGGCATAGCAGCCAACCCGAGGTCCTGGGGCCGATCCACAGTGCTGTGATTGGTTGTCCCCATGAAGTCTGGGCGTGCTATCTGTCCCGATTCGTGGAGCCATTATCTGGATACAAATTTTATTTTTCTGTGATAATCTTAAATTCCCTATCGTAACGCAAACCTTGGAAAACTATAGCAAATATTGATTTAAGATTTGAGAAACATCTGCCTGTTTTTAAAATTATAATTAAACGCGGTTGACCCATGAAATCAATGTTTACGATCAGCTTAGGAATATTAAAATTTGGCGCCCTGTCAGAAATTCTTATCATGAAGCTAAAGAGTGCTATGTTTGCGGTTTTACATATTCCAGTATATATATATATATATATATATATATAATATATATATATATATATACAGGGTGTCCGAGAATTATCTGTACAATTTTTGGCTGTTATTAAAAGTCAACCATGAAGTGTAGAAATTCCAGTGTTGTCCCATTTTACAGAGAATCTCATTAAGTTTTTTCTGATACCACGTTTTGACAAGTTTTTTAGAAATGTACGCGGGTGACAGATATTGATGATTTAAAAGCAAGAATCACAGCTGCTATTGAGCGAATTGATGTGGATATGCTGCAGCGTACATGGCAACATTTGGAGTATCGATTGGATGTTTTGCGAATCACTAATGGTGCACATATCCCCGTAGAGAGTGTTTACACGAATTTTAGATGAACTTTTTTCCGTACGAATTGTTCGTTTATTTTTTATTTCTCACGAATTGTTTTATCCTCACCTTAGACCTGCGGTTATTATTAAGGTTTTATTTTCCGTACGAATTGATAATTTATTTGTTTTCTTTCTTTTTCCCCGTAGGGAGTGTTTACACGAATTTTAGATGAACTTTTTCCGTACGAGTTGTTCGTTTATTTTTTATCTGGCACAAATTGTTTTACCCTCACCTTAGACCTGCGGTTATTATTAAGGATTTATTTTCCGTACGAATTGATCATTTATTTCTTTTTCTTTTTTGAATTGAAGTGTTTTACTCCCACCTTAGGCCTACGGGGAGTCATTATGGGTTTATTTTCCGTACGAATTGTTCATTTATTTTTATTTCGTACGAGTTGTTTTATCCTCACCTTAGACCTACGGTACTGTGTAAGGTCTGGACGGGGTCGAACCCCATTTACCCATTTAACTCGTTACACACACCGACGTACATGTGTTAACTGATGCCCGGAGGCGATGATGCCCCGAGGCACTGGCTGATTAAGCCAACTGGCTGATTAGGGGCCCTATAAGAGAGCGGCTGGGTGGCTTGAGGAGTCATATGCGCTTGGCTCTCGCCGAGCGAAGAACTCCCTCCTCCTCTTCCTTTCTCTCTCTCTTAGGTTAGGTATGCCCTTTTGGGGGGTGAGGCCGTCCCACCTTCTCACCCAAAGAGGTTTTGCAGCAAAGGGGGTGGGGTGCCTTGCAGCAAAGGGGGTGGGGATGTCTTGCAACAAAGGGAGTGGGGGTGTCTTGCAACAAAGGGGATGGGGTGCCTTGCAACATTATGCAATTGCATTGCACTCTCCCATTTTGCCACTATGCTACTACTGGTTACCAATATTCCAGTTCACGAAACTAACAAAATTATTTGTAATAAACTTTTTAATTCTGCTGATAATATGATGGGTTTCGACAAGCACACTTTTCGACAAAATTACAGACTTGGGAGTGGCTGATACTGTATTTGTTTTTAATAAAGAACTATATACACAAATTGACGGTATGGCTATGGGGTCACCCCTCAGAATCCTCCACCTCACTGGATACTAACTATTTTAGCTACATCCCTTTTGATTTCAAAGTCCTGAGTCTGAAACCTTGAATCTCGCGAGCTTTCCGCATTTGTTCTAATTGGTTCTCCTTTCATGACGAAATTTCATACTTACAGAACGTCTTTACCGTGAACTTGTTCCTTTCTCAGTTTTCATCAAACAATTAAGCAATTCTTTACAATATATTCCATCCAACTTATCCAGTACCTACTGTTGCAAAACTTCCGGTTTACATAAAACTCCCAAACTTGCTTCTTCCCTGAAACCTCTTTTCACTGGGGCTGCCTTCCCCACGAATCTAAAGTTTGAAAATGTTTAATTTTTCCATTTTCAGGTACCTCTCAGCCACTCACATTGAAAAAAGGATCGCAGGAAAATCTTCATGACGAATACGAACTGCAAAACGAACTTTATATCCCTTTTGAAATAAGATCAGGTTTGGTTGAAGATAACGTCCAGTAATTAGTTTTTTGAAAAATTACAATAGTTTTCTTTAATCAGAGATTTTAAAATATCAGTTTGCTTTTGCGTATCAGAGTTAATGCAATAATGCATATATCATAAATTAATTTCAAGAGGTGTATATATATATTATATATATATATATATATATATATATATATATATATATGGTGTATCTCCAAAAAATCCTGCCCCATAATGTACATTGTACATATTAGCCTTTGGAGCAAGATTTCTGACACCCTGTATATATATATATATATACGAGGGGTGATCAAAAGGTTATCGGCCTGACAATGAAACACGACTCAAGTTGATAGTTTTTATTATTATTTTCTACATAGTGTAGTCTCCTTTTCGGGATATACACTTTGTGAAAAAAACTATATAGGGCTATGGGTTGATTGCCTGATACCCTCATCCGTTGGAAATTTCCAGCAGATTTCAGTGGAGAGTTAAACGACAAAAGCCCTATGTTTTTTCGTTAGAGAGTTATGAATATGTAGGTCTTTAAAGGACCTTTTATATTTAATTGATTACGGTAATTTTAGCGTCGGGATTTTAGATGCCTATATTAATGAAAAGAAATTGCCTCACCTTATTTTTGCTGGGTCCTTGGTTTGCTTCGATGTAGGGCGTTACGATCATTTTCGGTGTAGGGCCGCCACGATGGAGTTACGCGACGAATTAACTTGATGTAATTAATATAGGCAGTCACAATATAAACACTTTAAGGTGTAGGCCTACCCTTTTTCTTTATATTTATTAAGTTTATTATAAGGAATTCACTCAGAACTTGAGGGAAGACAAAAGCACATCTTCCCTGTTTAAAGCGTTCGCTGCACATAAACAGCCCCGAGGCTACTCCTTTAATATATCTTCATATTTTAGTATAAATTGCTGATTTGGCAAAGGTTGTTGACTCTTTCTCTCTTGTATTTTACATGAGTTAGCAAATGGAAAATTTTGTTCACGTGAAATAAATGTTTCTCGTGGTTATGCAGACCCGACGCCTACATACGGGTTCTATGTATGTATGGCAATCATCTCATTCCCATTAGGCTATGTCGCCAATCCCGAGCCAATTTTGTATAGATATTTAATTCAATTAATTAATAATTTATATTTAATTATGAAATAAAGGTATCACATACGATACCATGTTGTAAGCGCGTATAGTTTTTCCATATACTGGGGGGGGGCCGGAGAAAAATTTGTATGTTATAGATCAAATTTTTTGACAAACTGTGTAAAACATGTAAAAAATGGATCAAAAGAATGAAGTAGAAATTTAGGAAGAGAGAGGTTACTCAAGACCTATTTAAATATGAAAGTTCAAGAGGCCAACTTCTCAAGTTTAGTTAAAGTTATGTCAATCAGTTTGACTCCCTTTAGGTATAGGAAATTTATGGAATTAAAGTAAAGTTATTAAATATTTTAACTTTGCTCAATTTGTGTAAGGTTTATAAGTCACCAGTCTTAATTTTTTCTTGTAAAAGTTTTCTGGCTTTCAAAGCAGTCTTTCTTTGAGGCCTGTCTGGTTTAATCTGAGTTACATCAGGTACATTGAGAGATTCCTCCAATAGTATCCTGATCCATCCTTTGGGGTAATGGTTCTAATTTAGCCCCACACTCCAAAGGATATAGTAATGTGATATCTCTGGTGGTTTCACCAGTTGCTGTTTTCAGTTTTACAACCCTGGTAACTTCGTCTTCACCAGTTTTGAGTTCCAAGACTTTTCCCATTGACCAATGTTGTCTTGGTGTCTTGTCATGTATCAACACAATGTCCCCAATTTTGACTGAATCATTCCAATTTTGTTTTGTTAATTGTTTATGTCTTTCTCTAAGACTTGTTAAGTATTCTTCTCTCCATTTTGTTATAAATTGAGTTTTGATTTGTGTCAAATGTTGGTATTTTGTGTTGAGTTCTTTGTGTCCTATTTCCCAATCTGGATCCTCTGTACTGTTATGTTCAGATTCTGGTAACATGTTTACTGTTTCTCCCTTAATTAGGTGGTTAGGTGTGAGAGGTTCTGGCTCATTAATACCATCTCCCACATAAGTTAATGGTCTGTTGTTGACAACATTTTCAATTTCTGACAGAATAGTCATGAGTTCAAAAAGTTGTAGATGTTTGGTCCCAATAGTCTTTTTAAGGCAGTTCTTTACAGTCTGTATGTTTCTTTCCCAAATGGAACCATACCATGGTGTATTAACAGGAATGTACTTCCAGGTTATATTGTGTTTGATTAAATGAGTTTGTACTGTTTCACTGTCACAAATCTGATGAATAATTCTTTCACCAGATTTGAAGTATGTGGCATTGTCTGACCATATAGTTTTGGGTACAGAATTGTGTGCACAAAATCGTCTGAAAGCAGCAATAAAAGCTTCTGCTGTCAGATCTTCTACTATGTCTAGACATATGGCACGTGTGGCAGCACAGGTGAAGAGTACAATGTACACTTTGTATTCCTTTGAATCCATTTTTCTCCAAAACTCACATTTACCGCTCCAGTGTAGTCAATACCCGTGGTTTCAAATGGCCGAGTAAATGTTACTCGTTCCACGGTAGGTCTGGAGGGCTTGGGGTCTTAAAGGGTCGTGAATGGATACGTTTACAAGGAATGCATGTGTTTAAAATTTTCTTTGTTTCAGTTCTACCCTTTGGTAGCCAGTAAGTTTTTCTCAGCTCCGTCAGGGTTTGTGGGACCCCCATGTGGTGTATTTTGTTGTGGGTATCCCTGATGATGAGATTTGTGAAGTGATTTCTCCTTGGAAGAAGAATTGGGTGCTTAGAGTTGTAAGTCAAAGTTGACTTGTTAAGCCTTCCTTTACACCTTATCAGACCCTCTGTATCCAGGTACAGATTTAGATCCATGACAAGTGAAGGAATTCCTTTGTTTAATGTGTTACTGGACCTAAGATACTTCAACTCCTTGTCAAATTCTGAAGCTTGTATCTGTTTGAGCCAGTGTTTTGTTGCAGTTTCTGTTAAGTTAGAAAAGGCCTTCTGAGGACAGTGTTTGAGAAGGTAGCTATTGACAAACTTGCAGCAATAGACTGTAATTCTCAAGAGTTTGTTGAGGTCTGAATAATGTTTATAGTCAAATATAGGTTTGTCCTCAGTGATCTTTTCAGTTGTTGTAGAGTTGAGTGTGAGGTTAACTACTTTGGCTGGCCAAAGATCCTCACATGTTAGCCATTCGGGCCCTTCATACCAGATTTTATTTGTTTTCAACAGTTTGTAAGAGAGCCCTCTTGTCAAAAAGTCTGCAGGATTCTCTTTTGTTTTTATGTACCTAAATTTGATACCAAGGTTTGTGTTTGCAGTTTTGATTTCTGTTAGTCTGTTTTTCACAAATATGTTTTTGCAAGAAGTTGTATCTGTGTTGGTCACCCATGTTAGACAAATTTGACTGTCTGTCCATAAGTAAATGTTTGTTATGTCAACTTCTTTATACACTTGTGAAAGAAAGTCTGCTGTTTTAACTCCCAATGAGACAGCTAATAATTCAAGTTGTGGTACAGTTTTCTTTTGGTTTAAGGGTGCCACTTTTGCCTTTGAATAAACCAAGTTACTTTCATTTTCACTTGTTAAATAGGCACAACACCCGTAAGCTTGTGTGCTGGCATCTGTAAAAATGTGTAGTGTTTGCGATTTCAATCTGTAGCCAGCACATCTTGGTACGTAGATGTCTTGAACTTTGTTCAAGTCTGTGGCTAATTTTTTCCAATGAAGTTGGTCTTCCACTGAAAGTGGTTCATCCCAATCAATTTTCTTTTTCCATAAGTCTTGCAAAAGGATTTTGGATCTTATGGTTGCTGGTAAATATAATCCAATGGGGTCAAAAATTTTGGATGATTCTGAAAGCACTTGTCTTTTTGTATTGGCATTTGGATTTAAGTTATAACTCTTTGTGCAAAGAGTGTCATCGTGTTCGGAATTCTGTTTTAAAAACCAAAGCATTCCAAGTGTTTTCGTGTAATTGTTTGGTTCAATGTTCCCATTGTTGTCTTTTGTTATTTGTTCATTTAATTTAGGAGAATTAGAAACCCATCTCTCAATCCAAAATTTCCTTGCTTCATTATGGGTTGTGACATTTGGTAAATTTCAAGCAATTCCTCTTCAGTTACAGTGGAACCAATGAGGTTATCCACATAAAAGTTTTGTTTTAAAAACTGAACTGTTAAGTCCTCTTGAAATAAGTTTAGGTGGTTTTTAATTGTTAAAGCAAGAATACTTGGAGAGCAATTTGCTCCAAAAATAATTACTTTAAATCTGTAGGTTTTGAAACCTTTGTTAAGGTCATGTGGATCATTCAACCACAAAAACCTGAGATGATTTTTATCATACTCAAGCTTCAAATTTATACAGAGGAATGCTTTTTCTATGTCACTTTGTACTGCATAATTGTCTAAACGGAAGCAAAGGAGAATTTTTACAAGATCTGAGACAAGGTTTGGGCCTTCCATGAGACAATCATTTAAACTAACAGAATTTGTGTCTTTTAAACTACAGTTGTATACTACTCTTAGTTTAGTTGTGGATGAGTCTTCTCTGTAAACTCCCCTGTGTGTTAAATAATGACAACCTCGTTTTTTAAAGGGTTCATCAGTAACTTCTTCAATGAAGCCCCTTTCTATTTGTTCCTTGAATATGTTGTTGTATTGTTCTAAAAGATTGTCATTTTTTAGTTTTCTGTAATTTTTATACAGATGTGCCTTAGCTACTTTCAAATTGTCCATTATTTCTGGACAAGGTGTTTTCCAAGGCAGCTCCACATAGTATTGATTGTCTCTGTGTTGTAATGTATCCTTAAATTGTTCTGTCATCAATTGGTCTTCATGTGTAATAGTACTGTCCTTTATGCCAACTGATTCTAATAGTCACAACTGCTGTAACCCTTCATCCAATGTGGAATCATTTTCATTCAAATGATGTGGGATTATGACAGTGTTTTTGTAGTTCGAGTTTGTCACATAGTCAGAAATTTGTGACTGTGGTGATTTTGTTTTGCGTGAATTTTGTTCATGTTCTGTGTTTTCTGTGTCAGTAGTAAGATGGTATTTAGTTATGTCACCCAAAGGAGCAATACCTGTGGGAGTTTGTATGGCTATTCCATCTCCAATTTTAATGATGCCTCTATGGACCAGATGAAGATAGTCAGCCCCCATGAGCATATGTATATCATCAACTACATCTGCATTAAGGGTTTTATCAGCTATCGTGTATTTGTTTTGAAGTTGTAGCAAAGCTTGTTTTAACCCAGCTATTTGTATTTTTTCTTGTTCTACTTTGTCCACAACAACAACCTTAAGGGTTTCAAATGTTCCATCAAGAGTTAAAGTTATATTTGCAGTTTTAAAACTGGCTTGTACTGGGTTTTTATTGATAAATGATGAAATAGAGAGATCTTCATTTCCTTGTTGGTTCTGAAGTCCCAATTTTTCTATCAGTTGTTTGGTTACAAATGTTTGTTGTGAGCAGGTATCTAAAAGACACCTAACCTACTATTTGTCCCCTTTTGTTTTGGATTTCCAAGGTTGTGGTTGGTAAAAGAATTTTTGAATTGTGGTTAATGCTAGATGAACTGATATGCCCATTCATAGCATTTGAGTTTGTTTCTGTTTGTTTTGGTTTGATTTGGGTGTTTGTTCATAATGTTTGTCAGTTTTTCCAATGTCTGTGTGTGTATTACACATAGGGGTAACATGGTCAAAACTGTTGCAAAACTTACAATTGTATTTCAAATTTGTTTGCAGTTTTGCTTTTGGTGCCCTGATCCAGTGCATTTTTTGCATAAGTTTAGTTGTTCACAACGTTTTGACCTTGCTGTAAAGTCTTTGTATTTGGGACAATTTGTAGAATAATGTTCACTGCTAAAACAAAATTTGCATGGTGTGGGATTATACTCAAAAGTAGCTACATTAAAGTTTTGCAGAGTAGGAGTCTTTGAGTCTTTTTCTGTCACTTTATTTTCTGCAAATTGAGTTTTGCGGTTGTGTTTTGATGTAACTGGTAAGTGTTGAAATCTTTTGTTAGGTTTTTGGTTTTCTGCATTGTTGGTTTTTTCTTGTGCTGTGTTAAATTTTGGGAGTGTGTAACTTGATTTGTAAAGTGCAAGTACAGTTGGGAAATCTTCTCTTAGCTTATTAAGGCTAGGGTATATGTCAGTTGTCCTCTGATGAAATATCTCTTTGACTTTAGAAGGGAGCTTTTCAAAAACAACAGCTTGAATGATCCAAGCTGTTTCTGCAATGTTTAAATTATTGTTTTTAAGTTGTCCCATGAGACATTCAAACTCACAGTAAAAGTCAAAGAGGTCACCATAGTTGTCTTTTGGGGTTCGCATGTTCATTACTTTAAGAGCCAAATCATGTATAATTTCATCCTTATTCATGTAATTTCTGTTAAGTAATTCTATTGCTACAGAATAAGAAGTACCTATGGCTGGTAGTGATTCCACTAATCTTAAGGCTGGGCCTTTCAGATAGTTCACTAAATAACTAAATTTATCGACATCTGTAATGTAGTTTTTATTACCTATAAGGCTATGAAATTTTTCAATAAAAGATTGAAATTTGGCTCTGTCACCCTCAAAATTGGGTACTGCAAGTGTAGGCAATTTTGATTTTAGTTCATTGCCCTCAGCCACATTGGGAGGGCTAAATGAAGCATTTTAATAGCTTCTAAGAAGCTTTCATTTGTGTCTTGTTTTTTGACTCATCAAGTTGGTTTTGAATTTCAGAAATATAGTTGTTAATTTTTGTAATGTAATTTTCATTGTCAAGTAGGATAGTAGAATACTCATCATCTGTTAGTTCAATTGTGTCATCAATTTCTGTAATTATGTCCTCATCTAGTGTGAGAATTTCTTGTTTGTAATGAGTAATAGA
Organism: Bathynomus jamesi; assembly: GCA_023014485.1. Classification (NCBI taxonomy): domain Eukaryota; kingdom Metazoa; phylum Arthropoda; class Malacostraca; order Isopoda; family Cirolanidae; genus Bathynomus; species Bathynomus jamesi. The sequence goes on along the minus strand of JAJOZX010000624.1, from coordinate 620,115 downwards.
ATTTAATGTTGTTTCAAGATCATATCTTGTAGGTTCCCTTTGTTTGTAATCATTGTACAGTTTGGTGATGACACCTTTACGTGCTGATTTTTTCCTTATTAATTTTTTGTAGTTTTGAGATGGTGCCATAGCACTAAGGTCTGTGGTTTTGTTTTCTTGGTCTGGGTTTTTTACCCATTTTTCCAAGTCTTCCGTAATTGTTGTTAGTGTTAAAGTTCTGAGTTTAATTTTATGATGTTGAGCGAGTTAAATTATTGTAATAAGTTTTTTATATAACCTGCACCACAGGTTAAATTAAAAATTTACGATGTTTTTAGTTAGGATAGGACTTGAGTGTAAAGAGTAAGGTAAAGTTAGGTGGGCCTACTAAATAGGCCTATTTGTTGGGCCTACCAAGTAGGCTTATGTGTGGGCCTATTATTTTATAGGACCTCAAATGAGTTAAGCCTGTTAAATTAACAAGGCTTTGTTTTCGGTTAGTGTAAAGGTAAAGGGATCGGTTCCCAGTTGCACAGGGCCACCATATGAAAAAACTATAGTGGGGTTATGGTTGAAATTGGGGTTAGGCCTAATGAGCTAAGCCTAGCCACTGCGTTTGTCAGTGTAAATTTTAGAGGGGTTAGTTCCCCATACACAGGCCACCATGTGAAAAAACTATATAGGGCTATGGGTTGATTGCCTGATACCCTCATCCGTTGGAAATTTCCAGCAGATTTCAGTGGAGAGTTAAACGACAAAAGCCCTATGTTTTTTCGTTAGAGAGTTATGAATATGTAGGTCTTTAAAGGACCTTTTTATATTTAATTGATTACGGTAATTTTAGCGTCGGGATTTTAGATGCCTATATGTTAATGAAAAGAAATTGTCCCACCTTAATTTTGCTGGGTCCTTGGTTTGCTTCGATGTAGGGCGTTACGATCATTTACGGTGTAGGGCCGCCACGATGGAGTTACGCGACGAATTAACTTGATGTAATTAATATAGGCAGTCACAATATAAACACTTTAAGGTATAGGCCTACCCTTTTTCTTTATATTTATTAAGTTTATTATAAGGAATTCACTCAGAACTTTAGGGAAGACAAAAGCACATCTTCCCTGTTTAAAGCGTTCGCTGCACATAAACAGCCCCGAGGCCACTCCTTTAATATATCTTCATATTTTAATATAAATTGCTGATTTGGCAAAGGTTGTTGACTCTTTCTCTCTTGTATTTTACATGAGTTAGAAAATGGAAAATTTTGTTCACGTGAAATAAATGTTTCTCGTGGTTATGCAGACCCGACGCCTACATACGGGTTCTATGTATGTATGGCAATCATCTCATTCCCATTAGGCTATGTCGCCAATCCCGAGTCAATTTTGTATAGATATTTAATTCAATGAATTAATAATTTATATTTAATTATGAAATAAAGGTATCACATACGATACCATGTTGTAAGCGCGTATAGTTTTTCCATACACTTGATCCAGCGTTTTTCCAGGTTCTGGATAAAGTTCAAAAAGAAGTCTCCATTTTGGTCCTCTAACCAGGCAATTACAGCTGACAAAACTTCATCATCGTCCAAAAATCTCTATCCACGGAGGTGTTCTTTTAATTTGGAAAACAGATAGAAAACAGTGGGAGCTAAGTCTGGCGAGTATGGAGGGTGATCAAACAATTCGAAGCCCATTTCTCTGATGGCAGCCATCGCAACTGCAGACTTGTGAGCAGGAGCAGTGTCCTTGTGAAACAGGACACCTCGACTGAGTTTCCCTCGTTGCTTTTGCTTGATGGCTTCGGCAGTTTTCTCATTACCCTGCATAGTAGTCACTGCAATGGTGGCTCCTTTATCAAGGTAGTCAATGAGCACAACTCCCTTTGCATCCCAGAAAACAGAGGCCATGACTTTGCCAGCTGATGTCACAACACGAAACTTCTTGGGAATTGGTGAAGACGAGTGTTTCCAAGACATGCTTTGTTGTTTTGACTCTGGATCGAAATGATGAATACATGTTTCATCCATAGTAATGAACCTAGATACAACCTAGATACAAAGATACAACTCTGGATCTTGCTGGAAAAGGTCCAAACATTGTCTTGAAATTTGAACTCGAGTTCTCTTCTGGTTGTCAGTCAACATTCGTGGCACCCATCTTGCAGACACTAATTTTAAGCTTTAATTTGTCTGTTAATATTGAATGTGTGCTGCCAAATAAAATGCCGACATTCTCAGCGATAAATTGAACACTAAGTCAGCGATTATTCATCACAAGATCATTGACTTGTGATGGTCGTCCATTGACTTGTGATGGTCGTCCAGACCGTTCATCATCTTTGATTGACGTGTTGCCCCGTTTGAATTCCGCACACCACTTTTTAGCAGTAAAATAAGATGGGGCAGCGTCCCCTAATGTGTGCTGCATGTCTTCAAAGACGTTTTGGGGAGTCATTTTCTTCATTGAGAGATATTTAATGACGGCGCGTATTTCAAATTTGTCTATATTCATAAAGTTTATCACATTGCTTTACATTACAACCTGTAAAACAAAAAATATTTTGATTAGCGATTTTGTATTTTATACATATATTTAATAATAGCTGTACTAGATAAGGAGTAAATTTGACCTCAAAATACGCATTATATCTAGGTCAGGCCGAGAACTTTTCCATCACCCCTCTTGTATATATATATATATATATATATATATATACTGTGTGTGTGTGTGTGTGTGTGTGTATAATTTTTTTTTTATGCAAACCCACAAGGAAAAAGAAAAATGATTCCAAGTCCTTTCGTGTATTCAGATGTACACCTCGTCAGGGAATGAAGGGAGAAGGCGAGATGCCCAAAATATATACAGCGGGACGGAAAAACAAAAAGATTAGCACATAATTAACAAGAGTTAATGAGAGGCAAAAGGAATTTTAACAGGATATTGTCAATTTTATACATTCCCGCATTGTTATTGAAATTTTAGATTCTGAGTTATGCAATATCATGAATATTGGTACTAAATTATGTTATCCTATTTCATTTTTAGATAACAAGAATAGGTATTATAATAGTGTAACTGTAAAGGAATTTGAGCGTAAAAATATCCTTAGCCTACCTTACCATGTTAATTTTCAGTATCTTCCGACTTTACTTAAAGCAATTGGTATCAATGTAATCTTTAAGTATAATAATACTGTTAAATCACGCCCAATAAAGAATAGCCCGGATAAAACGGTTGGTTGTGTGTATTCGATCGGATGTACACAATGTAACTCAGTGTATATAGGCCAACGGGTAAAACGTTAGATATTAAGATAAAACAGCATAAATATACGTGTAGAACAGCAAATAATTTTAATGCATTGTTTAACCATATTTATAGATGTAATCATAGCATCAAGTGGGATAGTTCTAAAGTGCTTGTTAAAAACATAGATATAATTGAAAGAAATATTCTAGAATGTACATTTATCCATTTCAAAAATAATTTCAATAACAGTGCGGGAATGTATAAAATTGACAATATCCTGTTAAAATTCCTTTTGCCTCTCATTAACTCTTGTTAATTATGCGCTAATCTTTTTGTTTTTTCGTCCTGCTGTAAATATTTTGGGCAACTCGACTTCTCCCTTCATTCCCTGACGAGGTGTACTTCTGAATACACGAAAGACCTTGGAATAATTTTTTTCCCTTGTGGGTTTGCATCATTCATTCATTTTACGTGTTTTAATTGTGAAATTCATCCCATATATATATATATATATATATATATATGTGCGTGTTTGTCAGCCATATAATACTAACCTTTAAACATGCATACTCCCAATGAGTATTGACATCTTAAAAAATTCTTAACAGAATTAATGTCTTGTTATAAAATCCCAAGGTAAGCATAACTCGGATGTTGAATGCATACGTGCAGACCACATAAAACATAGTTCTCTTCATGTAGCACATGACACATGCCATTTGGTTGAATAATCTTTTGCTAACGCATATATTGGATGTTTGTCAAATGGCTCAAATAAAATCTTAATAGAAAAGGATGTTTATAAATACTTCTTTGCAGTGTCTTAATTGAACCTTATTGACCCCCAAAGTAATTCATATATATTACAGGGTCTTTTACCACTAAAGTCCTTGCTATTAGGGTTGTATGTTGATATAAGTCACCGCCATCTTGCTGTAAACAGAAATCACTAATATCTGTTCAGTAAACCACGAATTACCATTTGCTTTATAAATTCTTTCATTCGTTTAGAAAATTGATGAACTTATTTATGGTCTCCAGACACTCATCCGCCAGTTGATTCTTTATAATACAAATAAATTCTTCCGTTTATGATTTATAAATTTGAAGTTTACATTCTATTATCGTTCTTTTCACTGGATACTCTAAAATAATGTTTCCCAACCGGGGTCCATATGGCTCCCTGGGGGCCATGGCACATTTGAAGGGGGCCACAAGAAAATGTTATTTTGTAAAATAGAGTTAAATCTGCATATTACCTACTGAAAATAATGCTTATGGGGGCCACAGGAAAAAATAAGGTTCCTAAGGGGGCCATAAGCCAAAACCGGTTGGGAACCACTGCACGGTCTAAATCATCATTACATCCTCCAAAACTTACCAATTTGTCCTTGTTGTCTCAATATCTATACCGTTTTATATCAAGGTTCATAATTTGGGCTAGCCATAACCATTACATCACGTAACATCATTGGAATATAATCACATTTGAGGATGTAAAAGGTGAAATAGGTTTAATTCTCTATTCAATGGTATAAACTTTAAGTGATTATAAATATATTTATTTGTACATAAAATTTCCTGCATAAATTTTACCATTTAAGAACTTAAGTTTGATTTAGCTAAGTCTGTATTCCTAAAATTCTTCTTGCAATAAAGTGATTGAAGTTTTCTACTCATTTCCCTCCAAATGGTGATCAAAACTCTTTCAAGTTAAAATATCGTTCTTGGAAAGAACTGAAGTGTTACAAATATTTACGTGATAATTGAAGCCTATTCGAGATACATCGTCTTCTTCAAAGGCCAGATTAACCACAAGTCAAGTGTAGCAATCGTCGCTACCTTCAATTTTTCATTCGTTTTACATAATGATCAGTATTTAAATGGATTAAATATCATTCTTGGATACCTTACTATATTCCAATGTGTTTGGAAGTTGAGCAGTTAGGAAAACTGAGAAGTATTAAATCTAACAGTAATATAACTAATTTTTAAATTTGACAGTTGTGAAATCATAACAATAAGATCTTTGATTTTCTCATGTGTTTTAGAAATTGGCCATCTGGTGGCGGAATGAGAATGACACGAGCATAACATGACTCAGTTGAAGAGTTAAAACCCGACCGCCCACGTAGCAGCGTTCACCGAATTTTCCTATAATATAGGTAGGTTATGAGCACATTCGGGTGTAGTACATTCGCACGCCGTAAGTATAATTCGGGCAAATGTGTAGCCGCCCCCCTGAAAGAATTGGCCCGTACGCCCATGCGCCTGACGTGGAAATCCACAGGGATTCTCGATTGGATGAAGATCTGGTGAATTTCCAGGCCACCCCATTAGAGGAGTGATGTTATGATCATCCAAGTTCCAACCACTTCCTCATTACTTTTGCTCGGTGATAAGTAGTGATGCACCGGAGACAGATTTTGGCCTGAGGCCGGAGGGCCGGAACCTCCGGCTTAGTGTTTTTTCCTCCGGCCGGAGCCCGGAGGTTCCGGCCAATTGATTTATTTCAGTATTTATATATATATATGTGTGTGTGGTGTGTGTGTGTGTGTGTGTGTGTGTGGTCCATCGTCTCATCTATTTAAGGTTTATATATTATAGTCCTGCTATTTTAAATTATTAAGTCTTTAATAACTTAAACTTTATAAGAGTCGACTTTCTATGCTTTATGTGTGCTAATTTCTCTAAACATTCCCATTGAACAGAATATCCTCAGGTTATGAAACTTATGATGTCTTGCTGAATGCTGAGTAAAGTAGCCTATATCAAATCAATTATTAATACAATCACTGATCACTCATAAAATAAATTATTACAGTCATCTGAGAACTGAAATATTCGGATAGGTGCAGAAATGAGGTTTTACAGTTTTATAGAATTAAAACTAAAAGTTGTCAGAATCGAGTTTGGTTTACTTGGCACCTCAGGCCAGAGGCCGGAGTTTAGTGAGACATCCGGCCGGAGCAGGAGGTTTTCTAAAATGGTCGGAACTCCTGCTCGGCCGGAGCCGGAGCTCCGGTGCATCACAAGTGATAAGGTGCGCCATCATCCTGGAAGAAGAAATTTCCTGAAAACTGGAGTCATAATGTCTGTAGCATGTGACCCCGAAGGCTTTTGGGGTACCATTTCGTGTTCATCGCTGCCCCTTTAGGTAGAATATGTAGGGATGCTGTTCCTCCACTTCTCAACCGGAAAAATACCCACAGATGGTAAGAGGATCAGGATACTTCGTCATGGGTGCTGTACACTCCAGGTTGAAACGATCCTGACATTCTGAGCTGACTGTTAGCAGTCCTACCCACGCTCTTCCTTCATAACTATCTGTCTTCTATCATCTTTTAATGATCCTGGAGACAGTGATACGACTGGCGTAATCTCTGGCAATAAATGGATGGCAGCTCAGTCTTCCCTCAAGAAGAGCTATGATGGCTGATCGAGTTTCTGGCGACATCTGGAATACGATTCTGATCACGTCTGAAGAAAAAAATTAATTCATCAGGGTTTCCATGTGGTGAGACGAAGTTGTCGTCTGTGGGCTGGTCTTTCTTCAGACCTCATAATCGAGCAGGTGTTGATCAGGAGCATGAAGACTAGCGGGGGTCTCACGAGAGGGCGAGGAATGACAGAGCAACAACGTCTGATGTGGCTGTTAACCATGCCTGCCTGTGAAGAAGTCAACAAGGCAATGCAAGAGCTCACCGGGGTGAACTACAACATAGGAGAACAGAACAAGGACAGGACGAGAGCTAGACAAGCCCGCGACTGGAAGGACACGCTAACAGTTCTCCACTGTCTCCAGGAACGAAATCCTTTCTCCTCTGCCCCAAGTCTGCGGAACGTTGTTACTGGGGTCCACGCACACCATACCATCAACGTCGACAGAGCAAAGGCAGTTGGAAGCACGATTCTGAAGTCCATGGGTGGGAAAACTGCTGCAGAATATACATTCAGGAGGAAAGACCAGGTTGTCACACTCAACACAAAATCGTCGGTCAAGATTGACAGCAACGAAGTCTAGGTCAAACCATAACTCCTATTCCAGACACTCATTACTGCTGCAAAGGCATCCGATGATCTCGAATCAGTCTTCAAGTATGAGCTGTGCAGTCAACCACCAGCCCTCTTCGATTCGTCTCTGCTGCTTTGAGAACCACAGAAGCCAGCCCTGGCTGATGCCATCTGAGGTCTTCTGACACCTGATGTTCCGGTGATGACGGGTGATGCCCAGTATATCTTGGATGGTGGAGCACTAGTTCAGCGCATCCCATGGTCACGTGGAGCCACATACAAAGACATCTGCAATTAGTACACTGAGTATGTGACAAAGAAGTATGGAGAAGATTTGTTGTGTTTGATGGCTACGATGGCACATCCACGAAGGAATTGACACACTAGAGACGATCCAAAGGAAATGCTGGCGCACCGTGACATTTACGGAGGACATGCATGTCATCATGAAGAAGGATCAATTCCTGGCCAACAAGCAAATCAAGCAACGATTCATCAACATGCTGAGTGAAGAGCTGCAGAAGATGAACTGTCAGACACACCATGCTTCAGGAGATGCCGCTCTCCTCGTTGTGCAGAAGGCTGTGGATTCTGCTACGGTCACCAACAGTGTGCTGGTCGACGATGACAGAGACCTCTTTAAACTACTGTGCTACCATGCAAGTTTAGAGTCTCATAACCTGTTCTTCCGCCCAGAGCCTAAGAAGAACATAAAGCACCCTCGCATGTGGAACATCAAGGTCGTCAAGGGACAGCTTGGTCCGGACATATGCAAACACATCCTCTTCCTCTATGCTGTCCTTGTATGTGACACATCTCGCCTCTACGGGATCAGGAAAGGAGCTTCCCTCAATAAATTCAAGACAAGCAGTCACTTTCGTGAACAAGCCAAGGTTTTTGATGCACATTCAGCTTCTACCGATGATGTTGTAGCTGCAGGAGAGAAAACCTTGGTGATCCTCTACAATGGGAAACCCGACGAAAAGCTAGACTCTCTGCAGCACAAGCGGTTCTGTGAGAAGGTGGCTTCCAGCACGTCTCACATTCAACCACAGAGCTTACCACCTACATCAGCAGCAGCAAACTACCACAGCCTCTTGTGTACTTTGAGGTTCAAGAGTGGAAGGGATTTGGGGATAGACTCCTTCCAAAAGAGTGGGGATGGCGGGAGAGCTGCGGGTCATCAGGTGCAACTGCCAGACCGACTGCAGCAGCCTGAGGTCCACATGCAAGAAGCACGACGTTAAGTGTACTCCTGCTTGTGGACATTGCAGATGATCTGATTGTACAAACACAACACAGCTGGCATGTGGTGAAGATGAAGATGACATTGTTGGCTTTTGAGTGCATCTTGTACATTGACACAGGTTACCCTTGGTGGGGAGATGCTGGCAGTATGCAACTACTCATCTTCTATGCAGATCTATGGACAAGCTAAAGGTCTTTTACCACAATATTCATATATATCATGACGAGGTTCGCAGTGAGGTTGTGGCTAAAGGTCTGTGTGAGTTTTTAATAGAGTTTAGAGACGAGTATCGATTGTTAAACAAAAAGGATAAATACGGTCACATGTTTCTCTCAAATAGTGCATCGGATTGTTAATGTGTGGAGAAAATGAACGTCTAGTGCGCATTCCGCTAAAACATTAAAACTGAAATTATCCCATGTGTCGGAAAATTGCCCGGTATAATGGTTACAAGTACTCGCGTGATTCATGCTAGAACAAACCCGTACACGATTCACCCGTGTGACTCACTCCTCCACACCTGTCCCCGAGCCGATCCGCCCACCCGTGGCTCATAGTCATCTCAGAGCTTGAACCGACTGGACGTGCACTCTTCGAATCAGATGGAACTTCCTTTGAGAAGAATTCTCAGTGACGAAGTCATTGCGCGTGTTCAGGCGTGAAACCGGTGCCATTAACTATGTACTTGAAACAACTTGTAGACAAGCAAACTCTGGTAAACGTAATGTTATTTATTTAAGTGTTGAGGAGATGAATAGAGTCTTCGTGATAGTTGAGAAGTGGGGTGAGGACCGTTATGGAATACCTGCAGGTGTAGGTACAAGAAGAGAACAGATTAGTGATGCCCGGGAAATAATGTTAAATCGTATTTACTGCGTAGTGCAAAGCAATAATGATATGACTGTAGACTCGATTACGTGCGAGTTTAGTGTTTTAGTTAAGCGCAGTAGAACATGAAGTGAATGTATTTTGATGTATATTTATTTTCAATGTATTTAATTATTTAATATAATTGTGTGTGTGTATATATATTTTATTTTTCCTGTACTAATATATTGATGATTATACTCCATCGTTTTGTATTTCTTATATTATTATTTTTATTGTATTTTTTATTATATATATATATATATATATATATATATATATATTCCATCGTTTAAAAATGTGTATTTCTTATATTATTATTCATTTTTATTGCATATATTCTTCGTTTGTATAGGAATGTGTATTCATTTTCTATATATTTCGTGAAATTGAATCCAATAATTCGTCTAAATACACAGAATGATGTAATTGTGTTTATTTAATTCTTTTGGTTGTGTGTGTATATATATATATATATATATATATATATATATATTATATATATATATATATATATATATATATATACGTATATATATATATGAACGATATCATTATTTAATTATATGTATACCAAATGGCTGGTTACGCATTCTAAACCAACTGACGGATTTCTAAGCCAACTGTCAAGAATATCTGAATAGCGCAATCTGGCAGCTGAAAAGTTAATTAATATATACACATACACCTGCCTTCTAGGTCTTCTAAGTCAACTGGCGGGTTAAGCCAACTGGCAGATTAAGCCAATTGACGGATTATGCCAACTGGCGATTTCTAAGCCAACTGTCAAGAATATATGCTTTAATTAAATAAATAGCGCAATCTGGCAACTCAACCCTAATAATGTACACTTGAACAAAACATTTACGCCTTCTAAGCCAGATTACGCCTTCTGTGCCAAGTGGCAGATTAAGCCAACTGGCTTCTACGCCAACTGGCGGATTTCGAGTTCTAAGTCAAGTGTTACTACCATGATCCCTCATTGAGCTTTTGCCTCTCGCAGAAGCTGGATGCTCTCTTCCTCTCTCTCCTCCTCTCTCTCTTAGGTTAGGTATGCCCTTTGATGGGTGGGGTCGTCCCACCTTCTCCCCCAAAGAGGTTAGGTGGACTCCCCCTTCATTGCAGCTTGGGGGATAACCCCTACCCCCTTGTTGCATAACCCCTCCCCCCTCGGCAACATTGACTTGTTGCAAGACTCCTCTCCCTTTGTTGCATAACATCTTGCAACAGTCCCCCTTTTGCAACAATGACCAACATTTGCAATTGCATTCCACTCGTCCATTTTTCGGGCATACTACTAGGGCGCGGTGGTCCTATTCCATGGCCACCTCGGTCACCAGATTTAAATCATCTTCATTATTACTTGAAGGGCAATTAAAAAGCCTAGTTTATGTTACAGAAGTCCGAGCACGTGATGGATTGTAGCAACGAGTTCGAGACAATTGCGAAACGATCCACAATACTCCAGGAATTTTTGAGTATGTCAGACAATCACTCAAGAACTAGGAAAGAATTTCGAACATTTACTTTAATGAAGCAAATGTATCACATCATGTATTTGCATAAAATGTAAAAAATCTTTAGGAGTTTCATTTTTCTGTCGCGTGCTGTAGCTTGAAACCTACGGGTTTCTCGATCTATGTTTATATGGTGCGTTTTCTTTACTTTTGTCTCAAGAATACACCTTGCGATTTATGAACACATTTATGCATCACTCTGTGTGTGTATATATATATATATATATATATATATATATATATATATATATATATATATATATATATATATATAAATTATTTCACGAAAGCTATAATGTAAGCATGTAACAAGCCAATCGACAGCTGACTGTTGTGAGTGACATTGTTTGGTGTTTGAAGCAGTGTTAAGAATGCCACACACCTTCACACATGCCGAATATGCAGATATGGTTTATATCTACGGTTTTTGCAATGGAAGTGCAACAGCTGCTGTTGCAGAATACCATCGACGGTTTCCGAACCGCAGAATTCCGAATCGAAGAGTGTTTACCAGGGTTTTCAACACATTGCTTGAGATTGGTACACTTCCCAGCGCTCATGTTTCATCTGAACGTGAAGCTCAACAAGATGTGGATGAAGTGGAAAACATTCTTCACTCTTCAGTTGGTAGAGCGTAGTCCTACTACTAGCTCACGAAGAATTTCTACACGTCTCGGTGTACCACACAAGAGTATGGCGAACATTACGTGAGGAAGGCTTGCATCCATATCATATACAGCGTGTACAACACCTTCAACCAAGAGACGCTGCCATTGCTTCGATTAATACTGTTCACCGATGAAGCTACTTTCACCCGCGACGGTATCAACAACACTCGTAACTCTCATCGGTGGTCAGACGAAAATCCAAATGCCACTGTGGAAACAAATTTTCAACATCGCTTCTCTGCCAATGTGTGGTGCGGTATCATCAATGATCAGCTGATTGGCCCTGTTACTTTAGAGAATCGTCTTACAGGACAAAGTTACCTAGAATTTCTGCAAAATGAATTGCCAGGACTATTGGAAGATGTTCCTTTGGCTACACGTGCTGGTATGTACTTTGAGCATGACGGAGCTCCTCCACATTCTACCCGTCTGGTGATGCAATACCCAAATCAAACTTTCCCTGGTCGATGGATCGGCCGCGGTGGTCCCATTCAATGGCCACCAAGGTCTCCAGACCTCTCTCCCTTAGATTATTGTTTGTCGGGGTGGATGAAAAGTCAAGTTTACAAAAGAAAGGTGGATACACGAGACGAATTGCTCGCACGCATTTTGGTGCTGCTGCCCGCATAAAGGAACGTCAAGATCAACTCAGACGAACAACACGCGATCTTCGCACACGAGTTGCAAAGTGCATTGAGGTTGACGGTGGGATTTTCGAAAACGTATTGTAAACTGTAACAAATTTGTCATTTCTGTATCTGATACCATTCAAAATGCCAATGTTTAAACATTAAATGTTAGAAACAGTAATTGGTTTCTCTTTCTTGATTACCATTAACAATGCTTTTGTATCTGTAGATTCAAACAGCTCTATCTCCGTAACCATTCAGAATTAGACACATGTTCATATGAACTTTTTTTCTCACAATGACTGATACTATCACCTCCCGAAGTATTGACCTTTCCTCCTGAAACACCCTATATATATATATATATATATATATATATATATATATATATATTATATATATATATATATATATATATTATATATATATAATATATATATATATATATATATATATATATATATATATATATATATACTTGGTTAACCTTGGTTTTGTTTCCACCCGAATTGTTCATTCTAACGAAGATGAAGTTTGTTGCTCCACCTTGGGCCTACAGCTTAACATAGAATGCAAATCACGACCCACCACGCGTGGTCAGAAATTACAAAATCCTTGCCTAGACTCAATTTCACGAAACCCCGATCAGCAGTCCAGCGTCTTAACCACTAGGCCATCCAGAGTACCCATTTATCTACCAACCGATTTTTTCTGGAAGGATGAACAGCTAGATAAGCTGCACGCCGTCTGCTTTCGCTGGGAATCGAACCCGAGGACGGTGGATTCGTAGTCAGCGATGGTAACCACGACACTATATGTATATATAAAAAATCAGTCAGGAGGACAGAAACTGACACATCGTTCAGGTCAATTAATGCAGCCCTGTATTATTATAAACTCCTATGTTATTATTATTACCATCATTCTCTGTATTCGAACCCCCGACCTCAGAGTCTTCAGTTCTTTTATACAACACGGAAACCGTGCTACCCACTGAGGTACGGACGTTGGGGGAGAGCCTATGTATATAGGTTTCGAAAATAATATCAGCCACAGTTTTAGAAATGTTAACTAAAGAAAAAATTTAACACCTTTTCGAACAAAAATGTGCTTTAACTGAGACTACAACTAGAAAACAAAGATAACATTTGCCTTTATTCTGGCTTTCAACATTACTACTATCGAAAAAACCATTTTAAAATCATCTGAATTGAATGCATATAACATGTATTTATTTAGTGATGAAATTATAATTTCTTTGTAGAATAGACTAAAATGTAACAAAGACAGAAATGAAATGTCATTATTTTTGCATTAACCAGTTAAAGTTCAAGTTTCTTCTTTCAATTTATATATTTTAAAATTATTATTGAGTTAATTAGACGACATTTGAAAACAAATTAGCTTAATTTGATCACACAATGCAAAGTATTCAAATAAAAATATTAGAGTAAAAGTTCGAACAATATTTCGCATTGATCAGTGACAGTTGCATATTCAAAACTCTATTATACTGTGACATATATGTCACACTAGGTTGTAACCGGTTTAATAGTTTATTTTAATAAATATATAAAACACGATGAAAGAAACAACACTATACCTAAACAAACTCTATACCTAAAAAGCTTCCATGCTTCCAACGGCATATTCAACTTAGAATATTGTGAATATATTAATGTCATATCAGATGTCTAAATTGTACAGAAAAAATACTGAAAACCATTGTACAACTTTATGTAAGTTGTATTCTTTTTCTGAACAAAGATTTTCATTTGTTTTTTGTGTTATTGGTAATTATGCAGCTAAGGGGCATCGCCGAATTCGGTGATAATTTTTGTTTTTTTCTGCGTTTTTTTCATGCTTTATGTAGTAGATATTGTCAATAGTTGTGGAATTATAAAAAAACACCAGTTTTAAGGTGTTTTGGACAGACAAGTACCACTGCACAAAGCACGAAAAAGTAGGAGAAAAAACCTAGAATTATCACCAAATAATGCAGAAAAAAACACTAATTATCACCAATTAAAGCAACCTAACCTAACCCTAACCAACCTAACCTAACCTAACAACCTAACCTAACAACCTAGCCTAACCAACTTCGATATAATTAAAAATGCAAGTTTCACACACCATGTTGGAATTTAGACTGAGAAATGGTGCGATTTTAAACGTGGGATAGAGCCAGGTTTAAATTTGATTGGGTGGATGACGTCAAGAGAGCGTTTGGTGATTGGTGATTGGTTGACACACACACACACACACACACACACATATATATATATATATATATATATATATATATATATATATATATATATATATATATATACAGAATGTTACATAACATGTGGACGCACTTTCAGGATGGGTTCAGGAAATGAAAACAATGGAAAACGTTTATATAAACATATGCCCGAAATCGCTTTGTTTCCGAGTTACATACAGCCCGTTATATGTTCCAGCAAGTATCCGCCTTACCTTTAAAGAAGTGCTCAAAATGACCGTCTTGTGCTTGAATACATGCCTGAACACGCCTCGTCATAGACTGCCTGACGCGTTCAAACATTCCAGGTATTGCTCGGATTTTCTGGCATCCTTGTTCTACACGTTGGCGAAGCATTTCAACGTTGTCAATGGGTGACACGTAAACGACGGATTTCAGATGACCCCACAGGTAAAAATCGAGTGGATTCAGGTCCGTGGAGCGAGCAGGCCACGCAATGGGTCCTCCACGGCCTATCCATTTATCAGGGAAATGGTCATCCAAATAGTCTCTGGCTACTCGACTAAAATGAGGCGGAGCGCCGTCATACATAAACTACATACGACGTCGGACACTAAGAGGAACTTAACCTAGTAAATCGCTTAAATCATTCCTTAAAAAATTGGAATAGGATTCTCTGTTAATTTTCCAGGCAAAACAAAAAGATCGATTAAGTTGTCGGCAATAAGTCCTGCCCATACATTGATATTAAATTGTTGTTGGTGCCTTGACTGGATGATGGCATGCGGATTCTCTTCGGCCCAGTGATGAGTGTTGTGAAAATTGACCACGCCACTTCTTGTGAAGGCAGCCTCATTAGAAAACAACACGGAGGATGGAAAAAGAGGATCACGAGCACACTGTTGAAGGAACCAAGTACAAAAAGCCTCTCATGGTGGGAAATCAGCTTCAGTAAGGCCTTGTACTCTCTGAATGTGATTCCAGAGCTGGGCAGTAACGCGTTACAAGTAACGGCCGTTACGTAACGCGGTACTTTTTTAGTAACGGTAGCGGTAACGGCGTTACATTTCAAATCAAGTAACTTTTTCAGTAACGACGTTACTTTTTTAGGGAAATACATTCGTTACTCGTTACGCGTTACTTTTTTATCGTAGCTCGCAATTAGTTTCTTTCGATCCTCACTCATTATTCATTAACCATTAAAAATTTGTCCCTTCACTATGAGCGAGGTGTGCATGTTGGCCGTTGGCATGCTGGCAGCCTACCCCCATCCACCCTCTCCCCCTACACTGACAGCACTGTCAAAGTAAAAAGGCGAAGAACCCTGGAGCAGGGAGGGACCTAAGTTCAACAAAGGTTCCGTCATTCCTCTCATCTGGGTCTTCACGGCACGTTAGCTCTGCATCCTTCCCATCCACTAACTTTAAAAATATGTTTATTAAACTTAACACTCCTATACCATCTAGTGCCGCTGTTGAGCGGGTTTTTTTCAGTAGGGAAGGATATACTGCGTCCGAAACGAGGCTCGCTCTAGATGCAACTTTTGAGAAGCTTGTTTTCTTAAAGGCCAATAAAGATCTTTTGAATAATAGTTCTTAAGTTTGTATATTTAGCTAATAAATTTCAATTATCATTGCCATGCACAATAACTCATTTGATTCACTTCTTCAGTATTTCGTATTATTGTTTTGCAAAACTAAGCTTTCCTGATATATTCTAGCATTAGTAAATTAGTATCAATAGTATGCTACATCCTCTGTTATGTTGCAATTCCTAGTAATAATGCAGTAATTTTGTTTCACTTTTTTTGAAATATTATGCCTTATAAGCAAAGCTGGGCACAAACCGTTAATCCGTTAATCGTTAATTAACGAAGTTAACTTTTTCGTTAACGATTTAACTTTTAAGTTAACTTTGAAAATCATTATCGGACTAATTAACTTCCGTTACATTTAACTTCCGTTAACTCAAGTCCGTTAACCCAAAAAATTCATAATAAACAGATCCAGGGGGAGGAACAAGCCTACCTTGGGACTCTGCTGCCAACAGTTGCTGCGACAATCTTCAGGCTTAAGGACTTGAAGTCCAAGGGCCTCGTCTACTGCAGCGCCTTGGTCGACGCACTTTTGGCAGGCATCGACAAAAGGTTTGGGCCCTCCTGGAGGATGACGAATGCCAGCTGGCTGCTGCCTTCCATCCCAGGTTTCGCCTCATCTGGTTGGACAAGTATGACAACACCAAGGTCGCCAGGGTGAGGAAAAGCATGGAGGGTACAGTCGAGGAGGCCATGAAGCAGCAGTCCAACGAAGTGGGCAGCAACAACGAGGAGGAGGAGGAGGATGACTTCTTCAGTGCTGTCATCCAGACAAAAGAGAGCAGCAGAAGCCACAGGTCACTCAAGGGCAAGGCCCAGAACTTGGTCAAGACCTGGCTGGAGACCAACTCCAAGGACTTGCTGACAGATGCTGCCTTCTTGGGTGAGCAAGTGTTGGTGGACTTGTTCATCAAGTTCAACACAGCCATCCCCTCCAGTGCTGCAGTGGAGCGTTTGTTCTCTATGGGCAAGGACATCCTGAGGGCCAAGAGATCATCCCTGTCTGATGAAAACTTTGATATGCTAATTTTCATGAAGGGCAACATGCATCTCATGGACAAAATGGAGAACGAGAAGAAGAGGGAAAATTAAATTATATATATAGTGTTTTTCATTTTTTTATAATAAAAGTTAACGTTAACGGTTTATCGGTAACTTCCGTTACATGTTTAACGAATTAACGGATTAACGGTTAACGAAGTTAACTTTTTGGTTAACGGATTAGCGGTTAACGAAGTTAACCTTTTGGTTAACGGTGCCCACCACTGCTTATAAGTCATAACAACGCAATGAAGGCATGCACAGACTTCATAGCCTATGCATTAACCAGTGGATACAAACCAACACATACTCACACAAGCGAATGTTTATATAATATAATATTTTATGTATATATAAATTATAATATACCTATGCATATATATAATATATTTACATTTCATTAAAAGTAACGGTAACGAGTAACGGTGCCGTTACTCGTTACTTTTTAAAAATGGTAACTGTAACGATAACGGCGTTACATTTAGACTGTAGTAGCGGTAACGGTAACGGCATTACATTTATAAAGTAACGAGCACAGCACTGATTATGGATATGGGTAAAGCTGTTATTCCCGTAAAATATTCCACACAGTTGTGTATCTTACACCCTCTGCTGCTGCTATCCTTCGGGTGCAATCCTTCGCGTGGCGGTATCACCATCTGAAACTCGCTTGTTGAATGATCCTGCATCACCAAGACGCTCGTCTATTCTCTGAAAGGTCTTCTTATCTGGCAGACGGCGATTCGGAAGCCTTTCCGCATACAGACAGTAGTATAGCCGCAAAAGGGTAGAGTGCAATGCATTTGCAAAATTATACGTAATGTTGCAATGTTGCGAGAGTGCCACCCCCTTTGTTGCAAGAGTGCCACCCCTACCCCTTTTGTTGCAAGATTGGCACCCCCCTTTGTTGAAAGAGTGCCACCCCCACCCTCTTGTGTTGCAAGAGTGCCACCCCCACCGCCTTTGTTACCAACCCTCACTCCCACCCCCTTTGTTGCTAAGCCCCTCCCCTCGTTGCTAAGGCACCCCCTTTGTTGCCAGCCCCGAAATGGACTGCAAGGGGTATGCAACCTAGAGTTATCCCCCAAGCTGAACCCCCAAAGGGGCAAGCCTATCCTAAGGGCGCCTCTTTGGGAGGAAGGGGTTTCCTCAACCCCAAAAGGAGCAGAAAGAGATAGCAAGAGAGGAAGAGGACCCAGAGCTGGGAGCCCAGAGTTGGGCGTTCACTCGGCTGATTGCCGAGCTCATATGACTCCGTCGGCCGCCCGCCGCCTCTTATATGGTCCTAAACAGCCAGTTGGCTGAGTTGCCAGACAACGCCATATATAACTATTATTCAGCCAGTTGGCTGCTGAGTTGCCTGATTCGTTATTTATTTTAAATAAGCATATGTTACAGTTGGCTGAGCTGTCAGCCTCGTTACTTATCTATTCAATTACTCTGTTTTAGAAAATGATATAAACGTGTTCAAGGAATAAATAAACACCATTACAACGTTCTGTTTATTAATTATTGGATATACAATAGGATATATATATATATATATATATATATATATATATATATATATATATATATATGATCAAATAATAGAAAGGGAATATATAATTATGCAGATAATAGTATTAACTAAATATTAGAAATATATATATTTATATTATATATAGTCGTACAAAACATGGAAAATATATAATCATACAAAGCACAGTATTAATCAAATATTAGAAAAATATATAGTTATATTATCAAAAGTTATATTATCAAATATTAGTACAGGAAAAATATAGTTATATTAATTATATATAATTGTACAAAACATAGTATTAACCAAATATTAGAAAAATATATATTTATATTAATTATATATAATCGTACAAAACGCAGTATTAGCAAAATATTACAGTAAAAATATATATATTGTCTTTACGTTCTACGGTACAAAACGGTAAATTCAATGCTGATTGATGCTACATCAACATCGGCATTACTCTGCACGATATGGGAAAACCGCTCAAGCATCAACTCGCCGCTTAACTGATACGGCGGTTTATATTCGATGTAAAGGGCTTTCATATCATTCAACACTATTTTTGTACCCACTTTACACTCGGCAGGTAAGTTGTCTTTAAACGCCAATAGAACGCGATCAAAAGCACGCACAAAAACGTCATCATTAACTATGTCATTAAATACAAGCTTATAATCATGCCTTTCCAATCGAAGGTTTTTTCTTAACGTACCGAACATTTCAATCGTGAACTCTTCTTCACCCGGCATAGCAGCAATTGAAATAATCTTCCAAGTCGTAACGGCAGCTATCTACTATATAGAGGTACAGTTCTTCAGGGTGAACAGTGTAGGCGGGCTCAGCTCTGTACCTCTCAAGCGTTTTGTACCAAAGCTCGGGATATTTCGAAGAGTCTAAGCCTTTTAAATACGCATCCAGAGCTAGCCCGTTCTCTTGAGCAGCGCGGTGTAAGCGTATTCAAGTAATGTGTCAAAGTAAATCATGTCTGAGATACGTGTGTCTAATATAAGCTTCAGCGGAATCCAACGATCTCAAACATTCTGTCGAGGATGAAACGGTTTCGTGTAGGAACAAGAACGCCATTATCAGCTGTGTTCTTCCACATCAGTCGTACATCAACGCATGGTTGATTGTTATTTACACTCAATGTACAAACAACGGTATATGAGGAGGCTTCACTAATCACCTCTCTTATTATACCTACGTCAGCTGGTATTTTATAGCGGTCCTCAGCCCACCTCTCAACTACCGCGAAGATTTTATGCATCTCCTCAAGATTTAAATAAATAACGTTGCGCTTGCTCGCAGGTCTACTGTTCGTTTCAAGCACACAGTCAATGGTGTCGGTTTCCCGCCTGAACACACGCAACGACCTCGTCACGGAGACGTCGTACGAGGCGTTGAGAATGCTTCTCAAAGGGAATTCCATCGTATTCATCGAGATGACTATTGCACATCCACTCGGCGTAAGCTCTGAGAAGACTATGAGCCGCGTGAGGCACGCAGGTAGGTAGGCAGGAACGGTTCGATGGGCGGTTGACTTACCCTGATGATACGTGGATGGGTTTGTTCGAACCCGTATGATCCGTGAGGTGCGAGTCGCACCATAATCTAATGAAACCTGAACGGCGCTGCCCCAACATGAATTGTTGTACCCCATTATACTGGGTAGGCGTTTTGAGAAATTTTCCGGTACAAGAACTAATTTCGGTTTTAACGTTTTATCACTACCACTCCCCCCGAATACGCACCAGACAGTTTCCCTCATGGTAAATTTCATGAACTAGGCACATTTTATAATGTTTTATCTCTCCTAAAAATCTTCACACTGCGGGGCGCTGTTAGAGAGAAACATATGTTCATATTTAGGCTTTTTATTTAACAGACGATACTCATCTCTAAAATCTGTTAAAAACTCACATAACCCTTTAGTTACAACCTCACTACAAACCTCATCATGATATATATTAATGTAGTGGTAAAAATACTTAAGATTGTCCATGATAACGAGATTCACATTTTCAGTCGTAGGGTATGAGTAATCGACATGGTGTAGCATGATATAATACCGTTTATCACACAGGGGTGTGTGACGAACTTGGAATCGGCCTAACACAGAAAAATTTTTGGAACAGTTTAATATTTACTCATTTGACGTTACGCCTGACTTGACTGCTGGCGTAAGTACCAATTTAAACCCGCAGCAGACCGGTGTGATTTTAGTGCGTTTGGATTTCGCCAAGCCTACAGCCTACAGACGCGCCTATTAGTGTACTAATGTATCTAGAAACACAGTCCCTAATAGAAGTAGACAGATTTAGGAACATAAGCACAGATTTTTAAAATGGATGCAAATACACTCCGGAGAGAGATGAAAAGTGACTGTTTCGCGCGTTCCAAATTTATCGGGGTTTTTGCAAAGAATGAAATAATGAATCCGCCTAGCACGAGAAACTGGCACGGGGCAATCGTTAACACCGACAATGCGGGTGGCGAAGGAATTCACTGGTTTGCGATTTATTTTAAAACTAAGGAAAGAATGTATTATTTCGATTCACTCGGGCTCCCCCCAAGGCATGACTCGACAATCGTAAATTTATCGTGCAATTACGTGTGCCTGAGATAATTTGGGCCCCATATCAATTTCAAAGCTTTTATAGCGGAACATGTGGGCTATATTGTATCTTGTTTCTCATACACATGTCGCGCTGGAAGGGATTTGTGAATTTTTAAAAATTATTCGATTTGTGTGAAACAAATATGAACGATAAATATGTATGCAGACAGATAAAAAAAAAATTCCCACATGTTGCAACCCCCTGTAATTTGTAAGCTCTATATTGTGTAAATCTGTATATACATTTGTAACAATTAAGAATTGGGCGCTGCCCCTTTTGTACATGTTTAATAAATTAAAATAATGTTGTGTTTTGTTAATATCCTAAAAAATACTTACATAATCTCTGTGACGACAGCGCATTCGGATGAGCGGTTGTGTGCCAATACCATGACATCTGATTCGCAGCGTGGTGTGGATACCACTTCGTTCGCCACCCTTTCTCCAAAAGTTTTTATAATCTCTTCTAACTCCGTTTCGCTCCTGTAAAATAAGAGAAAATTATTTTAAAAACGAATGCACTTCTTAAAAGTTTAATGTTTCTAAAAACCTAGCTGTACAAGAAATATAAACATACCATATATATACACATGGAAATAATGATGAAAGATGTAGAGAATAACTGAAAATGCTTTGCAATTATGGCTTCTTTATAAGATAACACCCATTGAAACGTTTTATTTATATATATATATATATATAATATAAATATATATATAGGTCGTGAATAAGGCCAGGTTATATTATAAACGAGAAAAGAGTCGGTTAAATCAATGATATATAATTTACCTTGTAGAAAAGTCTACCTACTTTAAAAATACTATACGGGGTCAAAACACTCACATTAGCTCGTCTGCAAATTTGGGATCGCTTGGCTGACTGTGATTCATTACTGTAACCTCTGCACCGCTGGGCGGACTGTTCGGCGAAGCACTCGTTCTCCTTTCGCCGAAAGTGTTTATAACACGGTCTAACTCCGTGGCGGTCCTGTAATTAAAATAATTGTCATGGATTTGAGGCGATCAAAAGTGATGGCTAGAATTATTTTAAAAACGAATGCACTTCTTAAAAGTTTAATATTTCTAAAAGCCTAGCTGTGCAAGAAATATAAACATACCATATATACCATATATATAGGTCGTGAATAAGACATAAACTATTTTCAAAATGTGTTTGTAATGGGTCTTATAAATCTAATTAATAGTGAGTAACTACCAGGTTATAATTATAAACGAGAAAAGAGCCGGTTAAATCAATGAGTATAATTTATCTGCACAATAGAACCGTATATCTCGACAGTACCCAAACTATATATATATATATATATATATATATATATTATATATATATAAATGTGGGAATATGCATTAAATAAAGGCCTGCGACACTCGATATCTCATCACTGTTTACGCTATACACATATATATATATATATTTAAAAGGTAAATATAAATGGAAGGCCGCACAAATTAATTTTCAAAGCCTTTAATATGACACCTCATCAGTGTTTACGCGCGAATATTTCAATTTGCCTATAACTTAACGTTTAAGTATCCACATGAAAAGTAAAAACGTGTTATGTAATCTAAAAATACTTACAAGACCTCCTCTATGGTCTGGCATTCCTCGCCCCGTCCCAATACCACGACATCTGGATCACTGGGATGGATGGGGGATGGCGCTCCCACTTCGTCAAAAGTTGCTATAACACGCCCTTACTCGGAATCGTTCCTGCAAGTAAAATAAATGTCATGAAATTGGATGCGGTAACTCGTTTTGTGCCCTAACATCGGCGTTATTTAAACGGGGAAAAATAGTGTTATTCAATGCTAATAAATGAGATTTGTTTGCGTTGAGACACACTGTCTGCGGTTAGGTTAGGTTAGGCTAGTTTAAGCACGGCTAGGTTAGGTTAGGCTAGGTTAGTTTACACCCGGTTAGGTTTGGTTAGGCTAGGTTAGTTTACACCCTGTTAGGTTTGGTTAGGCTAGGTTAGTTTACACCCGGTTAGGTTTGGTTAGGCTAGGTTAGTTTACACTCGGTTAGGTTTGGTTAGGCTAGGTTAGTTTACACCCGGTTAGGTTTGGTTAGGCTAGGTTAGTTTACACCCGGTTAGGATAGGTTAGGTTTGGTTAGGTTAGTTTACACCCGGTTAGGTTGGGTTAGGCTAAGTTAAGCCAATTTAGGTTAGGTTAGGTTATGATAGAGTATATATTTCGCTATTGGACTTTGTTTCACTTCGCAATATCACGGTGTTTTATAAATTTAAATAAAGCTAGGTTAGGTTAACAGCAAATTGGAAACGTAAACAGATATAACGACGAAGGAGTGTGTCCAGGATGTGTATATATATATATATATATATATATATATATATACACGAGTCATTAGGCAATGACTAAGCATATTATTCAAAACGTATGCAAATCTTAAAAGTTTTGAGTAGTTTTTTAAAAACAAACTATCTGCAGAGCATCCTATAATTTTCAAAAAACACACAGATATAACGACTAGGTTAGGTTAGGTTAACAGCAAATTGGAACGAGAAACAAACAAATGCAATGGGCATAATTTTACGCTGTAGATAATCACTGAACAAAGTTTGGTTTAAATTCTACGAAATTTAAAAGTGCCGAGAAAAGCGCAAATAAAACATATATATATATATATATATTATAATATATATATATATATATATATATATATGAATAGAGGCCGAACCTTTGGGCAGATAACAGTTCACTTCGCATTATTATGGTTTTTTATAAATTAGTTAGAGTTAGAGAATGAGTTAGAGAATAATTGAAAATATTTTCAATTATTGCTACCTTTTATAAGATTAATTTCAAAGCGTAATTGTTGTGGGAAAACGAGAAACATTACTCACATTTCAGTAAAGGCTTCGTTGATTGGTTCATTGACAGTTTCGATTGCTTCGGCGATGCTCTGCATTGAAAATAATTCATTCTGATCTATTGCAGTGAATATTAACCGTGCGGCCTGGCCGTAATAATCTGTATCGGCAGGTGAATCGTAAAGCTCGGCCATGATTCGTGTGTTGCAGCAAGTTGCACGAAAAACTGACTCTAAGCGGCGAAGTGCCCCATTTTATAAGGGTTATATGTGACCACCCACAAGCGGGGTCCATAGCTTCCTATTGGGTCGCTGCGAGAATTGGGGCGGAGTTTAGGACTTGGTCAAGCATTTTCAACCAACCCGAGAGCATGCCCATTTCAAGAACGTTGATTGGGGCTCCACGAAAGGTTGGGGTGGAGTTTAGCTACAAGATTACGCGAAACATGATGAAACGCGTATTCCGTACTGCGATTGGCAGACCGCCATCAGATCTGGGTGGGGCATCAGACCCGTTTGTTGGTAAAACCAGTTCATTTATTTAGATTTGCTCTCAGAGACACCTGCATATTGTGCGAGAATGGTGCTTTGTCTGGCATTAACACAATCATATTCGGCGAAAGGTGGATCTGGGACCTTTTGCCGGGTAGAACAAAGCCTTGTCCGCATTTGCCGATATAAACGTGCCTTTTCCCAGTTGGCAAAAGCTTTTCTACAAATGTTAACAATTAAACCGTGAATATATATAATATATATATATATATATATATATATATATATGTGTGTGTGTGTGTGTGTGTGTGTGTGTGTGTTGTGTATTGTTTGGGTAGTGTCGAGATATATGGTTCTATTGTGCCCCATCTCGGATTATTTTCGGGGAGGAAATGTGTTTACAAGTTTCTGGAATTTTTATTGTTCTCTGCCCTTCTGGTATAATTCATTTTGGAATATTTTTCTCTATTTTCTGTGTTGTATTGTGCACGTGTCGCTGCGCTATCAGCCATACGGCTCATTTGTGGTTGAAGGTTCGTGAGCTTCGACCTGAAAACATCCCGCGTATTGTGATAGGCTAAATTGGTTTTAAAAATAGAATAAATACCAATTTATATTCTGGTGAGAACTCCTACATATATAATATATATATACTGAAAGCTTGTGCATAAAATGAAACCCTTTACCTGGAATATTCTTTTGTTAGGCAGATAGAGGTAGATTTTGTCATTAATGACAGCGATAATTTAATCTGTAGATGTACCACAAATATAATATTAACTTCCTGCTCCGTATACTGAACCGAAAGATACGTCATAAAACACGCCTTTACCTGGACATTTACAAAATTTATGAAAGTTTAAATAATGGATTTAAATAAGTTATAATAAAAGACAAAACACAGCGATATATTTTTTTAATATTCACGAAAGAAACGTTATAAAACACGCCTTTAAAATCAGAATGAAGTAACGGCGTTTTATCGAATAATTTTTCGTGTTTTAATCAGTTTGCTGTAACGGCTTTTTATTGATTCCTTGTACACAATAATATATTTTATTTGGTTGGGTAAATGTATGGTTCAGCAGGGTGGCACTGGCGCTTATCTGAGGTGTACGACCCAGCAACAAAGCTGACCTAGACTGGGGTGGGTGCCCGGATCCATTTAGCATACTGTGGCACTTAGCTCGAGGCAGTGGCTGTCACTGGCGCGTGCCTGGATCCAATTAGCATACTGTGGCACTTAGTTTGAGGCACTGGCGGCCTAAGCCAACTGGCTGCTTAGGGGCACTATAAGAGGCCGGGTGTTGGACGACGGAGCCATATGAGCTCGGCAGTCAGCCGAGCAAAGACCCTCCTCTTCCTTCCTCTCTTACTATCTCTTTCTGCTCCTTTGGGGGTGAGGAAACCCCTTCCTCCCAAAAGAGGCGCCCTTAGGTTAGGTATGCCCCTTTTGGGGGTTCAGCTTGGGGTATAACTCCAGGTTGCATACCCCTTGCAGTCCCATTTCGGGGCTGGCAGCAAAGGGGTGCCTTGGCAACGAAGGGGCGGGGCTTAGCAACGAAGGGGGGAGGGGCTTAGCAACAAAGGGGGTGGGGGTGATGGGTGGTAACAAAAGGGGGTGGGGTGGCACTCTTGCAACAAAGGGGTGGGGTGTCACTCTTGCAGCATTGCAACATTACGTAATATTTTGCAATTGCATTGCGCTCTACCCTTTTGCGGCTATACTACTCAGACGTCTTGCTGCGGCCGCATTACACTCGGCGAGTCCATACATGAGATGCATGTCTGCCATTTCTCTGTTTGAATAAGCCTTCCTTCTCACTTCAAATGCACACTATTACTGAATAGCACAAAAAATTTAAGGGTTTTTTTCACTGGACTGCACTTATTCACGGTAAGAAGTTACGAATACGAAAAGTGAAACACCACGATGCACTTCTGACTGACTGATGGTTCTACACTCAACGATATTGAAACATGTCATAGAGTGTACGAAACACTCGGCAAGTTCATACATGAAATAAGTCTCGTACACACTCACAAACATTGTCGGCAAGTAGTGTTTGTAAACAGTTTGCGGAAAGAATTGTTGGAATACAAAACGGGCTGCAACTCGGAAACAAAGCGATTTCGGGCATATGTTTATATAAACTTTTTTAATTGTTTTCAGATCCTGAATCCATCCTGAAAGTGCGTCCCACATGTTATGAAACACCCTGTATAATTTAGGGTGCGTCCTACAGGGTGTTATCAAATTATGTTTCATAATTTAGTATACATATTGAGGACGTCGCAGTGAACAAAAAAGTTCCTTTGAACATAAATCCGCAATCACTTCGTTTCCAAAATACATTGCTTTTTTGCCGAGGACGATCCAATTAAAATGAGTCATTAAAGTTTATCATAGTTTATTTTATACATTTTGTACATTATACAAAGTTTATTTATATACATTCCCGCACTGTTATTGAAACTATTTTTAAAGTGGATAAATGCACATTCAAGAATATTCCTTTCAATTATATCTATTTTTAACAAGCGCTTTAGAACTATCCCACTTGATACTATGATTATATCTGTACATTTTTCTTTTTCCTTGTGGGTTTGCATCATTTATTCATTTCACGTGTTTAATTGTGAAATTCATCCCATATTATATATATATATATATATATATTATATATATATATATATATATATATATATATATATATATATGCGCCTCGTTGGTGTAGTGGTTAGCGTCGCTGACTACGAATCCATCGGCCCCGGGTCGAGACCTGGTGATGGCAGCCGCGCGCAGCAAAACCCAGCTGTTCATCCTTCCACACAATAAAAAAAAGAAAGTGGTTAGTAGATAAATGGGTACCTTGGGTGGCCTAGTGGATTCCACGTTAAACTGTAGGTCTAAGGTGGAGTGAAAAACTTGACCTTCGTTAGAATGAACAATTCGGACAAAAGCTAACCAAAGTGTTATATATATAATATATATATATGTATATATATATATATATATATATATTATATATGTGTATATATATATATATATACAGAGTGTTTGAAAACTTTCTGTACAAATTGTAATGGGGGATAGGCAACACCAAGACAAACCCTTTTCGTCTATAAGTGTATGTCCGCTGACGTCACCATTCGGCGCGAGAGGGCGCCGCTGCAATTGGCTAAAAGGTGAAGTGGGCTAGACTCGCGCTTGCCGCGGGCATTCTTAAATCGGACGTAGTACGCGTAACATGGAGCGCTTCACGACTGCTGAGATGGCTGACATGCATATGGTGTATGGGGCTGCCAATGGAAACGGAAGAGCTGCTGTGAGGTTGTACCGACAGCGCTTCCCAAACAGACGTGTGCCAAACCACCAAACGTTTGCGCATTTGCATCGGCGACTGCGAGAAACTGGAACATTCCATGCAAACATGCATGACACTGGTCGGGAGAGAAACGTGCGCACTCCTGACATGGAAGAAGAAATCCTACGGCGATTTGAGGACAATCCAAGCGCAAGCACGCGAGGTGTTGCACGTATCCTCGGTGTGAACCACGACCTGGTCTGGAGTGTGTTGCACGAGCAGCAGTTACATCCGTTTCATGGTCAGTGTGTCCAGGCATTACAACCTCTGGATTACCCTCTTCGTGTGGAATTCACACGCTGGTTTCTGCAGCAGACAGCGGTGCAGCCTAATTTTCCGGCTTATGTGCTGTTCTCAGATGAGGCCTGTTTCACACGTGAGGGTGTGTTGACATGCACAATTCTCACGTGTGGGCGCACGCAAATCCACATGCTACACGGGTGCATGCTCATCAAGAAACGGTTCGCCGTCAATGTTTGGGCGGGTATCGTCCATGGCAAGTTGATTGGGCCGTCCTGCTGCCTGCCCGACTCGACGTCAGGAGTGCGCACGTTTCTCTCCCGACCAGTGTCATGCATGTTTGCATGGAATGTTCCAGTTTCTCGCAGTCGCCGATGCAAATGCGCAAACGTTTGATGGTTTGGCACACGTCTGTTTGGGAAGCGCTGTCGGTACAACCTCACAGCAGCTCTTCCGTTTCCATTGGCAGCCCCATACACCATATGCATGTCAGCCATCTCAGCAGTCGTGAAGCGCTCCATGTTACGGGTACTACGTCCGATTTAAGAATGCCCGCGGCAAGCGCGAGTCTAGCCCACTTCACCTTTTAGCCAAACTGCAGCGGCGCCCTCTCGCGCCGAATGGTGACGTCAGCGGACATACACTTATAGACGAAAAGGGTTTGTCTTGGTGTTGCCTATCCCCCATTACAATTTGTACAAAAAGTTTTCAAACACCCTGTGTATATATATATATATATATATATATATATATCATATATGTATATATATATATATATATATATATATATAATATATATATATATATATATTAGTTATAGTTAGTTAGAATTAAAATTTTGTTTTAACCCAACACAGTATTTGAATACTAAACTATTAATTTATTAACAATAAATTACGACTTTGAATAATTTCCCGAATAATAAATTAAGTCCTGACTAATACAGGGTGTCCCATAAGTCTGGCATCATAGGAGAAATTCATATTTTTCTATTTCTACAAACCATAATTCATATTTTTCTCTTTCTACAGGCCATAATGTCTGTGAGCAAGGAAGAACGAATCCAGATAATTCTACTATAGGAAATCGGAGTCAAAGAGAGGCCGCTGCTGAATTTAACAGACTGCAGCCAGACCGCGAGCCAATAACACAGAGTTGTGTTAGCAGACTTGTTGCAAAGTTTAAGGAAACAGGATCCATAGAAGATAAACCACGCAGTGGACCTTCAAGGAGGTCCACTGACGATGATACAGCGACTGCTATCTGGCTCATTTTAACAGAAGTCCCAATAAGTCTCTTCGGCGATTGTCCGTCGAGACAGGAGTGTCGAAAAGTAGCATCCATCGCATTCTTCAGGCTCATAAATGGCATCCATATAAACTTCAGATCCTACAGAAATTAAGCGAAGATGATCCCGACAAGCGGATGGAATTTTGTGAATGGGCTACGGAACAATATGCTCGGGATGCCAATTCCCCGTCCACCATTCTGTTCAGTGACAAGGCTGTTTTTCATGGAAATGGTGAGGTAAATCGGCAGAACACCCGCTACTGGTCTCAAAACAACCCTCACTGGTATACCTCTTCAAAGGAACAAGGTGCATCTCGGGTGATGGTATGGTGTGGCATTTGGAAAGATCGCATCATAGGCCCCCTCTTTTTCGATGAACATGTCACTGGAGGCAACTACCTACGTATGCTCAAGGAAGAAGCTTGAACGTCGAACGAGAGGCACTTTCCCAACATGGTTCCAGCAAGACGGCGCTCCTGCACATTACAGCACCCAAGTAAGGGAATACCTGTACCAACAATTCCCTGGTCATTGGATAGGACGTCGAGGGCCTGTGGAATGGCCAGCTAGAAGCCCGGATCTCACGCCACTAGATTTTTATCTCTGGGGCCACTTGAAAGCGCTGGTATACGCAGAGAAAATTAGGAGTGTTGAACATTTGCGGCAGCGCATTATTGGGGAATGTAACACTATTACTCCTGACATCATTCACCGTGTGCTTGCTGATTGGGTATCACGTCTGAATTTGTGTATTAAAACAATGGTGGACATATTGAGCACGTTCTGTAAATAAAAGCTTTTGTTTTGCCTTTTTTTTATTATTTTTCCTATGATGCCGGACTTATGGGACACCCTGTATTATTGATTCCCGCTGATAGAAATTTTATGCTATCAGAGGGCTAAATTTGATTAGAGTTAAACACCCTCTTTAGTTGGTAGTAATTGTCCTATTCTAAGAAAACAAAATAGACCATTACCTTAGTAGTTTTAATTGTAAACACTTTACCTTGATAACACTTGAATAAATAAAAGATTGATTACCTATTTTCTGAAAAGGAAATGTTAAACCTAACTGCCTTATAACAGCTTAATTTAAATAGATGATTGAACTTGCAAAAGGAATGTAATTTAATGCACTTTCTCTGAAACACTGATCACACCTAAAGAGAAATCAGCAACACAGCTAGCTAAACAAATTTGAAACACAATCACAATCCTATAACCTTACTATTCAGAGCTTTTGAACCAATTAAACCGTCCAACAACTTCACTCTCAAGTCTCTTTCCAAAAAGGTTTATGGTTGTAGTGGTTTGAAAATACGAAAAATATATCCGTACAAAACTTGAACCAACCGTTTGTTAAATAATTAATGAAATGATTGAATATAATGATGAAAATAATAAATAATTAAGTGAGGAGGAAAATAAATCTAATAATACACTGTATTGCATTCAATTCAAATTGCTGTTTCTGTTTAGAAAATGAATGTTGATGTGTTTTCCTTTTGTCTGAGGCTAATTTAAGTTGTCCTTGTACTTTCATTTAATGTTATAAGCGTCTAAAAGACGCAACAAAGATCTTCTTTCATTCCACGGTCGCTTCACATCGATGTTTATTTAAGCAAACCTCTA
The DNA here is from genome assembly GCA_023014485.1 of Bathynomus jamesi. Classification (NCBI taxonomy): domain Eukaryota; kingdom Metazoa; phylum Arthropoda; class Malacostraca; order Isopoda; family Cirolanidae; genus Bathynomus; species Bathynomus jamesi. The sequence goes on along the minus strand of JAJOZX010000624.1, from coordinate 589,059 downwards.
AGTTGCATACTTTGCAAATTTTGGCCATTTTGTGCAAAACGCTCCAAAGGTATGAATCCACGAATTTAAGTGCTTTCTTCGCAAATAGGTTGGGTTAGGTTAGGTTCGAGTAATTACATTAGAATTTTTGCTTTCCCATGCTTATGAGAAGATTTCTAAAAGTATTCGTTCACACTAACTATTCCTTTCTCGCCACATATATAAGGTGACCAGATTTTCTGGAGTTAAAAGCTGGACATCTTTTGAATAATGAATAGAAAATATTGCTCTCGTTTACATCCAATAGCCTACTGGTATAAAAGGTTGGAACATAAAATTAAATTTACTAAATGCACAAAATATCCTGCTTACCTTTTAATTATCGTCCTTTTCACATGTATTCAGGGCTGGATTAACCAATAGGCTGAAGTAGGCTATAGCCTACCAGGCCATGAATGTACCAGGCCACTTTTTCCAAAGTTGAGGGACAGGCCGCCGAACCCGTGAAATGGGCCGAACCAGAATCTCCGCCTTACTCTGGAGAACCTGGAGTCATTATGTTTTATATAATCTTTTGAACCAAAGTATATCCAAAGGTTTTGTCTCACATGTGTAGACTACAGTAGTAAATTTGTTCATTTCATTGTCTTTTCTTGAACAATACTATGTTGTGAACAAGTGTTGTAGCTGCCAAATACTGAGTGTACATACCATAGGTTATTCTGTAGAATTACCAAACCTGAGTGTCTAGGCAGATGTTAGCGTGAGCCTAGACATGACAGGCCACTTTTACGATTAACCTACCAGACCAACTAGGGCTTAATCCGGCCCTGCATGTATTTGCTTTACGGCAGTAAAAGTTCCTTAAGGCTTAAAGTCATATTGCTTACAGGTAGTAATTTTGATAAAGGGGGACATTTAAGTTCATCATCTCCCAAAGCCGGATATTTCCGCGTCCCCTGAAGTTTCTAGGGGACAGCGGGACATATAGCTCAAAAGTGGGACAGTCCTGCCGAAATCGGGACGTCTGGTCACTTACCCATATACTCATCGAGGGTAAAAGTTAATAATAGTGATAAGTGGGTAAAATCCTATTTTAATATGATAAATTAAATTCCAAAAATGATGTTTAATAATATTATGTTCACTATCAAAATAGTATATCCGGTTTAATTAATGAAAATAAACGTTTTTGGAATAATTTTTTAATTTACCGTATTAATCTCAGTTTGGGATTTAATTTATTGACTGCCTGGTTAGGTCAACTGTACGCCCTTGACGATCGGTTAGGTTAAGTCGTGATTTCACGACTTAACCTAACCAATCATCAAAGGCGTACAGTTGACCTAACCAGGCACTCAATTAACCTAACGAGGCATTCAGTTGACCAAACCGGGCATTCAATTAACTTAACATTGTGTACTAATATTCGATGTGGATCGACAATTGTTGAACGTGCACGTGGTCTTCCAGCCATCTTTAATTTATCGTATTAAAATAGGACTTTACCAATAAGTGTAAGATTAGTGAAAAATTGTGATTTATGGTAGAGCCAACATTTTTGGTTTCTTGTGGCATCAATTTTCGATGCCAGCAGCTTCCCTCATATTTGGTGAAAGTGGCACAGTTAGATTGTCGTTATATAGAGTTCTCTCGCTTGCAGTTCAGTTTTTAATAGCTAGATACAGGACTGTTGCGTCGTGCAAGGGTGAAAGTTCGATTGTGTTGTTGATGCGAAGTGTAGACTGCCTAGAAAGACGACTACATATGGCTTTTTACTTATACTAACTGAGACCAAGCGTAGTCCTGCTTCAATTGACTACCCTAAGGTAAAATTGAGTAGGACCGCAGGGACCCCCTGACCTTTGTTTTAACGTACCTTAGGCGATAAGTTAAGGTTGCTCCTTCAGAGCGTAGCTGTTCTAAGTGGGTTTCCGAACCCTTCAAAAACATAATCATTTAATCGCAGGGAGAAAGCATTAAACATTTTATTACTTTAATCCACTGAACGTTTACATTCTGAGCAAGAAATACCTGTTCTCACAACTCAAACCAGTGAAAACCTCAGGTCTGCCTTGCGGGTTCACCGCTTTTTCGTTTGAAAACATTTTGTCTAGTGATGCACCGATTAATCTGCATCGTCATCGGCATAATCGGCAGATATTTTGCTTATCGGCATCGGCAAAATTTGCCGATTATTTGCCGATTAATATTAAATATTCAAAATTTTCTAAATAGATTTTCAACGATTATTTTAAGTTATATGTCTTAGGTTACTGAATTATTGCATTTTAAATTCAAATTTAAATCATGAAATGAGTATTTTAATTATAGTCACCCTGAAAAACTAGGAAAACGGTAAACAGCAAATGGGACCACCACACTTAGTAAAACTGAGTAGTGAGTATAGTGAGTAAACATGATCTTAAATCTGACATAGGATTTTTCCACTTAGATACCCATTACCCATATTATTATTTATGGTAAACTTAAATTTCTTGACAAGAAAATACAAGTAGAAATTTCTTGACAAAATACAAGTAGAACTCGTTATGAAATGGGTACAAGCTAGTAGTCATATAGCAAGGCCTAGACTTAGGCTAGCCCGGTTTTTCAAACATTTGTAGCAGCTCAAGTTAGCCTACATAATTTGATTTTCATGTTTGTTATTCAGAAGAGCCCAGTACTATTCAATGTGCTGATTTATTATTTTTTTGTGTTAAGACAGGACGGTGGACCCATTAAAAATGTAAAATATTAGTAAAATTTAAAGTGCTTTTCTTTGTGACACTGAAAAATTAATAAAAGTTAGGAAAAGTGGCAAGAGATACTTATGCTTAACAATTAAATTCAGAATTTGCTACTGATTTAAAGTTTAGATATGTTTGATACTGGAAATGAATGCATTGACAGAAAGGCAAGAGGGCTATACCCTACTTTTAAACAGAACTCTTTTGAAAAATTTATATATTTTTGCAGTGTTCTTACTAGTCTATAGGCTACTATAAGCTATAGCTATATTGCAAATATATTCCCAGTTTCCTAAATTCCTATATACTAAATTAATAGGCCAACCAATATACTCGTACACTTTCATACTTTCATAATATAGACGTAGTACATGTGATTGATATTATTAACTATTTCAGCATGAGAAAAGAAAAATAATGCTTCACGAATTTTTCTCCCATATTTTCAGATTCTTGCACATTTTCTAATTTTTCTTAAAGCATACATTTTTAGCAATAATTCACTAATAAAACAAAACTGAAAATGGCCAGTGGAAGTTCCACCAGTTCAGTCCCTACAAAATCAAGTAGTTGGGTCTGGAAACATTTTAAGGTGAATGATGAGGATAATTCATCAACTATTTGTACTCAATGTGGGCAAAATATATCAAGAGGAATGAAGGGTAGCTCAACCAGAACCTTTACAACTACAAATATGTTACAACATATCTAAACAAAACATAAATCTATTGCGCAAGATGAGGAACAAAAACAGAAAGAAAATGAAAAGAGAAAACGCGCTAATCTTTCAGCAGGGACAGAATATTCTGCTAAGAAAATAGGAAAGTCTTCTGGTTCTACACAACAAACCCTTTTTGAAACCTTTGAAAAGAAGAAAATTTGGGACATTAATAACCATAGAGCTGTTGAAATTCATAATTTGATTGGGGAAATGATTGCTGCAGATATACAGCCTTTTTCAATTGTTGAAGACCTTGGTTTTCAAATAGTTCTAAATCATATTTGCCCCAACTATTCTATTCCTAGTAGAAGATATATAACAGAAACTGTGTTTGAGAATATATATGAAAAAGTGAAGAAAAAGATATAAGATGAAATAAATGAAGCATCCTTCATTTCATTTACAACTGATGGGTGGACTGCTACCACAGCTAATTTATCCTTCATTAGCTTAACTGTTCACTGGTTAAATAAAGACTTTTAACAAAGAACAGCAATCCTTAGAGTAACACCTCTTGATGAATCCAATACAGCAACAAATATAAGTGAGTGCATTCAGAATGCAATGGATGAATTTATAATTCCAGCTTCAAAAGTTCATCTAATTGCTCGAGACAATGCTGTAAACATGACAGCAGGATTAAATCAAACTGGATATAAGTCATTACCTTGTTTTTTACATACACTACAGCTTGTTCTAAATGATGCCATATTTGTTCAGAAATATGTCAAGAACACAATTTCAGTGTGTAAATCTATTGTTGGTCACTTTAACCACTCTCCATCTGCCTTTGACACTTATAAAACTTATCAAAGTAAGTATAATGTACCCGTTCACAAATTTATCCAAGACATATCAACAAGATAGAATAGTCAGCTTTTAATGTTACAGCGAATTTTGGAACAAAAACGAGCCCTAATTCCCTATTTATGTGATTATCCTAAACTTAGATCCTTGGAAAATAACCAGTGGCGAATTTTTGAAAAACTAGTTCACATTCTCAAAAATTTTGATGATCTGACAAATATTTTAAGTGAACGAAAAGCTTTAGCGTCATCAATTATTCCAACTGTAAAGATAATGAACAATTTTTTTAAGAGAGCTGAAAAAACACAGCAATTTTCAGGATTGGGGTCCACTCTCTCTGTCTAGAAAACTTCAGCAAAGGAAAGATTTCAGAAGTATTTGAATGATAAAAATGTGATTCTCGCAACTTTACTTGACCCTAGATATATGGGAAATTTTTTGAAAATAAAGACTTTTCAAGAGATATCAATGAAACCCTTGTCACTTGGATGGCAGAGGATATAGAGGAATTGGCTCAGCTTCAGCTAAATACATCAAGTGATTCTCAATCCAGTCCCTCACATTCAAGAAATTCTGAAACGACTGAAAGTGAAATCAGTGACAGTGAAGGTTTCAATTTTACTTTTTCATCTTGCTTTGCTGAAATTGTTCAAGAAAAAACAGATAGTAACGGAAAAATAAAGAGAACGAAAACCAACAGAGAAGTTAAAGAAACAAAAGGGAAGCATGATACCGTTATTGATAAAGAAAATTATTATTCAGTCATAAAAAGAGAAATGAAAAAGTACTTAGAGTATCGCCTCATAGAACGAACAGAATGTCCTCTAGCTTGGTGGAAGGAAAATGGAACTAATTTTGAGCATCTACCTCGGTTAGCTTCCAAGTACTTATCATCTCCTCCCTCTTCTGTTGAGAGTGAGAGATTATTCAGTTGTGGAAGGCAAGTGTACACTCCTAGGAGAAATAGGCTGAGTGCAACAACAGGTGAAAGGGTTATGTTCTTGTTCTTACACCATAATTTAAAACTTTTGAATTTAAGATATTAATTAAAAAATGGGTAAACGATATATATATATATATATATATATATATATATATATATATATATATATACAGTAGCGGATCCAGAATTTTTTAGGGGGAATGGCTGATGATGTACATTATACTGGTAACATTTGATTTTTTATTAACAATATAACAAACATGCATACAAAACACCACCGATAGATATGACAAAAATGTATTATATGTATACATTTTTTACAATTAGTACTTATAAGGGGAGTGGCTAGCCCCTATCCCCCCCCCCCCTGTATCCGCTACTGATATATAATAGAGCCTATGTAAAGCTAGCTACCAAGCTCATTGAGTTTAATATTTTGTAATGAAAATATTCTGGAATATTTTTTAAGTATCGTAATGAATATTGTAGTAAAATTTGTATTTCAAAAATACAAAAAAATTGGTATATATATATATATATGTGTGTGTGTGTGTGTGTGTGTGTGTGTGTGTGTGTGCGTTCTGAATTAATAAACAGTTGTTTACTCTTGGACTTTGCTAATTTTTGTTCCTTCTTTCTATGCAGAAAATAAAGTTTACCATGTGGGTGTCCACTGTCCATTCCAATGACTACCAGTCTTTTTAGTTTTTACTAAGCTAGGTGGACACTAGGAAAATACATTATAGGGCCTGTTTAAAACTATAGCTGTTTTTAAAAAAAATAAAACATTGTCGTCAGAAAAGTAAATTAAAAATAAAATTTAAATCCATAAGTTACTCAGTAAGGCAAAAAGTGAAAGAAAATATACTTATGCTATTATTAATATACAGGGTGATTCAAAAGTCAGGTTACATAGGGATATACTGTATTATGTAATGATACAGGGGAATAGTCACATCACATGTTCGATATGGCCACCGTTAACGGCAATGCACTTGTGCAGCCAGCTAGGAATATCACATCAATGCGCTCCTCCTTCGATAACATCTCATAACTCATTTACCTGCAAAGAAACAGAAAAGTCCTATGTAACCTGACTTTTGAATCACCCTGTAGAACAAATCTTTTCCCTAAACTTCATTTATTAGATAATCGGCATCGGCAAAAATTTGGCATCGGTGCATCACTAATTTTGTCCCTCTGTGTTCCCAACACGTAATTTTACATTTCAATCACAATTAACTTGAATCAGTTAATTTCGTTTACGACAAAACTCACCACTCCTAAAATTCCTCTCCACTCTCCCAGCCAAAAGCTTTAAAATTCGGATCAGTTAAAAACAACTTAATGTTCATGCTGTTTACGATTACGTCAAAATTACAACTTGCTTAAGGTTCCAAACGTTAATAAAGTTTATTAACCGTAAAAAGCCAGCGTAGTCAGTTACAATAAAAATACATTTGTTTTTCTGGAAACGATGTCTTTTATTGTACGTGAGTTAATTTTTATTATTGTTCAGAAAGAGTAAATTATTTAATTCAACCTATAAATGTAATTTTCATTATAGAGAATTACGTAGACCAGTAGTTTCCAAACTGTGGAGCGCGCCCCCCTGGGGGGGGCGCGTCTGTTGGCTAGGGAGGCGCAGCCTCACAGGATACTTAGTCAACCGCGTGAGAGTGTTGGAACGCAGTGTGGGACTGCACTCATAGCGGCTAGCGTAGGGGCTACGTCAGTGTTTTCCAAACTTTATGTAACGATGACCCCCTAACTCCCCAAAAATTATGATTGCGCTCCCCCCCCCCCACCTATTAATTAGCACTGATTCAAGTAACTAAAATGGCATGTACAATTATTCGTACTTGTACTATTAATCAGATTTTTTGAGGTAACCAAAAAAAGCACATGTGTAAAGCAAATGAAATATAATATTTTGTTAAACAAAACACTTGCTTTCATCAATGTAATGTGTGAGCTTGTTTCTCCGCACAAAGTTTCCAGAATCGCGGAGTCATTGATGAAATAGCGATTCTTTGTTCTTCTTCAATGATTAAGAGATCGGTACTTTGTTTTCATGACAGCAACAGCAGAAAATCCCGTTTCACGTAAGTAGGATGTAACAAAAGGGAGAAGAGTGTTCATAGCCTTGTCTGACAAGACTGAGTATTCTTTTTTTATATTCAACCAAAACATAGCCAGATTTCCTGGATCAAATGCTTGTCTTAGCAAACCATCACTTAATAAATCTATGAGTTGTTCTTTCTCAGGAGTTGTCAGTCCAAAGTCAGCCTCAGTTGACCGACACAAAAACTCAAACGCTGCTGGTTTTAAACAGTTGACTGGTCTTCTAGGGTTATACAACTTATACTATACTTTCTTTTTTTTTTGTAAGGATCTGCGGCTTTTAACTTAAAATTCTAAGAGTGCTTATATATGGTCAACCCTTATGTACCTTTGGCTAAAAATTACACTAGGGAACAACATTTTTGTTTCTTGAAAACTATTTGGTGTTTCTTATAGAACTTTTGATGCTGATTCCAAATATGGTTTCAGAATCTTTCTATCACCCATAGTTTTCGAGAAAATAATATTTCCATTTACTCAGAGTTTTCCCAAAATATTAGTTAAAATTAAGTGTACTAATTTAATTTTACTTTCTTTTTTTTCCAGGTTAACTATATTTAATAGTATTTTTGCATTAAAAAAATATAGCTATTTAAACAAACAGATTTTTAATAAAAAGAAAGAAATTTTTTTCAAGTTTTGCTCAAATTTTAAAATTTTTCATAGTAGAAAAAATTGGTTTTTCATTCCAAAAAGTTTTCCGTGATTTCAATAATTTTCCGCCAGCATGAATCGAAACTGTATTAATCCCAGAGATACATTTTGCTACGTATATGGAGAACTGACCATAATGGCACAGAGGAAGACGATGACCCCACTCGTGAAGAAGGCTTACGAACTTTATTTTGGATGTAAGGTAGGCGACCAAGACAAATCCTGGGCACCTCATATCTCATGCATTTCCTGTGCCGTCACTCTTAGGGGTTGGATTAAAGGTACCCACAAATCTATACCATTTGCCATACCAATGACTTGGAGAGAGCCCAAGGATCACCTAATGGATTGCTATTTTTGTATGACTAACGTTTCAGGATTCTCCGCCAAAAATAAACATAAAATTCAATACCCAAATCTTGCATCTGCCATGAGACCAGTACTACATGACGATGATAACCCAATTCCAACTCCCCAAAGTCATGGACACTGGATGAAGTGTCTGAAGTTGAACCAATGGAAATTGATGACACTAAAGATACAGACTTTCAGCAACCTGAATCAAATAAACCACGTATGATAACGCAGGTTATGCTGAATGATCTCGTGAGAGATTTGGACCTTCCGAAAAAGAAAGCGGAATTATTGGGCTCCAGTTTACGTGAATGGAATTTGCTGGCAAAAGATACAAGCATATCGGCGTTCCGCACTCGCCAAAAAGATCTGATGCAGTATTTCTCCTCGTCAGGTGGTTTATGCTACTGTAATAATGTAAATGGACTGCTGTTAGCTCTCGGTCATGAGCACAAATCTGAAGATTGGCGTTTATTTATTGACTCTTCGAAGCTAAGCCTCAAGGTTGTACTACTTCACAATGGAAATAAATACCCTTCCATTCCTGTAGGGCACGCTGTCCACATGAAGGAATCTTACGAAAATATGAAACTCATCCTTCAGCAGATTAATTATGACCAGTTTCGTTGGTATATATGTGGGGATTTAAAAGTCGTCGCGCTTCTTCTGGGAATGCAGCTCGGTTATACGAAGTTCTGCTGCTTCCTTTGTGAATGGGACAGCAGAGCCAGAGATTCGCATTATTTTGTAAAGGATTGGCCACTTCGTCAAAAATGTATCCCAGGACTGAAGAATGTGTCTCATGAACCCTTAGTTGACCCCAAGAAAATATACTTACCGCCACTTCACATCAAACTTGGCATCATGAAAAATTTTGTCAAAGCAATGAACAAGGAAGATGAGGCATTCAAATATTTGAAGAAAAGGTTTTCACGACTTAGCGATGCAAAGATAAAAGAAGGGATCTTTGTTGGTCCCCAAATCAGAGAGCTCATGAAAGATCAAAAGTTTGATGATGCCTTGAGAGGAAAAGAAAAAGTGGCATGGGAGGCCATGAAGAATGTTGTCACAAATTTTCTAGGGAACATCAAAGCCTCTAACCATGAAAAAATAGTGCAGGACATGATTGAAGCATATAGGTTATTGGGATGTAATATGTCACTAAAAATCCATTTCTTGCACTCCCATTTAGATTTCTTCCCTGAAAACCTCGGCGACGTAAGCGATGAGCATGGAGAAAGGTTCCACCAAGATATAGCTACTATGGAGAAACGCTACCAAGGGAGGTGGGATCCGGCAATGTTAGCTGATTACTGCTGGACATTGATGCGAGAAGCTCCTAATGAAAACTACAAGAGAAAATCAGTGACAAAGAAGTTTTAAGAAGAATATTTTAAATGCCAATCTGCCACTAATATAATTTTTATGAAGTATTTTTACTAACTTCTATACACTTTTTGAATAAATATTAAAATACAAATTTCTCAGTAACCTTGGGTAATAGAGAAATTCTACGGCTATATTCGGAATCAGCGGAAAAAATCCTATAAGACCGACCTGTTCACGTCCAAGAAACAAAAACAAAAGTTAAAATTTGTTCCGCAGTGTTATTAATGGTGTTTTTTGGGTATATGTATGTGGTGGTGGTGGTGAGGGTGGTCAGGGGAGTCAATTGACCCCCCAAATTCAGCCCGACTGAGTTTTTTCAGGCATTTACAACCGAAAATTCAGGTAAAAGTCCAGTACACATATTTTCAATCACCACGATTTCACCCAAAAAATTTTATGATTTTTATATAGGATATCTCTTTGCCCGAAATGTATGTCTTCAGACCTTGAACCATGCAATATTTGATTATAGAAAGGAAAACCTGTCGCAAAACGGTAGTACTGCATTTGATATAACCTGTTACAACTTACTCTGTTGTTGTAACTTGTTTGGTGCTCACTTGTGTATACCTACAAATAGTGTTTAATAAAAATATGGCTTAAAAATCGATATTTGGTTTTGCTTATTTTTTGAGGCAAAACTTTCTCCCCACCCCCCGCACAAAATCGGACCCCTACGCCTAGAAGCTAATAAACCTAGAACTACAGTAACTAAAAAAAATTTATTATCTAGTCGGTGTTCATCGTTGCCAACTATCAAGCAACAAACAGCAAGCCATAAAATGTGGTATTCAACAAACTGGCTGCAATAATTTATTGGTGGTAAATTTGAAGTGATTAAAGAGAAAAGTACTTTTAGGCCGTGCACGTACTGCTCTGTTTAATTTTATAGGAAAATTTTAGCATTGTTTTAACTTTTGTCGATTTCTTATTTTTATTTTTATTATTCCGCTCACAGACGGACAGACAGGGGGCGGGACACACACACGCTTTTTATTCATTCAAACAAGCATTCTTCAGCATTTGGGTGATGACATTTGAAGCCGGGTGACAGAAGCTTATAAATCACGTAGATATTTATTTCAAATATTTTTGTCTTAAATATTTTTAAGAATACTATTAGTAAATGCAAAAAACTTCACTTTTTTCTACGTGAAGGTCAAAATATGAAAATAAAAACCCACTCTAATAGACAGAGTTTATTTCCACGACAGTTTCGACGCCCACTGGCATCCTCCTCGGGTGGATACAGAAACACGAATGAACCAAAACAAGAGAGAAAAAACAGTCCAGGGACCGACCGTTAAGAAATTCGCACCTAGGTTAGATCCCATTCTCCCGACACCGGAAGGGCATTTTCATTAAGTACATTCGCGCAAATTTAAAACTATCTTCCTGTTCTAAACATACAGATTCTATTATATTTTTCTTACATAATTATTGAATTTATTATTAATTTTATTACATTTAATATTGCATAATTATTTATTACAGAAATTATAAATTTATTATTACATTGGTTATTACATTATTGTTTATTATACAGAACTTATAAACCGAAAAACGAATGAAAAAAGCCGATTAGGAAACATCCAGAGAAATTAGCACCTAGGTTAGATACCGTTCTCCCGACACTGGAAGGGCATTTTATTACAGGGTCCGCTTATAAGTACATTCCCACAAATTAAAACTATCTTCTTGTTCTATACATACAGATTCTAATATTTTGACATAATTACTGCATTTATTATTACATTTACATTTTTTTTTTAACATTTATTATTATTACCTTTACCCTAATTATTAAATTTATAATATTACCTTTATTATTACTTCTGTTGCATTTATATTTATTTCCACATTTATTACTTCCATTATTACATTTACTAAAGGCGAGTAAGGAAACATTCCAATCCAGAGACATTTAAGAAATTCACACTTAGGTTCGAACACGTTCCCACGACTCCGTAAGGGATTTTTTGAACAAGAATCTCATTAAAGGGTCTAACTTATAAGTACCTTCGCACAAATTAAAATTATCTACTTTTTCTATACACACAGATTCTATTATTTTTCTTTTGACATAATTATTACATTTATAAAGTACCTTACTTGATTCCCAATCTATAGCATGATTATTTTGGCTGGCGTGATAAAAAATGGCATTATTAGTATTACAACTTCTGAAGGCATATTTGTGTTCTTTAATACGGGTTTCAATATTTCTTCCAGTTTGTCCCACGTATACTAAATCACAACTTTTACAGGGAATGCTGTAGACACAGGCTTGTTCCTCTTTTGCCACGTTATTCCTAACCAATTTACTTTTCACGGTAGACGAATATTTGAACGCCAAAGCAAATTTAAATCTTTCGTCAACGGTTTTACTCTTTCTAAGCCGGCAATGTAAGGCAAACTCACATATTGTTTTTGGTTAACTGAAGGTTCCCGAGGGGCATAAAAAGATTTTCTGGCTTTAAAATACGCCTTTCTGATAAACCACTCGGGATATTTTAAATCCTTAAAAATGTTCCAAATTTTTGAATTTTCCGGGTCCAGCAAATGTGGACCGTTGACGAAAGATTTTAAGTTTGCTTTGGCGTTCAAATATTCGTCTACCGTGAAAAGTAAATTGGTTAGGAATAACGTGGCAAAAGAGGAACAAGCCTGTGTCTACAGCATTCCCTGTAAAAGTTGTGATTTAGTATACGTGGGACAAACTGGAAGAAATATTGAAACCCGTATTAAAGAACACAAATATGCCTTCAGAAGTTGTAATACTAATAATGCCATTTTTTATCACGCCAGCCAAAATAATCATGCTATAGATTGGGAATCAAGTAAGGTACTTTATAAATGTAATAATTATGTCAAAAGAAAAATAATAGAATCTGTATGTATAGAAAAAGTAGATAATTTTAATTTGTGCGAAGGTACTTATAAGTTAGACCCTTTAATGAGATTCTTGGTCAAAAAATCCCTTACGGAGTCGTGGGAACGTGTTCGAACCTAAGTGTGAATTTCTTAAATGTCTCTGGATTGGAATGTTTCCTTACTCGCCTTTAGTAAATGTAATAATGGAAGTAATAAATGTGGAAATAAATATAAATGCAACAGAAGTAATAATAAAGGTAATATTATAAATTTAATAATTAGGGTAAAGGTAATAATAATAAATGTTAAAAAAAAAAATGTAAATGTAATAATAAATGCAGTAATTATGTCAAAATATTAGAATCTGTATGTATAGAACAAGAAGATAGTTTTAATTTGTGGGAATGTACTTATAAGCGGACCCTGTAATAAAATGCCCTTCCAGTGTCGGGAGAACGGTATCTAACCTAGGTGCGAATTTCTCTGGATTGTTTCCTAATCGGCTTTTTTCATTCGTTTTTCGGTTTATAAGTTCTGTATAATAAACAATAATGTAATAACCAATGTAATAATAAATTTATAATTTCTGTAATAAATAATTATGCAATATTAAATGTAATAAAATTAATAATAAATTCAATAATTATGTAAGAAAAATATATATAGAATCTGTGTTTAGAACAGGAAGATAGTTTTAAATTTGCGCGAATGTACTTAATGAAAATGCCCTTCCGGTGTCGGGAGAATGGGATCTAACCTAGGTGCGAATTTCTTAACGGTCGGTCCCTGGACTGTTTTTTTCCCTCTTGTTTTGGTTCATTCGTGTTTCTGTATCCACCCGAGGAGGATGCCAGTGGGCGTCGAAACTGTCGTGGAAATAAACTCTGTCTATTAGAGTGGGTTTTTTTTTTCATAATACTATTAGTATTTTTATTATTGTGGGAATTTTTGGTGAAATTAAAACCTAACATAAAATGAAATTAGTGTAAGTAGCTTCAGCCATATTAAATATTAATGTTATATTGTTATATTCAAGCGACATTTGAACTGAAAAGAGGTTCCACATTAAAATAAATTATTTTTGTTTATTAGAAAAGGAAATTTAAATACAGTTGGTAACTCGCGAGAAAATGTTTCTTCAGTGAAATGATACAATCCCAATTCTTATGAGTCGCTGTTTATGGGTTTCATTTTTCTCTCTAAAACCGATGAACATAACAACATTGTTTATTTATTTATTACTTTATATATATATATATATATATATATGAAATGAAATATGAAAATTATTTCACGAAAGTAACACGTGAAAAATATTTATGATGAATAAAACCACGAAGGAAAGGAAACACAGAATGGTGCTCAAGCGCTTTCGTCTAATGACATCCTCAGGAACACTGAAGTACATAAAGAGTTACAGCCTATATATAGGTTACAGAAAATATATATATATATATATATATATATATATATGGTTTTATTCATCATATGAAATGAAATGAAATGACAAATATTATTAATACAATGACAGTTCATATACTAAGGATAGAAATATATACAACTGATTAGAAATAATACTGCACTGTCGAAGTTAAGTGGAGCTACAGACAGACGTTTTCGTACCAAGCAGTCCATAGCTTAGACTCGCCTTAGAGGATAAATGGCAGGACTCATGGATAGCTTGGATGATCGGGTTGGTTGATTTTTTAATTCTTTGCATTAGACTGTGTTGAGCACGTCTTATTACCTCCGGGAAGCTCGGGACATTGCGGGTAGCAAACATTTGCGAAGCTGAGCATCTCGGGGGTAATTTATGTAAGAGTCTAAAAGACCTGTTTGTTGTACAGCAAATCCTACAAATGAAGTGAAGTGCAACGACATGAGGCCGCAATGGTACAAGATCATGAATTTCTCCCCAATAGTTACAGAGATTCAGGGTCAAATAGACCTTGAGGAAAGTCTCCCATACAGACACTTTCCAAAACCAAAGTCACTTACTTATTAAATTCAATGGTTGAAAGGGAACGCTGGTACAATCCAATCATCAGGTGAAAAATTTGATGAGTTTCTCGATCTTTCTTAAATTCCTCAATTTACTGAAATACTTGTCCAAACGGTATAAACGTTAATTCAAATACATTCTATATTACTGATAAAAGAGTCAGACAGCTCAATCTGGTATCTATAAAATTATTTTATCCAGTGAACATGAGAATAAATACTACTATATCCTTTAACTATTGTTTCCATAATATACCTCCCAACCTAAAACTATTAAAATTTTATTATTTCATCATGAAGTTACCTAGCCTATACAAAAATCAGTAATATTTTAAAAACAGCCTAATTTCTCATAGGGTTCTTTCTACCAGTACAGTATAATTTTTTATAATTCACCCAGAGTCAGGGCCGGATTTTCCAATAGGCAACATAGGCCATTGGCCTAGGGCCCACCAGTAACTGGGGGCCCACTGGGGACCTCCTACAATCCCTTGACACAAACAGTATCATTGATAAATTTGCCATAGAAAAAAGCAGGAAAAAGTCATTTTGAACTTCACATAGTTGTGCTTGCAAAATTTATTATGCTTCAGTTTCATTGTATTTTTCCATTATTCCTATGTGTAAGATGTACATGATATGGAACTTGATTTACTTTGATGTACTTGATATGGAACTAATTTGATTAAAAATTATTAATGTGTAATGTATTACATTATGTTGTAATTCTTATTGCAAAATTTATTATGCTTCAATTTGACTGTATTTTTTTCCATTATTCCTTTGTGTAAGAATAAGTTGTACATGATATAAAACTAATTTGAATAAAATTATTGATGTGTTACATTATGTTGTAATTCTTTTTTTTTTACATTACAATATTACGATATATATATATATATATATATAATATATATATATATATATAATATATAATATTTTTTTTGGGGGGGGCACTGATAAGGTTTGGCCTAGGGCCCAAAAGCAAGTAAATCCGGCCCTGCCCAGAGTTGCAGCCAGAAGGTACGAAAGTGTCTTTAACGCCAATTGTACAGAAGTGACAGTTCTTTATAGTCATAGACGTATGGGATGGCACTTTACTGGGGGAGGGGGCTGGAAAAAATTTGCCCTAAAAATTTTCATGGTGCCCTGATTTCTGCATAAGCACTATGTGTAGCATAAAATAACACAAAGGTTAGAGTATGAGTAACATATATTAAAGCCTTTTTGATATAAAAAAAACATTACAATTTACAAAAATTAAATAAAATTTTGGTACATTTCTAAATAACAAGCAAAACTACGGCATTGCAGTTGCTATAGAATTCAGTAAATCCTCAATTTACATTTTAATTATTAACTACAAGTATAGTA
Source organism: Bathynomus jamesi (assembly GCA_023014485.1). Lineage (NCBI taxonomy): Eukaryota > Metazoa > Arthropoda > Malacostraca > Isopoda > Cirolanidae > Bathynomus > Bathynomus jamesi. Next base: position 573,089 of record JAJOZX010000624.1, on the reverse strand, counting down.
GCAAGTAATTAATTCACCTCAAGAAGTAAAAAAAAAACCAAAGGAATGTCAGGAAAAATCTGCCCTGAAAATGCTCAATATTTGCCTTGAAAATGCGCAATTCCCTAGTCCTGGGGGAGGGGGCGGCAGCCCCCCCAGACCCCCGCCTCATACGTTTATGCCAGACATGGGCAGTAATGTATTTGAAAATACCTATATACATATACAGGGCGTCCCAAAAAAATGTATACACACTTTAACAGCTGATAGCTCAATTGATGTTTCTTTCTTTCCAAGTTAAACCCATTAGAATTAATAATGGCAGTCAGACTAAGCTTTGAACAAAGGAAATTCATTCTAAAATGCTACTGGAAGTGTGAAAACACAGTTGAAGTGCAAAGACAGTTTAGGAGGGAGTTTCAAACAGATCCACCAACGCGACTTACCATCACTCGAATTAGAGATAAGTTTGAAGCCGATGGAACTGTTCAGAATGTCCACAAGAAGCGTTCCGGAAGACCACGGACATCGACAAGCCCCACAAAGCAAGAAAGAGTACTGGAAACGTATCACCAAAGTCCAAGAAAATCTGTGCGGCAAGCGAGTCGTGAGGTAGGAATTTCAGAATCGTCTGTCCAACGCATTTTGAAACGCTGTCAATGGAAAAGTTACATTCCAAGATTAGTCCATGCTATTAATGAAGATGATCCGGACCGAAGAGTGGAGTATTGCGAGTGGTACTTGGCACGATGTGGATGTGGATTGGACGAAGGGGTTTCGTAGAATATCCTCCGCGTTCACCAGACCTCACACCACTAGACTTTTTTTATGGGGATACTTAAAAGACAAAGTCTACGCTATAAAACCTGCAACAGTCGCTGAATTGAGAGCAGCCATTGAACGAGAATGCACACAAATACCAAACGAAATGTTTCGTGATGTTTGCGATTCCATTGCTTCGCGTTATCAGCAGTGCCTGGACCAGAACGGACGTCAGTTTGAAAACAGGCGTTGACAAAACAATTAAATAATGTCTGTAGATTCTATTACATTTTGAAAATTAAATGTATTTTAATAAACACTGCCTTTATAAGTATTTAAAGTGTGTATACATTTTTTTGGGACGCCCTGTATAAATACATGTATTTATAAGTATTTTTGGAGAGTATATTTAATTACGTATTTAAATACTTTCGAAAAGTATTTAGTATTTGTAAATACCTGTTTTTAAATACATTTTTAAAATACTTTTTTGGGAACTGTTCAATTTTGCGAGGATGTACAGTACTAACCACCCAGTATTTAACTGGTACCACAGAACAGAGTAAAATATTTTTCAAGGTGCTTGTGCTTCGTCATTTATCGCCCTAGCACCCAACTTCGTGTCATCCGCAAACTTTGAAACTGTACTGACTAGGCCGACATCTAAATCGTTAGTATATATATATAATAAAAAGCAAGGGGCCCAATACAAAACCCTGAGGAACGCCGCTCGCTACATTAGCCCAAGAAGACTCCGCTCCATCAACGACCACCCTCTGTTTCCTACCTCGCAACCACTCTTCTATCCAATTTATCACTACACCCCTGATTCCATGAGCCTTAGTTTTTTCAACGAGTCTTTTGTGCGGTACGGTATCAAACGCTTTTTGAAAATCTAAATAACCTTTCGTTTGCTTCAGCCCGAATTGTTCATTTTGACGAAGGTCAAGCTTTTCACTCCACCTTAGACCTACAGTTTAAGGTGGAATCCGAACCACGCCCTACCAGCATCCCAGCGTCTTAACCACTAGGCCACCACTTTCTTTATTGTATGGAAGGATGAGCAGCTGGGTTTTGCTGCGCGCCGGCTGCCGTCACCGGGTCTCGATCCCGGGATGGATTCGTAGTCAGCGACGCTAACCACTACACCACCGAGGCGCATACACTACATCTTAAGCAAGATTTGTTTCGCCTAAAACCGTGCTGCGTATTTCTAATCAAGTTATGCAATTCTAAGTGTTCGACTATACGATCCCTAATTATAATTATCGATTCCAGTAGCTTACCTACTTGGCTTATAATTTCCCGCCGCACCTTTATTGTCTTTCTTAAAAATAGGCGTTACATTTTCTAACTTGAAATTATCTGGTACGCACCCCTCAGAAATAGACGCATTAAAAATCTTTGTTAATGGCACAACAATGCCTTCCTTTAATTCTTTTAATTATATGGGATATATATGGAATCCGGCCCCAGTGATTTAAGCATTTTCATTTTGCAAATATAGTGCAGTACCTCCTTTCACTCAACACAATATTATCTAAAGTATTACCATTATCGAAACGTATTATGTCTATGACCATATGGATATTCGTTACATCTTCTTTTGTAAAAACTGACGTAAAAAATTCGTTTAGCAGAGTAGCCATTTGCTTGTTCTCGGAAACTAGCTCACCGTCAGAATTTCTCAACGATCCCAACACGTTCTTTACCAGAATACTGTTGTTAACGTATTGAAAAAATCGCTTGGGGGTTTTCTTTGCCGTCACGAGCTATGGAAATTTCAAGGTGATGTAACTAACGAATGCTACCCTAGATTAATGAACCATCCAAATTAATAAATTTAACTTTATATGAGAGAATAACCTTAATTTTAACAAGATTCAAATATTACACATGCTTGCCAATTTTTAACTTTTACGTTGGCACACATTCAAATTTATTTATCAGTTAGTTGTAACAATGGAAGATCTTATTAATGATTAATTTCATTTCCCCACAATGTGAAAGTAAGTGCATCCCAAGGATCATCTTTTGTCTGAGGGTTAACAGGATAAGTGACCAAATCAACCCAACCCAGGAGCCAGCAAACAGGAGTGAACTATAGCCTCACCAACTGGTTTGAAATAAACATAAAAATTTTAATACACCATGGCAATTTGAAAGACATAAAATAAAGACTGTTGCCAACTTTTCACTTTCTGCCACCCTGATTCATAGCCTTTTAAAATTTCTTCCAGTTCTCTGTCTTCTAGCCATTTTCTATCTAATTCATAACTGACTCTGATGCCCCATTAGCTTTTAATTTATATAGAATTCTCCTATGTGGATCCTTGTCACTTGTCTTATTAAAAACCAAATAAATAACATCTAAATCATACCCATCATCTAGCTATTCAGTTAAAAACTCTAAAACGCCTAAGAGATTAGACAAGATCCTCCCAATCTAATTCCATGTTGGGTAACTTTAACTTTGAAACCCTACCAGCAGTGGCGGCGCTAGGCCCGGGCTCAGAAAAGCTCTGCTGAAGCTTTGTCTAGGCTCAGAAAATTTTGAATTTGTTCAAAATTTTTGATAGATTTAATAGAAATTGAAGCTAACCCATGAGACTACATCGAAAACTATTTCTTTCTGTCTGAACTTAAAACGAAACTGTTTTAAATATAGTTATCAAACTTTTTATAGTTATCGCACATGAACAATCCAGAACGAAAATCCAGAACAATTCGTACTATGACGGAGCTCCTGGAGTTTTCGCGTCCTTATAAGGATGCCTTCTTTGAACTCTACAAATTGGAACAGATTTCGATTACGTTGCCTATCAGTTCAGCTGGATGTGAACAGACCTTCTTCAAGTTGCGTATGATAAAAACATATTTGCGCAATAATATGAGCGACGTCAGACTCGACAGCCTCAGCACCCTAGCACTCAATCGATCAAGGGCTGAAAATCTAAATATGAACGAAGTGATCGAAAACTTTGCAGCCGTGCATAAAAACCGCAAAATACAGTAATTGTTAATTAAAACATTACTTGACATTTTTAAAAGTTTTTTGTATTTTTGAAATTTTGAGACTCAACTTTTTATCAATGACGCTTCCTATTTTACTATTAAAAGCCTATTCAACATTAAGCAAATACTACTTCTATGTTCCTTTTGATCATTGGAAAGTATGCCCGATTAAAATTTCCTCTCCTCTCTTTCCAAACTCTGCCCGAACTGATAGAAAACCCTGGCGCCGCCACTGCCTACCAGGGGTACTGGTGTACCCCAGTGCCCCTGGTATTGCTAGCAAAACTTTTATAATGGGTAAAGATTAGGGGTTAAATAAGATTAAAATTATCCAAATATTCTTCAGTAATTTAGTTCTTTCTAGTATCTTCTTTACCAGTAGTTACAGGATGGTTGTCCTACACTTAAGACCATTAACCTAATGTATCCAACAGCCTGAGGATTCACTTTGATCTACAGTTGCAGATTTAATGAACTTGTGATTGCCCGACTCCTAGCTGGGGGAATCATACTCCAGGTAGATTGGAATTAAAAAAATAAAGAAAAGCTTACCAGTGACTCCATTGCTCCAGTTCGAGGAGCTTGTTTTCACTTTAAGCAACAGATAACCGAATTCCTTATTAGTAATGCAAGTTGCTTACAAGAACAGGATTTGCTGGGAAAGCACTTAGTCCTTTTACCCAGTTTACTAAACAAAAACAGATTTTGGGAACAATAGCTACATTATAAACAAATACATAAAAATACAATACCAAATGATAACTTGTAGTGTGAATGTGGTGAATACTGAAGGATTCATTAAGTGTTGGGTATAGGAAATACTCCTGATTTGGCTTTGGCTTTTTTATTTAATGGTTTAAAATACTGCTTATATTTTGCTTTTTTATGTGTTTGTTTAAAATAGAAAACGAAATATAAAAAGATGTAAGCATACACCAATCAGAGTTGTCGTTGAGAGTGTCTTTAAGAATTTTGGGGAGTTCTGTCATATAATACGGAGTTATGATAATTTAACACAACCAAGGATAGTCTAACATGAAACAAATCCCTGGTCAAATAGTGCTTCATTCACTTCAGGAATTGGCGATGAAAAACTTCATATGCATGGCTCAGTTCGGGTTATCTTATGTTTCCATGAAAAACAGAGCTTGAAATTTTTATTAATGATGTGTTCAGGATGTGAGAGGTGAATTTTATGTTTTAAAATCTTGAAGCAAGACGCAGGAGTTTGTACACAATCCAGTTTGAAGAGTTTTTCTGAACTTTGTGATGTGTTCTTTAGAGAAAACCCTCAGGATTTCTTTTCAGATTGTTCAAACTGCAAAGCTGTAGGCCTGTAGCTAATGTTTTAATAAACTATGCCGACTACCGAGACCAGAAGTACAGGGTATTCGAAAAGTCCCGTCACCCCCTAAAAAAATGTACATATTGTAATACCAATATTATTTTTGTGTGATTAATTGTATTTATATGTGATAGGTGTAATTTAAGAAAAAAGTCACTAGCAACAATTACTTTAATTACAGTAAATACAGTTACTAATTACAGTTACTAATGAAGAATATGTGTGCGCATCATCATTTTCGTAACAAAGGATTATGCGCCTCCATGTGCGGTGTGAGAATCAACGCGGCATTGCTGGAGTGATTGCACCAAATGTATCTCAAACAGCGTGTTTCAGTTCCTCTGTTGTGCGGTAACGTACCCGGGATACGTTCTGCTTGACGAAACCCCATAACGCATTGTCACATGAAGACAGATCTGGATGACAGGCGGTATGGTTTCATGCCGAGATCGGTGCTCTTCCAATACGTGCTCTACCGTAAAATTTACATTCCAATATGTGCTAACTAACGAAAATATCACGACCTAACCTAACCAATCGTCAAGGGCGTACAATTGACCTAACGATTGGTTAGGTTAGGTCGTGATATTTTCGTTAGTTAGCACATATTGGAATGTACATTTTACGGTAGAGCACGTATTGGAAGAGCACCCCGAGATCTTTTGTCATGTGCTCTCTCATTGTGGACATGGGGACTGCAAGTTCTCGTGATCAATACCGTCTTGTTTGGTGGTGTAGCCTTATTGAATCTTGTGTTGAAATCATTCTGGATATCATGTATCATTTTGCCAGTGTGTGACCTTTCATAAGCCCAGGTGCTCATCACTATCCTTTCATCCAGAGTGTAAGTGGACTGGTCTGCCAGTGTTCACACAACTCTAATACCTGGATAAGAAAAAAAAGTCAATGAATCACATAAATTCAATTAATCACAAAACTAAAATTGGTATTACAATATGTACATTTTGTAGGAGGTGACGGGACTTTTCGAATACCCTGTAGAATCATTATGCTTAACTAGGGTAGTCATAATTTACTAAACTTGATCTAAACTATTTATTGTAGGTGTAGTTTAAAACATACATTAGTTTTACTATTAATTTTACTATTAGTTTTACTATTAATTTTACTATTAATTTTACTATTAATTTTACTATTTTATTTTCATCCTATATAATGTAAATACATTTCTAACTATTAACTAATACTATGACTGTATATTATAAAATTATTTTTAACTGATATAAATAAGTTCTAAAATCAATAAATCATGCCACCAATATGTGAATATTTCAAAATTCATTCCGATGATACTTACTAGCAAAGCTATATGTGTCTTTTTGCCATCAAAATATTACTGTATAATGCCGGAACATCTTGAAAGTAAACACACGAGTAGAACCCGGATGCTTAGGTCCTAAAAACCCTTTAAAAAGGCAGGCAAATAAGCAAAATAAACAGTCAAAATAGGCAGTAAAACCCCCAAAAAAGCATTTATAAATTTGCTTTAAAAAACCGTTTAATCTAGAACAATACCTTTATATACGCATGATACATATTAGTGAACAAAACAGTAAGTAATGCAAATATTAGTTACACATAATAACAATGATTTAATTTCCAAAAATAAAGTTTAATATACAGTAGAATAATACGATTATACACGTATAAGTAATAGAGATTACAACATCATTATAGTAAACAAAACAGTAGGTATTGAAAATGGTCGTCACACAATAATGATAAGGATTTAAATTTAAAAAATTGTTTAATATAAAATAATACTATTATGCGTGCTCAGTTTCTGTTATATATATATATATATATATATATATACACACACACACACACACACACACACACATATATATATATATATATATATTATATATAACTGCAATGACCACGCAGTATATTAATGTATAGAAACGACGTAAGTATAGAGGAGCGTTCTGCACACGAGGAAGAGAAATAACGAACAAATGAAAAATGAGGTACCCGCCCGGGAATCGAACCCAAGATCTTCCAATTGCCGGTCAGATATGCTATCCACTACACCACAGGCCTCGATCAATCAGAAGTCGTAATTCTCCTACATAGGGCAGAAACCAATGCCCTAAGAGGGCACCCTCGCAAATCGTGAATATGTACATTTAACTGCAATGACCACGCAGTATATTAATGTAGGAGAATTGCGACTTCTGACTGATCGAGGCCTGTGGTGTAGTGGATAACATATCTGACCGGCAATTGGAAAATCCTGGGTTCGATTCCCGGGCGGGTACCTCATTTTTCATTTGTTCGTTATTTCTCTTCCTCGTGTGCAGAACGCTCCTCTATACTTACGTCGTTTCTATATATATATATATATATATATATATATATATATATATATATATATATATATATATATATATATATACAGGGTGTCCCATAAGTCCGGCATCATAGGAAAAATTCATATTTTTCTATTTCTACAAACCATAATTCATATTTTTCTCTTTCTACAAGCCATATGCTCTGGATGCCAATTTCCCGTCCACCATTCTGTTCAGTGACGAGGCTGTTTTTTATGGAAATGGTGAGGTAAATCGACAGAACACCCGCTACTGGTCTCAAAACAACCTTCGCTGGTATACCTCTTCAAAGGAACAAGGTGTGGCATTTGGAAGGATCGCATCATAGGCCCCCTCTTTTTCGATGAACATGTCACTGGAGGCAACTACCTACGTATGCTCAAGGAAGAAGCATTTCCCAGTGTCTTGAACGAAGAAGGAAATTTCCCAACATGGTTCCAGCAAGACGGCGCTCCTGCACATTATAGCACCCAAGTAAGGGAATACCTGTACCAACAATTCCCTGGTCATTGGATAGGACGTCGAGGGCCTGTGGAATGGCCAGCTAGAAGCCCGGATCTCACGCCACTAGATTTTTATCTCTGGGGCCACTTGAAAGCGCTGGTATACCAGAGAAAATTAGGAGTGTTGAACATTTGCGGCAGCGCATTATTGGGGCATGTAACACCATTACTCCTGACATCATTCACCGTGTGCTTGCTGATTGGGTATCACGTTTGAATTTGTGTACTGAAAATAATGGTGGACATATTGAGCACGTTCTGTAAATAAAAGCTTTTGTTTTGCCTTTTTTTATTATTTTTCCTATGATGCCGGACTTATGGGACACCCTGTATATATATATATATATATATTATATATATATATATAATATATATATATTATGTGTGTGTGTGTGTGTGTGTGTATATGTGTGTGTGTATATATATATATATACATAGGCCCTCTCAGAGGTTCAGAGAGGCCGGGCCACTTCCAACTTTTGAGGCCCATAGCTAAACCCGTTTATTACTTTCACTGCAAAACATTATATTCAAACCTGAAAGTTTCTAAATTTGAGGCCCCCCTTAAGCTTGAGGCCCAGGCCAAATGGCCCTCCTAGCCCCCCCCCCCTCTGATAGGCCATATATATATATATATATCGGGTCGGGAAAAAAAAAGGGGAGACCTTCTAAATCCTTCATATCTCGTCAAATATGGTACATAGAACCGTGAAATTTTAGTATGTTAGTACTAGGTATTTTTATGGTTTGTATGCCATCTTTTAGCATTTTAGCTGAGAAATTGGATTTATGGCGAATATTCCAGAAACATCTTGTTAATCATAGGTTCAAGTTGATAATTAAAGCGATTTTAATTAACGTAAGCCAACTTAAATTTTCTTTTCCTCTTTTTCAGGTATTAGGTCTCAGCCCTGTTTATAAAATGCCATTTACTTCAGAGGATCAAGTTCTTATAAAACACTATAGGCTTGAAAAACACTATGGACGAAAGAGATTATTGTTAGAGTTTCCAAACAAAGGATGGACTGCAGGAGGTTTGGACAAGCTTCTCAAGAAAATCGCTAAAACAGTAGATATCAAAAGAATACCAGGTAGCGGTATTAAATTTGGTCACCAAACAGTCCTGATTTAAATCCTGTCGATTACGGCCTTTGGGAAAATTTGTCACAGAGAATTTATCGGGTCAAAGTAAGAAATGTCGCTCATTTACGACAGCTTCTTCTGGAAAAATGGGATGAGCTACCACGAGAACAAATCAATAAAGCCATAGATGAATTCCGTCCTAGACTGAAAAAGGTTGTAGAAATTCGTGGTAAACATATCGAGCAGTTTTTTTAACATCAAGGTAGCACCATATGTGAATACTTTGTAACTTTTTATCTGCACATACAATGCAGTGGTAGTGTAAATGGAGAATTTCCAGTGGCATAAAAAATATTCAATAAATTGTACTTTTCATTAGTTTTCTTTGAAATCCGCTCACCGTATAGGAAATTTACTTAGTTGTGGGGTTTGAAAAAAATATTGAAATCTGACCATAACTTTGGATTTTACAGCCAAAGTTCGAGGTCTTTTTTTTTGCCGACCCGATATATATATATATATATATATATATATATATATATATATATATATATATATAGGGTGGGGCACGGGAATCAAGTGTTTTTTGAATAGCTAGTAATCGGCCATTAGGAATGGGAGGGGCGTGCGGTAGGTAGCATTCCATTCCTGGGTTCATAGCATTTAACTTTAACTAACACTCACCTTTATCTTTCAGGTGCCATCATGGAGCAGTGGACGTTAGAACACCGCATGTTCGCGTATGATCATTTTGTTAGGAGTGGCGAGTCAGTGACAGCAGTTCAGCGTGCGTTTCGCCGCAGATTCAACATTCATCGAAATGACTCTGTTCCCGCTCGTGACACAATCTTACGTTGGGTTAACAATCTTCGAACAGGAGGCTCAATAATGAAAACAAAACCGAAGGGGCCGCAACGCACTGTGCGTACTCCAGAGAACGTTGAAAGGGTCAGACAAGCGATGTTGCAAAGCCCAGGCCGCTCTGCTCGGAGACATTCAGCTGCACTCGGAATCAGCAATCGTACTGTTAGACGGATTTTGCATGAAGAATTACATTTTCACCCATACAAGTTAGCGATGGTGCAGGAATTGAATGTAAACGATTGCCCCAACGACTGAATTTTGCACAGGAAATGCTTGCACTTTATGAGCAGAATGAAAACATGATGGTGGTAATGAGTGATGAAGCCCATTTCCACCTTAATGGGGCCGTCAACAATCAAAACTGTCGGTATTGGGCTGCTGAAAATCCGCGACAACTCCATGAAAAACCGCTGCATAGCCCTAAGGTTACAGTTTGGTGCGCGGTGGGAAAGTTTGGCGTCATCGGTCCCTATTTCTTCGAACAAAATGGGGTTACCGTTACCATAACATCTGGGCGTTACATTGAGATGGTGAACACCTTTTTCATCCCTGAGTTACGAAGAAGGCGTATTGCTCGTCGACATTTGTGGTTTCAGCAAGATGGGGCCACGCCACACACCGCCAGAGCGTCAATGGCTGTTCTTCGCCCCCTGTTTCCCAACCATCTCATTTCGAGATTTGGTGACATTGCATGGCCCCCTCGGTCCCCTGACTTGTCCACATGTGACTTCTTTCTATGGGGGTACCTCAAGTCACGTGTCTACGAGGACAAGCCCCGTACATTAGACGCATTGAAGGAAGCGATCCGTCAACAAATCATCCAAATCAACAGAGACCTGCTGGGAAGAGTGGAGGCCAATTTTCGTAAACGCCTTCAACAATGCGTCGACGGCCAAGGACATCATATGCCAGATATAATTTTCGGTACATGATTATTATGACATGAAATGCTATGTTCTTACGAATGTTGTTCTACCAATATATTTTCTTTACAAAAATAAATATCATTTTCCTGATTATTCCAAAAACACTTGGTTCCCGTGCCCCACCCTGTATATATATATATATATATATATGAAAAATTATTTCACGAAAGTGACACGTGAAAAGTATTTATGATGAATAAAACCACGAAGGAAAAAAGAAACACAAAGGGGTGCTCAAGCGCTTTCGTCTAATGACATCCTCAGGAACACTGGAGTGAAAGGACAGATCAAGGCAATATATAGGTTACAAAAATAAACATACATACATACATATTCACATATATATACATATATATATATATATATTATATATATACATATATACATATATATAGTAAGCATAGAAAAAAAAATTGTGGGAGGAGCCAACATTTATATGGTCACAGAAGAATAAAGAAATAAAAATAAATATAAATATAAATTGAGAAAAAATTAATTACAAAATAGTGCCTTAGTGATATATATGTCACAGCCTAAATAATCATAAAGAAATAAACAGGCAAATAAAAAAAAACCCATAAATATACATACATACATATATATAATTATATATATATACATATATATACATATATATATATATATATATATATAAAGACACTTTTAGCACTTTGGCCGACCTTCAATATAAATTCAAATGGCTTTTTTATGGAACAGGTCACAAAAGAATAAAGAAATAAAAATAATATAAATATTGTAAGTGGAGTCTACCAATTCAAGCTCAAGAGGGAAGTTTTACAATCGATTTAATAGATGCTGCCAAATTGATATATATGTCACAAAAAAATAAAGAAATAAACCCAAAAAAAAAAAAAAAAAAAAAAAAAAAAATTAATTATTAAAAAAATAAAAATAATAATAAATTGAAAGATAAATTTTAAGAGAGGCACACCAATTTATAAGGGAAAAATTACCACATATGCATATTATAGTCACAAACGAATAAAAAAGTACAAGTAAATATAAATTGGAAAACAAAATGATGCCTAGATGATATATAAAGAACAATAAAAAATATATACAACATATATACGGTATATATACGAAATATAAACGCAATATATACAGAATATATATATATATATATATATGCATAAGGGAAAAAAATTACCAAATTTGTTTTTATAATTATTGTCTGAGAAAACGGTAGGTCGCAAAAGAATAAAGAAATAAAATAAATATAAATTGAAAAAATTACAAATAATACACGTACACATGTATACCCACATAACCAAATATATATTACATATACACACATATATACAAACACACACACACACACACACACATATATATATATATATATATATATACAAGCTTGACCTTCACGAAATGAGAAATCATCCCGCAGAACCTTTGTGAGGTTGTAAGGTAAGGTAAGGTACATACACATATATATATATATATATATATATATATATATATATATATATATATATATATATATATATATATATATATATTTAACTGCATACATACATACATACATACATATACACACATACATACATACATATACACACATATACATACAAACACATTTAACTGCAATGACCACACACATACTCACATACACATACATACATACACATACACGCATACAGCAAAAAATTGAAAAATAAAATTGTAAGGGAAACAACAGACAAAAACAAATTTTTTTTACCAAAGATTTAACAACCTGCCCTTTTTGTTTAAATCCATTCTGAAGGAATTCAGAGCAACAGGATCAAGTTGAAACAGACCTTTACTCATGTTAAGGTTATTTGTAAGTTGAATTATAGCCGACTCAAGAATATTTCTATTAACAATGTTGCTAGAGTGAAACAAAACTGAAACATTATTCCAATCAATACAATGGGATAACTCTGACAAATGGACAAAAAGGGCACTGGACAACTGTCCCGTTCTAACGGAATATTGATGCTGTTTTACACGCGTTTGCAAATCCTTTCCCGTCTGACCTATGTAAAAGGAATCACATTGCTTACACCCAATTTTATAGATAATGCCTAAATTATTGGTAGGGCTATTTTTTACTATGATGTTTTTCACAATATTGTTATATGAAAAAACTACACTGATATCCAAAAGTTTAAGTACATTAGCAATGCCTAAGAAGCCCGGGAAAAATGGAAGTACTAAAATATTCTTTGACAAGGTGCGAGTGTTATTATTCACACGATAGAAGGTTCGTTTAGCCTTATTAAGACAAGATTCCATGAACGCAGATGGGTAACACAACTCACTTCCAATAACGTTGATATTTTCCAATTCGGCATCGATGTATTCCGGACTGGCGATCCTAAGAGCGCGGAGAAACATTGAGGAAAATATGGCCTTTTTAATAGGGGTGTCATGTCCAGAGTAAAAGTGTACGTAGGACAAATTGTGTCTTTATATATATATATATATATATATGTATATATATGTATATATTATATATATATATGTATGTATGTATATTTATGGGTTTTTTTTTTATTTGCCTGTTTATTTCTTTATGATTATTTAGGCTGTGACATATATATCACTAAGGCACTATTTTGTAATTAATTTTTTCTCAATTTATATTTATATTTATTTTTATTTCTTTATTCTTCTGTGACCATATAAATGTTGGCTCCTCCCACAATTTTTTTTTCTATGCTTACTATATATATGTATATATGTATATATATATATATATATATATATATATGTATATATATGTGAATATGTATGTATGTATGTTTATTTTTGTAACCTATATATTGCCTTGATCTGTCCTTTCACTCCAGTGTTCCTGAGGATGTCATTAGACGAAAGCGCTTGAGCACCCCTTTGTGTTTCTTTTTTCCTTCGTGGTTTTATTCATCATATATATTATATATATATATATATATATATATATATATATATATATATATAACAGAAACTGATACGCCTATTTTGGAACTCTAACGGAATAATATTAGAAAATAAATATTTAATGGAAAAAAGGCAAATTAGGCACTTTATGACGAAAAAGGCACTTTTTCCTGTAAACGCAAAAATAGGCAAAAAAAAAAGAAGCATTTATGGCATTTTGCCTGAACATCCGGGCTCTACACATGAGTATAATGTACACTACTGTGCAAAAGTCTTAGTCATTTTACATTTTTCCACTTAGATGTACAGGGTGTTTATAAAGTCCCTATCTATTTCAGTGAAAACGTAGCAAAAAGGGTAAAACTCAATAACAATATAATAAAAGGCATACATTTAATGAATACTTACGCATATGATTCTACATGAACACGATCAGTATCTCTACGGAGTTCGAATCTGTCAGCAGCATTGCGGAACACATTTTGGAGCATGACAGGGGTTATTTTTGAAACTGCTGTTACAATACGAGCACGTAAATCTTGCAGATCTGTAACCCTCGTTTGATAGACGTTTGATTTGATAAAGCCCCATGCAAAGAAATCGAAGGGCGTTAAGTCAGGAGATCGAGCCGCCCAGGGCCTGTTACCTCCACGTCCGATCCACCGATTTGGAAATCGTTCATTTAGGTACTCCCGATCAATGCTTGCGTAATGACAAGGTGCCCATCTTGTTGAAAGACGACGGTGTTTAAAATGCCATCTGAATGACGCTGGGGTTCCAGGAATTGCTGAAGCGTGTCCAGATAAATAAGCCCTGTAACTGTAGCTTTATAAATGGGAAATTAAAGTCTCCGTAGAGGGCTGGGGAGTTTAAAGACTTTAGTAGGTTTCTGCATATCAGTAAAGGCAATTTAAAGCATCAGAATTGCAGTTGGAGTGTTCGGCTGGTAGTATCACGTCTAGTTCTTCAATTTTTACTGCTAAATGTTCCCCGTAGCTGTTTGATTTACTTATTATTGTTTCTGCCATATGACTCTTATGTGCGTATATAGCACAGACACTTTTTTATCTTTCTGTTCCGTCGGTTCGTAGTACGTTATAACCATCGATTTGTATTTCTTTTTTATCACTGCAGTATTCTCAGTTTTCAGTTATCTTGGCAGTCTTTAAGATGTGTTTCTGTGAAGTACGCGATGTCAGTCAGTCCTTGTTTCTTCTATAAGTTCTTTCAGGTATGAAACTTTGTCAAAAAAATGGATATGTTTTAGTCGTTGAATATTTGCCAGGACCATATTTATGTTTTCAGTGAAGATTCTCACCTTACGCAGCATTTTTGAACCTCGGTAATACTTTTCTCAGTTGATCATTCATTACCGTTTGCTCACTAAATGTTCTATGGCTACTCCAGTACAAAAATTATCCTATATTTAAAACAAATTTTCCATGGCTTGCATAAATAACATGTACGGGCGTTCATAAAAGATCTGAACGATTTGATTCGTTAATATTTTTCATACTAAATAAGATATAAATCACGAAGTATGTGTAAGTGATAGAGCAACTAATAAAGTTCTTTTTGTAGAAGACCAAGGTTGTCAATATCCATAAACTACGAATTAGGATCAGGGATACAATAGATGGTCGATGCTGGCATGCTTGAACGAACATGGCGAGAAAATGAATATCGATTGGATGTTGTACGGGCAACCAATGGCGCACATGTTGAAGTTTATTAAATATATATGTAAAACTTTTAGCTGTGCGGAGTCACATGAACAAACTTGTTTCTTTGTATGTTATTGGATTATCACATTAATAAAGATTGAAATCGTTCAGATCTTTTATGAACACCCTGTATAATTACACTGCCCAACACCAATTTTGCTGATTTAATTCTAACACCTGTTTTTAGGTAACTTTGGTGTGCTGATTTCAAAAATCACCTTAGTTTTTTCCTATCACGTCAGGTTTTCGAGCAATCAAATACGGATATTTTGGAGATATCGCATTTTGGCAGGGTTATGCCCAATTTTTTTTCTTTTCAAAAAAATAAGTTTTTACATACTCAGAATCAGCATGGAAAAGTAAACAATTGTGCAGGGAGTGAACTTTAATATACAATGGTAATATTGACACATAAAGTGATTAAAAGTGTTTAAATAAGCAAAAAATGAATCCATATTAAAGCAAGCACGGGACCAGTTTTCTTAACATTGTCTTTTTTTTGTTTTCTTACTTTTCAGTGCTGATAAATTTTCTCTTATAGGACTTCCTAGAATGAGAGATGTCAAGACAATCTCTTTGCAGGCTCCAGCAGTAGTCAGCCATCATATGGGTATCCCAACTTCCTTGGCATCGTTCTTCCATCACTTTGATATCTTGATGGAACCTTTCACCTTGCTCTTCACTAACATCACCAAGATTTTCTGGAAATTTATCCAGATGACTGTTGAGATAGTGAACATTAATGCTCATGTTGCAACCCAACTGCTGAAAGTTTACAAGTAAATCCTTTACAAGATCTTTATAATTTTCAGACTTTTTGTTTCCTAGGAAGTTCTTAACTACTGCCACAAAAACATTCCAAGCTCTTGCCTCCGTTTCGGTCATTGAGTTACTGAACTGCGGATCTTTCATCAGTTTTCTTATCTGGGGACCATCAAATATACCAGCTTTAAGCTTCTCATCACTAAGACCTGGAAAGGCTGCACATATGTAATTAAAGCAATCCCCTTCTTTATTCAAAGCTTTTACAAACTGCTTCATAAGCCCAAGTTTGATGTGGAGTGGTGGAAAAATGATCTTTTCTCGATCCACCGATGGCTCGTTTACAATATTTTTATCTCCTACATTTAAATTTTGCCTTAGTGGCCACTTTTCCTTTACCCAATGTTCAGCTTTGGCGCGACTATCCCATAAGCACAAGAAACATGGATACTTTGTGTAGCCACTTTGTTGGCCAAGAAGAAAGTTGACCATTTTCAGGTCAACACAAATCACCCATTTATGAATATCATATTTTAGCATCTCCAGCACTATTTTTATGTTTTCATATTCTTCTTTTAGATGCACTGAATGACCAATAGGAATCGCGCCATATTCATTCTCATTGTGAAGCAAGACACACTTTAAACTTCTTTTTGAACTGTCTATAAACAATCTCCACTCATTGGGGCTATAGTGGGTTACACCCATTGCATTCAAAAGTCCTTCTACATTATGGCAGTAAACCAAATCCTTCTCTGCACCAAAATATTGCAACAATTCTCTTTCCCTATTGCGATAAGATGTTATTTTTGTCCCAGGATGAAGTAGATTTTTCTCGTGCAATCTTGAAGCTAATAATTCTGATGACTCTTTTCAAAGGCTGAGATCACGAATTAAATCATTCAACTCAAGTTGATTAAATCGCTGAGGTGTCGTTGATGAAGAAGGCTGTTCAAAATCATCATCAGTGATATCACGTTCGATCTCATCAGGCAATTCCATATCTTCATCATCTTCTGTGAGTGTTGGAAGGTCCGTGAAAATTGGAACAGGAATTTCATCTGAGTGAGAAACTGGTCTGATTGCTGAATCTAGGTTAGGATACTTTAGATGGTGTTTATTCTTTGCGTTGAAGCCAGAAGTCTTCACAAGGCAAAAGTAGCAATCATCTGAATGATTTTTGGGCTCTCGCCATACCATAGGAATGCCAAACTTCAAACCTTTTCTGTTTCCATTTGTCCATTGTCGTAAATGTTCCACACAAGTTTTGCAAACAGTGTGAGGAGCCCACGACTTATCCTGATCTCCAAGTTTAACTTTAAAATAGGCCAGGTATGCCTTTTTTACGAAATCAGTAATGTTCATCCTCTGCTTTAGTAACGTAAAGCATCCACAAATGTAGCAGAAAACATCTGGGCTGTTTGAACACTTTCTTCGAACAGCAGACATGATGATGATGATGAGCTGCAACGCACCCTTCACTCACCACTGATCTCAAATAACTGCCGCAGTATTGGATCACTGAATGCTGCCCACATGGCCACATGTAACTCTGTGCCGCTCCCAATCATGTGGCGAGCAGGCGATGACGTCACACACTTTGCAGCTGTATCCAACCAGGACAGACTGACGTCACTAGCGGAACCGGCTGCTCTCACTCGGCCAATGGTAAATCTCTCTCAGATCATGACGTCACGCTCACACCTGGGGAAATCAGAGATACCCAAGATTTTAATATGTTGTACATGACCTTTAGATTTAATGCACAGATTTGCGTATTCCACAGATAAAATTTTAACAGCAAAACAGCCGTTAACAGGTCTCAAAAATCATCAATTTTGATAAGCGCCCTTCATGGATCACCCAAAATAGGCATATTGCATTGCACGAAAACCTAATGTGATGGACAAAATCTAAGGTGATTTTTGAAATCAGCACATCAATATTATCCAGAAACAGGTCTTAGAATTAAATCAGCAGCAAAAATTTTTTTTTTGTTGGGCAGTGTTATATATATATATACGGTACTTAATTTTTAGATATAATTAATGTCATTTTACATCATATATATTTTTTTTACACAGGAATGTGGGCCAAGGGTGAATATAGAAAACTTTTAATTTCCTAAGTATTCCTTTTCCATATCTTTTACTGTTAATAAATTCTGTTTAATTCATTGTTTCTAATAGTGTAATATTTTATATTGAATATATGAGATGAGCGTTCTTTGATTGTAAAAATTCTAGTGAAGCAAGATTATTTTCATTATAGTGTATAGTATTTACATACTGAGAAAGAAAATGATAAGTGAAATGAATTATGGTTTTCGTATTGATTTTTGTATATCTTGCTTGCCTTTACAACGTTTGTACTCTTTGCTACGAAATGAAGAAACCCATCTTAATTATCTCTGTCTCTGTCCAATGATAGGTAGAAAGTTCTGTATAGGTTTTAGTTCTGTATATAAAGAACTATAAAAACATTAAAAAAACAAAATTTTAAAGTTATATAAAAAGTATTGATCAACAAATATATAAAAATGACTTTATGCATTTCAACGAACTTTAATCGTAATTTTACTGCTTCAAGATTATTATCAATTAATGAACGTAATAATAATAATAATAATAATAATAATAATAGTTTTTTACTATTTACTTTTTAATAAAAATTGAAAACTATTCATAAAAAAAAAATTTAATCCTTTCAAAAAAAGTTCCTCTAGCTTATGAAACTCTATTTATAAATGGGCATGTTTTTGTTCCTGCCACAACGCAAGTTGCCTCTGTTTCCAACTTACTTAATTTACTTACGATATGTATCGCATTTTTTTAACTTTCTTCTAAAGATACATACCAGCAACCACCAGCTTGAGATGATTGGTTCTTATTGATTATCATTATATAAATGTATTTTGTCATAGTTTCGGGTGTATACTGTATATATACTTTTAAAATTAACCACTTACTACTAATACTACTGTTGGGTTGCCAGGTGTGCGGTATTTGGGCTCTCTGTCCGGTTAAAAAAAATCAAAGAATACCGAACACGTAAAAGTAAACTACGTCTTTATGTCTGCTTTTTTATTTTTGTCTTAATAGGTGTGTAGCTTTAATAGATCGTCTGCTTTTTTTGGTTATCCATAATTTGTTGTTTTTGAAATAATTTGTTGTTTTACATATTTTTCTATTGCGATCTCATAAAGAATTTGATAGTTTCACAGCGCTGTATTAGGTGGAATTTTGTGCGTGTTATGAAATTTTGTTCGAATAAAAGTTAAATGCGGATAAAGTTGATTTCTTTTCATTAATACCTAAATGTTTTCAATGTTATTTGTAAATTGGTTGCAATATTATTTTCTGGTTAAAGTGTTATTTATCCATATAATTAACTGATTTTATAAAGCATCTAATGAACCGATTTGCGAGTAATGAAAAAAATACATTTTTACTTTTTACACCTCCCCCCCCTGCCGGTGTTTGATATTTTTGTGGAGGACATCTGGCAACCTTAAGTCTACTATAACTATTTTATTAACCTCTACTGTTTATGTGCTGCTGTTCCACTCACTCGGAAATGAGTGTGTTTCGTCGGTGAGCCATCGATGAGAGAGAGAGAGAGAGAAAGAGAGAGAGAGAGAGAGAAATTTATAGAAAAGTTCAGAAAATTAACGTTGTTTAACCTGACTTTTAAAACATATCTACTATGTCCTATTTACTATTTTGTATGAAAAAGATTACCGCCGATATTTTTTTTCCTTGTGATTTTGGTTCTAGCTTGCTCAGGTTTGGCATTAAATGTAAAAAGTTTGGTATTTTAATATTTTCAGTATCGATCCTATTTATAATTTTTAAAACATGATTAAAACAGAGGGGAAATCTTAAGGTCCCTCGTCAAAGCCTTTTTCAATTGTTCTATAACTTTTCTTATATACAAGCAGAACAAAACTTGCGGACATACTTTAAGACTGATCTAACTAAGGAGTTGTGGAGTGACACAATAATTTCCATATTTTTGAAGTTTTTCTACACCTAGTGTTGTCCCCAAATTTTGATATAGTGCTAAAAAGTGTATGTGTGTACAGTATATGTGTGTGTAAATTAAAAATAAAAGAAGTCATGGAACTGAAACCTTGTAAAAGGAGTCCACTCTGAAACCTTCCCGTTAATGTCTACTGGGCTACGTCGTAGCTACGTCATAACACCAATTCCCGTTACATCAGTAAGGTTAAACGACGTTAGGTCTATTCGGCAGTTGGATACTGTTGTGACCCGTCGTTCGGATTCCCCGTAAAGCTGTAGGTCCCATTCATCACATGACTTTTGCCAGTTGCGAAGGAGACTAAACATCATTATTAATGACTACTCCTTTTTCCTCTCACTTATTAACCAATTTTCTGTCTAACCACCCATACCCTTTTTATGGCCTTAACCTTCGTCAGAAGTCTCCTATGTGCAACTTATATTCAACGTTTCTAAAAATCGAAGTAAATTGTATTAGCTGTCCCAGATCATCTCGGTAGAGAAAATATCATGGAAATTTTTCAACAAGTTTAGTGAGACAGGACCCATGCTTACAAAATTCGTGTTGCGAATCGAAAATTAGGCCATAAGCTTCAAGATGACATACCATCCTAGTCGCTCAACGAGATTTCCCTCTAACGAATAAGTAATTTCCCGGTGCTACCCTATTCCATATTTTGAGAACGGGTGTAACATTAGTCATCTTTCAATCTTAGGCATTCTACTTTGGTGAAGAAGTTTCTTGAAAATTATAATTGTAAAAACAACTATACTATCTTTAGTAGTCTGTAGAACTCTAGGCATAAACCCAGTGGCGGTCCTAGCTTACATGACGCCCTGGGCGAACCTCACCTTCAGCGCCTCCCCCCCATGTTCGCCAACACACACACATTCGAATCCCCCCAAAATAAAGGACAGACATAACTCTTTCACAAAATAACTTTTTATTGGACTAATTGTTGGAACTTCAGAACCAAAACAAAGACTCAAATTTCTGAATTTTACAAATCCTTCATCACGTAAATAGAATAACTCACTTAAGAGAATGTAATTATGATACTATGAACAGGAAAAATACAAATTAAATTGCACAACTGCCATAAATAAACTAGAGAATCAAATTTCTAAATTGTACAAATGCTCTATCACATAAATAGAATAAGACACTTAAGAGAGGGTAATTATTATGCTACACTTTGAACAAGAAACAAAATAAATTGCACCACAGCACAACTGCCAGCTAAAGCCTGACTCTTCTTACCTTCCTTGATGCAAAGTCATTGATCTTTTATTATTTTATTTTATTTTTTATTTTTATTTATTTCTTTATTTATTTATTCTTATTTTTATTTTTTTTGCAGGCGCTCATGCCGCCCCTCCACAAATGCCGCCCTGTGCGGCTGCCCATATTGCCCATATGAGGAACCGCCACTGCATAAACCCATTCTGATCCAGTGACTTAAAGGTTCGCATTTTGCTAATTTTCTTCCAAATCTCTTCCCGTGAGCAAACTATTTAATCTAAAAGGAATACTAATTCTGCCTAAAAGCGACCATCGCCTAAGGAGCAACAGTAGTATTTTCCCTAATGAAAACTTTAGCGAAAAAGTTGTCCAGTACATTAATTACAACTTTATTGTGAAAGTAAAGAACCTCATTGTTTCTTATAACCACACCTACAGTATATCATCTTTAATAATTTTATATGCGCGAAGAATTCCTTTGTAATTTACTTAGAGACATGATTATGACTTCTTCGTTGTGCTTTGCTTCCTTGATTAAACGCTGAAGCCTTTTTCAAGACAATTTTTGGCCGACGCGGGACAAATTCTTGAGATATTGACAAATTTTTCTCGATTGCCAAATTTTTCGACGAAAAATTTTGGATCACCACTAACAAAGCCAACAAAATACAAACGTGATCTAACATAACCCAACCAGATTTGATGTCGTCTGACCTAATTTAACAACACAAAACAATGTGTCCCGATGTTAATAATCAAAAATATCATGACAATCAAATACATCACGGACATCAAACAAGATATACAAAAGTGAATACATCTCAAAGGCAAAAATTATACTCTTCATTGTAGTACAAATTCTTACTTATTTACCGATGAATTATGAAATAATTTATCGAATGAATTAAGATCAATCAATGTTCACTCATCTTTCATAAAGCAATTAAAATTTAATAAAGTCGAAAGTTAGTGAAGGTGATTTAGTCTTACACACAAAAACATGTAATTAAAGATCCAATACTCAAATGCCCAACAAGAAAAAACTGATAGTGATAATTACTATTACTTTTCTTTTATAATGAACCCGTTTCTCCAAGCTTATAGTATATTTCAACCTGTAAAGTGTGTACACTTGCTAAAGGCAGTTTGCAGTTGTATACAGTATGCATTGGAGGATCTAGCCCCTACGTTGTTGGGTGGGCAAATCTAACGCAACCCAAGCTAACCCTATATATAGGGCGTCCCAAAAAAATGTATACACACTTTAAATACTTATAAAGGCAGTGTTTATTAAAATACATTTCATTTTCAAAATGTAATAGAATCTACAGACATTATTTAATTGTTTTGTCAACGCCTGTTTTCAAACTGACGTCCGTTCTGGTCCAGGCACTGCTGATAACGCGAAGCAATGGAATCGCAAACATCACGAAACATTTCGTTTGGTATTTGTGTGCATTCTCGTTCAATGGCTGCTCTCAATTCAGCGACTGTTGCAGGTTTTATAGCGTAGACTTTGTCTTTTAAGTATCCCCATCAAAAAAATTCTAGTGGTGTGAGGTCTGGTGAACGCGGAGGGTATTCTACGAAACCCCTTCGTCCAATCCACATCCACATCGTGCCAAGTACCACTCGCAATACTCCACTCTTCGGTCCGGATCATCTTCATTAATAGCATGGACTAATCTTGGAATGTAACTTTTCCATTGACAGCGCTTCAAAATGCGTTGGACAGACGATTCTGAAATTCCTACCTCACGACTCGCTTGCCGCACAGATTTTCTTGGACTTTGGTGATACGTTTCCAGTACTCTTTCTTGTTTTGTGGGGCTTGTCGATGTCCGTGGTCTTCCGGAACGCTTCTTGTGGACATTCTGAACAGTTCCATCGGCTTCAAACTTATCTCTAATTCGAGTGATGGTAAGTCGCGTTGGTGAATCTGTTTGAAACTCCCTCCTAAACTGTCTTTGCAATTCAACTGCGTTTTCACACTTCCAGTAGCATTTTAGAATGAATTTCCTTTGTTCAAAGCTTAGTCTGACTGCCATTATTAATTCTAATGGGTTTAACTTGGAAAGAAAGAAACATCAATTGAGCTATCAGCTGTTAAAGTGTGTATACATTTTTTTGGGACGCCCTGTATATACCAGGTGTCCCCATAAAAATGCCCTTATTTCTAAATAAATTTTTAAGCTAAAGAAAAGGAATCTAGACATAAACAAACGCAATGTTTAATTAGATGTTTAATTAAACATGTTCACTGTTCATTGTAGTCGCCATTTTTTCTAACGCAATATTCAACCTTACACAAATGTTTGACATAATTTTTGGAAATAGCTCAGCTGGGATCTTAATGATTACCTTATAGACTTTGGTCTTTAGGTCTTCACGTGTTTTAGGCTTGGAAGAATAGGTCCTGTCTTTTGTGTACCAAAGGCAATGTTTAAAATGCATTCAGCTTCTTCCTTCACCATCAAAACACCTTTTCATCGCCAAAGAAATACGATGCAATGCATGCATGCATACATACATCCCAAATTTGAGGGCTTTGGCAAAATTTCTATACAAAAATCGTTCATAAATAAAATATCTCTTTATTTACCTTCCTATCGTTTCCCAATCCTTAGCATAGGGCTGATTGTTACTGTGCGCAGCGCCTCGTAGCAACATGGCACGCCATCGCCGAAAGTCTCTCTCTTCCTTACCCCTGCCTCCATTCTCTAATGCCTACTTCCTTACCCTACGGACCATGGCAAAAATAGCCACTGAATAAAAATGGAAGCCATGATGCAGTACAACAAACAAACAAACAAAGGACAGGGGATTTGCGTCAAGACAAAGAAAAAGCCGATTACAGACAAATCTGACTCGAGACAGTGAAAATAGTCAACACTATTTCGGGCCAGAATTGCCAAGTCAATTTATAGATTATCACTACATCCATCCTAAAAAAGCTGAAAACTGATAGATTCACAAGAAATGTTTTAAAATATTGGGACATAAAGACATCGCCGCAAACACAAGTAAGTAACCAATGTACCGATTTCAGGTAAATAGAAAACAACAGGTAGATAATAAGTTATATAGAGCACTTTTGGACGTAACATGAAGAAAAAGGGAAAGGGTAAGAAAAAGTATTTTACGTAGCCTTTCGGGGGACAAAAGTGGTGTTAGTTCCACCTTTATCAGCTTTGGGGGAGCCATGGCCCCTTTGGCCCCCCCCCCCTGGATCCGCTAATGGGAGTGTGTGTATTGTAATAATGAAAATATACTCATCATCTATGTAAACTATGTGTACATTTGTAAGTGAAGAATTGAATAACATAACAAGAACTCGATAGTAAGAATAATCACGTTGACTGGTCTAATGTCAATATGCAACAGAGAATAGAATATAAAGACAGAATAGGTCACCTCTTTAATAATTTAGAAATTTTGTACCTTACCTGCAGTAATTTTTGCTCAAATGATTCATTGTAAACTCATAGATAGGTATTATAATAATTTAGTATCCCTGTTCAGAGAAGAGAAAGACCCCTAATTAAATTTTACAAGTCATACTAAGATTATTCCTGGATGGAATGATTTTATTGCGCTTCTGAAGAGGGAATCGAAAGACGCCTACGATTTATGGTGCCTTCATGGTAGACCCAGATTAGGACTAGTTTAATGAATGTGTATAGAACTAAGGTCAGTATAAGGCAGCCATAAATCGCCGTAAGATTCTATTCGAGCAGCAAAAGCATGCGAGTCTCACCTAAATAATGAAAAAACAAATTTTGGAAATTTGTTAAGAATGAAACGGGTGTCAAAAATGCCCTCCCTCCGACAATCGATGGGGTTTTCGGGGGAGGACGAAATTGCAAGGATGTGGAAAAACTTTTACTCAAACATTCTTAATAGTGTGAGTAGGGCTAATCTTAAGATGGGCTGCAGCGAAACGCCTGTGAGAGGGACCATGGAAAATACTTTGATATCAGTTCCTGGAGTAAAGAGGTTAATTAAAGAGTTAAAGACTGGTTCTGCGTCTGGAGTAGATGCAGGACCGTAGCTTGGGGGCCGCCAGGGGTGGCTGAGCCTCCCCTGGAAAATTTTGAGCCTCCACCTCAACATTAAAATTCCATCGCAAGAAGAAACATCTGTTGCTAAAAATTTTCTTAAAAACCAAGCAGAAAAGAAAGCAGACGTGGTGGTTTTCGATGAAATTTTTGAACAAAGGACTGCTTTTCAAGACATTTATAATTTACTGGCAGCTGCTAAAATATTTGGTGCAGCACTGCGACATGTGAATTCACTTTTTCAGTTTTAATCCTATATGGACAACTGTTGCAAATTTCTAACCTTTCATATACATGCATTTATAACTTAACCCTACAGAAAATTCTGTCCATAGAGGGTTAACCAGAATAAATCGTTCCCAAAGACTGGCAATGTGTCACCAACGAATGGCAAATTTAGTTCTACTGGCATTTGAGAAAGAACGCACGAAAGCAATGAATGTGAATATTCTTTTCAGAAAATTTAATGATCAGAAAAACAGAAAGTTGCAACTGTTTTGAAGTAATTTTAATTTTTGTATTAGTGTACTGAAGTACTGTATTTTGTTTTTAAATTTGGAAGCAATGTTTCTGTTGTTGTTTATTTTTCAATAACTTAATATTAGATTCGAATAAAAGAAAAATTACCGCAGTGCATTATACTATTTTATAATTATTGCCAATTTGTATTTTGTATTAGATCTAAGTCATGTTTCGTTTGTTCAAACTTTCTACATTCTAACACGTTCTTTCCGAGTAGTTTTACAATTATAATTCACTTTTGTAATTGTCTAAGTGACCTGGTCCAATAAATGCATATATTGTATATAAAATTTTAACTTTAACCCGTCTTTTATTTTTACAAAGAATTCCCTATATTATCGGTACTACAGTAGGGTGGATCGATTTTACATTTGTTTCAATTTCCATATTCTAATAGAGACAAAACCTTGCGCATGGATGAGAAAATAGCCTCTGCAAAATCTTAGCTTAATAGGTAATCATCTTCTGCCCCCGGCAGAGCGATGAAAATCATATTTTAGTAGTCAAAAACGTATTTTTAAACCCTAGCCTAGAGTCATAAAATTTTGCGTGTGTGTTATTTCATGCCTAAGCAACGATATAAATGCTATGGGAAATATATAAATGCATTATTTAAGACAAAGAGCCGATCTGAAAATATGTATATTATACATATTTTCAGATCGGCTCTTTGTCTTAAATAATGCATTTATATATTTCCCATAGCATTTATATCGTTGCTTAGGCATGAAATAACACACACGCAAAATTTTATGACTCTAGGCTAGGGTTTAAAAATACGTTTTTGACTACGAAAATATGATTTTCATCGCTCTGCCGGGGGCAGAAGATGATTACCTATTAAGCTAAGATTTTGCAGAGGCTATTTTCTCATGCATGCGCAAGTTTTTGTCTCTATTAGAATATGGAAATCGAAAAAAATGTAAAATCGATCCACCCTATACTACAGTATGTAGCTTCCCCTGGAGATTACCATTATCTACGGCCCTGGGTAGATGACCTATCGAATGAACACTTAAAATATGCCGATAACGTGGTGTGTCTGCATATCTCATTGCTCTTCTCAGCCATGCTTGTTCATAGCAATATCCCTGCGGAGTTCATGAGGTTATATATTGTGCCCCTTGTCAAAAAAAAATACGGGGACATTCTATCCAGCAATAATTACAAGCCTATCGCTGTCGCCTCCTGCGTCTCAAAACTAATAGAGAAACTCTTATTACATCGATTAAATGATTACTTATGAACATCTCCGAATCAGTTTGGTTTTAAAAAGTCCCACTCAACTGATCTGTGTATCTATGTATTGAAGGAAACTATATTTAAATACACTGACAGTAATTCAACTATTTGTAGCTGTTTCCTAGATATAAGTAAGACAGGAAAATTCCCATGTACAGTTGCCCGCATATGTAATGTTCCTCTCCTCACAGGCGACTCAGTACATGTGGCAACGCCGCAGTGACAGTCAAGGTACCCCAACTGGGGTTTCAAATCATTAGTCGATCCTGTGTCTTACTTTAATACTCAAAAGTCTAAAAAGCAATATTCATTCAAAGTATTTATTCAATAGAATTTTCGGTTTACAATGTCAAGAAGAGTTAAACAGCAACCAAGAATTGACCGATTTTTTGGTCCATCAAGTTTGGTCCATCCCACGTCAGTGGCAAGGTTAGTAACTGTATTGTAAACTAAAACAATGACTTTAAAAACTACTTACAGTTACTGATCGATTGCTCATATTAAATTCATTGTCTCACGTTTTGACGGTGATGAAGAAGGACAATCTACCCCGACTGCAAAGAGGATTCGCAGTAGCGCCAGTGATGCCGGTAGGAACACGTGTTGTACGACAAGCTGACTCACAGAAAACCATTTTTCTTGTTTTGATATATTTTACGGTTAAGACTAAAAACTAAAGTAAGCTAAATCTTATTTAATTTTCTTAATAATTATAATAGCTCCGCATTTTGTTTATATTGCAGGTAACCCTGCTTGCCATGCATCGTACATGATATTGGCGACGCGTTGGTGCCCTGTTGCGTCAGAAAATTCCTGTTAGATCTCTGCAACAAGCTGAAAAGTTTAATGTCATAACTAACCATTTTCAACCAGGAAGGGATTATTCTTTCCCAAAAGGGTTTATGAATGGTTGTAATCGGTTTTCAAAGCTCTTGGCAGCAACGCTATCCTTGGCTGGTGTACGGCAAGGAATGCGATGGTGGTTTCTGTCTCCCATGCATTCTATTTGCCACACGAAAAAACCTTGGTGCTCTCGTGAACAGTCCATTTACACGGTGGACAAAAGTAAGTAACGGTGTGCGGTCAACACGAGAACGCCCTTTTCCACGTAAATGTTATGGTCGCTTATGACAATTTCCTCACCACAAGTCGAAATCCTGAAAAAAGTATCCAGGTGCAAATTGAAAGTCAACGTACCTACACAATGCACAAAAACAGAGAAGTTATCAAAAGTGTGACAAAAATTGTCCATATTTGTGGCAAACAGTGCATTGCCTTAAGAGGTCACAGAGATGACAGCACAGCGTCCAAGACGCAAACAGAGGCCTTGCCTTGTTGGAATTTCGGGTCGATGCTGATGGTGAAATCTTAAAAAACCATTTAGCAACATGCCGCGCCAATGCAAGATATTCCAGTAAATCAATTCAAAACCAAATTATTGGTCTAATTGGGGATCAAATTAGGGATTCGATCATCAAGGAGATAAAAGAAGCAAAGTTTTTTCAGTTCTTTGCGATGAAGTGACAGACAATGCAAATCTTGGACAATTATCGCTTGTTTTGAGGTTTGTTGACAAGAATTGTATTATTCGCGAAGAATTTCTAGATTTTAAAACCACTGAGCGCATAACTGGGCAAGTCATCTCTCAATTGATCCTAGGAAAACTGGAGCAGTGGGGTCTAGACATAGCAGACTGCCGTGGATAAGGGTATGATGGCACTTTAAACACGTCCGGCCAGGCCCGAGGGGTGCAACGCATAATAGTTCAGCAGAACCCCAAGACAATATATGTGCATTGCAATTCTCATGTCCTCAATCTCATCATCATAAAAGCTTGTAGCCTACCATCTGTACGCAATATGGTAGGAACCATAACTGAGATTTCTAACTTTTTCAATTATTCTCCAAAGCGACAGAGGTGTCTGGAGAAAGAATAAGCTTGGATCAGCCAGACTCTCAAAAATCAAAGATCCGAGACCTTTGCCGCACTAGTTGGGTAGAACGCCATGAAGCAGGCGCGTATTTACATATGGGCCAAATGGGCCATGGCCCAGGGCGGCAAATTTTAGGGCGCGGAAAAATTTTGAGGGCAGTAAAATTCTGGAGGAAAAGTCGTAACAAGAAAGGTAACAAGAAAGCACTTTTTAGGTAGGGAAAAAAATTCAAAATTTCTGGTATTTTCTTAGTTAAAAAAACGAAGAAAAGTTAGTACCACTTAAAAAAAAATCTCATTACGTTTGAACAAAGTCGATTTCAAAGTTGGTCCTTGGCCTTAATATATTTCATTAATTTTAATAATATCTTTATTTTAAAGCTAATTATTTTTATTTTATTTCAGATTTATTGTTTACACTTTACAGAGTATCAAGCCAAAAATTGGCCAATTATTTTGTTTAAGGTTTTCTAAATAAAATTTAATTTATATTTTTTCTATTTTGCAACTTTGAACTTTGAAACTGGACAACATTTAAAATTTAAAGACAAGATTGTGTTTATCTCAGTTTAGTACAGTAATGGTATTTATACAAAGTAAGAAGAAGGCAGTTTTTAAGACAATTTTGAATTTTTTATGTTAACTTAACTGCCTATATGTAGTTAGCTGTTAGAGACCTACTCAGCCTGGCTGAGCTATTTTTTTTAAATATATAATTACAATATATTTTATTGATTTTAATAATATATTTCTATTTTAAAAAATGTTATTTATATTTTTAATTAATTTCAGATGTATTTGTTTTTTCAGATGAGTGATGGGAGAAAAAGACTAAGCGGCTCGGAGTATAAGAAGAGAGCTCTGGAGAAAGCTGAAAAACAACTAAGCGGCTCGGAGTATAAGAAGAGAGCTCTGGAGAAAGCTGAAAAACAACGAGATGTCATTGACAAAACTGCGAAAATTGATACTTTCTTCAAGAAATCTGATATAAAGAGCAAAAATGTTGAAACAAATCCGAATGTTCTTTTAAAAGAATTAGAATGTACCGAGATTAGGAGTTTCCAAGAAGATCAAAATGTTAATGAAGGTCCTAGTAATTTTAGATTATCTGGTAGAGAAGTTCATGAATCCTGCCTACCCTATACTAAGTCTCGTGATGTAGGTAGCATCACAACTACCTCCAGCAATACTTCCATTGGACAAGACCCAGCATTATGGGAAGTGAATGATGCTACACGTCATTATGTGTCAGAGCATGGCATAAATCAGGACCTAGAAAACATGAACTTTTCTCAATCAAAGAGACGTTTTGGTGAACGATTCAGATATTTTTGTAAAACCTTATTTGAAACGCAGCTTGTCAACGGAGAGAAGGTGAAGAGAACATATTTAATGTATTCGGAGAGCACAGGCTCAATTTTCTGCGTTCCATGTCAGTTATTTGGTGGAATTACTAAAATTGGTAAGGAAGGATTTGATGACTGGAAGCATGGCAGTGAAGCATTAACAAGCCATGAAAATTCCTCTGAACATGTCATGTGTGTTAGCTTAGTTAGCTATGAAAATGAGAAGTTCAACTCTCGGAAGAATTGATAGACAACTTTTCTATCAAATTGATGGGAAGAAGTATTGGAGGAATTTTTACAACGAGTTGTTGCAGTGGTCTGGTCACTGGCATCTCATGGTTTACCTTTTAGGGGCCACATTGAGAAATTTGGTTCTGTCCACAGTGGAAACTTTATAATGGCTTTGGAATTTATTGCTGAATTTGACCCTTTTCTGGCGGAACATATTGCAAAATACAAAAATCCAGGAAAAGGTCAAACCTCATACTTGTCTTCGTTTACATCAGAGCCGGATTTAGACGTGTGGAGGCCCTGGGCAGCCTCCATGTGGAGGCCCCCCTACCTTAGGGGAAGACATAATTGAAGTCATCCATAAGATTCATAATATAACACTGGGGAACACAACTTTTGGTGACTTAGATGTTAGACCTATTTCTGGGTATATTGAGGTCGCTGATTCTAAAAATGACATTAGTTTTTCTCCATCAGCTCTGCTTATCAAGATATGATATATATCTATATATATTTCTATATAATGTATATAATATTATATAATTGCTGACTGGCAATCACTGTTGTTGTCAATTGAATACAAAAGTATGATGAATGTCAGCAAAAATAGTGTATTAACATCAAACAAGCATAAGGTACGAAAAATATTTATTAAATTCAAACAAGCTTGAGACACGAACGGCAAAAAAAGTTCTTTCATTGAGACATCTCACATAAACCGCGTTTCTGAGATTTCTTGCGATGAGATGTGCCAGGACATTCGCGTTGGATGCTCCAGCAGTAATCTGCCATCATGTGAGTATCCCATCGTCCGCGGTACCGTTCTTCCATGGTCCTTAGTTCTTGGTGAAATCGTTCACCCTGTTCCTCGCTTAGATCACCGAGGTTATCTGGGAAACGATCCAAATGACTGTGGAGGTAATGCAGTTTGATGCTCATTTTACAGCCAAGTTTACAAAAAGAAGAGAGCATATTCTCCACTAGTTCACCGTAGTTATCGGCCTTATAGTTCCCAAGGAAATTCTTCACAACCATACTAAACGATGACCACGCACGTGCCTCAATGTTGTCCATTGAATCTTGGAAACGCGGGTCTTTCATGAGTTCCCGGATTTGCGGTCCATCGAAATACCTGCCTTCAGCTTTTCCATGCTCAGCGCAGGAAATTTTCTACATATGTAGCCAAAACACGTCCCATCTCTGTTCAAAGCCTTTATAAATTGTTTCATCAAACCTAGTTTGATGTGCAGTGGTGGCAATAGATCCTTTCTCTGTCAACCAAAGCTTCTTTGATGATATTTTTTTCTCCAACCACCATGTTTTCTCTCAGAGGCCACTGTCTTCTCACCCAGTGTTCATCTTTAGCTCTACTGTCCCAGAGACATATAAAGCACGGGTACTTGGTGTACCCGCTCTGCTGGCCCAGGAGAAAATTCACCATCTTCAGATCCACACAGATCACCCATTGGTGGTCTCGGTATGATATCTTTTCTAGGACTAGGGCGACTGTCCCGTGCTCTTCTCTCATACCGACTGAGTGACCAATTGGGATTGATCTGTATCTGTTGCCGTTGTGTAGAAGAACACATTTTAGGCTCCGTTTGGAGCTATCTATGAATAACCGCCATTCACTTGGTGTGTATTCCGATATGCCCATTTTCATCAGCAATCCGCGCACATTGTTGCAGAAAACTAAATCGTTCTCTTTTGAGAAGAAGGGCAGTAAATCCTTTTCTCTGTCGCGATATAACGTGATTTGGTTCCCGGCAGCAGTAAATTTTTTTCTCCCAGCCTGGAAGCTAACAATTCAGACGATTTCTTCGAAAGACTTAAGTCCCTTATGAGGTCGTTTAATTCGTGTTGACTAAAACCTTCTGCAACTGATGACGGTCCTTCGAAATCACTGTCATTTTGCCCACATATGCTTTCTTTGTCAGTAGCAGATTCATCATCTTCTTGAGGGAGCTCTGGAAGATGGCTGAATGATGGGACAGGTATCTCATCTGAATGTGAAACAGGCCGTCTAGCTGAGTCTATGTCAGGATACGTCCATTTACTCCGGTTACGTCCATTGATGCCCTTTATATTCACCAAACAAAAGTAACAGTCATCACTGTGGTTCTCTGTGCTCTCCATACCATTGGTATACCAAATTTCAGGCACCTCCTCTTTCCGTTGGTCCATTGCCGCAGATGCTCCGTACACGTTTTACACACAACATGAGGAGCCCATGGCTTATCTTGGTCCCCTAGTTGTACTTTGAAATTGGCAAAATAAGTTTTTTTCACAAAATCAGTAATAGTTTTTCTCTGTTCAATGAACGTGTACTCTCCGCAGATAAAACAAAACACATCTGGATGATTTAAACACTTTCTTCGTGATGAAGCCATGTCAACACCTGTAACAGGAAAGAATTCACGTCAGTACATGTACAATACACATGCAAAACAGCAACATCAGCAAAATCATAGCTACAATTTAATTATACAGATGCATTTAGATTTACGAGCAACTCATAATACCGTTCCAGAAGGGTAATAAAGTAGGTAATGACGTATGCAATATCTCAAAAACTAGAGCTGCTAGAACAAAATGGATGATATTTTCTGAATCAGTGGCATGAAAATATCCAGAATAAGGTCTAAAATCTCAGGCACCAAGAAAAAAAATGTTTTTTGTTCCCCAGTGATAATTAACATACATACACTTTCAAAACATCGTGCACCCTTGTGTCTGTCCATTCCACTCATTTCTGCAAAAAATGAAAGCCTCGGGTTACTCGGGTATTCCATTATAGTGAGAGTAGGCCTAAAAGAGTAATAAAAACAAAATAATAATCAGTACACAACAAACAGTAATTGGTAAAAGTTTATGTACTACAGTGGTATTGGATGCGCGTGTTTTTTTGTTGATCATCTATCGGGTTTTTCTAGTTTCGGGTTTTTTCTATTTTTATAATGGCTTGTCAATATGTGGAGGCCCCCAAGATGTGGAGGCCCATGGGCAGCTGCCCACTTTGCCCACTCCTAAATCCGGCCCTGGTTTACATGTGAGCAATTCATCAAACTAATGGCTGACAAAGTTACCAAACAAATAACTGAGGAAGTGAAATGTGTGAAGTACTATTCCATTATTGTGGACTCCACCCGAGACATATCACATGTCGATGAACTTGCAGTTATTCTGAGATACGTAAAAGAAGATGGGCATCCCGTAGAGCGATTTTTGGCATTCCTTCCCAGCGTAGGCCACAAATCAGAGCAGCTTTTCAACTCAGTTTCCAGCATATTAAAAATGCATGATCTCGACATTGCAAACTGTAGAGGATAGTCCTAGGATAATGCTCCCAACATGCCAGGGACTTACTCTGGCTTGCAAGCCAGAATAAAAGAAGCGTCCCCAGTAGCAGTTTACGTACCCTGCTCTGCACACTCATTAAATTTGATTGGACAGTATGCAGCAAGTTGCTGTAAGGAAGCCATTGATTGATTTTTTCGCACTTCTCCAAAATCTTTACGTGTTCTTCACTGCCTCCACTCACCGTTGGGAAATACTACAAAATCATTTTACCAATGCTACTAGTTCAATGCTACTAGTAAACAGCTCCAGGCAATTAACATTGATCTTGGTGTCGTAGCAGAACTGTATGCATCATTGATATTCTATGTAAAAGATGCAAAAGACAACTTCGACTTTTATGAAGAAGCAGCAATTAAGAAATCATCTATTCGCGAATATGAAGTTACAATGAAAAGACAGCGCCGGCATTAGGATATTTCGGGCCCTGTGCAGAGTATACTGTACGGGCCCCCCATGACACAAGTCAAATTGTTTTCATTGCTAATCATTTTATTTTAGTAGATTGTTAACAAGTACAACAAGTAAAATTTAACTATACAAGTGCACCTGTAACAGAATACCAACAGACCAACAGCCTTTACTATTATTACTACTTATTACTTTATTATTATCAAATATTTAAACTATCATAAGAGGTTTCAACCAGCGCCGGCCTTAGGATATTTAATTAGGAATAGGATAATTCAATTTAATTAGGTTAAAAAAATAAATTACATTAATTTACACCAATTTTGGCACTCTGACGTCGATGGTAAATTTCTGTGAAATTTTTGGGCCCCCCTAAGTTGCGGGCCCTGTGCGACCGCACGGTTCGCACACCCCTAAGGTCGGCACTGGAAAAGAAAAAAGAAAAGAAAACTTCGAGTCGACGAAACTCGCGAAGGCGAGGTAGAATTAGATGGACGGCGGAACTTCTTCATTAATACTTATCTTGTTGGAATTAAACCGTCGCAAAGATGCGTATGAAAACCTTCATGCACGGTTTGCATTTTTTACAAAAGTCACCACCTTGAATCCGACAGATATAACTGCCAATGCTATTAAGCTTTGGGAATTTTACAAGGATGACTTGGTGTAAGCATTTGTTAATGTGTCTTTATTTCCGTAGGTTTCTTCTGAATTTGGAGAAAACTCCTACGAGCATTCTTGAGACGAGTGAGATGATCCAAGCAAATGGATTAAAAGAAGTTTACCGATATGTTGATATTGCGCTCAGGATCTTCCTATGTACGCCGGCTTCCAACTGTTCTGCCGAAAGATCTTTTTCTATACTGCAACGACTAAAGAACTACCTACGGTCAGTGATGTCAGAAAATCGTCTCAACTCTTTAGCTATCCTTAGTAATGAATCGGAACTCACGAGAGCTCTTAGCTATACAGATCTTATTGACTCCTTCGCTGCTCAGCAATCTCGGCGGAAACTGCTTTGAGTATTTAACAACGGTCGATTTCGTAACTAAACATAAAGATCGTAAAGATAACCTATAATGCATTTCTGTTTACACATTTAAGGGATTGTTATATATATATATATATATATATATCTATATATATAATATATATATAATATATATATATATATCGGCTATTGATTGGTGGCGCGGAAAACGCAGTTTAATAATAAACAGGAACACCAGAGAAAATACAAACATCCTTCAAGGTTTAATAGCACCAACGTTTCGGAATGCACTAATTCCATCTTCAGGGCTAAAACAATAAAATTCCAAATCACATACAAAATATATGTTATTAAGCAATTTGTATTTTGTATGTGATTTGGAATTTTATTGTTTTAGCCCTGAAGATGGAATTAGTGCATTCCGAAACGTTGGTACTATTAAACCTTGAAGGATGTTTGTATTTTCTCTGGTGTTCCTGTTTATTATTAATATATATATATATATATTTATATATATATATATATATATATATAATATATATGATACAAACCACAAGGTTGTGGGTTTGCATCATTCATTCATTTCACGTGTTTAATTGTGAAATTCATCCCATATATATATATATATATATATATATATATATATATATTATATAATATATAATATAATCATAATATACAGGGTGTCCCGTAAGTCTGGACCCATAGGGAAAAATAATAAAATTACAAAATAGTCCAAAAATTTATTACATAATCTGTTCAAAGTGTCCGCCGTTGTGTCGCACACATAGTTGAAGACGCAATCTCCACTGCGACAGCACTTTCTGAATCACAGTCGCAGAAATTCTTGACACGCCTCCACAATGCGTGCTTTAAGGTGAAAATGTTCTGAAGTTTGACCTCGTACACTTTGGCTTTCAAGTGGCCCCACAAATAAAACTCCAGTGGAGTAAGATCATAATAAAAAAATAATAAAAATAATAATAAAATAATAAAAAAATTATTATAAATAAATTTTTGGACTATTTGTAATTATATTATTTTTCCCTATGGGTCCAGACTTACGGGACACCCTGTATATAATATATTATGAGTGATATAAAAATATCTTATATGTTAAGATATATTTTGCTAGAGTAAATGCCTAAACCATTTGACTGCATTTTACTGAAAACCCTTATATCAAATAACTATTTATTGCTAAATGGTAACTTCGTAAGTGTCCGAAGGGCGGCTAAATCAGTATGGCCCTTGGCGCCAGGAAACCTAAATCCGCACCTGCCATGAAGCATATGAAACATTTGTGCTCTTGCTGCCAACAATCATTAAAACATTAGAAGTTATTACAAATAAACCACAGTACAGCAGTATAATTCTGAAACACATTGGAACTGGGATAGAGAAACACTCCAAAAAGCATACAATTTCTATCACGCATGTTGTTCGTTTCAATTTCTTATTTCCTTGACTGTTGCCATGAAAACTTTGGCAATCATCAAGCCGTTAAGCATCAAGCTTCAGAAGAAATCAAACGACATCGTGAAGGCTTACAACATGATCTCGGACACAGAAAGAGCTGAAGGAAGTGAGAGATAAAGCTGACGATGTGTTCGAGGAATGGTATTCGCAAGCTGCGCAGATCAGTTCTGATGTGGATACTGAACCCAGTGTACCAAGGACAACTGCCAGACAACAGCACAGACCAAATACTCCTCATGACACACCTGAGGAATATTATCGTCGTACTCTATTTCTCCCTTTTCTGGACCATATTATGCAGATGTCTACATGGTACGTTTGTAGAACACGAACTTCTAAATTCTAAAAATCTGACAGTTTCTCTTAACACGGTGGCAACGCCAACCGGTCTGGATCCGCCCCCTGCATTCTCCGCCTAATTGATTAACTCTTTTTGTTATAGATTCGGTCCCACTCAGAAGATGGCTGTTCAGTTACTTGATCTTGTTCCCAGAGTCACCGTTGAGCCAGCAACAGACATTACTGAGATTTCTGTGATGTACGAGTCAGACCTTCTCTGGGACTCTTGACGTCGAATATATGCGATGGAGGAGAAAGTGGCAGTCAGAGAACGCCAAACCAGATTCGCTTCGTATGCCCATCTTGGGGTGATAATTCTTTGTATGCTCCGCTTATTTAATATTTAATATTTAGTGTAAAATTTTCTAGCTTAATTGTAACTTTATTACTTTTTCTTTCCAGGCTTGCGATGCCGATATATTCCCAAACATCAACTGCTTGTTGCGAATTGCTTGCGCCATACCCGTCACTTCTGCTGACAATGAACGTGCCAATAGTACTTTGAAACTTGTGAAGGGGTACCTTAGGACTACTATGTCCACAGAAAGATTGTCGGGCTTGGTGTTGATGAGCATTCATTACGACAAGCCCGTGGATTACGAAGTTGTAGTTCAACGGTTCATTAAACAGCAACCCTGACGAATGGCGCTCGTCGATCCAGTCTTTGAGAGTATAATGTTATAATGTTTCAGACCAACAAAGACCCTAAGATCCACTCATGGCTGGTCTACCTAACTGTGTTCGTAATCGTGTATTGTGTATGTCCTCCGTGGTGGCGGAGAGGACCTACAATTTTACGTGGGTTCCGAACCTAAAGAAAATTAATTAACTGATATCTCAGTCAACACAAAACTTTGTCAAGAAATATAATAACTTCAATTATATTAATGAACAAATCTAGAATGATAAAGTATGATTTTCAAAAGAAATTCAGGTTTTGAGATTGTGAAATTTTCTTAAACAGTGTTTCTTTAAGACTTATCACGAATTTTGTCTTTCCTTGTATAATTTTCTTGCAAATTAGTACATAACTTAAATGTTGTAAAACTAATAAACTTGAACAAACACCTCGCAAATTGCTTAAAAATGCGTTTCTGAGAGCCCCCGGACCCCCCTAGAAGCCTTTAGCGCTCGTACTGAACACCACTTCAGCAAATCCTGGATCCGCCCCAGAGAGGGGACAACCGAGTCCAACAACATATAACACAGACATATATATCTAAAGGACAGTTGAATGAGCAGTCATTGACATACAGGTAATTATAATGTAATGTCTGTGTTCATAAAGATAAACAATTAATATGATCGTGAACAGTGTTGAACTCCATGTAGTTTACTAGTCTTATAGAGTAATAAGGTTCCATTATGGTACTGCAAGTCTACAGTATATGAACAGCTACCACAATACAACTTTTTATGTACTAGTAAATTTGAACCAAAAATAGACATTAGTCACATTCCACAACCAACCTCCACACTCCCTCATTCCCCTTCCCCACACACAAGTCTTCTTTCTATTACGCTTGCCCATCATTATCATATACTCATCATCTTTTTTTTTAGATGTTTGTCGCTTCCATCCTCAACCTGGTTTGTTCTTCATATCCCCAGTTTGTGAGTGGTGAGAAAGTGTTTTGGAAACAGTAGACAATGATACTCTAGCTTTAGCAGCTATTTGTCTTTGACTGTTGCCTTCTTTATGAAGAACAATAATTTTCAACCCATTCGTGTATGAAATCTCTTTATTTGGAACCATTATACTATCTTATCTGTAAAAAAAATTAAAAGATTAGACATTTTTTGTACTGAAGTTTAACAAATAAGATTATATTTTTAAAGAAACTTGCGATTACACGAGAGCATAAACATGTGTGATTTATTAAATCTATAAAACACGTTATTACATCAAATTAAATAGTATATTTACCAGTAAAGAACCTGGCCCTCAAAATTAGCAAAATCAATAAAAACTAGTGGTGTACTGATTCATCGGCATTGGCAGAACCGGCCATTTTTGGGGCATTGGCATCGACCAAATTTAGTTGTTTCTTACTGATTAATTATTTGAAATTTTAAAATTTTCATTACAAAACAAAATCTATATTTAAAGGAAATTGAACACAAAAAAAACACTATAATAATTTGTACTCGTTTCAAAGTGCAATTATATAAAAATATTTTACATTCACAAAAGTGGCAAAGCATAATAAGTTAAGTTGTTCATAAATTTACATTTTCTCGATTAGCTAATCTCTAAATATTATAAACTATTGCAATGTAATTGTAACTGTAATTGTAATTGGTTGGTTTATCTTTATGAACACAGACATTACATTATAATTACCTGTATGTCAATGACTGCACATTCAGTTGTACTTTAGATATATACAGTATGTCTGTGTTATATGTTGCTGGACTCGGTTGTCTGGTATTTCCACCAATCTTTTACTGTTAGGCGGGGACAATGTATCATCCGAATATTTTGGGGATATTTTCCGTTTCATGTACTGTTTCCGATTTTGTTGAAAATAAGATATTTAATGAAGATTTTGGTTCTTTTGCATTATCCTCCCAACACTAATTTTTTTATATAATGTTGGTTTAGTTTTGGTTATGGTACTTTATTTTCCTTCCATTATAAAAAAAATTAGTTTTGGTATTAGGTTAGGTTAGGTTAGGTTTGGTTAGGTTAGGTTACGGTAAAAACAGCCCGCCGCAGGCGTTAGCCGTTATAAAAAAAAAATAGTGTTGGGAGGATAATGCAAAAGTACCAAGATTTTTACGCTGATTTAAAAAATGTAAGTCTTTTATTTGGAGAAATGAGCGGTTCAAAAGTTAGGTTAGGTTAGGTCAACTGAATGCCCGGTTAGGTCAACTGAATGCCCGGTTAGATTAACTGAATGCCCAGTTAGGTCAACTGAATGCCCGGTTAGGTCAACTGAATGCCCGGTTAGGTCAATTGAATACCCGGTTAGGTCAACTGAATACCCGGTTAGGTCAACTGTATGCCCTTGACGATTGGTTAGGTTAAGTTGTGATATTTTCGTTAAAACTAACGAAACTATCACGACTTAACCTAACCAATCATCAAGGGCGTACAGTTGACCTAACCGGGCATTCAGTTGACCTAACCGGGCATTCAGTTAATCTAACCGGGTATTTAGTTGACCTAACCGGGCATTCAATTAACTTAACCGGACAGAAAAATAACGGTTGAAATCTATTCACACAAATACTTAGTGACATAAGCCAATATTACTAGAGAATACAATAACTCTTGTATTAGTTTTCAATTGTATTGTTATAGTTTTTTAAATAATACAAAATTACTATAACAAACATAACTTTTGAACAGCTCATTTTTCCAAAAAATTACTTACAATTTTGAAATCAGCGTAACAATCTACATTAAATATCTTATTTTCAACAAAATCGGAAACAGTACATAAAACAGAAAAGATCCTATTTTGGTTCCTCTTGCGGGCTGAGGCAAGGCTCCTTACTCTCTCCTCTGCTGTCTAATGTGTATATTGATTGATTGCTTGCTTCACTTAATGAAGCAACAGTTGGATGTTCTATAAATAACACAAAGATAAATAACTTAGTCTATGCCGATGATATGGTATTAATCAGTGGCGATCGGTGACAATTATGTCACGGGCCTACACCACTACAAGGTCATCCTCGACGTGCGACACACCGGACGATCAACGACGCCTCGGGCCTGCAGTAATAGGTCCACCTTCAACATTTCTTCACCAGACGTATTCGACATCTCGGTAAGCTAAGTACATCTTTTCTAAGTAACTCTCGTGAAGCCTACATCAGCCTACCACAGAACGGTAGGCTATACTCCCAAAGTGTTTCCATAAGCGTTCTAACTCTCGTTAAACATGCAGTAGGCCTGTGCCCAGTTCAAGTGTCATTCCAATACCGTAATCGTGTATCATCCTGCTATTGTGTTCTTTCATGTAATCCATAAATACTTTGCATTCCGTTTATGTATGTGATTTATTTAAGCATTTCATTGTTGACGGCCGAATCTTCCACTTACCGTGTACTAAACTCACGTGCATTCTTTATACCATTACTAGGCCCATTCAATGTTCCATTCATGCGTAACTCTAGCCTACCTAAATGAAGGCCTAATCCATTTACAGTGTATCAACTTACGTGCATTTCTTTCAATCATTATTAGGCAGCATTTTGTTTTTGTTCCATTTTGCATACCATTAGCCTACCATAAATGAGTGTATTACTTAACAATTAAGCTGTAAAACCATTCACGTACATGCTAATCCTCTGTCATATTTAGCATACTATAAATGCCGTTATATAATTGTTAATCATACAACCACTGTCATTGCATTCCTTCCAATCATTATTAGGCTGCAGCTCTAGTCTATGGTCCATTTTGCATACCTATAGCCTACCATAAACGAGTGGTATTACTTAACAATTAATCTCTATAACCATTTCCTCATTTGCTAATCCTCAGTCATATTTAGCATACTATAAATGCCGTTATATAATTGTTAATCACCGTAAATACTTCATTGCCATGTTAATCGCTGTGAACAAATAAATGATTTATTTTCTTAATTAAACTCAAAACCATAAAGTAATTTTTCTAACCTTGCTTGGGTGTAATCCAAGCTGGTGACCTCGAATCAATTCGTATCACTCAAAAGTAATTATAGTAGGCCTACTCCATTAGCCACCTTCAAACCGGTGATACCGTAGGACATCATAAATTGTTGACCCAACCTGTCATTAATAATAATCAATCACTACATGAATTAACCATTAGCACTAAATTAATCAGCATCATCTCACTCGGCTAATACTAGGCCCACTATATATATATATATATATATATATATATATATATATATATATATACATAGTAGCGTGTAGCGTCATTGGGCAAAGTGTAACGGATCAAGAGGCACATTTCAGGTTTTGTACAATTGACCTCCCTAAATTCAAAAATGAAAACAAAATTTTTTTGTGACAAGTGCAACACCTCCTTTTTCGCATGTGAAAATCGTGAAAATTGCTAATTACCCATAACTTTTGGACACTTGCTTTCCTAGGGTTTGAGCTATCATTTGACCCCTTACAATGTACTGCTTTTCAGGAAAAATAGAAAAATTTATTTTTGGAATAAACAATACAATGTAGGTAGGTAGGTAGGTAGACTAGATAGTTTTATTTAGTAAATAATACATTAAAATCTTGTTTAGTTTTGAATGACGGCATAAAGTCACGGGATTTAAGTACTGCTCTAATGTAACCATCTCTTGAATCCTTTCCATACACTGCCCCAG
This sequence comes from Bathynomus jamesi, assembly GCA_023014485.1. NCBI lineage: Eukaryota > Metazoa > Arthropoda > Malacostraca > Isopoda > Cirolanidae > Bathynomus > Bathynomus jamesi. The sequence continues at coordinate 530,358 of JAJOZX010000624.1, read as the reverse complement.
ACGCTTCAGTTACCATCCTAACACAGCGTTCTACACCTTGGGAGTGACATGGTATCCGGACAACAAGGGGCTCTTCAGTGATCTTATCGAGTTGTTTGACAGAGAACTGCTTCGTGAGTGGTGGTTCCATTGTGCACTCCTCGACTGGTGGAAGTAAATCTTTCAAATTCTGAGCACTTTGTTTGATCTTTGGTGTCCGAAATTCTCTGACTTGCTGTTGAGCAGGTTTGGGAGCTCGTCGAATGGTCTTGATTACATCGATGGCCAATTTCCGGTTTGCTTGATCTGCATCTGCAAGCATTGCCAGTAGAACATTTTCAGGGTGAGCCCAATATGCATTTCTTTGAATCACAGGCCATGTGACAATCTTAGTAGCTGGTGGAAGTAATCGTAGCAGCTTGATTTGCTCCAGGAAATGTTTTGGGCCATCTGTGCATCTTGGATGGCACTTGATGCTAAACCACATGGGTCCATAGTGGCACACGACAAACTGTGTGAGTGAATACAGTTCATCACTTGGCTGCGCCATCGCTACATATAGCCGACAAATTCTGCTGGCAGTTGTAACCCATCTTGCATGGGAGATTGGTCCAGGCTTCTCTCGTAGAAGATCTTCATTAATGACACCAGTCCTTATCGCTTTCATCATTCTGTAGAGGTAGGCTTGGTCACGACTCAATTCAGTAAGGTCAACATCCGGGAGAGTGTGGCCATCAGCAATTTCTCTAGAGGAAAGTGGCAAACTTTCACATGTGGCCAAAGCTTTGCCAATTGGTCCTTTCCATTGAGTTGCAGATTCTGTTGGGCCGATGAGTTCCTTGCACAAGTGGCGCAGTGGGAGTTCATTTAAATGCAGACTACAGATGAACCAGTGCAAAGGGCGACCCAGGCGGCACTCTAGCAGGTGTATTGCTCCACTTCTGTGCCCTGTGTTTGTGGCTGTGCTGTCAGCTCCCACTGCAATTATCTTGTCTGCAATACCCATTTCTTCAATCGCATTTTGAAGTCCATCCGCAATGACAGTGCCAGTTCCTCGTTCCAGTGTCAGATGGCTTAGCTAGAAGGTTCCAGGCTCTCCCACCAGCACATAGTGGTCCTCAACTTTCTTTGTGCTGTACCATTTGTTCCCCTTTTTCTCTTTGACAAGTGTCATGTCTTTCCGCCCATCAAAAAATAAAGCAGTGACTTCCACATCGTGGTAAGTTACTGCTTCCTTCAGATCCCTCCGTACCTTCTGTCGTGCTCTCCATACTTTGTGGTGGTCAATTACGTTTATCTGATCATCAGCACTAATGATGCCATAGTCAACCAATGTTACAGTGCTGATAGCTGCAGCAGCCCTGTTCGATACACCATACCGGTCAGCTTCCAAAGCAAAAGTGGGAATCGGTGTGATGTTCCTGTCTTCCTGGGCACTATCACCCATCCACTCATCACCAACACTTTCACCACTGGAGTCTGCTTCTGCTTGAGCTGATTCGACCACAGCTGCAGAGGATACTACCTCTTGCCGTTCCGTTTTTCTTCTATTCTCTTCTTCTTGTCTTTCTTGCATCCGATCCTCTCTTGACTTCCTTCTCTCCATCATCTGTCACATTCGTATCCACCCGACTGATCTGCATGATCCGCGTGGTTCTCTGGTCGATCAGAAAGGCATGCTCTCGTCGTGGAACTTTCATTTCTTTTTCACAGTGGCATGCAGAAAGATCATCGCATTGGCAGACAGCTATGTCAAACAATTGATTCAGGCTTTCCTCGAACTTCTTGGTTTTTGTGGCCTGCTTGCCTTGCTTCGATGCTTATGAGCCTTTTTCCATTAATCGGAGCAGCTTGGTCTTCACATTCTTGATTGGCTGTGATGGAATGTTAGCACGATTCCAAAGGTCAATGAGTGTTTGGCATACCTCCGGAAGAATCTCCCTGTTGCTGGTGTACTTGTTCTCCTTCAAGAAGAAGAAATGCCTTGCAACTTGTATAGGGTTGGAAGTTCAGACAGAGGAAGCTCTGATAGTGGAGAACCAAAGACAATGTGGCTGGCAGATCCCCTTGTTCTTTGCGTGCTCATTGTACCAGCAAAACTCAACAAGTATCACACAGGAACACTGAAACAAAAACACAAACGTATAAATAAAAAATATATATGATTATGAGTATATATATATATATAAGGCTTGGTTTATTGGTAAACAATAAGTTTACCAATATATATATAAAAATATACTGCACATACATATGTATTATGTATATAAATATCCATAGGTGTATATATATACACCCTAAGACATATAACAAACTTATAAACAATGTAAAACACAACAAAACAAAGAAATGTGTATAATGTATATATCACAAAACGCACCTTTCGTTAGTACCTTGGGGTTTTTGAACACCTCATCCACAGAAAAAACACTTGTTTCTCTCAAGCGAGCTAGCGTAGAACTAAGAAATTCCAGGGGATGACTCACTGAGAATAATTAGAAAGCTGCCAGAAGTACCATGTCAGTCAGTGTTGCCAACTGTAATTAACAAGAATTTTGTATTTTTTACATGCGAAAAAGGAGGTGTTCTGCTTGTTGCAGAATTTTTTTTATTTCTTTTCTGAAATCAGCAAGGTTGATTGTACAAAACCTGAAATGTGCCTCCAGATCGCTCATGACGCTACACGCTAATATACAGTATACACCAACCTCTTTTATTTATACACCAGCTCTATCCTCTATCCCTCACAAAGAGGGCGGGGGAGGAAGGGGATGGGCAGTTGACGAAGGACATTAACCTCAATATAACAACTTCATTTTGATTTACTCATAATTAAGCAAACTCTAATTACAATTAGCTTATATTTCTTCTTCTAAAAATATCTTTGGTAATAATTGCCAGTTATTTAGTCATTTAATGCTATAAGCTCACTAATTAAGCGCTTTAAAAGGATTCCATTCGCGTAATAGCAGGAATAAACAACTCTCTAAGTTGCTTCCACGATCCACATTTTGCCTAAAGAAATTAATGCGTTATGGGTCTGTTTCCATCGGTGAATATTTTTTATTCTTTTAGGATGTAATATTAATTCATCCCCAAGTATAGCGATCAATAATTTTATTGTACAGGGTGGGCCGTAAGTTTCCATACATAGGAAAATTTAAACGTTTGTTTTTATGTTTCAGATACCCTAAGAATATGCGTTTGTAAGATCTTGTTTACTGATGAAGCAAATTTTTACGTCAATGGAGAGGTTAATCGGCAAAACATACGTTATTGGAGTAATGCTAACCCTAACTGGCTGAGTCCGACGAAGATGCAAGGTGCCGGTAAAGTGATGGTGTGGGCCGGGATATGGGGTGACAGAATTATTGGACCAATTTTTGTCAGTGGAAATCTTAATGCCGAAAGGTATCTTAACATGTTGCAAGAAGAGATTTTCCCATCCCTGCTAAACGAGGAAGGTAACTTCCCAGTTTACTTCCAGCAAGATGGAGCTCCACCTCATTATGGTCTTCACGTGCGTCGGTATTTGGATCAGCAGTTTCCGGATGCTTGGATTGGTCGGCGTGGTCCTGTGGAGTGGCCTCCCAGATCCCCAGATCTCACCCCCCTTGATTTCTATCTTTGGGGGCACTTGAAGGCCATGGTGTATCAGGAAAAGATACGAGACATAAATCATCTAAAGCAGTGATTCCCAACCGGTTTTGGCTTATGGCCCCCTTAGGAACCTTATTTTTTCCTGTGGCCCCCATAAGCATTATTTTCAGTAGGTAATACGCAGATTAACTCTATTTTACAAAGACAAATATATATAAAGAATATTAAAACAACTATTTGTATTCAGGTACAATATTATTTGTCACATAGGACTATAAACATAACAAAAACTAAACAGTGGCTAACAAAAATTTGCAGTTATTTACTTATATTATGTATTAATTATAAAAAAATATAATCAAAAGAAATACTGTACTTATAGCAATCTATTATAAATTAAAAAACTAGTAAAATTACTACAACTTCGCAATATTAGGGTAAACAAATAAGAGCTACTTACACACTACAGCGACGATCGACGTGGTAAACAGACTGTAAGGATTTCAACCTGAAGTATTTTTATCAAGTCAACAACGCTGCCAGGCGCATAACGATCAAGCGCACAATGGAGTGCGCCGCACAATAAGCTTGTAAGATGCAAAATATTTGTTTACAGATAAATTCAAATTCTATTTCTATTATAAAATATCTAAAAAAAGGAAAATATATGTATTAATAATTTTTTAAAATGTAATTCAACTACATAAATTAAAATTATCTATTGGCCTAACTATAATTTAGGCTTCAATAGGTTGAGTCCTGTGGCCCCCTTCATGGAGTCTGTGGCCCCTCTAAATCTTAACATTTTACTGTGGCCCCCTTCAAATGTGCCATGGCCCCCAGGGGGCCATATGGCCCCCGGTTGGGAAACACTGATCTAAAGGAACGTATCACCAACGCCATTACAAGCATAACGTCAACTGTGCTAATGCGTGTTCATCAACAGTGGGGAACACGTATTGAAATGTGTTTTCAAAACAATGGCAACCATGTAGAGCATATTATATAAATAAAAATGGTTGTCCATAAAAAATGTTTATTTTTCCTATGTATGGAAACTTACGGCCCACCCTGTATATCATTTATTACATTTATACTATTGTACATGTATTACATTTATATTATCGGTGAATTGATACAATTTTTATAAAACACGAATATAGTAAGTCAAACAAAAGAAGCAATTCTCAAGATTGCTTCCACTGGCGCCCGTCTCGACGCAACAAAATTATTGTTCTCCCCCTCCTTTTTCAATGCGCTGATTTGGATTTCGAGCTTTTTGTATTAAAAAAATATTTGAAAGGAGTATAGCCTAGTGATAATTTACCACGTATCATAATTTTATCGTCATTAATATTGTTTAACATTGCTTCTAATCATTTAAGTGGGGAAGCAATGCTTCCATTGATTCCATCGACCGAACGCCACTGGTGTTAATAAGTCCTCCTGTTAAAGGTCTGGATCGTCTGCTAAAAGTCTGTGAATTATATTCGCAGAAACATGATATTCTTTTTAATGTTACAAAAACTAAGGTTATGCAATTCCATCTTAAAAGCTCTAATCAGCCAGCTGATATTAGGTTTAAAATGAGAGGTGAAGCAATAGAGGAAGTACAAGAATTTAAGTATTTGGATCAAATTATCACCAGCTCCTTGAGTTGACTATGAATAATGAACTTGGATGAAGCGGAACTCATATGAAAGAGTAAATCGAGTGGAAACAACTTCATGTATTTTCGTCCCTGAATATATATATATATATATATATATATATATATATATATATATATTATATATATATATATATATGGGAATGAACTCAGAATGGTTCCCTTCCCCTTGCATCATGAAAAAGAAAAACTATGGTATTTGTCATTTACCATTACTTATTCGGACTATAGTGGATTTAATTATCCCAGAAGAGTTCCTTGTTCCATGCACGGTCTGTGTGTATCATAAAAAACTCAGGGAACCATTCTGAGTTCATTCCCATCATGAAACGGACATGTTATGTGCCTTGAAAAGTGGACGCTCAATTCTGCCAGTTGAGGTTTAAGTTTTGGTTTTGGCTAAAAATATAATAGTTACCCCTTTTTCTTTGATTTATTCAATCCGACGTGAATGCAACGAGTCTTTTACTTATATTGAGGTTCTAAATGTAGTGGGGCTAGGCTGCTTTAAGCCCTAGATCCATGTCCCAAAGCTGGATCCTGTCTGCTTTGCAGATAGCTGATGAGGGAAGCTATATTTATGGGACCTCTTTGCGAGAGACCCGTTGCCCACGTCGGGCTTGCATCATGAAAAAGAAAAACTATGGTATTTGTCATTTACCATTACTTATTCGGATTATAGTGGATTTAATTATCCCAGAAGAGTTCCTTGTTCCATTGTTACACTGAGGTACGTGAGGAAGAGTCTGAATCAGGCGAACCAAATCAATCAGTAAACATAGGTGATGTAAATAGCTATGTACGTAATATAAATACATTGGATGCTTTGTTTAGGAATGTTGATGTTTTGATTGTCGATAAGATACAAGAGTTAAAAGTTGTGATGTCAGAAAAGAATCCAGATATTATATCGCTCGCGGAGGTAAATCCTAAACACTCAATATACGAAAGATACTTATCTGAATTTAAAATAGAAGGATATGAAGTCGCTGAAAATAGAGCCAGCAGAGGCATGTTGATGTACATCAGAAATGGAGTGAAATATGCACCAGTGACTTTGAACTGTGGCTTTGAAGAATACATGTGTATTAGATTAAAAAGTACGTCAGATGAAGATATTATCATATGTAGTATATATAGGAGCCGTTCAAGGAGATAATAGCGTTCGAGAAACTTCTGGATACACACTGGAGTGCACAGGACCTATTATACAACCACACGACAAAAATTCAGAGCTAGATCTACAGGCTGAGAAGCCTCTTCTAGAATCATTTCTACGATATTCTACGATGACTCAGATATAAGAAAACAATATCGAAGCCTGTGTGCTAAAGCGAATATGACTATAAGAAACTTCCCGTTCTGTACAAGTGAAGCTAAAGACACTCTTTCGTTCTTTCGTACGGACAGCAACTCTGGGTGAATTATGAAAATGGTTCTGGCAGAACCCTAAATTTGCTTTACAACAGATCTTTTAAGACTCCAACATAAATTACCCACGAGATGCTCAGCTTCACAAATGTTTGCTACCCACAATGTCCCGAACTAAAAAATCCCGTGTCCAATACAGTCTAATGCAAAGAACTAAAAAATCAACCAATCCGATTTTCCAAGCTATTCATCAGTCTTGCCGTATGTCTTCTAAGCTATGAAATTCATGGTATGAAAACGTTCGTCTGTAACTCCACTTAACTTCGACATTACTGTACTATTTCTCAGTAATTGTATTTCTATACTTAGTATGTGAATTGTCATTGTATTCTATTGTCAGTTCATATTATTAATACTAGCAAAAATACCAGTTCTACAGACGGGATGTTCTCTAAGCAAGTTGGCGTTTGACATTTACAATTAGCTCACGAATCACTTAAATTTTAAATGCAGCTTCACAGATTTTACTTGAAGCTCACGAAGCAGTTAAATTTCAAATACAGTTTGTCACACTTTTTTTTACTTATCATGGCTTCCGATGCGTAGCTAAAATTTTTGATGGCTATATTCTTTTCTAAATTTATTCATCAACTTCATTTTCAAATAAAACTATAGTCATGAAAATCTTAATAAGCTTCACAAATCTTGACACAGTGTGAAGCTCAAGATTTTCATAGCTCGTTCTTTTCTATAGTTTTATCGCGGTGCTGTGGCATACGGACCCAGTAATTAGGTGGGAAGGGGCTAGTCACATTTATTTTCGTTCATTACTCATCACCCCCATCCACCATACGAAGTTTGGTCGAAATCGGTTCAGAAACGTAAAAGTTTTTTCTGCGGACAAAGAGACACACACACACACACACACACACACACACACACATTTTTGGTGAATTATAGTAAGAATTTGTCATATGGACTATGGTCTGCCAATAAACTTTTTCTTTTTCATTTTTATTTTCACTGTATACAGGATACAGTATAAGATATATACACTTGTTTTTCTATAAATGTTATTGAAAATAGAAAATTTATTGTTACCCTAATAATATACATTTTCTTTAGTGTAAAAGTTTATTTTTAGAGGAGAAACTTTTTTCTATTTTAAAATTTCGCACAAATGGAATAAATAAATTAGAATAACTCATTATTTAAATATAAAACTGTTTATATTGATAATGCTCTTAAGTATACGATAAAATATTTTTAGTTATAAAATAATGCCACCAAAGTTTCATTCTGGTGAAGGATAAATTTATTTATTTATCTGTTTATAATTTATTTTTACAAAACCCCTTCGTTTTATGAATTTCTGTTCAGAAGTTCATTAGTTTCAAAACTCTGTCACCAAAAATGTCGGAGATTATGATAATAAAATAAATGCATTCTGGATACAATGCAGAATTTTTATTTACTTCTTTTCAAATAAATTTATCTTCATTCAAATCGAAAATGGTTACTTTTAATTTTATATACCAATACTACTATGACTACTACTACGACTACTACTACTACTACTAATAATAATAATAATAATAACAATAATAATAATCTGAAAAAATATATATGTACAGGAAGGATAGGCGAAAAAACGCACCCCTCTTTAAAAGGAGGAGACGATTGCCGAAATCAAAGTCCAAAGTTTTCGAGATATCTGGACACTACATTTGAAAGATTGGAGGTCATAAATAGGGGAAAAGTTAGATTCAGGAAGATTGTTCCACAGTTGACCAGTTGAGTAGGTGAAAGATTGAAAATACCGATTAACCCTTGCATTAATAGTTGGACAAAAAGGAATGAGAAAGTGTAGAAAGTCTGGTACCGCGTGCTCTCCTTAAAGGAGAGCCATGCAGTTAGAGAGTTCAGAAGTTATAATAGCGATAATAAAGAGAGTGAGGCAACATTGCGGCAAAAAAGAGAGAGATTGAAGGGTGCTACTATAGCGTTTGGTCTACAAAGATATCTTTAGTTTACAAAAGAATTTGCGCTGACCTCTACTATAGTGTGCAGTCTACAAATGTAGTAGCTGTAGTATTTACTGTCAAAACTAACGAAACTATCACGACTTAACCTAACCAATCGTCAAGGGCGTACAGATGACGTAACGATTGGTTAGGTTAAGTCGTGATATTTTCGTTAGTTAGCCTTATAAGGCTAACTAACTAAGGCTGGGGGCCCTGATCTTCAGGTGATCCGGTGAAGTCGTGATATTTTCGTTAGTTTACTGTTCGTTAGTTTACATAAACAAAATCTACAAGTGGACTGAAGACAACAATATGAAGTTTAACACCGAGAAATTTCAGCTATTACGGTATGGAAAAAGAGAAGACATAAAGTGCATGGAATATTATACCCCAAATGGACAGGAAATTCAGAGACATTCCAGAGCAAAAGATTTAGGGGTTGTAATGACAGATGATGCGAAATTTGAAACACAAAATAAGATTGCAGTACACAGAACAAAGAGAATAACGGGTCAGATATTGAGAACCTTTAAACGAAGGGATAGGAATGTAATGATTCCTCTACTGAAAACCCTGATTATACCCAAATTAGAATACTGCTCGGTCCTAACTTCCCCATATAAAAAAGAAGACATAAGACAGCTGGAGGGAATCCAAAGAAGCTTCACAGCCAAGATCAATGGGTGCAAAGAACTAAATTACTGGGAAAGGTTACGAGAACTAGACCTATATTCACTGGAAAGGAGAAGAGAGAGATACACCATTATTTACACTTGGAAAATAATGGAGAAACTAGTCCCTAATCTTACTCTGAATCCCATAACTCCCCAAACAACGATGGAAAGTAGAAGCGGTAGACTGTGTCGTATTCCCAAATTGAAGGCGAGACAGGGAACATCCTTAACCCTGAAAGAAAATAGTTTTGTAGTGAGAGGACCAAAACTGTTTAATCAGTTGCCCAAAGACCTAAGAAACACGAAGGGAGTTGCAGTGGAAATCTTCAAAAGAAGACTAGACGCCTGGCTCAGAACAATCCCCGATGAGCCGGGCGTACCTGGCTATGTGAGGTGGAGAGCGCAAGAATCCAACTCACTACTTCACCAGGCCAACTCGAGAGGAGGGGCGACAAGCTTGACCTTCGCGAAATGAGAAATCATCGCGCGGAACCTTTGTAAGGTTGTAAGGTTGTATATATATACATATACACCTTCCCTTACAACCTTACAAAGACAGACACAATAGCACCATGAGACACATACAGAAGTATAATATTAACATATTACAGTACAACGTAGATGGCCTCACAAACAAAATCATGGAGCTTAGGGAATTCGTACACAAACAAAACATTCACATAGCACTTATACAAGAAACAAAACTAAAACGCACACACAAAACACCCACCATCCCTGACTTCACGGCGATCCGTCAAGATCGTACTGGGGGTAACGGGGGTGGACTCATCACTTACATACGTAAAAGCATTAGCTACACTGATGCTACCCAAAACATTACAAACACAATCTAAGCAGATAACACGATAGAAATACAGGCAGTTAACATTAAAACACGCGCAAAACACAACACCACACTAATCAACATTTACATCCCACCAGATAGTTCACCTCAGGTGCCAGCCAATTACAATCCACAGTTACACAATCTGGCCTCTCTCACTAATGTCATCTTAGGAGGAGACTTCAACGCCAAAGACACTAGTTGGTACCTGCACAACCAAAGCAACACCAGAGGCGCCAACATAGCCACACAACTAAACAGCCTCTTCATTCTTAACAATACAGAAGAACAACACACATACCACATCAAGCAGGATACTCAAACTCCTCCCCAGACATAACGTTCTGTTCCCCCTCACTAGCAACACATACACAATGGAGAACAGAAAAACAACTGTCATCAGACCACCTGCCCATCATCATTACAACACATTCTACACTCTGCCCCAACAGCCTTAGGCACACTTACAGAAATTACAAGAAAGCTGATTGGGAACAGTTCAAAATACAGACTGAGGAACAATTCACCACATTAAACAGCACACCCATCATAAACATCAATACAACACTCAAGACATTTAATCAGATCATCAATAATGCAAACAAATACATACCGAAGGGCAACATTAGGAAATACAACCCAAATTACACTAGAGAAATAGCCCACCTTATAAGACGACGTAACAACCTCAAATATAACACAAACCCCACACACAGAAGCCATAAAACAGCAGATACAACAGCTCAACACAGAAATAAACAACAAACTCAAAGAAAAACAAACAGAAACATTTAGGGAATTCATAACAACATTAAACCACTCCACAGATACATCCAGGCTATACAAGACTATAAACGGCATTACCCACTCTAACAGCGGCATTCACACCTCACACGCGGCTATCTGTCGCAGCCAAAATAATATCCCAACATACACACAACAAGCTAACATTCTAGTTAATCACTACGCAAAGATAAGTCACTTAAACAGAGACAACAACCAGAAACATGCAGACAGACAAACAGCCAGACACAAGAAAACCTACAGACTCGACACAACCATTACACCCTTCAATACAGACCAGACCACTAAGATCATCAAAAACATTAAGAATTCGAAGGCTACTGGACCAGACAACATATCTAACATACACCTTAAACACTTGGGCCCACAAGGAATACTAGCTCTCACAAATATCAGCACATATTCATACCAACACTGTATTATTCCTGACATATGGAAACAAGGTAAAATTATTACACTACTCAAACCAAACAAAAATCCAACAGAACCAGCTTCCTATAGACCCATTACTTTACTATGCACACCTTCCAAAGTAACAAAGACTAATCTTACAAATCACCAACCCACACATTCCACTATCGCCTACTCAACATGGATTCAGACCTCACCACTCAACCACGACATTACTCACTAACCTCACGCAGCACATCATGGATGGCATCAACTCCAGACGACCAGCTCAACGTACACTATTAGCTATCCCACGCTTCCCTCTCATAAACAAAATACTCAACACAAACCTGCACAATAACGCCAAAAGGTGGCTGAGCAACTATCTTTCAGGAAGATACTCACATGTCACATTTAATGGCAAGTCATCCAAAAACAAGCTTTTTCCGAACGGGGTCCCTCAAGGCTCTGTTCTCTCACCAACACTCTTCAACTTATACATGCATGACATTCCAACACCCATAGATAACAGGCTTACATTATCATCATATGCAGATGACATCACTCTAACATCCACCCACAACAACATCGACACCGCTACAAATAACCTACAAACATACATAAACAGTATATAAGACTGGCTCACACACAATAGACTAAAAGTAGCCCCCACAAAATCAACCATCACCTTGCTTACAAGCAACACAAAAGAACACCAGGTAATTCCACAGCTTACACTAAACATCAACATTCCACACACTCACAGGACCAAAATACTTGGGGTCACATACAACACATCATTATCTTTTGCAAACCACATTCAGGATATTAAAAACAAATGTACGTCAAGACTTAACACGCTTAGGGTACTAACACGCACAAACTTTGGACACCAGCAGGAAACAACATCACTCATATACAGACAATATATTCGCTCAGTTATGGACTATTCTAGCCCATGCTGGGCACCCATTATCTCAAACACACACATAAACACCTTACAGACAATACAAAACAACGCACTTCGTATCATTACAGGATGCACTCAAACAACACCAATAGAACACCTGCACACAGAAACAAAAATACTGAAAGTTAGGGAACATTTAGACATGACGGGAACACAATTCATGGCAGCAGCGACAACTAACCCACAACACCCTTGCCACTACATGTACAATCACGCACCGACACCTCGCACCATTAAGGTAACACCAGAGAGACATTATAACCAAATACTCCATTTCATACCACGCCCCACAGACATCACACAGTACAGAAAACACATACACACACACCTAACCCACAAAGCACTGACACGACTCGGTCCGAATGCGGTCCTAGGTGCGAAGCCGCCACCCATTAACAGGTCAGAGATCAGCCTGAGCAGATCGGATCGAGTTAACTTAGCACGATTCCGATGTGGACATCACCCCAACTTACTAACATATAAACACAGACTAGACAACTCCATAGACGACACCTGCCACCTGTGCCACGACACACCACAAACAATTGAACACATTATGACAGACTGTACCGCTCTAGCACAACAACGAACACAACATCACTAGTGCGCTGAACCTCTGGTCCACTCCGAAGAGGGCGATCGGTTACCTGCGTGCCGCCGGCTTGCTCGATCAGGGTGGGCTGATCGGCTAAACAACAACAACCTTACAAAGGTTACGCGCGATGATTCCTCATTTCGCGAAGGTCAAGCTTGTCACCCCTCCTCTCGAGTTGGCCTGGTGAAGTAGTGAGTTGGTTTCTTGTGCTCTCCACCTCACATAGCCAGGTACGCTAGGCTCATCGGGGATTGTTCTCTCTCACAATTAAACACGTGAAATGAATGAATGCTGCAAAGCAAACCCACAAGGAAAAAGAAAAACGATTCCAAACGATTCGTTTTTCTTTTTCCTTGTGGGTTTGCAGCATACAGTATATATATATATATATATATATATATATATATATATATTATAATAAGAGAGCTGTCCGTCTGTCCGTCACACTTTCAGAAATTGTGAGAAAAAATTGTGAGAAAAAAATTCAGAAATTGTAAAAAAAATTCAGAAATTGTATTACGGGCGGCAATGTGAAGCTCAAGATTTTCATGACTGTTCTTTTCTGTAGTTTAGCAATGGGGGAAGGGTGGGGGTAATGGGGGATGGGTGGGGTAATGGGGAGGGGTGGGGGTAATGGGGGAGGGGGTTAGCCCCCAAGTTGTATGAATGGGGGTGAGGAGGTTTTGGGAGATACCAGATTCAGAATTGTTGACACAATGTGAAGCTCAAAATTTTCACGGCTGGGTTCTTTTTTTGTAGTTTAGCCTGTCTAACCGTCAGCGAAGCGGCGGGAACTGTACTAGTATACAGTATATTAAATATTCACCCGATATACCAGTATGTTGGGCTCCTCCGACTGACAGCTGGGCTTCTCCGACCTGCCTTTCGCACTGTATGGCGTAATTGGAGTATGCTTCTCATGTGTGGGGTGGCTCAACCCACACAGCCGTACTTGACCGGGTGGAATCAAAGGCTTTTCGTCTCATCAATTCCCTGCCTCTTACTGAGTGTCTTCAATCGGTGCTACTATAGCGTGCGGTCTACAACATATTAACACTATAGACCGCGGTCTGTGATTTTTCCAATACTTTAGAATGTGTACTATCAAAATGTTCTTAGCGATTTAGTATTTTTAGGTATTGAAAATCATTTAAAATTTAAAAAAAATTATTTTCATTTGCTTTCTTTTAAACTTTTTATTGGGCTACCCTAGAGTGGATCTTTGGGTCTTTGTTAACCTCCTCTCTGTCTGTCTGTCTCTCTCTCTCCACACACACACACACACACACACACATATATATATTATATATATATATAAAAACCTTGGTTTTACTTTCACCCGAACTGTTCATTCTTCCTCCACCTTAGACCTACAGTTTAATGTGGAATCCAAACCACGATCCACCACGGGTGGTCAGAAATTAGAGTCTTCGCCCGAAGTCGATCTCATGACCTTCCCATTAGCAGCTCAGCTTCTTAACCATTAGGCTACCCATTTATCTGCCAACCAATTTTATCGTATGGAAGGATGAACAGCTGGGTTTGTTGCGCGCCGACTGCCGTCACTGGGCATCGAACCCTGGCCCGGTAGATTCGTAGTCAGCAATGCTAACCACTACACCACCGAGACGCATATATTTATGTATGTATGTATGTATATATGTATGTATGTACTGGATGAGTTTTTAAACATCTGAAATTAACTGAAATAAACGCATGAAATTTTTACTGTACATTCTCTACACATGGGAAATTAGTTCCCCAGTGCAAAAAATGCTCTATGTGATGTCCTCTCAGCTCATTAACTCTTTGCACACGAACAACTAAATTTTTTAATACTTTGGACAGAGTATCTGTTGAAATCTGAGAAATTTCTTGTTCAATCAATGCTTTCAGTTCTTCTGTTGTGTGTGGAGTCCGTTTAAACTTTCTATATTTTAATAACCCCACAGATTAAAGTCACAGGAGTTTAGATCTGGTGATGCTGGTGGCCACGATTATTCCTTTAGCATAAACCTCAGGAAATTTGTGGAACAGGATTCTTCCATCAAAAGTATCCTCTCGTGAGCTGAGAGGATATCACAGAGCATTTTTGCACACTAAAAATTTCATGTTTTTATTTCATTTAATAAAAAATGCAAACCTTTTAAAGTGTCACTCACATGTTTCAAAAACTCATCCGATACATTACCGTATTTGTTCTTAACTAATGAGTAATGACATAATATATTCAGTTCAAATTGCAGATAATACAGTAATTGCAGTGATATGTAAAAAGAAAAAAAAATCTCGGAAAGCGTTAGTAAGAATTATGTACTAAGTAACGTTTTCAAATGTCAAGAAAGAAGAAGAACAGTGAAAATACGTTCCTTCCTATGTCCATCGGATCGACAAAACCAATAACATCAACACTAAAAAACTAATTTAACCTAACCTAGCGTAACCTAACCTATAAATAAGGAATGGGGCCAAAGAAAATGATTACATTTTCACAAATTTAGATTTATTTCATCATCCGCTCTCGCTGTTGGCAGCAGTGTAAAAACAGCGTATCATAAACTATGGAGTTGATCCAACTAACTGCATTTATTAGTATGTAAGATAAAATGACTAAGTTGTTTATAACTAATATGATCACTTTGTCGATAATAGAAGTTCATAAGTCGAAGGATTTAGTGTTTGCGTATAAACATTTAAATTTCCATTCTGAAGAAAACGTTATTTTTTAGGAAGGGGTTATTTGACCGGGAATAACCATGGGCTATTTAACCGGGGTTATTTGGTCACATTCAAGTAGATTTTTTAAGTTCAGTGATTAAATAAAAAACTCGTGGCGATCTTTAGATACATAAAATCGAGGCTACAAATAAGGCGGCGATCTTTCGTTTCAAGTACATAAAATCGAGGCTACAAATAATCTTTCGTTTTAGGTAGTAAAATCGAAAGATCACCCAAAAGTTCTCTGAACTGTGTCAGAGGCTACAAATAAGGCAAATAAAATGTAGGAATGATCAGTTGTTTTGGATCTTTTTCTTTATAGCACCCTCAATTTCTTCTTTTCAGTTAGTAACAATTTTGATACAGAATATTTCCGTTAAAACTAACGAAAATATCATGACTTAATCTAACTAATCGTCAAGGGCATACAGTTGACATAAACGGGTATTCAATTAACCTAACTGGGCATTCAATAATTTTCCTATAGGTTTAATGAAAGGAGGGAGTTGTTTGACTGGGATTCCCGGTCGAATAACCACGGGCTAAATCTAAATAGACAAGTTTTATTTTTATAAAATAAAGAAGCCAAAAAGAAAATACGAAATTAAGGTAGCTAGAGAATCAAAGGTAAAATCCCAAAAGATGAAAAATAGAACTTTTTACTATGTGGCTGGGGAACAATCTCCTGTCAAATAGCCGATGACTACTTGGCCAGGTCTCGGTCAAATAACACGGTTATTTGGCTGGGAATCTCGGTCAAATAACAACTTTGTCTTTTTTTATCATAAAAATTAAATGAAATATTAAAACAACAAGAACAACATAAATAGTTTTAATTCACACTAAGTTCAAAATGAAGAGGAAAATAAAGTCAAAATGGGTTCCATGAAAGTTTCCAAGTTGAGTGGAAAGTTAGAAATCTGGCAAATTTCGCAAGGAAGATAGAATGTTATAGTCCGTGAGCCAGACCCCAAATTTTGGCCAATCGGTACCACTAAGGCGAACCAGATGAAACATTCTTTTTGGAAAGCTTATAATTTGTAGTTTCCAAATATGCTTGCTGAACATCTGTATCTGGTAGCGTTTTAGTGTAAATCTTCATCAAACACAGGCACCCAATATTTCAATATTGGGCGCAAACTTAAAATGCTGATAAAACAATAAAGCTACTCTTTTGAAATGTCCAGCAAGCATTATTATCATCTACTTAGCATCCTTCACCATTGGTATGAGGGACGTTTGGATCCCACGAGTGGTACTGATCAACCCTTCTGGCCCACGGACTAATACGTAGGCCTACATGTTCCAGTCAATGTGTGAAACCAGTCATTTCGCGTAATGTCTAAAAATTTCAGGCATTTCACATAATACCTGTGACCCTTAAACATAGGTAATACGCATTACCAGTGGTGGGCACCGTTAACCAAAAAGTTAACTTCGATAACGATAATCCGTTAATCCCAATTTTTAACTCCGATAACGATAATCCGATAATTTTACTACAAAGTTAACGGAAGTTAACGATAATCCGTTAACGATAACTATTTCTTTACTAACATTTACAAAAATCAAGGAAAAAAGCTTTAAAACCCATAGAAAATGTTTATTTATGCAAAATCCAACAATAATATAGGTATTTAACTGTATTTTTATCAAGTTTTGCAACTTTTTTGCTTAATAACTTTTTTTTTATTTTTAATAAAAAATGTACTGATTACATGTTTTGAAACCCTTGTAACCACTAACCATTAACTAAATTTTAATTTACCAGAGAATTATTATGGCGGGAACTGAAAGGTAAAATTAAATTTTAGGCACATTTATTAAAGACTATGACACAATGTGCTGGTTGCCCTTCAGAAAGACCAACTTCTCAAAGTTAGGCCCAACTGCCAATCTTGACCTCTTGGGCCTCAGGATGTCCTTGCCGAGAGAGAAGAGCCGTTCCACTGCGGCAGAGGACGGAATTGGCGTATTGTACTTCAGGAAGAGGTTGATGAAGATCTGCTCCCCCCCGAAGTCAGAGTCGGCCATGTCTACCTTCCCATCAGTGTCCAGCCAAGTGTCGACAAGTCTCTTGGCCTTCTGCTTGACACTGGTACTTGAGCCACCGGCCGTCCACCCAGCGAAGAGGTCGTCAGGCATGCTGCTGTCGCTAGAGCTGGTGGTGCTGTGTTATTTAATTCGACGACAATATTACAATCAGTGAATAAAAACTATTATTCAAATTTTACATACTATATATACTTTTTTAGAGATTTACTAACGCAGTGTAAAAATACTTATTCATTAGTCATTACTATAAATTAATTTTTCTCAACCGTACATTTTACCATACGTATCTCCATACGTATTAATATATATATAATATTATAGGACTTTTACTAACGTTAAAAGAACCTTCTTACCTTCAATAAAAAGCGCACAACCTCCGCTTGCGAGATCTGGAAGCAGACTGAAGTTATGGCGGTTTGAATTCATTCGCGGAGCGGTGATCTTCCGTGAATGACTCCTCGCAGTTAACGTGTTAACGGACTTTAACAGACTAAATATCGAGTTATCGGAAGTTAACTGGTCCGATAACGATAAATGGAAATTAACTTCCGTTAATAGTCCGTTAAAAAAAGTTAACTTCGTTAATTAACTGTTATCGGATTAACGCTTTAGTGCCCAACACTGCGCATTACTAACCTGACCTAACCTAACCAACCAATCTAACCTAACCACCCTAGGTGGCCCAAAGGCCACAGCACCGTGATAAAACTATAGAAAAGAACATAGCCATGAAAATCTTGAGCTTAATGAAGTTAAGTAATTTTAAGTTGTGCTCAATAAGTGAAGTAATATTCGTATATTTCATTCAATCCAGTTAGGAATAAAAAAAAAGTTTGTGAATTGCAATTGGATGAGTCAGGTGACAGCTTTCAAAGCTGATTGACAGAAACTCATAAATCGATGGGAAAATTATTAAAAATTATTATAAGTTTAATAATTTGAATGAAAATTGTTTATAAAAGATTAGAAGCAACACGAGCTGAAATATAAATGTGAAAAATAAAAACAAAAGTTGCTTTAATTAATTTCTATTGACATTAAATTGAACGCACATTCGGTTGAAAATATTAAATAGATATTCCTGAAAAATAGTTTTAGTAATAAAAAACCAAAATTTTATAGATAACTTGCAAATTAACTTTTTTTTTTCAATTCATACCGTCAATCGATGACAATTTTTGCGTTTATATCACGATATTGTATGCTGATAAATATAAACATGGAACACTTACTTTACCCAAACATGGGGGCACTTATTATTCCCAAACTGAACATGTCGACAGTTAGAAAACTAAGTGTGAAAACTATTTTTTAGATTGATAAACATTTGCAATAAGTTACTTCAGAGTAGTCTACACAATTAATTAATTTCAACTTTCTCCCATTCTTCATTAAGACTGGGACATTATAGTTTTTTCAGGGGAAAATTAAACGCAGTTCCAGCACCGCAGATCTAGCTAAATTACTACTATAATTCATCGAAAATCTGTTGTCTGTCCGTTTGTCCGCAGAAAAGACTTTTACGTTTCTGAACCGATTTCGACCAAATTTTGTATGGTGGATGGGGGTGATGAGTAATAAACGAAAATATATGTGTGTCCCACCCCCACCAATTACTGGGCCCAAAGGCCACAGCACCGTGATAAAACTATAGAAAAGAACATAGCCATGAAAATCTTGAGCTTCACATTGTGTCAAAAATTGTGAAGCTTATTAAGATTTTCATGACTATAGTTTTATTTGAAAATCAAGTTGATGAATAAATTTAGAAAAGAATGTAGCCATCAAAAATTTTAGCTACGCATCGGAAGCCATGATAAGTAAAAAAAAATGTGGCAAGTTGTATTCGAAATTTAACTGCTTCATGAGCTTCAAGTAAAATCTGTGAAGCTGCATTTAAAATTTAAGTGATTTGTGAGCTAATTGTAAATGTTAAACTCAACTTGCTTAGAGAATATCTCGCCCATAGGACGGGTATTTTTGCTCGTCTTACTGTAATTTACCGAATGTCTGTCCGTCTGTCTGCAGAAAAAACTTTTACGTTTCGGAACCGATTTCGACCAAACTTCGTATAGTGGATGGGGGTGATGAGTAATGAACGAAAATATATGTGTGGATAGCTCCCATCCCCAATTACTGGGCCCGAAGCCCCCAGCACAGCAATATATTTATAGAAAAAAAACGCAGCCATGAAAATCTTGAGCTTCACATTGTGTCAAGGTTTGTGAAGCTTAAGATTTTCATGACTATAGTTTTATTGACCAAATAATTGAATCCCCAGTAATTGGGGACCTACGGCCCCCACCAATTATTGTCGGTTCAATTATTTGGTCAATAAAACTATAGAAAAGAACGCAGTCATGAAAATCTCAAGCTTCACATTGCAGCCCGTAATGATAAAAAGAAAAAAAGAAAATTTGTTGTTAGTCCTTCATCATAATGTGGTCTTCCATGAAGTACTGAAGTAAACCGTAAATACTTGGTTCATACATATTCAAAATAAAATTCTACTATTGAGCAACTGTTATCATATCTGTGCTTCAGCCCCCCCCCCCCATTACTGGGACCGAAGGCCTCAGCACCGCAGATCTAGCTAAATGGGCCCGTATGGCCCTGTTTAGCTAGTATATACTCGTGTAGTGACCAACTGAAGTGGCAGAGACGTTTGCAAACACCTTAGCAATATTCCATCAACACAATTAGCGATATTTCCGTCAACACAAACACGACCAAGATGACGTCACACAAACATGACGAAGATGACATCACAGGGCGGGAATAAGGCATCACCTCTCAACCTCGTTACAAGGACTTCCTCAAGCATTCCACGCCACCTTCGCGGCTTCATCTCTCCCTCCAAAAACTTCAGTGACATCAGAATTTCGCCATGTAAACACCATTTTGTGCAGGCCCCATCGGCATGGTGTCATTCACCTAACTTTATATAAAGACTAATCATTACTGCGCGCGTTATTAAATGCCAAGCTACTATTGTATTGAAAGCATTATTTCAAGTGTACACATTATTGTACCTGTAAACAACATATTTCTGTCTTATTCATAAATCATTTATTTTGTGTAATAAAGGAAGAAAACTCATTCTATCAATCACCCTAATTAATAACTTAATTAATAACATTCTTTGATCTTAAAGATCTGGTGACCTCGGCCAAAGCATTTATCATTAACTATCAACTAACAATAATTATCATCATTCATTATAGTACCGATTTACGCATCAAACTGGCTACATAAATGACCACTATAAATTGGTAACAATAAATTGGTGACCCTGGATTGACAATCGAATACCCAGCCAAAGCATAAGTGAAATCAGTGCAAACATTTTTTTAAGTGACATTATTAACAAACTTTAATTAAAATTCAGTTTTCTTCTGCATAAGGAAACGAACAAAATTTGAAAATTTTCGCCACATGGAGCAATGGACCAAAGCTGTGGCCAGCGTTTCTCCCCGCCTTCGAGGAGGCAAAACCCCGCTCACTTTCTCCCCGGCTAGCGGTCGACCCATCCCCACCTCCAAGTTTCCCGTGTCTGTGGAAAGTTTTTCTGTGCATTTCCTCGTCAACATTTTGTCCAAATATATTCAACGGTCCTTTTCGGCCGCTGTACGAGAAATCATTTGGCAAGACCTCTTTTGACGACACCCATACTTCACCAGCGAACTCTTCATCCAGAACGACGTGTGTTTTTTCCCCCACCCCCACGCCTACGGGAAGGTTTAAAAAGCGCTCTTCAAGCAAACAAGCAAGGACACACCCTCCACGCAACGTGAGGGCGTACTGCAAGCACAGACACACCAGGCACAGGGTTGGGATTCCCTGCCTTCTTCAGCTGTCTCTTTGCATCATTCCGTGGATTCACTACTCCTGCTTGTTTTCCGTTGACGACGTTTTTTTTCTTCCCGTCGGCAGGAGTTTATTTCATCGAGGAGAATTCTACACGCGACAAAATTTTCGGCACCGCCTGCGACTTCAATACAAGTTCCCCGTGCCCCTTTCTCATCGCCTCCCTTTCTCCCCCACTCGTTCCGCTTTCCTACCTTACCCAAACTCATTCCCTATGGACTAGCCGAGTTCCTCCCTCCAACTCCACAGCCTCCCCCATGCCTCCCATCTCAGCACCCTACATCATGCCACGTTTCTCCGCTTCTCCATGCAAGCCTCAGCAGGAACTACACGACTCGGAACGACATTTTTATCGCTTGCATGAAACGATCTCTTCTTTTCTCGCTCATTTCGTTCTCTGGGGAAAGACTACTTGTAGTGACCAACTGAAGTGGCAGAGACGTTTGCAAACACCTTAGCAATATTCCATCAACACAATTAGCGATATTTCCGTCAACACAAACACAACCAAGATGACGTCACACAAGCATGACTAAGATGACGTCACAGAGCGGGAATAAGGCATTTTTACATGGGCTTCTGCTAGTTATTTATTAAAAAACTTCTTAATATAGTAAAAGATTAAAAGTGCTTATAAATATATCATAAAAATTATCTGAGCATATTTTAAAATGTCTCGATAAGCTTTCCTTAGTGTTCTGAAGCAAGGAATGTTTGGGTGGGAGATTAAGCCCCCAAATTACTAAAACGAATAAAAACAAGAACGCTAAACAACTCAAAGTTTAAAAGATGTCCCTTGTTTTGTACGTTCTGCTTTGTGAATGTTAATATAAAGAAATTCCAGAATACTGAGTAGATTTAGTAGATTGGATAATCTGTTTATAAATGATCTTGAAGCAGTCAGCTGTTGAAAGATGGTCTTTATTACAACAATAGTTACGTGCGGGCGGGTGATATGGTCAGTTTCTTGAAGTAGTGACCAATTCTTGAGGAAATACCCAGTAATGTGCTCGTTGATCCTGCTTTTGCATTGGCGTTGATGACTCTCAATAGTGGCCGAGCAGATTCAGGTTTACCAATCAAATTATAAAATATGGCATTTTGATTTTCTAATAATGAGTATTATATATACACACACACACACACACACACACACACATATATATATATATATATTCCCTCCCAATGGAGGGGCCTCGAACCCCTCCCCTTTGAGTGAATACAATTATTAAAGGAATAAACAATTAAGAATGTAAAAAGGGTTGGAATTATTCGTAAGTATATAATGAAACGCAATCTGTGGTAATACCGGTGTTTCTTTGTTTAAATCAGGGATGGCTAACTTAGAACCCGCGAGGCCTGGTCCCAAGATTCGAGATATTGACGGAAAATTCTCGACAAATAAATTAAATACAAGGAAATAACATTCTCAATGGCATTCTATCCGAATGAGAGTGAAACGACAAATTATCTTTCAGTTTATCTTCAGACTAATGTAAATAATAATAATAATCATCCACGAGGGCCACAAACTGGCACAACGCTCAGGTCAACATATGCGTCCCATTGCTCTAACTCCTGATTACTGTATTATTACCAACATTGACGAATCAAGACTTAATCTTCGAACGTCCGATAGACGGGAAAGAGTGTGGAGAAGAACAGGAGAAAGTCCGTGAACAACACTCGTCCACATTGGACCATAGTCCAATTGACATGCTCACGAGCGAAAGCAAGACGAGGATTGCGGTAGTGTGGGAGTAATTCCGGGCCCATTGCTGGACGTCTAGCATGTAAGCCACTTTCCATAAGTCTCCTTCTAACGGTTCGCTCCGATACACTGACGTCTCGAGACCTTTCCAGCTCATTGCGGACGATTGTAACAGTCAAGCGACGATCTCGCAAAACACTCAAGACGATGAAACGATCGTCACGGGCAGATATGCAGCGCGATCTTCCAGATCCTGGTCTTCGGGTGTACTCTCCTCTCTCCACATAACGTTGGTAGACACGTCGAACCGTTGTTCTTGGAATTCCTAGCGTATCGGCGACGTAACGCTGGCTCCGACCATCTTCAATTAGGGCGACGACTCTTGCGACGTTCACGGCACTCAAATCCATTGTAAATGTCCAATTCTGAAACCCAAAAGAATTAGAAGTCTATCTGTTACTAAACGCAAATGCCTACTCCTACTGGTGGAAGAAAAAAGTGGCACTAGGAGTCTAAGAGCAACTGAATGCCAGACTGTCGAATTCTTAAAAGAAGTCGAAAATTCGTTACAGCTAGTGTGTTCGCAGCTGACGTTGTTTTGTCTCGTTATTTGGTTGCCTCATAGACTATATTTTCGAATTTTTAAACTTTTATAAACAGAAGCTTGCCCACGTTTTTGCTTTTCGCGATATTTCAAGTGAGCCGATTTTTCTGCCACTCAGTGTATATTGAAAGAGTATACCATAGCATCACTATTATTGGTAAGCACAAATAAGTGTGCAATGTACAATGTACATTCTACATTGTACTTAGCATGACTGCTTAGCTATATGAACTCTTTTGTGAAGTGATCATTGCCGTAGTTCCTCATAAAGTGGCCAAGGGTTTTTATGTTATAAAAACCTAAAACATATTGTTAATAATGTGGGGAATCCAAAATCTATAATTTTTGTAGAAATCTGTATTGGCGGATGCGTAAAATCTGACATCCGTTACATCACTAATATATATAACTTTGTTCTATAAAGTAAAGAGTAAATATGTATTGCCCGAAGGGTAATAACAGCCTTCCGCAGGAACTAGCAAAAACTCTGAAGAAAGTTCGCATAAGTAAAGTACCTACCTGATTAGAGTGTAAATAACGAAAGAAAGATTACGAAAGAAATCTTTTATACTGTAACTTGAAGAGCCTAATCATTTTCATTAATCAGTAAAGTAACATAAATATCATCAACTGTTGCCGCAAAATACAAGACAACATCTTCCTTCCTTGACTAATCAATTTTAAAATTAGAAAGAGCCGTTTTGAGCAGAAAACTGAGATTTATTTATAAAAAACCTCTGAAAAGGTAGCTAGAACAACCTGAAAAAAGTGTTAGCAGCTGACGAGGAAGCTTCTAACAGTGGCTGCATCCTCCAGCGCGGGACACGTCAACGCGAAGAAGAGGCGACGTCAAACCAAAACATCAACGCGCTGGTGGCCAAACTTCCTCAAATCTCCGTGCAGCGGGCAGTCTACGGTTGGCCAGACTGGCAGTCGACGGCCTGTTGCGTGGCACGGTCAGAGTGCCGATCGGCTCCCGGGGCCGGACCTATTCTCAGCGAGCTATTTTTTCAATTACAGGGAGCAATTGCGTGCTCCCCGAACTACTCTTACTCTCTGGCGACATTAAGACTAATCCAGGCCCCACTACAACTTACACATGTCACCATACACAAAGACATAGACACAATAGCACCATGAGACACATACAGAAGTATAATATTAACATATTACAGTACAACGTAGATGGCCTCACAAACAAAATCATGGAGCTTAGGGAATTCGTACACAAACAAAACATTCACATAGCACTTATACAAGAAACAAAACTAAAACGCACACACAAAACACCCACCCCCTGACTTCACGGCGATCCGTCAAGATCGTACTGGGGGTAACGGGGGTGGACTCATCACTTACATACGTAAAAGCATTAGCTACACTGATGCTACCCAAAACATTACAAACACAATCCAAGCAGATAACACGATAGAAATACAGGCAGTTAACATTAAAACACGCACAAAACACAACACCACACTAATCAACATTTACATCCCACCAGATAGTTCACCTCAGGTGCCAGCCAATTACAATCAACAGTTACACAATCTGGCCTCTCTCACTAATGTCATCTTAGGAGGAGACTTCAACGCCAAAGACACTAGTTGGTACCTGCACAACCAAAGCAACACCAGAGGCGCCAACATAGCCACACAACTAAACAGCCTCTTCATTCTTAACAATACAGAAGAACATACACACATACCACATCAAGCAGGATACTCAAACTCCTCCCCAGACATAACGTTCTGTTCCCCCTCACTAGCAACACATACACAATGGAGAACAGAAAAACAACTGTCATCAGACCACCTGCCCATCATCATTACAACACATTCTACACTCTGCCCCAACAGCCTTAGGCACACTTACAGAAATTACAAGAAAGCTGATTGGGAACAGTTCAAAATACAGACTGAGGAACAATTCACCACATTAAACAGCACACCCATCATAAACATCAATACAACACTCAAGACATTTAAGCAGATCATCAATAATGCAAACAAATACATACCGAAGGGCAACATTAGGAAATACAACCCAAATTACACTAGAGAAATAGCCCACCTCATAAGGCAACGTAACAACCTCAAATATAACACATAAATCCCACACACAGAAGCCATAAAACAGCAGATACAACAGCTCAACACAGAAATAAACAACAAACTCAAAGAAAAACAAACAGAAACATTCAGGGAATTCATAACAACATTAAACCACTCCACAGATACATCCAGGCTATACAAGACTATAAACGGCATTACCCACTCTAACAGCGGCATTCACACCTCACACGCGGCTATCTGTCGCAGCCAAAATAATATCCCAACAAACACACAACAAGCTAACATTCTAGTTAATCACTACGCAAAGATTAGTCACTTAAACAGAGACAACAACCAGAAACATGCGGACAGACAAACAGCCAGACACAAGAAAACCTACAGACTCGACACAACCATTACACCCTTCAATACAGACCAGACCACCAAGATCATCAAAAACATTAAGAATTCGAAGGCTACTGGACCAGACAACATATCTAACATTCACCTTAAACACTTGGGACCACAAGGAATACTAGCTCTCACAAATATCAGCACATATTCATACCAACACTGTATTATTCCTGACATATGGAAACAAGGTAAAATTATTACACTACTCAAACCAAACAAAAATCCAACAGAACCAGCTTCCTATAGACACCATTACTTTACTATGCACACCTTCCAAAGTAACAGAAAGACTAATCTTACAAATCACCAACCCACACATTCCACTATCGCCTACTCAACATGGATTCAGACCTCACCACTCAGCCACGACATTACTCACTAACCTCACGCAGCACATCATGGATGGCATCAACTCCAGACGACCAGCTCAACGTACACTATTAGCAACAATAGACATTAGTAAAGCATTTGATGCTATCCCACGCTTCTCTCTCATAAACAAAATACTCAACACAAACCTGCACAATAACACCAAAAGGTGGCTGAGCAACTATCTTTCAGTAAGATACTCACATGTCACATTTAATGGCAAGTCATCCAAAAACAAGCTTTTTCCGAACGGGGTCCCTCAAGGCTCTGTTCTCCCACCAACACTCTTCAACTTATACATGCATGACATTCCAACACCCATAGATAACAAGCTTACCTTATCATCATATGCAGATGACATCACTCTAACATCCACCCACAACAACATCGACACCGCTACAAATAACCTACAAACATACATAAACAGTATACAAGACTGGCTCACACACAATAGACTCAAAGTAGCGCCCACAAAATCAACCATCACCTTGCTTACAAGCAACACAAAAGAACACCAGGTAATTCCACAGCTTACACTAAACAACATCAACATTCCACACAATCACAGGACCAAAATACTTGGGGTCACATACAACACATCATTATCTTTTACAAACCACATTCACACACCCCACAGACATCACAGTACAGAAAACACATACACACACACCTAACCCACAAAGCACTGACACGACTCGGTCCGAATGCGGTCCTAGGTGCGAAGCCGCCACCCATTAACAGGTCAGAGATCAGCCTGAGCAGATCGGATCGAGTTAACTAGTACGATTCCGATGTGGACATCACCCCAACTTACTAACATATAAACACAGACTAGACAACTCCATAGACGACACCTGCCACCTGTGCCAGGACACACCACAAACAATTGAACACATTATGACAGACTGTACCGCTCTAGCACAACAACGAACGCAACACAACATCACTAGTGCGCTGAACCTCTGGTCTACTCCGAAGAGGGCGATCGGTTACCTGCGTGCCGCCGGCTTGCTCGATCAGGGTGGGCTGATCGGCTAAAGTTGACTAAACAACAACAACTTTGTTCTGTGCTTCATATGTATATAAACCATACAAAAGGTATACAGAGAGTAACATGATAGTGCGGCAGTTAATGTATTCCTAAGCATATGTAACGTAGTACGAGTATAATAGACAATATAAAAAATAGTAACAGCAACACCAACAACAATAATATAACTATTACAATTGGTTATTGTTTTTAGATGATTGGTGGTACACATCAATTGCTGGAGGAAGCATATATATATATATATATATATATATATATGGGATGAATTTCACAATTAAACACGTGAAATGAATGAATGGTGCAAACCCACAAGGAAAAAGAAAAATGATTCCGAGTTCTTTCGTGTATTGAGGAGTACACCTTGTCAGGGAATGAAGGGAGAAGGCGAGATGACAAAAATATATATCATACATATGTACAACGAGACAGAAAAACATATGATTAACATGATTAACGAGAGTTAATTAGAGGCAAAAGGTATTTTAATAGAATATTGTCAATTTTATACATTCCCTCACTGTTATTGAAATTATTTTTAAAATGGATAAATGCACATTCTAGAATATTCCTTCCAATTATATCTGTTTTTAACGAGCGCTTTAGAACTATCCCACTTGATACTTTGATTACATCTATACATATGGCTAAACAATGCATTAGAATTATTTACTGTTCTACACGCATATTTTTGCTGTTTTACCCTAATATCTAACGTTTTACCCGTTTGGCCTATATATACTGAGTTACATTGTGTACATCCGATGGAATGCACGCAACCAACCGCATTATCCGGGCTATTCTTTATTAGGCATGATTTAAGTAAAGTCGGAAGATATTGAAAATTAACATGGTAAGGTAGGCTAAGGATATTTTTACGCTGAAATTCCTTTACAGTTACACTATTATAATACCTATTTTCGGCTTTCCTAAGGCAGTTATCTAAAAATGAAATAGGATAACATAATTTAGTACCAATATTCATGATATTGCATAACTCAGAATCTAAAAATTCAGGACTAGCAACTCTCAATGCTCTAAGAAACATAGCAGAGAAAATAGAAGATTTAATCGAGGGATGATGGTCAGAATAAAAATGCACACAAGAGCTATTATTAGTAGGCTTACGATAAACTTCAAATTTGAACTGATTAAAGCATCTTCGAATTTTTAGATCCAGAAAAGATAAGCTTCCATCATTTTCTTTTTCAACCATGAACTTAATAGATGGGACTAAATTGTTGAGCCTACCAAGAAATAAGTCAACATCCAAATTATTAGGCCAAAGGCATAAAATATTATCTATATACCTGTACCAAACAAGGTTAAAATTAACAATAGTAGGCAAAATTCTGCTTTAAAAAAATTTCATATATATAGTATATGTTAGCTAATACCGGTTAAAGGGGATTTCCTATTGCCAATCCAAACGTCATAGCATAAAACTTATTTTCAAACTGAAATTTACAATCTTTGACGCAAAGCTTAATTAACTCAATAAGAGTGTTGTGTTGAACAGGGAAAGAATATTCAGAGATCTTATCTTTTAAAAAATGAAGTAGGTCATCAACAGGGACTTTTGTGAATAACGAACATACATCAAAACTTACGAGTTTGAAATTAGGGTCATTAGGAAACTCAAGTTTGTCAATAAGATCCATGCTATTTACAATATGTGACTTGGAAATAGAGCCAACTAACGGCGATAAATAATAAACTAACTAACAATTTAGATAGCTTATCTGTCACTACCATATTTGTATGGTTTAGTAAAAACACACAAAGTTAATAATCCCATGAGGCCTATTGTTAGCTCAGTAGGCTCCGTAACCTATAAGCTATCTAAATGGTTAGTTACTGTAGTTTATCTTATGTGCATTTTTATTCTGACCATCATCCCTCGATTAAATCTTCTATGTTCTCTGTTATGTTTCTTAAAGCATTGAGAGTTGTCAGTCCTGAAATTTTAGATTCTGAGTTATGCAATATCATGAATATTGGTACTAAATTATGTTATCCTATTTCATTTTAAGATAACTGCCTTAGGAAAGCCAAGAATAGGTATTATAATAGCGTAACTGTAAAGGAATTTGAGCGTAAAAATATCCTTAGCCTACCTTACCATGTTAATTTTCAATATCTTCCGACTTTACTTAAAGCAATTGGTATCAATGTAGTCTTTAAGTATAATAATACTGTTAAATCACGCCTAATAAAGAATAGCCCGGATAATGTGGTTGGTTGTGTGTACACAATGTAACTCAGTATATATAGGCCAAATGGGTAAAACGTTAGATATTAGGGTAAAACAGCATATGTGTGTGGAAGAGCAAATAATTCTATACATTGTTTACCCATATGCATAGATGTAATCAAAGTATCAAGTGGGATAGTTCTAAAGCGCTCATTAGAAACACATATATAATTGGAAGGAATATTCTAGAATGTGCATTTATCCATTTTAAAAATAATTTCAATAACAGTGTGGGAATGTATAAAATTGACAATATCCTGTTAAAATACCTTTTGCCTCTAATTAACTCTCGTTAATCATGTTAATCATATGTTTTTCTGTCCCGTTATACACATGTATATATTTTTGTCATCTCGCCTTCTCCCTTCATTCCCTGACGAGGTGTACTTCTGAATACATGAAGAACCTTGGAGTCATTTTTCTTTTTGCTTGTGGGTTTACATCATATAATATATATATATATATATATATATATATACACATATATATATACAGGGTGTCCCAAAAAAACTATATACTCTTTATAGCATCATATATTTTATAATTTAAAAAACCAAACAATATATTGTTATAGCAATTGCCAATGAAAGGTAAATTAGTAATCTAAGTGATCAAAATGTTATAGCGAGTTGTTTGCATATAAAATTTAATTAACTACGCCAAGTGCTCAAAATGTTCTCCGGCGGCATGAATGCACTTTTGAATGCGTCGACTAACTGATTCGCAGACATGGACTAATGTGGATGCTGTGGTGGTCCCGCACTTTTCCCTAATTGCATCCTTAAGGTGTTCGAGTGTTGCAGGTCTTGTACCATAAACTGCATCCTTCAGGGAAGCCCCACAAGTAAAAATCAAGTGGAGTCAAGTCCGGTGAACGTGGAGGATACTCAACGCTTCCTCTTCGTCCTATCCAACGGTTAGGCAACGTTTCATCGAGGTACCTTCTGACATCACAATGATAATGAGGGGGGGGGGGCTCCATCTTGTTGAAAGTAAAAGTCGTCGTTTCCAAACAACTTCCGAACTGCAGGTATAATTTCTGTCCGCAGCATGTCGAGATATGCGGCACCGGTAACTGTCCCATTAAAGAAAAATGGTCCAACCAAACCCCTGGATGATAAACC
Source organism: Bathynomus jamesi (assembly GCA_023014485.1). NCBI lineage: Eukaryota > Metazoa > Arthropoda > Malacostraca > Isopoda > Cirolanidae > Bathynomus > Bathynomus jamesi. The sequence goes on along the minus strand of JAJOZX010000624.1, from coordinate 499,220 downwards.
ACACCATGCTGTTAATCCTGGTAAATTAACATGTTTATCCACATAAACGTGTGGATTATCAAGTGACCAGTACCTGCAGTTGTGTCGATTTACTGTGCCATTCAGCTTGAAAGTAGCTTCATCAGACCACAAGATTTTGTTGGCAAACTGTACGTCTTCGGCTTCCATTGACTGAAACCATTCACAAAATTCGAGTCTGCGATCAGGGTCATCTTCAGTCATGGCGTGTAACAGACTTGGAATGTAGCTTTTCCATTTTGCCGACTTTAAAATCCGGTGAACACCTGATTTGCTGATTCCGGTCTCACGGGCGCATTGCCTAACTCAGGGGTTCCCAAACTTTTACCACCAAGGACCCCTAAATATTAATTCCGTACGGACATAGACCCCCCACAAAAAAAATTATGAATTCAATTACAAACTATAGTATATTTCATAAACATAGATAGCTTTTAAATTAATGTAAAATTAAACATTCTACGCTCAGTAATTAAACAAGTTTAATAAACACTTACCGAATGTCTAGTGTGAAATGGAAATTTATTTTAATATAGTTAATGTTACTATTTTTCCAAAAGCTTAGAGACCCCCTGGAAGCTTCCTACAGACCCCTGGGGGTCTGTACAGACCACTTTGGGAATCCCTGGCCTAACTGATTTCTGTGGTGATCGATTAAATTTTTGCAACACTAAAACGGAGTTTTCATCACTCGCACTTGATTTGCGTCGTCCAGATCTTCGCTTGTGCATATCTTGAGTAGATCCCTCTGCCTCAAACTTGTCACGGATGCTTGTAATGGCGAGACGTGTCGGTGGCTTTGTACCAAATTCCCGGATCCATTGCCGCTGGACTTCGGACACATTCTCAAATTTCCAATACCATTTCAGAACACTTTTTCGTTGTTCCAGTGTCAAACGTTTACGCAACATGGGTTCTTTTGCTGAACTGAATAAAGTTGAATGCTGTAGAGTTTGTATCGTGGAATGAGTGCGTAGGCTAAGTCCGAAGCAAGCTAGTGAGTGACTAGACTACGTTCGGTCCATAGGCTTCGCCATTACAAGGCCTTTGATAAAACAAGGCCAGGCTTAGTCGACGCATTCAAAAGTGCATTCATGCCGCCGGAGAACATTTTGAGCACTTGGCGTAGTTAATTAAATTTTATATGCAAACAACTAGCTATAACATTTTGATCACTTAGATTACTAATTTACCTTTCATTGGCAATTGCTATAACAATATATATATTTTTTTTTTAAATTATAAAATATATGATGCTATAAAGAGTATATAGTTTTTTTTGGGACACCCTGTATACACACACACACACACACACACACACACACACACATGGGATTGAACTCAGAATGGTCCCCCTGAGATTTTTTCATGATACACACAGGCCGTGCATGAAACAAGGAACTCTTCTGGGAAAATCAAATCCACTAAGTCCGGATAAGTAATGGTAAATGACAAACACTACAGTTTTTTTCTTTTTTATGATATTAGCCCGACGTGAGCAACAGGTCATTTGGAAAGAGGTCCCAAAAATATGGCTTCCCCAACCAGCTATCTGCAAAGCAGATAGGATCCAACTTTGGGACAGGATCTAGGATTTACAGCTACACCTAGCCTACTATATTCAGGACCTCAATATAAGCAAAAGACTCGTTCCATTAACGTTGGATTGAATTCATCAAAGAAAAAGGGTTAACTATTGTATTTTTAGCCAAAAAAAACCCAAAACTTAAACCTCAACTGGCAAAATTGAGCGTCCACTTTTCAAGGCAAATAACATGTCCGTTTCATGATGGGATGGGAAATGGACATGTTATGTGCCTTAAAAAGTGGACGCTCAATTTTGCCAGTTGAGGTTTAAGTTTTGGTTTTTGGCTGAAAATACAATAGTTGCCCCTTTTACTTTGATGTATTCAATCCGACGTGAATGCAACGAGTCTTTCGTTTATAACTGTAAACTCTACAGTAGATCCTGTCCTAAAGCTGGATCTTATCTGCTTTGCAGATAGCTGGTGAGGGAAGCTATATTTTTGGGGCCTTTTTGCGAATGACCCGTTTCCCACGTCGGGTTAGCATCATGAAAAAGAAAAAACTTTAGTGTTTGTCATTTACCATTTTTCATATTTATTTGGATATTCGACGCTGAAATATAATTAAATATGTAATTAAAATATCCAAATATTAATTACCTTACTCAATGAGTATCTTAACAACCTTAATGTAGATGCCTTGACCTTGCTCATATTTGGTTTTGTAGCAGTATTATGGAGATTTAATACATATATGAAGCAATGTTTAGTTTGTAGATTTTTCCTACTTTAAGAATTTTTAACTCGTTGGACATTTGATCTATACCAGTGGTTCTTAACCTGGGGGGCGCGCCCCCCTAGAAACAGGAATTTCTCTAATTGTATTTGTTATTCTCTTAACGAGAGCATGGGCTAATATTGAGAAGTTATTGAGAATGTTATTTTGATTGAAGGGGGGCGTGGAGGGAAGGACAAATTCCTAGAGGGGGCATGGTAGTAAAAAGGTTAAGAACCACTGATCTATACTTTCATTATGCTTGTTGATTTATAAATTTCCCAAACTAATCTTTTCTGCATTACTACCAATGGCTGTAGCGAAAATTGACGTGTGCTTCAGTAAGCATTAATGCAGTATTGTAGGTGTGGGTACACCATGGTGAAATATATGAATTGAAGCACCTGGTTTGGGAATGCTGCACCAGCTTTTGTAATTATGACTGAGACCTTGGCTAATTTGTTGAATAGCTTTTCAGTGTACTCTTTGAATGAGAGGTTGAATCGATGGTAATTCCCAGAAGTTTGGCCGAGTGCACTCGCTGAACAGGGATTGAATTTATATGTAGGTTTAAAGAGGGGCAATGATTTCTTTTTTGTGATAACTATAAAAGCTGTTTTTTAATTTTTAAGGATACATAATCACTTTGGAATTTATTGTTGGTGGTCGTTTGGTAGCGAGTCTTTATGTGAGGTTATGATTGCACTATTATCGGCATACTGGTAGCAAGAAGAGCTATTTAGTGACCTCTGGAAGTCGTTTATATAAAGGAGGAACAGGATAGGTGCCAGAATGCTCCCTTGGGGTACCCCGTGAGCAGGGCCGGCTAGAGCTGCCACGGGCCCTAGGGAAGGATTGGTATATGGGCCCCCCTGTTTACTCGGTATTTTATTGTGAATGTTTTTTGTGTACATAACAAGCAAACTGATTATATGTCCAAGTCACTATTCAAAACGTACAGTATGCTAATCTCTATAAAATGTATGTTCATTAATTATATTTCCCTCTGTTATTTAATCAATTGCTTTATTAATATTTTTAGATTTTATCCTCCTTATTTCCGGGCCCCCTAGAGGTCCGGGCCCATGGGATTTAACCCGGCTTTCCCCGCCTCTCGGCGGCCCTGCCCGTGAGAGATATGTTTTGTCTGTGAGATAAAAGAGTCTTGCGCTAAAAATTGTCCTGTTAACCAAGTATGAGTAAAATGTCCTGTTAACCAAGTATGAGTAAAATCATATTAAGGGCAGGGACAGCGAGAGCTGCCACGGGCCCCGGGGAAGGATTGGTATATGGGCCCCCTGTTTACTTAGTATTTTATTATGAATGTTTTTTGGATACCTAACAGGCAAACTGATTATATGTCCAAGTCACTATTCAAAACATACAGTATAAATGAACAACTCAGAAGAAGGAAAGAAATGAATATTCATTTTTACTCCCTGGGCAGACTGACTGTCCGACTCGTAGTCATGAAACTGAAAACAAATGCGGCTTATCAGCAGTGTTGCCAACTAGTGAAAATAAAAGAAAGAGAAGAAACAGAGTCCATATTAGAGCAATTTAGCAGAGAGGAGGGCAATTCATTTTCAGAACTCCAACAAAGAGAGCAAGACAAAATTGCATATTTGTTTATAAAGATTTGTTTATAAAAAACGTCTGAACAGGTACAGTAGTAAGAACAACGTGAAAAAAGTGTTAGCAGCTGACGAGGAAGCTTCTAAACAGTGGCTGCATCCTCCAGCGCAGGACACGTCAACGCGAAGAAGCGACGTCAAACCAAAACATCAACGCGCTGGTGGCCAAACTTCCTCAAATCTCCGTGCAGCGGGCTGTCTACGGTTGGCTAGACTGGCAGTCGACGGCCTGTTGCGTGGCACGGTCAGAGTGCCGATCGGCTCTCGGGGCCGGACCTATTCTCAGCGTGCTATTTTTTCAATTACAGGGAACAATTGCGTGCTCCCCGAACTACTCTTACTCTCTGGCGACATTAAGACTAATCCAGGCCCCACTACAACTTACACATGTCACCATACACAAAGACATAGACACAATAGCACCATGAGACACATACAGAAGTATAATATTAACATATTACAGTACAACGTAGATGGCCTCACAAACAAAATCATGCAGCTTAGGGAATTCGTACACAAACAAAACATTCACATAGCACTTATACAAGAAACAAAACTAAAACGCACACACAAAACACCCACCATCCCTGACTTCACGGCGATCCGTCAAGATCGTACTGGGGGTAACGGGGGTGGACTCATCACTTACATACGTAAAAGCATTAGCTACACTGATGCTACCCAAAACATTACAAACACAATCCAAGCAGATAACACGATAGAAATACAGGCAGTTAACATTAAAACACGCGCAAAACACAACACCACACTAATCAACATTTACATCCCACCAGATAGTTCACCTCAGGTGCCAGCCAATTACAATCCACAGTTACACAATCTTGCCTCTCTCACTAATGTCATCTTAGGAGGAGACTTCAACGCCAAAGACACTAGTTGGTACCTGCACAACCAAAACAACACCAGAGGCGCCAACATAGCCACACAACTAAACAGCCTCTTCATTCTTAACAATACAGAAGAACATACACACATACCACATCAAGCAGGATACTCAAACTCCTCCCCAGACATAACGTTCTGTTCCCCCTCACTAGCAACACATACACATGGAGAACAGAAAAACAACTGTCATCAGACCACCTGCCCATCATCATTACAACACATTCTACACTCTGCCCCAACAGCCTTAGGCACACTTACAGAAATTACAAGAAAGCTGATTGGGAACAGTTCAAAATACAGACTGAGGAACAATTCACCACATTAAACAGCACACCCATCATAAACATCGATACAACACTCAAGACATTTAATCAGATTATCAATAATGCAAACAAATACATACCCAAGGGCAACATTAGGAAATACAACCCAAATTACACTAGAGAAATAGCCCACCTCATAAGGCAACGTAACAACCTCAAATATAACACACAAATACCACACACAGAAGCCATAAAACAGCAGATACAACAGCTCAACACAGAAATAAACAACAAACTCAAAGAAAAACAAACAGAAACATTCAGGGAATTCATAACAACACTAAACCACTCCACAGATACATACAGGCTATACAAGACTATAAACAGCATTACCCACTCTAACAGCGGCATTCACACCTCACACGCGGCTATCTGTCGAAGCCAAAATAATATCCCAACATACACACAACAAGCTAACATTCTAGTTAATCACTACGCAAAGATAAGTCACTTAAACAGAGACAACAACCAGAAACATGCAGACAGACAAACAGCCAGACACAAGAAAACCTACAGAGTCGAATGACCATTACACCCTTCAATACAGACCAGACCACCAAGATCATCAAAAACATTAAGAATTCGAAGGCTACTGGACCAGACAACATATCTAACATACACCTTAAACACTTGGGCCCACAAGGAATATTAGCTCTCACAAATATCAGCACATATTCATACCAACACTGTATTATTCCTGACATATGGAAACAAGGTAAAATTATTACACTACTCAAACCAAACAAAAATCCAACAGAACCAGCTTCCTATAGACCCATTACTTTACTATGCACACCTTCCAAAGTAACAGAAAGACTAATCTTACAAATCACCAACCCACACATACCACTATCGCCTACTCAACATGGATTCAGACCTCACCACTCAACCACGACATTACTCACTAACCTCACGCAGCACATCATGGATGGCATCAACTCCAGAAGACCAGCTCAACGTACACTATTAGCAACAATAGACATTAGTAAAGCATTTGATGCTATCCCACGCTTCCCTCTCATAAACAAAATACTCAACACAAACATGCACAGTAACACCAAAAGGTGGCTGAGCAACTATCTCTCAGGAAGATACTCACATGTCACATTTAATGGCAAGTCATCCAAAAACAAGCTTTTTCCGAACGGGGTCCCTCAAGGCTCTGTTCTCTCACCAACACTCTTCAACTTATACATGCATGACATTCCACACCCATAGATAACAAGCTTACCTTATCATCATATGCAGATGATATCACTCTAACATCCACCCACAACAACATCGACACCGCTACAAATAACCTACAAACATACATAAACAGTATACAAGACTGGCTCACACACAATAGACTCAAAGTAGCGCCCACAAAATCAACCATCACCTTGCTTACAAGCAACACAAAAGAACACCAAGTAATTCCACAGCTTACACTAAACAACATCAACATTCCACACACTCACAGAACCAAAATACTTGGTGTCACATACAACACATCATTATCTTTTGCAAACCACATTCAGGACATTAAAACCAAATGTACGTCAAGACTTAACACGCTTAGGGTACTAACAGGCACAAACTTTGGACACCAGCAGGAAACAACATCACTCATATACAAACAATATATTCGCTCAGTTATGGACTATGCTAGCCCATGCTGGGCACCCATTATCTCAAACACACACATAAACACCTTACAAACAATACAAAACAACGCACTTCGTATCATTACAGGATGCACTCAAACAACACCAATAGAACACCTGCACACAGAAACAAAAATACTAAAAGTTAGGGAACATTTAGACATGAGGGGAACACAATTCATGGCAGCAGCGACAACTAACCCACAACACCCTTGCCACTACATGTACAATCATGCACCAACACCTCGCACCATTAAGGTAACACCAGAGAGATATTATAACGAAATACTCCATTCCATACCACGCCACACAGACATCACACAGTACAGAAAACACATACACACACATCTAACCCACAAAGCACTGACACGACTCGGTCCGAATGCGGTCCTAGGTGCGAAGCCGCCACCCATTAACAGGTCAGAGATCAGCCTGAGCAGATCGGATCGAGTTAACTTAGCACGATTCCGATGTGGACATCACCCAAACTTACGGACATATAAACACAGACTAGACAACTCCATAGACGACACCTGCCACCTGTGCCACGACACACCACAAACAATTGAACACATTATGACGGACTGTACCGCTCTAGCACAACAACGAACACAACACAACATCACTAGTGCGCTGAACCTCTGGTCCACTCCGGAGAGGGCGATCGGTTACCTGCGTGCCGCCGGCTTGCTCGATCAGGGTGGGCTGATCGGCTAAACAACAACAACAACAACAACTCAGAAGAAAATGACCATTTTATTTTTCGAATCAATTATATTAATTCTATCACCATACAATTTACAAATGTAGTACCAGTCCATGCAGGCAAGACAATTGTTTACTGCAAGATTTTCATAATTAGAAGTGTACTTTCTTTGCCTTCTATCTAGCAAAGTGGTAAATGATTCTGATGAAATTTAAAGTACGGGCTAACTGGCTTTCAATTACAATGGTTCCCAGATCTGTCAGTCGGTCTTGGGCATTGGTGGACCGCAGATAATATTTTGTCTGTTTCTGTTTGACTATGATAATCAATTGCTTATTAATATTTTTAGATTTTATCCCCCCCTCTCTCCGGGCCCCCAAAAGGTCCGGGCCCGGGGGATTTAACCCGGCTTCCCCGCCCTCTCGGCGGCCATGCTTAAGGGTAGTCCTCTGAAGCCGTAGTGTTCGAGTTTTTTTAAGAGTATGTCATGAGGTACTGTGTCAAAGCCCTTAGTTAGATTAAGTAGGATGATTATTGAAGTTTATGTCGTCGAAATTGCTATAAAGTTCCTCTAATATTGCAAATATCACGTCATTTGTCGTGTGTTTACTTAGAAAGTCAAACTGTTGTTTGTGTATGATTTTGTATTTGAATATGAATTTTATTATTTGATTATACGAGTATATTATTCTCTCGTATAGTTTACTGACGTTTGTGAGGATGAAAATAAGTCTGTAGTTTGAGGAAGAAGTTTTTTTCACCCGATTTATAGATAGGGCAAACTCTAGCCTTATTTTAGGCCGTCTGGAAAGATGCCATTTTGAATGGATAGGTTTATGAGCTTTGAAAGCATGGGCGCAATTAAGTTTGTGCACTCTTTGTAAATTGTGTTTGGGATTGTGTCTAGCGTACAACTTTTATTTTTTAATTGTTTTATGGCTGGCTGTTATTAAATCGTGTGTTGTAGTTTGGGATAGGAAGAAAGAGTGTGGTAACGGCGGGCCTAGGTACGTATCGAAAGACCACACCGTGGATGGTATTTTAGAAGCAAGGTTTGCTCCTCCGTCGGTGAAATAATCGTTGAAAGTATTTAAAATATTTACTTTGTCCGTTATGGGCTCATTATTTACTGATAGCTTTTCCGGGGCAGAGGGTCTTGTTAGTTTTTCTATTAATCGCTTTGTTAATGAAGTTCCAGTATTGTTTGGGATCACCTTTGTATTTTTCGAATTTATGTTTATAGGAATAATAATTAGTTTTAGCTTTATGTGTGAAATGTATTAATGAATTAAGTCTGTTTCTATGCTACTATAGTGACTGTAGACTTCCTTTGGGATTAGACTTTCCTTCACATTTTTATAAACCAATAAACCTTTTCATTTTCATTTTCATTATATAGTTTGTGTTTTTGTTTAATAGATGTCTTTAGACCGGGGATCAACCATGGATTGTTGATTCGAACTGCATGAATATTTTCTTTTCAACGATGTGGCAGGGTTCATTGAAAGCATACCAAAGGGATTCCTGAAACTTTTCAAATTTGGTGTTTATATTTGGATGCAAGTTGTCAATAAAGTTGAAACCTGTTTCGCCTAATTTCGTTTTGAATTTATTAAGCTGAGTATGCCTTGTTTTCCTGATTTAAATATTTGAGTACTTTAGGGTATTTGCCGTTGTTTTGATTGTGACGTAATTTGGGAGGTAGTCAGTTATACTTGGAAGGAGTATCCCCGTGTCCTATATGTATTGTGGGTCTACGGTATATCTGACCATATGTAGTCGACAAAAGAAGATTTGGTAAGGTCAGTATGGGGGCGTGTTGGCCTTGTTACGTAGGTCTTATATCCTTGGCTGATCATTGTGTTCCATAATGATATCTGGCAATGCAGTCTATCCCCGTTCTTATTAAGTCTATATTAAAGTTTCCGAGGATAAAAGAGCGCGACCTTTTAGGGATTTGGTGTGATTTGATCCTGTAAGGTATTAATGTAGAGTTTTGCGGTACCGTTAAGTGGTCTATATATTGCAAGTATGTTGAGAGAAGTTTTGTCAAGGGTAAGATTTATCGCACATGTTTCAATATGGGGTTCTACTGTACAGAGTAGGGAAATTATTGTGCATTTTATGGCATTTTTTACGTAGGTACGAATGCCGCCAACCCTCCTTTCTGTGCAGAAAGTATCAAAAAATGTATAGCCCTCTGAAGGAAACATGTTTATATGGGTTCTGTATGAGTTTCCGTGAGTGTAACTACGTGGAAATCCTTTTTAATTAAAGATAATATATCTTTGAGATCATCATGGTGTTTAGCAAGGCTTCTAATGTTAAGGTTCAAAACTGATTAGTGGCCATCATTCGATTTTTTGTTGAAGTCGTTAATGGACAGGTATTTTGAATCATTATCATTGAAATTGGTACCTATAAAATCGGTCAACCCAAGAGGATGAGAACATGTTGAAATTTTAAGAATGAGTGATAGAGAGTGTTTGGGAGAAGGAGATATAAGAGTAACAATTTAACCCTTTCTGTCCCAAATTATTGTTTTGAGCTAAAACAAAATTTGTTAACACTTAAAAATGTTAAAAATAGGTATGGAAACATAAACGAAACTTTGTTTAAAAATTTATTTAATTAATTACATTAGAAATTATATGATTCCATTGGCACTATTAAGTAATAAGAGAAACTAACATACTGTAACTTTGGTACTTTGAATGAAACAAATAAAAAGTAATTTTTGACCTTTGCTAAAAACAATGGTAGACCATACTACTTTGAATAGAATGCATTAAAACAGTCTTTGTCCTTTGCTAAACATAATGATACATCACACTTTCGGCATTTTAGACGAGAGTAACCCTTCATACAGTTTCTGCATCTCTTTTTGGGTTCTAAATGCTCAGGCCAATGTCCAAAAACTGCCAGATGTTGCTATACAGTTAATTATTACATTAAAATGACATAAGGCATCATTGAAGCTAAGCTGAGGAAATTACGCGTACCTTTTGTTAATGATGCCATATGGAATCGCTGGGACAGAAAGGGTTAATGAGAATGACCTGAGTTGTGAGGTGGGGTAGAAAGATATATTCTTAGTAAATAAGTCTCCAAAAGAATTTCCAAGTTTTTAAAGGAGGGAAAGTCGGTAAAGACGCTTCCGAGAGGAGGTCACATTTATGGGCTTCAATTTCATATACCTTCCAAAGAAATTCAGAGACTGTAATTTTGATTTATTATGAAGGAACATTAAAACTAGGAATTTAAAAGATTGTGAGATGGAAAAACACATTAATAAACAAATTGATCGATGACAATTTTTATAATCTTTTACGGTTAATCAGGTGTGATATAGTATCAATGATGCATCTTAAAATTAATAAATAATGGGGTTCCTAAAGGAGATTATGAATGAGAAACGTATGGGAGTGCCGCAGTGGCATAGCGCAGGAAAGTCCACAGCAGTGTCCTCACCTGGGGCCACTTGTCCTCGTTGTTTTCCCCTTTCCTTTTGCTGTCCACAGCAATGTTGCCCTTCATCATCGTTGGCTTCCTCTCTCTTGTCGCTGTCGGCATCTCCATTGCGATCAGGAGCGGCGGTGAAGAAACTCTGAAAGGCTCGTTTTCTCGTTGGTGAGGTTTTCGCTGCCGTTTATAGGCCGCCTCACTCAAGCTGGACCGAGGGCGCTTATTCATTCTTGCCGGATACAATAAGAGTGTACCGCGCACGGCAAATCTGAAAAATATTGAGATATATATTAAGTTATTTATATGCATATTTTTTTCAGAACATTTTCCAACAGCAGAAAGTAATCACAAACGTGGGTATTGGTTAATTTCACCAACCCCGTCCCATCCCAACCAGTGTCCCATTTCTTCCGTATGCAGACCCTTTGTTTCCGCGGAGAAAAATTAAAAGTGATGCAGACTGATGCAACTAATAACAGCTAATTTCAACAAGATGATATTATTTTTCCAAGCTTTATATAAAACGATCTCGAATTTAAAGTGTGAAGTTGAAAACTGTGCCTGCTTCGATGGGAAATTCTGGGTAAGGGGAACAAGCTAAACCGCTGTAACGGGTGGCATGCGGCATCGATGACCTCCAGCTAAAACTGAATCTAAGTCAACCTCCCAGAAGAATGCCGTTCCCCAGAAAGTGCCACCCGGGGCTGCGGCCTCTTTAGCCCTTCCCCTTCGCTATGCCACTGGAGGGCCCATTTTGGGCTCTTTTTTTTTTTTTTTTTTTTTTACATCATTATTAGGACAATAAACATACGATACAGGATATAGCAGTGTTTTCCAGGTGGGTAAAAAGGACTACACATAATAAAAACAAAAAATAAGAGATAAAAAGAAATAAAGGAAAACAATAAAATATTACAGCAGAAATTGATAGTTACAGTTGTCTGAGTTAGATAATAATTACTACTAATAACAGTTATACTGTAGTTACCTAAAATTAGGTAGTATTTATTACTAGTATTAATAATAACTAATAATAATAATAATAAACATTATGATAATGTTAATACTATTATACTAATACATCATAACACTAACAACAATTCATAGTAGTATGAGATAAGGGGTAATTTAATTAGTGGATCACGAAGTAGGTATTACCTACATGCATACATTAGTAACAATAATAACAGCAGCGATAATAATGTATAGCCATACTACTACTACTACTACTACTATTACCACTACTAATATATATATGAAAATACAAAAATTTTAAAAGGACAAAAAATGCTTTTAAAAAATATATAGATTTTTTAAAACTTTTTTTAAACCTTTTTTTTAATGTCCGACATTTGGGTGACGCGACTTTTAAAGTGAAGAAAACAGAAGCTCATAAAACGAAGGATTTGGTAAACACAATAAGAAATTAATGGCTTTATTGCATTTGTTTATAATGTAATTAAAATTATATTATTTTCGAACAAAATGCATTCAATTATATACATGAAAGAATTATGAATAGAAAGAATTTTACTGATATAATTAATTCAATATATTTTCAATTATAAAAATACAATCAATCAATCAACTTAATTTACGTGAAATTTTAAAAATTAAAAATGTTTCTCCTATAAAACCTAACTTTCGAATTAAAGAAAATGTATATTATATGGGTAAAAAATTCATTTCCTTAAAACAAACTTGAACGTTTCTAAAAATAAAAAGAAGTAAATTTGAACTAAGATAGTTTCATTGTATTGTCACTCACCGTAGAAAGAATTTATCTTTATTCATAAAAACAACTATAAATTTTTGTTAACTGATGATATCCCAATAATTTCTTTTGTATTTTTCTGTTTATACACGTACCATACGAAGAACGTACAGTGGATGAACAAATAAATATAATGGGTGATCGAAAAATCAAAATTTTATTAAATACTAGGCTAGCCTAAGTTTAGTTCAGTTTAATTGATAGGTAGGCAAGCTTAAGCTTAGCTTAGTTTATAGTCCGGTTGCACGGGGTGGGAACCCTGCATTGTTTGTTATAAAGCAAATCTTGACATATTTTGAAAGCTTATACCACCCCATTTAAGAATCCATCGGGTGTACACCTGACCCCCGCTTGGCTTTTTCAATATGGCCGGCGAAACTGAAAAATCCCATATCCTGGTCAATACTTGATGGATTTTGATGATCTTGGTGTCATTTCTAGGGGATTTTAGGATGATAAGTCGATCTGGAGGGGTTGCAGATACTTTGGGAGTCGTTTTGACCCACATTCGTCAATACTCAAGGTCATTGGAGGTCAAACGCCCCCCGAAATAAGGAATATCCTATATCCCGGGCAGTCGTGGAGATATTCTGGTGATCTTACTGTCGTTTTTATGGTTTTTGGCGAGACTGAGTAGTTCTATAGGCACATGATAACAGTAGGATATCATTTTGCAACTCCATGGGTCAAGTCAAGGTCATTTGAGGTTAAAGTTTGGCCTTGAAATATGATAATGCCACAGTTGACATCACTGTATTTGCTTTATTTCAGTGACAATTTCTACAATCTAGCTAACTGCTGAGCACTTAACATCTTTTCTGCAGATAAAACCAGATCATAATGCTTAAATGACATAACCCACATTATATGGATATGGGTATTCGGATATAAACCACAATTTATGCTGAAGTGCAGGGCACATGCCTTCTATGGAAGGTTGCAAAGCTACAAGATATGACCTCGTAAGCAAAACAAAGCTCACACCTAGCTGGGGCATTGGCATTGACAACTTTAATGCAGTTATTCACATTAGGTAACCATTTATTGGGGGCAAATATCAAAAGACATGGTTGTGTCGGGATCGTCAGGATCATCAGTCTGCTCTTCGTTTGCGTTTTGGGTCAATGGATTGTTGCAATCCAAGCCGCTGCCACATGCACAGAACATTGTGCAATGGATTCGGCGTCCCATGCGTCCCATTCGAACTTACACGAGTAAGCAATTGCATAAGAACATCACTCATACATTCGGAAGCAATATATTTGTCTATGTGAGTACGATAAGAAGTGAATTCTTCCTTGTTCTTTTTCCACTCACTCGCGATTTGCTTGCCCAGCTTCTTCACACAATCATCAATATCAACAGATTCCTCACAATCTTTTGCAATATACAGGTATGAGGCAGCATAGTTTTTGAAAACTAACAACGTAGCGATACCATCCCCATGTAAGTCTACAATTTCGTCTTTGAAGTAATCTTTAACCTATTAAGAGCCAGAACTATTTTTTTGTATTTCTTGATATATTCAAATTCAGACTTTAGATAAACGTCAAATAACTATGTGATAAAGAAAAATTAAGCATTTAATTTTAAAAATTTCACTCTTAAGTTTCAACTCAAATTGTAATGTTAAAATGTGATCCCACATACGGGACAATGGCGGTTAATGAGTTAACTTTTACAATGAGCGACCTATGTGACAACTTCTCACCACCTAACTCTTTGTAAAGCTTCTCTACTTCAATTGAATTCCATGGTTTCATTTTGTCCTTCAACAATTCTACACACAAAGCAATGAAGGGGCGGTCTTCAGGTTCAACCCTTGACTTATTCTGGCAAGCTCTCTCAGCCTCAACATGAAAGGTAGACATTCAATCTTTATGGTATTGGGCTTCATCAGCCGGTAAATTTCCTTTCATGCCCAACAACCTACTGAGTACAACTTGTCCCTGCTCATTTTTCAGTTTACGCTTTTCTATCAACACATCTTTGTAATTTGTTTTTTTATCACCAAGCTTATCGGTCATAAACCTAGATGCTGGAATGCGGTATTGCACCGGAACTTTGATGTCATATTTCTCGGGTAATATACCGGGTGTCCGAGAATTATCTGTACAATTTTTGGCTGTTATTAAAAGTCAAACATGAAGTGTAGAAATTCCAGTGTTCTCCCATTTTACAGAGAAACTCATTAAGTTTTTTCTGATAACAAGTTTTGACAAGTTTTTTCTTTTTTGTACGCGGGTGACAGACATTGATGATTTAAAAGCAAGAATCACAGCTGCTATTGAACGAATTGATGTGGATATGCTGCAGCGTACATGGCAGCATTTGGATTATCGATTGGATGTTTTGCGAATCACTGATGGTGCACATATCGAATGTTTGTAACAACGTTACTTTAATAAAAGAAACTTTTGAAAATACAGATTCTAAATAATCTTGTTTAAGAATTTTACGTGTGTTATCAAGAATTTTATTAAAAGATGAAATTGTACAGATAATTTTCGGACACACTGGAATTTCTAAAAAACTTGTCAAAACTTGGTATCAGAAAAACTTAATGAGATTCTCTGTAAAATGGGACAACACTGGAATTTCTACACTTCATGGTTGACTTTTAATAACAGCCAAAACTTGTACAGATAATTCTCGGACACCCTGTATACTCACTGACTTTCAAACAAAAGAGACAGTGTTTTTCAGGGCCATATACTGGACCTTCACTGAGAACAGCACTACGTAGTCTTTTTGGCTCCACCGTAGGGGTATCACATTCTTTCTTTTTCATGAATGCTGATAAATTCCGCTTGGACACATAAGTGGAAACACAGTTCTTGTGACAACAAAGGATTTTTACTCCTTCTTCCAAGAGAGGCTCTAGTCTCGCTCGAACATCTGGCTGCCCTCTGATGTCGCTGCTCTCTATGATTTTCTGAATCCTCCCACAATTTGAAAGACCTTTCTGACCTCCAGGACAGCTACGCAGGAAATTCTTGAAGAAACATTCGTCTGCAGCTTTTGTAGAACCTGAAAAATAAGAATTTTGTTTACCCATTCTTCAGAGTATAAATCGCATTGAAATAACTTATCCTCAGCAAATGAAAACTAAACAATGCTCACCTGGTATATTCTCCATATTCAGCAGTCAAAAAACAATTTTGGAATCAGCACAACCAAGACGTCATCAAACTACCAGGTGGGCAGCACCATCAGCAATAATCTCAACAACCTGAAAAAATAAGAGGAATAATTAGACATATTGTAACTCACCTTACCATGGGGAAAATAATCCCTGATTTCATTTTAAACCCTATAGAACTACTCAGTCTCGCCCAAAACCATAAAAACGACAGTAAGATCACCAAAATATCTCCACGACTGCCCGGGATATGGGATATTCCTTATTTCGGGGGGCGTTTGACCTCCAATGACCTTGAGTATTGACGAATGTGGGCCAAAACGACTCCCAAAGTATCTGCAACCCCTCCAGATCGACTCATCATCCTAAAAAACCCTAGAAATGACACCAAGATCATCAAAATCCATCAAGTATTGACCAGGATATGGGATTTTTCAGTTTCGCCGGCCATCTTGGAAAATGACGGCCATATTGAAAAAGCCAATCGGGGGTCAGGTGTACACTGTACACCCGATGGATTCTTGAATGGGGTGATATAAGCTTTGAAAATATGTAAAAATTTGCTTTATAACAAACAATGCAGGGTTCCAATAAAATCAGGGTCTGTGCTACCGGACTATTAATAATATATTGAGAGGTAGACTACCTCAAGCTTTGCTTAGTTTAAATGACAGGTAACTGTTCGATGGGAAAAATTAATTTTTTCCCAGGAGCAACGTGTTTTTATTGTTGAACATTATTTTATGTTCAAATCTTACCTTGAATGTTGGAATGCATCTACACGAATGCTTCTGGAGGTAACTGCACCAAATAAATCAGCTATATATCGGCTTATCAAACGTTTGATATGTTCAATGCCACTGCCACTGCCCTAGGTATTAACAGATGATACGTTAGATGAGGTGAGGGAATGTTTGCTGAAGAATTTCCATGCAAGTCTCTAAAAAAATTACAACAACACATTCACATGTCATGTGAAAGTATACAAAAAACATGAGGAAGCTGAAACTCCATGTTTCTCGAGTTCAAGTTGTTCATGAACCGAATGCAAATGATGGTGAGAAGCGGGTTCGTTACTGCCAGTGGTTCCGTAATTTCATCCAGAATGGAGCAGGTGCTTTGGCTACAGTGTATTTGTACGGATGAGGCATGGCTCCACCTCAGTGGGTATGTTAATAGACATAATACCAGAATATGAAGTTCTGAAAATGCACACGCCACTCACGAAGAGCCTCTAAATTTCGAAAAAGTTGGTGTTTGGTGTGGGGTCTCCCGTCGACGCTTAATTGGACTTCTGTTCTTCACTGAATATTAAATTCAGAACGATACCGAGAGTTGGTGAGGCTATTTATTACGCTACGTAAAGACGATAAACGGGACTGCTGGTTTTAGCAGGATGGAGCAACGGCTCACACTGCTGAAACAACCATGGTAATGTTGAGGGAATTCTTCGGTGAGCACATCATTTCAAAAACCTCTGACCACCACGATCATTAGATTTATCACCTCCTGATTTTTCTTCTTTGGGAGTTGCTGAAAGGAAAAGTGTACGCCAACAACCCTTATACGTTAAACCAACTTCGTCAGAACACTGAAAACTGCGTTGCTAGCATAGAACAGCCCACTCTTTATTGTGTCTCGGTAAACATGATAAAACGAGTAAATGCATGCTTCAGGGAGAATGGGGAACATTTCCATCATCCTTTGTGACTTTGCCAACATATTGTAAGTTTTCTGTTAATAAATTTTTTCTTAACATTTGCTGTAAAAAAATGCAATGCAATGCAAGTCAAATGCGCGACTTTTCCATCATTCTGGATAAAAATGGAACAGTAAAGCTGGCCGCACGCAGGATCGTCTTGCGACTCACAACTCAGGACTCGGGTCGCGTCGACTCAAATCGCCTGTGATTTTACATTTACAAAATGGGAGCCCCGCAAACTGCAGCGACCTTGACGCAATTCCGGAATCGCGTCGCGGTCCTATTCTGTGAATGTAAAATCACACGCGACTTGAGTCGTCACGACCCGAGTCGTCAGTCGTGAGTCGCAAGACGATCCCGTGTGCGGCCGGCTTAAGTGATTTCTTATACACGAGTAACATAGAACTTTTACAGGCAAATTTTCTGCATGTTTTTTTGGCAGAATGTAGTTATTTGTAAAGTCATTTATTTATTTTATCTTTTATTTTTTGATAGTAATAACAGATTATTTAGTGAGTATAAAAGGGGCATAAATTGTTTAAAGCTAATTAGTAGGTACAAATGCGTTGGTTGTTAGCATCGAATACTGTATGAGATAAAAAGAAGCCGGGACTTAACGTTGGAAATTTGAAATACTGTATCTATATAGGGTGTTCGAGAAATAATGGTACAAATTTAAATGGTCACATTTATTTTATTAATAGATATTTTCAGACTAAGTTTACGTAGACCACTTCTTCATGATGACCGTCATTCGTTGCATTACATGAGCAAAATCGAATTTCAAAATTTCGAAGTTGGACCTTATGCAAGTATGTGGATTTCAAACTACATTTCAGATTTTCAATGAAAATTACCTAACTAAACCAGACTAACCTAACCAAACCTAACCTAATAACCTAACGTAGCGTAACCTAACCGCGCATAATCTCACCTAACCTAACCTAACTTAACGTAATAAACTAACTTTTTAGTATCGACATTATACATATCAACATTGTGCAGATCGACCTTATGCGTGTCGACATTGAGCAGATCGATTATGTTCCGCTACCCTCATTCGTTGTTACAGGGCGTATTCGACGGTCAGTGTCCAATCCATTAGATTGGGGCATTAACAAGATGCTCTTGTGAAATCAATCTAATAATCTCTGATTCTTTGACGGAGTTCTTCCAGATTCTTGGGTTTGTCACAGTAACAAGTATTTTAACACCCTATAGATAAAAATCCAAAGGGGTTAAATTGTGTGGAAGTATTCCAAGCTTGGACAATTCGGTATACATTGGTATACTGATTAATAAATAGGACTAATTACTTTTGTATTATTATTTCTCGGACATCCTTGGTTCCTAGCCATTTTGAAGCCATCGTCTCTTTTCACCAAACACTATTTTTGAATACTCCCTTCATATATATAAAACTTGGCAAACAATGCGATGATTAATAAATGTACAGTAAGTGCATTTGAAAAATAACCACAATACAGTGAATACATTGATATTTATTGCTCTAATATCCGTCTACATTCTACAGTCTAGGCAACTCGGATTCTAGAGCTTTCTCTTTTCTCCTAGCGACTCCCCTGCCGCCCTTTTTACATACCCTCTAAACTTTAAAAACGCCCACAGGGGGCAGTACCAGTGGCGGGTTTAGGGGGGGCGAGGGGGCGATCGGCCCCCCCAAACCAAACCATTTTTTAAACTTAAAGGTAAAGAAAGGAGATTGGAAACATAAAGAAGAGAGAGCATACAAAATTTGAGTGAAGCATCCTATAAAAACGATCGCTGTTTCTTTCCTTTGGACAATTTCGTAAGTGTAATATATAAAGGAATGGTCTCTCTCTGAATGTGCACACTGCGTGTAGAATGGTGGACTCAATTTGTTGATAACGCTCGCCACCACACTGTTGTCAGCTGGGATAAAACAGGCCAATGCTTAGGCATGAAAAATAGCAGATCAGAATTTTGATGTTACGTTTGGTACTTGGTCATGTCTCTTGTAATTTTCAACTCTTGTATATATTTAGGGCACAGCTGCTGAACAAAATGCGTACATGATTACATAGAGTTTTAATTTCATATTGATATCGTGTAAGTCGGGATGCATGCACTGAAGTATGCTGGTATACTGAACAAAAGAGTGCATATAGGGGTACAGTGATGTTCAAAAGTGAGCCATTTAATATATATTTTTCTTTAATTGTCCCTAATGATGATGCTTAATAAAACAGTAATGTAAATGTTGTTGCACTGACTTTATGCCTCACTGGAGCTTACTGTCATATTTAGGAATTTACTTTTTTTACCAAAACCAGATACCTTCCTGCATTCTTTATGGGCAGAACGAATATGTGATAATCGTTGGCAAGTCTGTCACACCAGTTGCCTGCCAATGTATTATAACCTCAGGTTCTGGAAGGTGACCGTCCCCCTGCCAAATTATGCTCTGGATCCGTCCCTTGGCACTACCGTCCCCGTTAGGGGAAATTTGTGGCTATACAGAAATTGAAATATTTTTCTTATTGATAAATTGGTGTGTAGAGAGAAAGGTGCGGTGGAAGGTGAGACTGGAAATAAATATACGGACAGGAAGATTATCGTTTCTGTAATCTAATGAATTTATCTTTCAATCGTCTGATATCGTTTAGTTTAAACATTTTAAATCATGGAAATTATATTGGTACTCTCATTATACAGGGTGTTCCAGAAGTCTCGACTCATAGGGAAAATAGACATTATATTTTTAAAGTGAAACAAACACATTTCTAATGTCAGTTTTACATATTTCAGGAAAGAAAATACCCTGATGTTCGTGAAATAACTGACATGCCTCCCTCTGGTTTTTGCCGGAAACATGTAGCAATACCAGTTCCACCTTCTCTTGATTTGTATACTGAGTGAGTCATCATGGTATTTTCTTTCCTGAAATATGTAAAACTGACATTAGAAATGTGTTTGTTTCACTTAAAAAATATAATGGCTATTTTCCCTATGAGTCTGGGACACCCTGTACTTACCTGATTTATAAATTTACGAATTGTGCACTTTTTTCCTTTTTGTTTTTTCCCTTCTACTCCAGTTGGAGAGAGTTTCTTACTTCCGGGGTTAAACCTTAACCCTAAGGAATTTTTAGGTACAGCCTAGTACTAGGCGTAAAACAGAGGTGCTGTATCGTAATATCTCCCCTACAACTTCTCCAGATGGTATACTTATGGGCAGTTGATCCAGGAACTCTACTGTAGATTTCTTTACTGCCCCTGTCGCTCCCACCACTATTGGGATGATCTCAGGTTCCACATTCCACATTCTCCGTATTTCATGTTTGAGTCTCTGGTATTTTAAGACCTTTTCCCTTTCATAGTTAGTCACATTCCAGTCCGCTGGGACTCCTACTTCCACCAAGAGGCATTTGTTACCCTCCTTCTCTCTCACTACTATGTCTGGCCTGCATCCTGATACCCTGATGTCAGTTGGTATCTCGTGATCATATAGGAGCAGCACTTTGTCATTGTCTTCTATTCCTTGTGGAATATGTTCCCAATGGGCCAATGCTTTTCTGTTTCTAGCCCTATTTCGTATTTCTTACACAGCTTGAAGTGGATTAGCTTGCAGACTGCATTGTGTCTGTCTGTGTAGTTTCCTCTGTGCAGGAGTATTTCGCACCCAGATAGTATGTGACTCGTGATCATATAGGAGCAGCACTTTGTCATTGTCTTCTATTCCTTGTGGAATATGTTCCCAATGCTTTTCTATTTGTAGCCCTATTTCGTATTTCTTACACAGCTTGAAGTGGATTAGCTTGCAGACTGCATTGTGTCTGTCTGTGTAGTTTCCTCTGTGCAGGAGTATTTCGCACCCAGATAGTATGTGACTCACAGTCTCTGGGCTCTTTCAGCACAGTCTGCACATCTCACTTTCATTTCTCCCCTCAATATTTCTTTTGAACCAGTTTGTCCATAGTGCCTGGTCTTGTGCTGCCACCACCAGCTGTTCATCTTCTGGTCTCAGTGCCCCTCTTACTAGGAACTCCACGGTTTTATCCCTCTCTATGTGTGCTCTGTTCAGCACGTCCTCTTTGTATACTTTGCTGAACTTGTGCTCTTCCCAGTTCTTCTCCTTTTCTTCTGATCTTTTCCTGTTATACCTTCTTTTTATGGTGCTTATCTTTTCCATGAGAGGTTTATTTGCAATGTCTTCAAGCTGTTCAGGTCCTATGCCAGCATCCACTAGATAATCATTTGCCTTCTTTGAAAGTGATGTTGTTTGAGGCTTTTCACGTTCATGGTCTCTTACAAATCTGACTAGCCTTCCTTCTCTTTCCTTTATGTACTGTGCTAATCCTATTGTTGTGTCTTTGTGCACTTGGTCAATTAGCGCAAGCCCTAATCCACCGAACCTTCTTGGCAGGTATAGCCTTGGTGTGCATTGGTTTTTATAATGATCTTATGCACATGGAGCATTTTTCTGGTGATGGTATCCAGTTTGTTGATTTCTAGCTGGGTCCAGTTGATTATGCCAAAACTGTATGACAGTACAAGTCCTGCCAGGAAGTTTATGAATAGGCTCTTATTTTTACTGTTTAGGTGAGATTTTAGGATTAGCTTTATCCTTTTTGAATATTCTTTCAGCAGTCTTTCCTTCACAATGTCATTTTCCATCTTTTCAGATTCCTCCATCCCCAGATATTTATATGTAGCCTCTTGCTCTAGTTCTTCTATCACGATATTGTCCACCCTGATGTTTTCTGATTCACACCTTTTGCCGTTCTTTAGTGTGACAGTGGCACATTTCTCAATCCCACTTAGCCTTTGTTTAGGGTATTTATTAGTTGGCTAAGTGAGTTTAGTGCCAGTACAAACAACAGAGGGGATATTGAATCACCCTGGTAGATCCCTCTCTTGATTCTCACACTGTTCACCTCTAACGTTCCCCTTACTGTGATGGAGAGTTAGGTCTGTTTCCCATCGTGTCATAGCTGTTTCTAAGAAGATCCTGATGGTGGGGTGGATCTTGTTTGTGTAGTCTCAGCACTTCCTTCACCCAGGAGTGGGGTACACTGTCATACGCCTTTTTGTAGTCAATCCATGCCATGCTTAGGTTTCTTTGTTTCTTTCTGTTGTTCTCCAATATCGACCTGTTGATTAACAGCTGGTCTTTTGTCCCATAAGTTTTTCTGCTGCATCCTTCTGTATGCACGTGTGGATATACCATGCTGTTATATTTATTATTAGGACTTCTTTAGAGGGTATTTCACCTACGTATGCAACTTTGAATAATTTTATGCATTCTATATAAACTGTTTTATTATACTTACGGATAATTTGTCGGCATTAAGTCAGAAATAATATATATATAAGGGGGAGGGAGCCGTGTGAGAGAAGTAAAAACTTTCCCATTTGTAAACAGAGTTTCATAAGCTAAAGGAATTTTCGAAATATTCAATGTCGCATTACTAAATGTTACCTATAATTACTTACTGCACAACATCGTACAACTGTAACATCCTCCAAATAAAACAGTAACTTTATTTTTGCCTTCCATTCACCTCTCTTAGCAAATATCTTTAAATAATGGATTTAATTCATAATGTATTGAGTGATGATTTTTGCCACAGACAAAGACAAATGAATATTATCTATCATTTTCTAACGGTATTTATTTATTTCTTTACTCATTTATTTATTCTTTTAAGTATCCCTATCCTAAAATGAGTCTAACTTCGGAGATTGAAACGTTTTGCTCACCACAAATAATAAATGAAATACTAAGTATTTGTGTGACACAGAACTTTCTTCTGGGAAATATACTGATCAACGTTAAGGATATTTTCCTGGTCCAACGATGGTAGAGATCACTTATCTAGCACAATTTAACCCTCATCAGGAACCATTATGAGGGTCAAACCATTGAGAGATGATATATTTGTTAAAAGTTCTTAAATATCAAATACAATATTTTATTCATGTAACTGTAATTTACAGACTTTTTATACCACCATTTTGTAAGATTTTAGGTCTGAGGTCATAATTTTATAGACCCCCACGGTTCCAACAACATAAGTAAATTGAAGGTTCCTGACGAGGGTTAAACGTCTTCCTATTGAAAGAACACTTGAATCTATCTCACCAAATTTCTGTACCCAAACCATGACATCTCTTCTACCATATTTTATAGTGGGCTGAACAAATAAATAATTCAGATGAACTCTAGAAACCAAACACGACAAACGTTATTCCTAAATACAGAAACTAGGCCGCTGAGGTATTCCATCATGTTGAATTGTTCGAAACAGGGGATGGCAAAATTTTGTGGGTAGCGAAATATTATATACATGTGTGGAACCTTTTAATTTCGTGACCGATATTAATATAATTACAGAGTAGCCACGAAGTTCCTTTGTAGTGAAATTACAGCATATCCGTATGTTGCCCTTGTTTTTCACGCAAAGGGACTTTGTGGTCACTCTGTATGTGTAAATATAAAATGATTTATTAATTTATAGTTATGTTATTATTATAAATAGCAACTGTCACCATCGGCTTTTTGACATTTACATTAATAATGTGGGAATAACTATAGAAATTATAGTGAACCTTGCTTTATTATGAATATTCATTGATGCAAAATTAAGAAAAACTTCGAAAGAAGTAAAAGCCTCTCCTAAAAAGATAGATAGACCGTTCACTGAATAAGGATAAAGAAGGTCTCTAAGGATGAGGACAAAGAAGGAAATTAATTTTAGTAATTAATATTTTTTTCAGTTGCCTCTTTGTATGTTCCACTCTGCTATCTGTTTGCCTTATCTGTGAGAACTAATGTCACCCCTGGGGCCCTGACTATTGTCGAAGATTACTAATATTTGACCATTATACCTCTGATTTGAACTCGTCTAGTTCATTTGTAACATTCCTGTACCTATATTGAAGTTTGTTAAAGATAAGATATCTGTAACTTTGGCCAAAATAATCAATCAAAGTATTTCAAAAGGAATATTTCCATCAATGCTAAAAATTGGTTGTATAACACTGCTTTTTAAGGGGGTGATCCTGCACTAGCAATTAATTACAGGCTGGTGTGTTCATTATCTGTGTTCAGCAAAGTTTTTGAAAAAAATTGTAAAAAGTAGAATGCAGCTATATTTAGAACCCTACAGTTTATTATCTTCAAACCAATATGGCTTCCGTAATAATAAAACAACGGAAATGGCTATTTTAAATCTTATGGAAAATGCAAATATAGTTAAAGAGAGCAAAGAAATAATGATATCAATATTTATGGATTTGAGTAAGGCGTTTGATGTAATAGATCATAATATTCTACTTAATAAATTGTATTGTTATGGCTTTAAACGAGCAATCAGTGATTGCTTTAACTCATTTTCGCAGGTTCTTGCTTAATATTCTTGTAATAAATATGATTTATCATTTTGACCCTCTGCCGCCCTTCCAGGTAACGCAAAATTTCCGTCCTTCTAGTGTTAAAAGTTATTTGTCCAATAGATATCTTTTGTATTAGTAAATAAAGTCTGCTCAACTAAAACGCTTGTCAAACATCGTGTTGTGGGCTGTTCTCAGCTTCCGATCTGCTGCAGATGCTCAGTTTTGGGTCCACTGTTATTTTTATTATATATAAATTACCTACCACGCTCATTTGATATACTTAACTTCATATTGTTTGAAGATGATACAAGTATGTCTTTTTCTTGCAAAGATGTTAAGTCAGCTAAGAATATATTTAAATCATAATTTATTAGTGTAATGAAATGGTTGACAACCAATAAACTCTTTCAGTAAAACAAATTTCATGCTATTTACTTATAAAAGAAATGTGTATCTTGATCAACTAAATGTTGATGAAATCGCTGTAGAGGAGTGTACTGTAACAAAATTTCTTGGTGTGATGTTAGACAAAAATTTGCAATAGAGCGATCATGTAAATTATATATCAAAAAAGATTTGAAGGAGCGTTGCTGTAATGCTTAAACTTGGAAATGTAGACCCTAAACAGATTTTATTAATTCTGTATCATACTCTTGTTCTTCCTTATATAATGTACTACACCCTTGCTTGGGGGAATTCCGCTAACAACGCTTTAAACAAGATCTTTGTCATCCAAAACCGATCAATAAGGTTATTAACCGATGCTGATATCCATGATCATTCTAGTGCATTATTTAAAGGGCTAAAACCACTGAAGCTCAAAGATGTAATCAAACTGACATATTTTACTTCTTTCTTTATGCAGGAAGGAGGGGGCCAAGGGCAAATACCCGCAAAGGCCTCCCCCCCCCCTTCACAGAACAAGAGAGCCAAAATCAAGGTCTGGGATTTTTGAGATGCCTAGACACTCTGCGTTTGAAAGATGGAAGGTCATAGACAGGAGGAAAGATGGATTGAGGAAGATTGTTCCAGAGTTCACCAGTTGAGTAGATGAAAGATTAAAAATACCGATTAACCCTTGCATTAGATAGTTGGACAAAAGGAATAAAAAAGTGTAGAAAGTCTGGTGCTGAAAGGAGAGGCATGCAGTTAGAGAGTTCAGAAGAGCAATGTCCGTTATAATGACGATAGTAAAGAGAGAGTGAGGCAACATTGCAGCGAAAAGAGAGAGATTGAAGACAATCAGTAAGAGGCGGGGAATTGATGAGACGAAAAGCCTTTGATTCCACCCGGTCAAGTACGGCTGTGTGGGTTGAGCCACCCCACACATGAGAAACACTCCACACAGGGGCGAACAGGACCCCTGTACAGAGACAGCAACTGAATGGGGGTAAAGAAACAGCGGAGGTGGTGTAGCACACCAAACCTCTTACAAGCTGTTTTAGAAAGAGAGTATACGTGATATTTCCAGGAAAAATCACGAATCACGAGAAAAGGAAACGTCAAGACTGTTAAGAGAAGAGGAAGGATTAAGTTGTGTGTTGTTGAAGGTAAGGGGATAATTGTGTGGAAGATTGTGACGAGTAGACAGATGGAGGAACTGAGTTTTTGAGACATTGTAAGCCACAACGTTTTCTCTGCCCCAATCAAATATAGCAGAAAGACCAGAGGTCAAGTGTCCTTTAGCCGTCTGTGACTACTGTGAGGAAAGTTTTGGGAAGCGGGTGAAGAAGTGAAGAGTGGAATCATCGGCACAGGAGTGAATAGGACAGGAAGTGAGAATTAAAAGATCATTAATAAATAAAAGTAAAAGAGTGGGTGACGGGACAGAACCTTGAGGAATACCACTGTTGATAGCTTTAGTAGAAGGACAGTGGCCATCTACAACCGCAGCTATAGATCGGCCACAAAGGAAACTAGAGATGAAGGCACAGATAGAAGGATAGAAAACGAAGGAGGGCAGTTTCGAGATTAAAGATTTGTGCCAGACTCTATCAAAAGCTTTTGATATGTCAAGCGCAATATCAAAAGGTTCACCGAAATCCCGAAAGGACGATGACCAAGAGTCAGAGAGATATGCAAGAAGATCGCCAGTAGAGCGTCCTTTGCGGAATCCATACTGACGATCTGAAAGAAGATTGTGAGAAGATAGATGTTTGAGAATCTTCCTATTTAGCATAGATTTAAAAACTTTGGAAAGGCAAGAAATCAAAGCAATTGGACGATAGTTGGAGGACATAATTTGGGACAGGCTGAATGAAAGCGAACTTCCAGCAGGAAGGAAAAGTACCAGATGAGAGATAAAGATGAAAGAGTTTGCCTAGGCAGGGTGTTAGCACAAAAGCACAGTTCTTAAGAACAGGAGGAATACCATCAGACCGTACGCCTTTCTAGAGTTGAGCCCAAATAGGGCAGAAAAAACATCTTTTGAAGAGATTCTAATTTCAGACATAATAAAGTCAGAGGGGGGAGGAGATGGAGAAACACCACTGGAAACATCCATGGTTGAATTGTAAGCGAAAGTTTGAGCGAAGAATTCAGCTTTGTCAGGAGAAGAGATGGCAACTGAGCCGTCGGAATGGAGAAAAGGAGAGAAAGAAGAGGAAGTACAAATGTAAGAACAAAATCATTAACTTACAATGGTTAAATAAATATTTTGTAATTCATCAAGAAATCCACACATATCAGACCAGAAATAGATCAAAGCATACCTCAAAACTATCCATTTTTATTGCATTGAAACTATGGAAAGATTTAAATTCGGATATAAAAAATATTGTGAATATAAATTCGTTTAAAAAATTCAAAGCTCGATAAATAATGGAATAATAATAAAAATCTAAGATTAAATGTAAATTACTATTACTTATTCATTTCTCGTGTGTAATCTAGGATTAAATGTACACTAGCTGATGTGCCCGTCCATGATGGGCATGTTGGTAAAAAGCTTTATTTTTTTCGTTTTGAGTGACATTTTAGTATTTTAACTATTAATATTTGGTTTTGTGAGTTTTCATAGCTCTTATTGACATTTTTTCAGTCATTATTTTTGTTTTTTAGTTGTTCTAACTAGATTTTTGTGTTACACATGCACGCACACCTTTGCAGTTTTAATGGTATAGAATCTATAGATTATTTATCCGTTATTGTTCATCTCTTATGTCTAATATTGATTTCTTTGTATAGTATTGGTATCATACCTTCAATAATGACTTTGTATTTGTTTTGTATCTATAATAATTAAGATCACCTGAAGATCAGGGCCCCCAGCCTTCTTTTGTTAGCTTTATAAGGCTAACTAACGAAAATATCACGACCTAACCTAACCAATCGTTAGGTTAGGTCGTGATATTTTCGTTAGTTAGCCTTATAAAGCTAACTAAAGAAGGCTGTGGGCCCTGATCTTCAGGTGATCCTTTAAGATTAATACATACTCTAATTAATAATTCTTATTCATGATTTATGTATTAATAATAACTATCTGTTTTAGTTTTAATTAAGAGCCCAGTAAAGCCTAAAGCTTAAGGGCCAAATTAAATAATATAAATAGTCCGTTTTCACAATTATTTATGTTAAAATAAATACAAAAATGGAAAACTACTTTATTTATTTTATAAATAAAGGTTATTCAGTTCAATTTAATTCATTTCTTCAGTGGCTGGCAATAACCAATCTACTATTTAGCCTAAATGGGCTTACACGTTTTTTTTTTTTTTTTTAAGCTAACTTTTCAGCGCGCGCGCGCGCGCGCACACACACACACACACACAGTGGTGGGCCCAAATGGATCTTTTAAACTATTCCCACCCCCTACCCCAGCTTCAGAGAGGGGGGACATAGTTTGAAAGGTCACTATTAGGGGGGAGATAATTTAACAGGTGTTACTTATCTTATTTACATAATAGAATTTTTAAGATATGTATATAAGATACATATCTTGAAATTCTATTATATTCTATCATATTTCCGGTTTATAGAGAACTATTATTTACATAGGATAAAATTTGAATGCCTGGTTAGATCAACTGTACGCCCTTGACGATTGGTTAGGTTTAGTCGTGATATTTTCGTTAATTTTAACGAAATATCACGACTAAACCTAACCAATCGTCAAGGGCGTACACGTAGGGTTGCTAGATTTTGTCTGGCAGAATGCGGGACAAAATGTTTTCCGAGGTTTTTTTTAAGACCAATTTTTTTCAAATTGAAACGATTTCTTCAACGGTTACAACAAACAAAATTATAAAATTTTTATTAAAACAATGCTTAATAATGTTTGATTTTTGGATCAAATGCCGGACGTCTGGCAACCCTAGCGTAAAGTTGACCTAACCGGGCATTCACCTAACGTAACCGGGTATTCAGTTGACCTAACCGGGCATTCAATTAATCTAACCGGGCATTCAGTTATTTTTGCTACCCTTCGTGCGGGTTGCAAATATATCCGCGTTTTAACGAAAATATCACGACTGTGGTGCGCAACCCCTTCCTTTATGTGGTGCGCACCTTTTTTTTTCCGATTTCACTTCACTGACACCATTTATGTTGTGCGCATCCCCTTCATTTATGTGGTGCGCACCTTTTTCCTATTGTACTTATTTCTTACGCGCGTGTTCGTTTATTTCTGGATGACTCTGCCTATCCACTCGGATGGCCTTTCAATTTTATACGCGTAGTTTCCCTCGGCTTACCTGAAGCCCACTTTGAATTTTAAACTTTCAATGTTAATTTACCCTCAGCTTACAAGAGAGGCCTATTGCAAGGTAGCATAAAAACGACACACTCCCTCTTATAAAGTTTATTTAATTTCACTCCAATTAAGACATAAATTGAAAGAAATATGCGGATCTACGATTACAAATTTTGTTTAAAAAATAAAATTCTTAATTTAAAGAAAATGTTTGCAAGTATTTAAGTCTCAAAAACATTTATACAGAGGGTTTTTTTTATTTGCGTGTAACTTTAAAAACAGCACTAAATTCAAATTTCGTAATCTAAGAAGAAGTTTACTTAAAAAAATTTGGGAGATTTACTCTCGACAGTTCTGCGCAAGTTCCGCAGATTTTTCCAGGAAAAAAGTCCGTCAAATAGATTAGATTTCTTCTCACAATAACTGAATGGTCATGCACTAACTTCCCGGGTTTCCACAGGACCCATTTCAACAAAAGATATTGACTCTTCCCTGAGGAAACCTAATATGTCGCAAACTTAAAGTTTAACATTTAATGAGAACAAAATTAACTTAAAAAAATTTCACAACGTCCTTTTTTCCGGTCACTAACAATAAAGCTCTTACACATAAATTCGCGAAAACAAAAGAGATTCAGATTTTAGAACAACGTGAGACAATTTCAAATCAACTTAGAAATTTTCAAACATGTCACAGATTTTAAGAAGTTATTCTTACAAGCCACTTTTAGCTTTCGAAGTCGGATCTACAACTAACTTAGAAATCTAAGTTACACCTTAAAATTTCAAGGACTCCGCCTTACAATATTCTGAATGACCTATCAAAAACATTTTCATCACATAAGGTCGTCCCTACGAAAGTTTTCATCCATACATAAGGAAAGAAGGAGCTTTTCTTTTCCCTCACTGGGTGTTATAAGAATCATTGTCCTTTGATTGGACATTGACATTCCCTTCCAAAAACAAAGCTCCTCCTTTTCCTTAAAATCATCTTAAAATAAAGTTCTTTCTTCGAAGCCACTTGATTTCTCAAATTTATGACCAATGTCATGGTCCAATTTAACAAGTGGATTCGAAGTCTGTCTCACAAAAGTTTAACCACGAAGCGAAAAGAAAACAAACCATTTTACATCTGAACCCGGCCAGCTTGTTTTCCCTTCTCTTTGATTCTAGGGCCGCTCCTCGACCATGCCATAAATCTCTGCTACAAGGCTGTTCTGGGTTATACCATTAACGTGAGAACACAAAAATAAAAATCGAACGAACGTTAAACAATCTGAAACATTTTTATTTTTAACCCTATAACAAGAAACCTATTGATATTCTTCAATAACCATACTCTAAACTACCTTGCTTTAGAGATTTAAACAAAAAAAATCTTAAAACTAAACTTTCTGCTCCTATTCTCGTAAGAGATTTTGGCACGCAAAATTGCCGTCACAACACGACTTAACCTAGCCAATCGTCAAGGGCGTACAGTTGACCTAACCGGGCACTCAAATTTTATCCTATATAAATAATGGTTCTCTATTTGTTATATGTTACAATAAATAATAAATTTGTTGTTATTGTTTTCTTATCTTATTTTGGTTAATTTGCAGAGTTTAAACTTTGGCGGGGGGGGGGGGGGGGATATAGTTGAAAAGATCAACAATGGGGTAGTGATTGTTGAAAAGAGTATGCTGGGGGGAAATAGTTTAAAAGATCCGAGCAAATTACTAAGATTTCGTAATCGATAAAAGTAGAATTACTTTGTAAAAATAGTAATGAAGTAGAAGTAAAATTACTCTTAAATAAGTAATCGATTAAAAGTAAAAATTACTGGTCTGAAAAGTAACTAAAAGTATAAAGTAGAAATTATTTATCTGGATTAATTATATATTGCTTTTCAATGTCTATTTTTATTTACATAGCACAAATTTGCAGCACTGATATTCTAGTAATATGATTACAATTTTAACTATTAGTTAATGCATTCGTGAGTCACTGTAATGCCAAATTGCATTTAGCTTGCACAGTGTTGCCACTTGCCAGCCTAATGCCAGACGTTGATCGAAAAAAATTTCGTAGATTCTGGGCCAAAATTTCTGGATTAAAATACATATGGCAACACTGCTCCATTATCCGCCTGTGGGAGGGACAAGAGAAAATACTTTGATATCACTTCCTGAAGTAAAGAGGTTAATTAAAGAGTTAAGACTGGTTCTGCGTCAGGGAATGACCTATCGAATGAGCACTTAAAATATGCCAATGAGGTGGTATGTCTGCATATATTATTGCTTGTCAGCCATGCTTGCTCATAGCTATATCCCTGCAGAGTTCAGGAGGGTACATATATTGCCCCTGATCAAAAATAAGTATGGAGACATTCTGTCCAGCAATAATTATAGGCCTATTGCTGTCGCTTCCTGCTTCTCGAAACTACTAGAAAAACTCTTGTTATTCCGATTAAATGATTACCTATGGACATCTAATCAGTTTGGTTTTAAAAGGCCCCACTCAACTGACTTGTGTATCTATGTAAAGGGTGATCCAGAGAAATGGGACCCAAAAGAAACCCCTGTAACTCTTAAAGTATAAGTCCTTTTATAAAATCATACGCATCATTCGAAAGAGGATAGTTACAAGTTTGTACAGGATTGTATAGGTTTTGACAATACAAGACAAGATAAAATACAAAACAAAATAAAAGTGTTAGTTAAAACTAACCCTTCAAGATGACTGCATGGACTGTGGAACAGCTGCGTTTCATAACTGAGCAATATTATGAGCATGGAAGAAGTGTAGTTTCAGCTCAAAGATCTTTCAAGACAAATTTTCAGATGTCAAAATCACCTTCTAAGAAAGTAATCCGTCGGTGTGTCAGAAATTTTACCCTAACTGGCAGCATTGGAAAAAGAAAACCAACTGGAAGAGTGCGCACAGCAAGGATAGACGAGATCATTAACAGAACTCATGAAATTGTACAGGATAATCCTAACATAAGCATCAGACGTGCTTCTCAGCTGTTAGGAGTTGGATATGGAACAACACACCGTATATTCAAGCAAAATTTAATGCTCTTTCCATATAAAATTCAAACAGTGCAACAACTAAACGATGGAGATTTCGCACGAAGACGACAATTCTGTCAATGGATCCAACAGAAGGTAAATGACACCACCAATTTCTGACACACCGACGGATTACTTTCTTAGGAGATTTTGACATCTGAAAATTTGTCTTGAAAGATCTTTGAGCTGAAACTACACTTCTTCCATGCTCATAATATTGCTCAGTTATGAAACGCAGCTGTTCCACAGTCCATGCAGTCATCTTGAAGGGTTAGTTTTAACTAACACTCTTATTTTGTTTTGTATCTTATCTTGTCTTGTATTGTCAAAACCTATACAATCCTGTACAAACTTGTAACTATCCTCTTTCGAATGATGCGTATGATTTTATAAAAGGACTTATACTTTAAAAGTTACAGGGGTTTCTTTTGGGTCCCATTTCTCTGGATCACCCTTTACTTAAGGAAATAATATTTAAATACACTGACAGTAATTCAACTATTTATAGCTGTTTCCTAGTAAGGCATATGATAGAGTGAACCACAATATTTTATTTAACTAGAAGACAGGAAGGTTCCCATGTACATATTAAATTTATTGAAATTTTGGTATTCTACCAATCTTTTACCGTTAGGTGGGGCAATGTACTATCCAAATGTTTTGGCTCCTCTTGCAGAGTGAGAGAAGGCTCCTTGCTCTCTCCTATGCTGTTTAATGTGTATATTGACGGATTAATTGTTTCACTTAATAAGTCAACAATGGGATGTTGTATAGATAACACAAAGATAAATAACTTAGTTTATGCCGATGATATGGTGTTAATAAGTCTTTCTGTTAAAGGTCTGGATCGGCTACTAAATGTCTGCGAAGTGTATTCGCAGAAACATGATATTCTTTTTAATGTTACAAAAACTAAGGTTATGCAATTCCATCCTAAAAGCTCTAATCAGCCAGCTGATATTAGGTTTAAAATGATAGGTGAAGTAATTGAGGAAGTACAAGAGTTTAAGTATTTGGGTCAAACTATCACCAGCTCCTTGAGTGATGACTCAGATATAAAAAAAACAATCTCGAAGCCTTTGTGCTAAAGCGAATATGACTATAAGGAACTTCCGGTTCTGTACAGCAGGTCTTTTAGACTCTCAGCTTCACAAATGTTTGCTACCCCCAATGTCCCGAGCTTCCCGGAGGTAACAAGACATGCTTAATACAGTCTAATGCAAAGAATTAAAAATCAACCAACCCATTTATCCAACCTATCCATGAGTCCTGCCGTTTGTCTTGTAAGCTATGGAATTCATGGTATGAAAACGTCTGTCTGTAACTCCACTTCGACATTACTGTATTATTTCTAATCAGTTGTATATATTTCTATCCTTAGTATGTAAACTGTCATTGTATTATTAATATTTGTCTTATGGATTTTGTCTGCCAATAAACCTTTTCCTTTTCCGTTTCATTTTCATATTATCAGTAATATAGGATTGGAGAATAAACAACCTTGGGAGATCCGGACAAAATAAAAGAAAAATATAAAAAAGTAATTGCATAGCTTTTCTACAAAAGTAATGAAGTAAAAAGTAGTTACTATTTTGATAAATTTTTAATCGATTACAAGTAAAAATTAGTCGTTCAGAAAAGTAATTAGTTACAAGTAGATTACTGGAAAAACTACTTAGTTACTGTAATCGATTACAAATGCTTCGTTACTTGCCCGTCACTGCACACTGCAGACTGGTCCTAACAGACCGGGAATCAATACTGAACCAATTCAAATGTAAACATTCACAAAAATAAATTTGCTGATATTGAGTAAAATGTCAATTACTGCCAATATTATTTTGCTAAAATTACTTAAATTTTCTGATATTTATATAGGTTTGAATATCTTTCTCTCTCTCTCTCTCTCTCTCTCTCTCTCTCGATATATATATATATATATATATATATATTATATATATATTATATATATATATATATATATATATATATATATACACCAGTATATGAAAGTTTACGGGGAAAGTTTACGGGTGATATCATATTCTGGCTAGAAATAGTAACCCATTTAAAAATTGTTTTCTATAAACAAAAATATATTTTGTAAGTTTACACGTCACTTCAGTTTAAATTGTTATGAATTAAAATTGTGACTTTTAACATTTATGTTTTACTTTTTATTTAATTTTTATGACAATAATGTGTTCTTGAACTTATAAATCTTAATTAATGTGATATGTTGAATAACCACCAACTCTTGGGATTTATGAGTTTCTGTCAATCGGCTTTGAAAGTCGTCACCCAAACAAAGGGGTCGATTTGGATATGACGAAGGGATTTTTTTTTTTTTATGGATTTTAATGCAAAAACATGCCGTTTTTTTTTTAATTATTTAGATTTTAGAGAATAAGTAATCCTATAACTTAAATCCATTAATCCTACTTAATAAGTAGTGTTTAATAACTGAAATAGAGAATCATAATTAGTTATTTCATTTAATTTGATCAACTGTGAGTTTTATGAGTTGCTGTTTGTAATTTGACGTCAGCAGCGAGGGTATATTGTTAAATAAAAACTATTCATTTTCTAAAGTAACTTTTTATAAATAAAACAACTAATTGTAAATTATAGAAAATAAAATAAAATAAAAATATAAAAGAAGTTACATTAATTCCATTTGTAAAAAATGGAGAAATGGAATCTTGTTTGCTATCTAAGAGAAGAAGAAGAGTAATAAATGGTGTTTTATTTATGCTTTTATAACTAACTCACAGAGCCTCGATTGCTCGATTGGGTATAAAAATTAACAGTTACATTAATTCTAATTAATACTAACTATAACAGAACCTAGTTTAGGTGTAAAATTTAACAATAATTAATACTAGTCATTTATTAGAGCTGGCCAGTCTACAGAAATAGTGCATTTCTGTATCTCTGAAATCAGTTTAGGGTTATTAGTTTTAAAAAGTATAGGCCTAAGTATAAATATTGATAAGTATAAATATCATCCATCAAAAAATGTTATTTCTTTTAGTGTTACAGTGTAGTACAGCTTCAATTCTCTGTCTGTCTGTGTTTGTTTTTTAGATCAATCAAACAATCCACGCTTTAATAACATTTTTGTTTTTATTCTAGGGGAATCTTGAAAGTTTATGATGACGAAGCTGGACGTGCTGAGGAATTTCCATCTCCATCTCGAGAAACAGTAGCGACTTCGGAAGAAGACATGGGACATGAAAAAGAAGAAACGGCGGTAATGCAGGAACAACCATCCTTAGTTCAGCAGGAACAAACCACTACTCAAAGATCAGGTTCTGTAATAGCAGCTGCGGCTGCACAATTAGAGCCAGTTTCAGAAATTGAAGCTGGGCATAATGAAGCTAGATTTAAGAAAAAATGTATTAAAAATGAAAAAGAAAGAATAGAAAGAGAGAATGTAAATCATCCAATGATCAGCCCTTTCAGCTGTGGAAAAAAGTTTTGAAATATTTTTAACTGAAGAAAGATCTGTCTATGAAAGATTCTGGTCATTGAATTATTATTATAAGTATATAGTCATATCATTAGGAAGGAAGTTGCCACCCGAATTGGACATTCAGATGTTGGAAATGCTATAGTAAGGAATATTTCCCCAGAGTAAGAAACTATTCTTCTGCTACTGTTTGTCAGAGATAAGTTCTTTCTACACTTGGTTATAAGCATGACCAGGTTATAAAATTCTTCCAATCAATAAATATGATAAATCATCAAACAAGTCAGAGTGATGAGTCCAATTTGCAAGAGGATGCAGCTACAGCAGCTGCATATCAGTTGGAGCTCCTAGTGACCTAAGGGCAAAGAAAGTGGTCGTCTGTCAACAAGATTGACAGAATCCCAATAACAACACAAACTGAAAGTTTTAATCCGATGAGCTCTCATTTCAGAAGAGAACATGAGCCAAACTTACAGTAGCTTTCAAGTATGCTTACAAAATCCTTATGCATTTATTGAACAGAAAGCTAACACCCTGAAAATTGTCTTCTTAAAATCTTTCTGTTCGATAAATGCATAAAGATTTTGTAAACAAACACCCAAAAAATTGTCTTAGGAAACTTGTAGGAAAATCATAAAAGACATGACCATCAATTTTTGTGAACCAAATATCGACAAATGCTCCACATGCATGTATTATGAAACTAATAAGAGTAAAGAAAACAGAAATGCAGATGAGTTGCATAATGAAAAGCAAAGAGAGTCTTGAATTGCATATAACCAAGATAATATTAATTATAAAGATGTGGATGATATTCAAGTTTTTGCTGTGGACATGCAGAAAGTACTTTTGCTTCCTTGAATGCCCAATGTGAAGGAAGCAATTTTTGTTCACGGTCGGTGGTATTTAATGAAACATTTGTTTCCATGTAGATTTCTAAACAATATTTTCTGATTGTGTGGAATGAAAGTATATCAGGAAACTGCTGCAGATGTCACGTCTTCATTTGTTAAAGTAAGTATATCAGTAAATAGATAAAAAAAGATTTACTTTTAGGGCGGATAACTGTACTGCGCAAAACAAAAATTGGACGCTTTATTCAACTCTTGCTGTGCTGAACAATCCAAGTCCAGAAGAAATATGCATCAAATATTTGGTAAGTGGTCATACTTTTTTAGCAGCAGACGGTTTGCTTGGTGCCACTGAGAAAAAAGAAGAATATTTATAACATAACACATTTAGTAAAAGTGTTTGAAAAGTCAGCATCCAGAAACTTGGTGATAGGAATGAAAGAGGATTTTTGGGACTACCAAAACCTTTGTCAGACAAAAAGAACTCGAAAGACCTGTAAATATGATGAAGATATTCATATTCTATCAGAAATCAGTGATTAACCATGTTCAAAAGAGGTTTCTGCGGGATGTCTTACAAAATAAAACAGTGATTCCGAGTACGTTAACTCATCCTTTCTCAAAGATGTTAGGAAACATTATTTTCTTCCTCCACCTAATAAACGTCCCAGATAAATCAAACCTCGAAAGTTAGGAAAGATGAACGATCAACTTGCTTCTGCTATGCCTCCTAGTACACTGGTTCCCAACTGGTGGATCATAGAGGTTGGTCATTGCGTGAACCAGCTTAGCAACATAATACCAGCTTAACAACATGGGAGGAGCAGGGCCGGATTAACCATTAGGCTAATAAGGCTGTAGCCTTAGGCCCTCATATTTTTTAGGTCCTCGAGTTTAGGCCCTAATTTTTATATC
The DNA here is from genome assembly GCA_023014485.1 of Bathynomus jamesi. Lineage (NCBI taxonomy): Eukaryota > Metazoa > Arthropoda > Malacostraca > Isopoda > Cirolanidae > Bathynomus > Bathynomus jamesi. The sequence continues at coordinate 461,244 of JAJOZX010000624.1, read as the reverse complement.
ATAAACCCTAAATCTTTGTCACAAAGTTGGTTAAGTAATATCAGATTGTTATGATAATTATACTGCTTCTTTGTAATCTAATCGTCTGTATATTAGTTGCTAATTGATGTGTACGCTGTTAGTTGTTTCATTAGTTGCTAAACTAATTATGTTTCTCTTTTGCAGATTATGTGTTCTTGTATGCTAAATTTTGAGTTTAATAAAGCCTTTAATCTTGGACGTTGTTTTGGCTCAACAATTTATTAAACTCAAAAATTTTGGGTCGTTATGGACAAGATCATCCGCCCAGAAAAGTTTGACGTTGCCCCTAACTCTTCTCAATGTGAAAGGCATTGGAAACTATGGATCAGAGGTTTCCGATATTTCATTAATACACTAGACTAGAAGCTCACAACCCTGATAAACTCGAACTTTTGTTTCTTCACATCGGCCCGAATGTTGTAGACATCATCCAAGACTGCACCGACTACGACGTAGCTGTAGGACTCTTGGAAGCCGCCTACGTTAAAACTCCTAACGAAATCTACGCTCGCCACCTGCTTTCAACTCGCTCCCAGAAGCATGATGAAGACATTGATGAATTTTTGCGATCACTAAACCACTTAGCTAATGATTGCAGCTTCAAAAGCGTGTCCGCTGATGAGACTAAGTGCTCGTATATCAGAGATTCATTTATTCGTGGCCTGCGCGACGGCAACATTAGGACGCGATTACTCGAAAATAAGACGCTATCTTTGAACGAAGCTGTGAATCAAGCTAGAGCTTTAGATCAAGCCCAACGAAATGCACAATCATACAGCAATGCCTACATACCCACAGCAGCAGCAACCATCAAACCTACAGTCAAAGGGAACCAACTGCTTGCGTAGATGACGTAAACAGTAGTGACGAACAATCAGCCGCCATTATTCGACAGTCCAACTCTAAGGCTACTTCCACGACTTGCTACTTTTGCGGTCAAATACGTCACGCCCGCTCACGTTGCCCTGCACGAGATTCTGTGTGCAATAAGTGTAACAAGAAAGGACACTAGTCAAAAGTTTGCAAATCATCAACTGATTGCGCTGCTATCACTACGTCATCTTCCTACGTTACATTAGCATCAATTCAATCCGCATCAACTGTACTAGCTCGAATCAATGATAGAAGTTGTAACACTCCTCTCGATACTGGAAGTTCAGACAATTTCATTCAAAAAGACATCGTCGAACTGCTAAATTTGCCAAAACATCCACGAACAGCAACAATTACAATGGCCTCATCGTCGTTTTCTACTTCAGTTACAGAATACTGTATCGCTACTATCTCTATTAACGGACAGCAATACGAACACGTCGAACTATCAATAATTCCCTAACTCTGTACAGATATAATACTAGGCCTACCGTTTCTCAGTCTTCATAAGGAGTTGCACATCGATTTTAATGGTAACAGACCACCATTAGAAATAATTAAAAAGTGCAACCTTGCCAAGGTTAAAATTGAAACCCCAAAACTCTTCAGTAATCTAACCAAAGATTGTCACCCAATCGCTACCAAAAGTCGCCAATACAGTTCTACTGATCATGAATTCATTAAAAACCACATCAACAGTTTGCTGAAAGAAGGTATAATCGAACCAAGCAGCTCGCCATGGCGCGCCCAAGTAGTGGTTGTCGCGACTGAATCTCGGAGAAAACGCTGGTCGTCGATTTCTCAAAAACGATAAACAGATTTAATCAACCAGATGCGTATCCGCTTCCCCGCATAGAAGAATTGGTAAATAACGTTGAGCAACACCACTACTTCAGCACTATCGACCTCTCACAAGCTTACTACCAAGTGGAAATAGGCGCTGACGAAAGACCTTATACTGCATTTCAAGCGTGCGGGCAACTCTATCAATTCACACGAATCCCTATGGGAGTCAAACGGAGCCGCAGTTTTCCAACGTGTTATAAACGATATAATTATTCGCAACGAATTACAGAGTACCTATGCTTATTTAGACGATTTAACAATTTGTGGAAATACCCGCGCTGAACATGATCACAATCTCGCAAGATTTCTCGAAGTAGCGGAAAGCTCAGACTTGACGTTCATCAAAAACAAATGTAAATTTGCTGTTACTTCCGTTAATCTGCTGGGGGTACACGATATCGCACAACGAACTGAGGCCTGATCCAGACCGTTTGCGACCTCTGCAAGAACTTGCAACACCAACGAACAGCAAATCTCTTCAAAAGATCATAGGATTATTTGCATATTATGCAAAATGGATTCCGCAGTATTCTCAGAAAGTAAAACCTCTCTCAGAGACCACGAGCTTTCCTCTGTCAGAGGCGGCACTAAACGTTATACGATTGTTGAAAGATACTCTCTGCAAAACTGTTGTCCAAACAGTGCGCGAAGACATTCCACTCGTTATCGAAACCGACGCTTCTGACAACGCCATAGCTGCAACTCTAACTCAAAACGAACGACCTGTAGCGTTTTTCTCACGTTCTCTTAACGCTACAGAAAGACGCCTACACATAGTAGAGAAGGAAGCGTACGCAATCGTCGAATCCATTCGTAAATGGAAACATTTTCTGACTAGGCATTTCTATCTGCTGACTGATCAAAGTAGTGTCTCCTTTATGTTCGATCAAACTGCCGCAAGTCGTATTAAAAATTACAAAATACTACGTTGGAGGAAGAGCTAGCAGCGTTCTCATTCACCATCCGATATCGTCCTGGGCGTGAAAATGTCCCTGCTGACGTTTTGTCGAGGTACTGCATCAGCATTTGTTCAACGAACTCGCTCGAGCAACTACACGAATCACTGGTTCATCCCGGCACTAAACGTATGCTACACTTTGTCCGTACCCGCAATTTACCGTACTCAGTAGACGAAGTCCGACGCGTTACCAGTCGCTGCACTGTGTGTGCAAGATGCAAGCCTAACTTTTATAAACATGATAATGTTCAGTTAATTAAAGCTATTGCTCCCTTCGAACGCCTAAACATCGATTTCAAGAGGCCGTTACCAAGTGCAACTCAAAGTACATATCTTCTTGTCATTATTGACGAATACTCTCGGTTTCCGTTCGCGTATCCATGCAAAGACGTCAGTGCATCAACCGTAGTAAACTGTCTAACGCACTTATGCCATCGTATGTGCACTCTGACAGGGGTTCCTCCTTCATGTCGGCGGAACTCCGAACTTTTCTCGCTTCTCACGGCATCTCTACGAGTCGTACCACGCCATACCATTCCACGGGAAAAGCTCAATGCGAACGTTATAACGCAACCATATGGAACACTTAACTGCGCTCTCGGAAAGTCGAAAATTGAATATTCGTAAGTAAATGGGAGGTACTCTGCACATCCACGAACGAGACGCCACATGAACGACTGTTCTCTTTCCAAAGGAAAACATCTACTGGCACTGCTCTACCAACGTGGCTCTCTACTCCTGGACCCGTCTTACTGAGACGTCACGTTCGCCATTCGAAGTTCGATCCTCTCGTTGACACAGTGGAACTCATCGAAGCTAATCTGCACTACGCCCACGTACGCTTTCAGAATGGCAGAGAGGGTACGGTTTCTATCAAAGACCTTTCTCCTAGCAGCGACATCGATTCCCATCTAAAAGAAAATTTTCAAAATCCTGAAGAAAATAAACAAACGGAGCCTCCAACCGAGAACGATGCACAAGTTCCTATCACTGATACTTCCAGCACACCCACTCAACCGACTTATGAACGGACCGGTTCTAAGAGAGAAAATGATATAGGCACAACAGTAAACATCGCTCCAACTACTCAAGCTGAAAATGAACCGCCACGAAGATTTAATGGATCTCGGAAACCCGTACAAAGACTCAACCTCTAGATCACGATGCAAATTCTTAGTGCGATCGCCATTACACAACTCTCCGAATATTGTTACTTTATTCGTATTATTCTATTGCAATTAAGTGTTCTAGCTTGTGATGCTTAACTATAAACATTTCCAATTAATAATGCACATTATGTTACGCTATAAATTTCACTAAATCTCTTCAAATGAAAGAAGGGAAAAATGTTATGATAATTATATTGCTTCTTTGTAATCTAATCGTCTGTATATTAGTTGCTAATTTATGTGTACGCTGTTAGTTGTCTCATTAGTTGCTAAACTAATTATGTTTCTCTTTTGCAGATTATGTGTTCTTGTATGCTAAATTTTGAGTCTAATAAAGCCTTTAATCTTGGACGTTGTTTGGCTCAACACAGATACAACTGCATAATTATATCTTCAGAGATGGAAAATAAGAGTTTTTTTAGTTTTTGTTAAGAGATTTTTTATGTTGTTATATCTGATGGTATATTATTGTCGATATGTATGTATGTATGATTTGCTTCAAAAGGTTAATCTTTTTCGGATTTCAGACGTTGCGAATTTGGGCCTAGTGTAATGATCATTCAGCATGTCGAAGAAAGGGGAGATGTTTTGTTTGATATCACAGTTTAAAGCCAGGAAGGAAGAAATCATTCTCTATTTGAAATGTATGCTGTTTTTGCTGCTTTTGCTGTTTTGTTTTTTTAATGTACCTAGCTTTGATTTTTGTTAGTTGTTAAATTTGGATAAATATACATTTCTATTTGTTTGAAGATTTTATGAATTATATACAATATATAGTACATATATAGGCCCTTCCCTCTTATTAGCCTTAGTTCTCTCACAGCCTTAATCCGGCCCTGGGGTGGAGGCCATGAGTTATTCGAATCAGCTCTAGCAGGCCGTCGCCTCAAAAAGGTTGGGAGCCACTGTCCAGTAGAAGGGAGTTTTGGAATAACATGTCCACGAATGAAACAAGTTCTGACCTAATAGGTTCCATAAGTTAGTCAAGTTCGACATAATTGAAGATCACATAGAACTGATGCTTGCCTGTAATAAATTTTGTTCCACGTGAGCCCCATTGGTAGCACGCAGAACATCAAGGCGATAGATGATTTCGTTCCAAACATTAAGAAGCATGTCTTGCGTGATGGAAGCTAATGTCTCTTCAATCCTGTGTCTTAATTCTGTGATGTTATTAACCTTCTTTGCATACACTCTGTCCTTTGTGTAGCCCCATAAAAAGAAATCCAGAGGCGTGATATCCGGGGAACGAGGAGGCCATGGAATAGGGCCATCTCGCCCGATCCAACGAGAAGGGAACTTTTCATTGAGGAACCTCCACACTTCTAATCCCCAGTGTGGCGGTGCCCCATCTTGCTGAAAGAACACACGGGGCTGCATATCCTCAAGCTGAGGTGCAGCATACCATTCGAGCATATCTAGGTAATTTGTAGCCTTCACAGTGTTCTCATGGAAGAAAAATGGTTCAATCACACGGTTATGGGAGAGAGCACACCAAACGTTTATCTTGGGACTGTTGCGTTCGTGTTCAATAAATTCATGCGGATTTTCTGATCCCCATATACGACAATTGTGTCTGTTGACTTTACCAGAGAGATGGAATGTCGCTTCATCGCTGAAAACGACATTGTTCAAAAAATGCTCATCTTCATCAATATGGTCAAGAATAGGGCCATGGAATAGGGCCATCTCGCCCGATCCAACGAGAAGGGAACTTTTCATTGAGGAACCTCCACACTTCTAATCCCCAGTGTGGCGGTGCCCCATCTTGCTGAAAGAACACACGGGGCTGCATATCCTCAAGCTGAGGTGCAGCATACCATTCGAGCATATCTAGGTAATTTGTAGCCTTCACAGTGTTCTCATGGAAGAAAAATGGTCCAATCACACGGTTATGGGAGAGAGCACACCAAACGTTTATCTTGGGACTGTTGCGTTCGTGTTCAATAAATTCATGCGGATTTTCTGATCCCCATATACGACAATTGTGTCTGTTGACTTTACCAGAGAGATGGAATGTCGCTTCATCGCTGAAAACGACATTGTTCAAAAAATGCTCATCTTCATCAATATGGTCAAGAATGTCAACAGCAAACTGTACCCGTTTTGGTTTGTCATTTGGTAGAAGTTTCTGCAAGGTTTGCAATTTGTAGGCATAAAGTTTCAACCTCTTGTGAACCACTTTATGCACTGTTGAACGCGGTATTTGCAGTTCTCGGCTTGCTCGGCGGATGGATTTTGTAGGACTTCGGATAAACGCCTCCTGAATTCCTGCTATCTTATCTTCAGACACACTAGGCCTTCCAGCTCCTTTCTGATGTAGCACACTGCCAGTTTCTTGGAATTGTTTCAGCCATCGCTTGAGTGATTGCTTTGTTGGTGGAGTTTTCTGATATTCCTCCCGAAAACGTTTCTGTACAGTAAGTGAAGATTTGGTTTCCCACATCCACAGCACACACACATTGCTTTCTCCTTCACTGTCGCCATTGTGCCCCTAGTGGATGTTCTGCGAAATAAAGAAAAACATTTCTTGAGTTGTGTTATTAATTGCCGCAAACCGTTTTAAGATAGCTCCTATAATAACGAATTTATTAAGGCTTATAATGGGGTGAATAATTTATGGACACCCTGTACATGAAAAATATGTATATTTTATAATGTTCTGTGAATATATGCGCATTATTGCAACAAAATCTTTCATTTCCTTGCTATGTTAAGTTCACTATGTCGGCATTGGAAAATTCGGGCACCTTCGAAATTTTTCGGCAAATTGCGAGCCACTCCCGTGAAAAAATTAAGCCTGTAAGGTTCCCTTGATGCCCGAAGCCACAGGGTATGGGGTACCTGAGGCACTCGGAGTCTGGCAGGCAACCAGGAAAGACGTACAAAGGGAGGTTGCTAATTTTAATTTAGGGACGCGACAATTGTAAAGGGCAGGCATCTCAATTGTTAATTGGGTTAATTGGAGAACATTGTTTATCGTACGAGCAGGCATATATCAGTTGACACTAGAAGGACGGAAATTTTGAAGGGCGGTAGAGGGTCAAAATGCTAAATCATATTTATTAAAAGAATATTAAACAAGAACCTGCAAAATCGGGTGAAATTGACCCGTTCGTCCTTCTAGTGTTAAAAAGGGACAGGCCTATCAGAGACTTACAGTGGACTTAGTGAATAGATTATAGAATTAAAGACTTTTCTTCAGTACATCACAGTCCATTCGGCTACACCTGGCAACACATACATATTCTCAATGCTTGAGACACATATCCATAGCTTAGGTATACTGTAAATGAGAAGAAAAACTTCACTCACTGTGTGGTGCAACCACTTTTAATTGCACTTATTTCGCACGCGGGTTCGTTTGTTCAGGATGGTTCTGGCTATCCATTCAGTTGGCTTTTCAATTTTATACGCGCAGTTTTCTCGGCTTATTTGAAGTCCACTTTAAATTTCGAACTTTCAATGTTAATTTACCCTCAGCTAACGAGAGAGGCGTATTGCAAGGTAACATAGAAACAACACACTCCCTCGCATAAAGTTTATTTGATTTCACTCAAAATGGGACATTAAATTCAAAAGAAGTTTACAGATTTTACAAATTTTGTTCAAAAACAGAATTTAAATTGAAAGAAAATGTTCGCAATTATTCAAGTAAGTCTCAAAAGGGTTTATAGTACAGAGTGAGTTTATTTATGTGTGACTCTAGAAATGGCACTTAATTCAAATTCTTTAACATAAGTTTACTTACAAAAATTTTGGAAATTTAGTCTTAAAAGTTCTGCGCGAGTTCCGTAGATTTTTCAGAAAAAAGTCAGCCAATGAAATTTTCACAACGTTTCGAAAGTTCTTCGCGAACTCCACAGGTTTCCTCGGAAAAACAAGATCACCACAAGATATTTGCTCAACACAAAAACTGTAAAATTATTCCCTGAGAAAACATAATATTCAGCAGATTTACAAGTTAAAATTTGATATGTGAACAATAATTAAATTCAAGGACGTTTTCACAAAATTCTTTTCTGCCGACTAACATTAAATTCTTGAAACCAAGTTCGTGCGAAACAAGGAGATTCAAACTTTTTGAACAACAGAAACAATTTTACACTGTTCTTTGATTGATTCGTAACGTTTCCTTCAAAAGACAGCTCCTTCCTTTCCTTAAAAATCAACTTAAAAATTAAAGTCCTTTCCTCGAAACCACCAGTTCTTCTCAACTTTGTATTTTCCTCTAGATGTAACCAAATCCACCTCTCCTTCAGCAGACTACGAGAATAAATTCCATCGGACCTTGAGGTCTATTTTAACAGGTGTATTCGAAGTCAGTTTCAGAAAGTTTAAATACGAAACAAAGAGAAAACAAACCACATTACATCCGAACCTGATCAGTTTTCCCTTCCCCTCGAATAGAGAGAAGGATTTCAAGACAATACAATAAATCTCCACCACAAGACTGACCCGTGAGGTCAAAATAAAGTGAGGAACCAAAATTAAAATCGAACGAATTTTAAACAATTTAAGACACTTAGTCCCTCCCGTTTATTTATTTTTTAACGCGCATTGGAAATTATAACAAGACTGAAACCTGTTGACATTCTTCGATAACACTAATCTAAGCCACTTAGCTTCAGAGATTTAAACAACAAAAATCTTAAAACTAAAATTTTTGTTCATATTAGTATGAGATTTAAACATACAAATTTGTCGTTACAGCAACTGTTTTACACAAGACACTTCTCCACCCATTCAGGGCACGAGCAGCTTGTAATATCATTGCCAAGTATATAGTAAGTCAACTTACTAACGAGGCTGCCATACGTGGCGTATCACCACGAGAAGCAACAGTGTTCTTTGTTATAATCCAACGAAGAGACTAATTTATATACATTTTCATGCATACGTTGTCAATTTGTGTTGCAGACACTCCTGCCTTTATAGGTCTGGGTGCCTGTTTCTTTAGTGCGTTCGTTAGGTCTCTCCGCAGTCAACTTGCTAGAGCCAGTATATGCGCGCTAAGCCGGTTTCAGCCGGTTTAAACTCGATCGTGTCAGTACTGTGACAGAGTTGGGATCGTGGCAATAGTTTGTGTCGATAGCTTGGTAAAAAATTCACGAAACACACTATTCATGAAACACCATTGCACGACCAGAAAATCGGCGTTTGGGTTGCAATATCAAGAAAGCGAATTGTCGGTCTCATTTTCTTTGAGAACACGATAAATACTGAACGATACTGTTCAGAAATTCTGTATCCATTTATTGGACAGCTAAACGAAATGGAAATACTGGATGCATACTTCCAGCAAGATGGTGCCACAGCACACACTGCTCACCTTTCGATGGAGCTACTGCATGATGTGTTTGGGGATCGCATAATTTCAAGGGGGCTTTGGCCTCCACGATCTCCAGACCTTACGCCGCCCGACTATTTCTTGTGGGAAGCAGCAAAAGGTGTTGTTTATAAAGACCGCCCGAAAACAATTCAGAAGTTAAAAACCGCAATATCCACTTACATTGCTTCAATATCAACCAACACTTTAAAAAAAGTGTTTGACAACAAGTGTAGACGAGTTGCTCTGTGCCTGCAAAATGGTGGAAAACACTTTCAACACATGCTGTAAAATCAAAAGGTTATGTAATAAAATCACTAAATCATGGTTGAATGAAAATATTGTAGTGTTTCAATTTCCTATGCGTTCAACATAGCACTGCGGAAAGACTTTTCGAATGCACTCTACATGAGAGATAAGAACTGAACAATCACGAGTAATGTGTCTTTAATCCTAGATTACACACGAGAAATGAATAAACGATAGTAATGCACATTAATCCTAGATTTTTATTAGTATGCCATTATTAATCGAGATTTCAACTTGGTTTTAAACGAATTTACATTCACAATATTTTTTATATCAGCATTTAAATCATTCCATAATTTCAATACAATGACAATGAAAATGGATAGTTTTTGAGATGAAGACAATCTAAATTGAGGTATAACATGCTTTGATCTATTTCTGGTCTGATATGAATGGACTTCTTGATGAGTTACACAATATGTATTTATCTACTGTAAGTTAATAATTTTGTTCTTACATTTGTAAATAAAAATAAAATGTGCCAGTTTGATTACATCATCGAGCTTTAGTAGTTTTAGCTCTTTAAATAACGCACTAGAGTGATCAAGGAAATCAGCATCAGATAATCTTAGTGGTTTTTTTTTGGATGACAAAGATACTGTTTAAAGGGTTGTTAGCGGAGTTTCCCCAAACAAGGGTGCAGTACTTATATAAGTAAGAACAAGAGTATGATAAAGCGTTAATAAAACCTGTTCAGGGACTACATTAGTAGTATGACCGCAAAATGGGAGAGTGCAAGAATGTTGTAGAGATAATGTTCAATGGTGCAATGCTGAAAGGGCGGGTGGGGGTATGCTGAAAAGGGGGAGGGGATATGTTGCAAAGGGGGAGGGGGTTATGCAATGAAGGGGTGGGGGGTATGCCCTGAAGGGGGATAGGGGAATGCACCAGGTGCAACAAGGGTCATGAAACTTGGAGGCGGTGTTATTCCCCAAGAGAAAGACAGGAGGAGAGAAAGGGTGTTCACCTGGCAGGAGCCAAGTGCATATTAACACTTCAGCCGACCCGCCTCACTTCAGCCGACCCGCCAGTTGGCGTAGAATGCGTAAATGGCTTGTACAGGTTGAGTTGTCAGCTACCACTTTTTATTTTAATTGTTCAGGTATACATTATTAGGGTGAGTTGCTAGATACCTCCATTTATTTTAATTCACACGAGTTGCCAGATAGCGTTTTTAATTGTTTAGGTATACATTACACTGGTCAACAAAGATTTTTCATCAGAGTAAAATTTGTGTTGGCTGGATAGCATTTTTCACGCTGATTCCAAAACTGCATTCAGATTTTTTCTAGCATGTATAGTTTTCAAGATAAAGGCATATATATAACTACACAGATTTAACCATTTTAAATAGGCAAAATACTAATATTTCAACATTTGATTGTGTTTATTTTATTGTGTTTTTTTAGTTTATTCATCTTATTTATTTCAATTATCTTAATTATACATCTTATGTATTTCAGGTGTGAGCTTTTACGTCTAGCAGCATTGTGATTCAGGCAACAACGCCGTGCTTTGTGTGTCAAAAGATCAGTCCAGTCCAAGAACTTGTTGTGTCAAGTTGGTGTACATTTTTTTTGAATTTATAGTTTGCTCAGGTCAGTCAACATGCCTCGACAATGTAAGAATGACCCCGACAAGTTCTGCTTCGTATGCGGCCAGTTCACAACTAAAACACAGCGACGAAGTATTACAACCGACATTAAGAAAATATACAAGCTATACTTTGGTTGCCATCTAGGTGACCAAGATAAACCATGGGCGCCACATCAAATCTGTTCTGGCTGTTCAAATGGATTACGTGATTGGCTTAACAAAAAGAAAGATGTGATAGGCTAGATTCTATCATAGATGACATGGAAAGTGATGAAGGTGCAACTGGCGTTTCCGGACCATCTACAGAACCAGAGTACACTTTTGAAGGTAGACATTTAGAGCCTAAAAAGTTAACCCAAGGACAGTTGAATGATCTTGTTAGAGACTTATCGCTGTCTAAAGAGAAATCAGAGCTTCTCGCCTCAAGACTAAAGGAGAACAATTTACTTGAGAACAATGTTCGTATTAGTTACTACCGAAAGCGGAATTTTGAATTAACAGCATTCTTTTCAGTAGACGGTCCTCTCTGTTATTGCCATGACATCAATGGACTATTTACAGCCATATCTCAGACGTATGTGGCATCTGAGTGGCGCCTCTCTATTGATTCGTCGCAGAGAAGCCTGAAAGCAGTTCTTTTGCATAATGGTAATATAATGCCATCCATCCCCATTGCCCATTCCATCCATCTAAAAGAGACATATGACAATATGGATATACTACTTAAGGCAATCAAATACGACAGTCATCAATGGAATGTTTGTGGAGATCTAAAAGTTATAGGAATGCTTATGGGTATGCAGTCAGGATTCACAAATGGATATGTGAAAACTTTCTTGGAAGCAACAAGTCACCTGCGTATAAGGATGGAGTCAAGAATCTCCTTGATGCCTTCAAAGAAATGGAGTGTCGAATGTCGTTAAAAATTCACTTCCTGCATTCCCACTTAGATTTCTTTCCTGAAAACCATGGTGCAGTGAGTGACGAGCAAGGAGAGCGCTTCCATCAAGATATTCAGATGATGGAGAAGCGCTACCAAGGATATTGAAATGAAAGCATGATGGCGGACCATTGTTGGATGCTGTATCGTGACAATCCAGGCCAAATTTACAAAAGGAAATCACACTCACAGCGCTTTTAATAAAATAATGTATATATTCTTTATTTATAAGTACATTGAATAAAGTATATGATGTATTTGTTGTTTAGCATTCCTAAGTGTGATCTATACATCCATAAATTTTCTTATAGCAATATCAAAAACTTAAAAATATAAAAACCAGTGTATCTATATAACTCTACGTGCTAGAAAAAAATAAAACCAGATTCGGAATCAGCTCGAAAAATGCATTAAGAAAAGTGTGATCATGTTTGTGATGAGAAAAAAAAGTTTCATTTTGTTGGCCAGTGTTATTAGTAGAAGGCGTAACCAGCCATTTGTATAATTGTTTACAACCAAAAGAATTAAATAAAACAACATTACATCATTCTGTTTATTAAATATTGTAAATATATAGAAAATAAATGTACATTTGAATGATCAATTAAAAATAATAATAGTATAAGAAATATGAACGAGGCATATGCATATAATCAAAAAATATAACCGTCAATATAACAGTACAGGAGAAATATATATATATATATATATATATATATATATATATATATATATATATATACTGTACTGTATATATATATATATACACAATTATATTAGGAAATATATAGAAAATAAATATACATTGGAATGATCAAAAAACAAAAAATAAACAAAATAAAAAATAAGAAATAATATAACCATCAGTATAGCAGAAATATATACACACAAAATTATGTTTAAATAAATAAATACATACACTTTATCTTCTACCGCACAAAATCAAAATAAGAAATACAAAACGTATAACCATCAATATAGCAGTACAGGAGAAATATATATACACAATTATATTGAAAATAAAAACATTTCACTTTGTTTTTAAAACACTAAACTCGCACTTAATCGAGTCTACAATTACATCGTTATTGCTCTGCATTACGCAGTATACGCGGTTTAATAATATTTCACCGCTTAAGGTATAGGGAACCTACTCTATATGAAGGGCCTTCATATCGTTCAGTACTATTTTTGTGCCCACTTTACAACCGGTTGCAAGTTATCTTAAAATACGTCTAGAATACAATCAAAAGCACGCACAAAGAGTTCATCGTTAGCCACATTATTAAATACAAGTTTATAAACACGCCTTTCCAATCGAGGGTTTATTTCTACCGACCCGAGCTTTTCAATCGTGAACTCTTCTTCACACTACATAGCTACAGTTGAAATAATCTTCTAAGTCGTTACGACAACTGCTCGTTATATAAAGAAATAGTTCTTCAGGGTGAACGGTGTAGGTGAGCTCGGCCCTGTACCGATCAAGTGCTTTGTACCAAAGCTCATGATATTTCAGAGTCTAAACTTTTTAAATAAGTATCCAGCTCTAGGCCATTCTCACCTTGTTCAACCCTACACTCGGTAAACCCATCGAGCAGAGCGGTGTATGCGTATTCAAGAACCGTATCAAAATAAAGCATATCCGTAACACGCGCGTCTAATATAGGCTTCAGCTTGCGGAATCCGACGATTTCAAACATTCTGTTGAGGATGAAACGGTTTCGCGTAGGGACAAGAGCGTTATTATCAGAAGCATTCTTCCACATCAATCGTATATCAATGCATGGCCGATCGTTATTTAGACAACGTATATACAACGGCATGAGGGGGTGTCATTGATCTGTTCTCTTCTTGTACCTACACCTGTAGGAATTTTATAACGATCCTCACTCCACTTCTCAACTATCACGAAGATTCTATTCATCTCCTCGACACTTAAATAAACAACATTCCGTTTGCTTGTTTGTCTACAATCCGTTTCCAGTACAGAGTTAACGGCACCGGATTTACGCCTGAACACGCGCAACGACTTCGTCACGGACACATCGTACACGGCGTTCAGAATGCTTCTCAAAGGAAGTTCCATCGTATTCGAGGAGCGCACGTCCACTCGGCTCAAGCTCTGAGATAACTATGAGCCACATGCAACGCGACGGTTCGACGGGAGGAGTGAGTCGCACCATAATCTAATGAAATGTGTACGGCGCTGTACCAACATGAATAGCTGTATCCCATTATATTGGACAGGTGTTTTGAGAAATTTTCCGAAACAAGAATTAATTTCGGTTTTAATGTTTTATCACTCCCACTTCCCCGAATACGCACCAGGCATTTTCCTTCAGAGTAATTTTCACGAACTAAACACATTTTATAACGGTTTTAATGTTTTACCACTCACCATTTCCACAAACTAAACGTCTTCACACTCCGGCGCACTATTTGAGAGGAACATATGCCCATATTTTTCCTTTTGTTTAACAAGCGATACTCGTCTCTAAAGTCTGTTAAAAAACTCACACAGGGCATTAGCCACAACCTCACTACAAACTTCGTCATGATATACATTAATATAGTGATAAAAATACTTAAGAGTCTCCATGATGACGAGATTTACATTTTCAACCGTAGGGTACGTGTATTCGCTATGGTGTAACATGACATAATATCGCTTGACACACTACCCATCAATAAGACTCACTATCAATATCCGTTGTTTCTCTTCTGCACGCGTTGTTTCTTTTACTTCACGGTATATGTGAGCCTTTATAAAGCTTCGGTCTATAACACACTTCAATACTTCGTCTGTGCTACGAAAACCTACAACGTTCTCACCAAAATAGCCATAGAGTATTTGTACATCTTGCTCCTTCGCACGGTTCAATGTAGTCTTAAAAGAGGCAAAGGAGCGGGGAATAGGAAGTTTTTCAGTATCCACCACATCTTGACACTTTGCAGAATACCATTTCATAAACGTTGAACAAGCAATATTAAAGGTAGTCATTACTATTTTCTGTCTATGCGGAAGAATACACGTCTGATGCCCAGGGCTTACTGCGATCAACTGAGCACGCAAGGAAGCCCAGGTAGTAGCATGATTCACTTGCTGGTCTTACAGTTGGCGGAACTTAGAACTTTCACCTGTGTACACACACACACACACACACACACACAAAGGAGAAAGTGAAACGCTAATTGAAACATGATTTATTTAATAAACGAAATATTCAAGGTGTATATATATATATATTTACAAATACGTGTAATAAATAAGTTAGCAATAGACACATCAAAGATTATATTCAAGGTGTATATATATATATTCACAAATACGTATGATAAATAAGTTAACAATAGACACATCAAAGATTATGGTATCCAAAGGGTACGGTATCATAGGTACCAGGTAGCTGGTAACGTTTCCTATAAGTGTTAAGGCACACCTTTGTACCCCTAAGTTCCTTCACGCCCCCCACCTTCTGCGCCCGAAAATTGTGGGTGTCTACAGTTAGTTCGGGCGGCCGATCACCCTCATCATCGTCCAAACACACTAGATCCTTCAACGATTCAGAGTTAACGACCCGCCGATTCGCATGGTTGAGCGTGATACCCTTTGCCTTCACGATATATTTCATATCCTCCCCCACCCTCAACCGTACCCCATACGTTTTTGGTCCTGTTGAGACAAAAGAGTCGGCGTATGCGGTGTCTCCATACTTATCTTTGATCTCATCAGTCAACTCACCGAGGAATTCACCAATAGGAGGCATGTATTCGCCATCCCTCTCTGTGAATATCACACTATCTGTATCGGCATACAATACCCGCCGCCCAAGAGAATGCAATAACCCCCAAAGTTTGATGCGTGCATAGGCTGTTGTGAAGCTGACTACAGGTATGTTTGTAACCCGTGAGGTATCTGTGGCCAATTTGGTATTGTTGTACTTTATTATGTAAGTATTACCTACATTCATGATCTCCATGACCTCTTTATCGGGAGCATTGGCATAATCCCAGACTTCACTATAACTTTGTGCCAAATGAACGTTCCCTTTGCCGGTATTCTATGCAAATTTTCCCCAAAGACTGTTTAGACACAACTTTGCACTAAAACGCTTGCCAAGGTTCTTTACAATTTGGGATCGGTCAAGCTGTATACCTTCACGGTCACGGTAACGTTGAATATAGGAAGACTTTTCATCTTCGGTATCAACTCCTCGCGGACACCCTGATGCTTCGACCTTATCTTTCAAAAAAGCGTTTATATATGGTGTGAAAAGGTTGGGTAGCTTCTGAAACCTCCACACCTCATGTATCTTCAATATGCTGTAGCCATGGCGAACAGCTAGATCCAGCTCTGGACTTGTATATACAACTCTAATCTTACGCTGGTGGGTTGTATGGTAACAATCACCATTGTTCTCTTCTGCGCACTTCACGCACAAGGGAAACATGAGCTTGTGATCGATAACGACGGGTAAGATCGGCATCTATAAATCGCGAGGGGGAAGTACGTCTACGAAAGAAAGGCCGAAATAGTACCCGTTCAAATTTCTTGAGAACTCGTGGATGGAGGGTAGGTCAGGTCCTACCAGTTTCTCAGGCGCACCTACGGAACATGGATTGGTCTTCATCACGTATGGGTATAAAGAACAGAAATCGTAGTAATGAAGCTTCACACCCTCCGTAGGCAGAAAGTATAGCTTGAAGGGATTTGTACGCCCTCCGAACAAGCTATCACCGCATTTGAGAGGATCCAGCACCATTGAACACTTGATCGTGTTTATTTCTTCATGGTACTGTCGGTCTGTCTCCATCCGTGCATCATACTCATGCTCCCACAAGACTTTGTGAGTGAACTGGGATCCTATAAGTTGATCGCGGGTGCGGGTCCACGCAAGACAGTCGGCAGGAGATCTACCGTGGATATCTCCTGCGATTCCACACCCAGGTCGGGGGCAGCCGTGCCACCAGCAACCGTTAAAGGAGTACACAGTCTTCTCGCCAGTGACACGGCTTTCACTTAGTCCATCAACCCAAAAAACACGACCATTAATCTTAATGGGTACTTCACCCGTGTTGCGGGCATGCTTTATGTATACGCCTGTCAGCTGCTGTAGGGGTATGAGCCAGTAAATAGCCTTGTGCCCATAACTGCGGGGATTGTTTCTGTGAATAATGGCTAAGGTGTCTTTTGGCATGAAGTTATTCTTGAACACCGTAAAACATAATGAGGCGATGGTGGTTGCGACTTGCAACGGACGTGGAAGGCTCTTCATCATGCATCCGCTTTGAATTGTCGCGTGTTACAGGTATCGCTGGTGAGGATTCGTCGGCGGGGAAAGATTCTGTGATCACAACTACACTGTCGTCGGGGTCATCTGTAATGTCGATGATGGGGTGCTATACCTCATCGTCATTCACGGTTCTGTGGAAGAAGAAAACAAAATATAAGGCGCAGCACTCAAAATTTGTAATATTTTGTAAATGAACCACTTAGGAGTGTGACGTGATAGAAATGGACTCTATAGAAAAATTCAGGTTCACGAGCCCATCCACGTATTATATCTGGACCTACAGGATGTGGTAAAACTGTGTTTATGCTTAAAATCATTAAAGAAAAGGGAGAGATGTTCTCAAAATTTGTGCATAAAGTTATATGGTGCTATTCGACGTATCAATCAGTGTTCAACGAGTACTAAGATGTTATTTTGTTCCACAAAGGTGTATATGATGTTAATTCGTTAAAGGGAAATGAACATCCAGTCATTGTAATTGGCGATCTCATGTTGGAGATGGATAAGACGTTTGCCGAGACATTTACAGTATTCTCCCACCATCTTAACATAAGCATGTTCTTCATCAATCAGAATCTATTTTTCAAAAATAGATACATGCGCGATGTATCCTTAAATACACAATATTTAGTCTTATTCGCGCAAAGTAGAGATGTATCACAAATTGGGGTATTAGCCAATCAAATGTTCCCGAATTAGCGTAAGAAGTTTTTGGAAGTTTATAAAGAAGCTACAAGCACGCGCTACGGATATTTGCTTTGCGACCTTCATCCGCGAAACACGTTTAGGGTGCTTCTAAGAACGAATATATTTCCAAACGAGCCTGAAACGGTGTATATTCCAGAATGACAAAGAGGCCAAAGAAATACAGTGAATTAATAAAAATCTATGATCGACTGCCCCGGGCAATGCAACAGATGTTTATTAAAAATATCGACTCCGACTTTTTAAAATGCATCTATGAAATCTGTCTTAACGTTATAAATTGCAATATATCAATGAAACCACATCAGAAGGCTCGCCTACGCCGTTACAAGAACATAATACGTGCACTCGCTCGTAAAAGTCAAACTGAAGAGAAGAAAAAAAACGAATTATTGTACAAACAGGAGGGTCATTCCTCCCCATCTTATTTTCAGTTTTGGGTCCTTTACTGACTAGATTAATATAATGAAGAAAGTGGTAGTGATTCCACACGAGGTGTACGCTTCACTACAAAGGAATCCAGACACGGATCTAGATCCCCGTGAAAACAGACTTAAAAGAATGGAAAGCGAATTGCTAGCCCTATTAAACAGTGAAAAAACACCTGATGAGAAAAGAATCTTATACCAAGAAGCTCTGCAGAAATTTCTTCACAAGAACGAAAATTATAAGAACCCGACAGAGATTCCCGTGGTTATTAGGCACAGCACAGGGAACGATGGACATGATGACAGAGGACCTGTACCCGACGATACAGCTGACCAACCAAAGATTAAGGGGTCAGCCACACAGAACATCGAGCATGTATTAAAAAGCACCCTCCCACATACACTGAGGAATAAAGGTTTAAGTCTTTATAATCTATTGAATGAGGACCCCGCCATACAATGGACCGATACAGGCGAGATCATTGTGGAAGGAGTAAAGGTACAGGGATCGAATATCGTAGACATCGTCCATGATCTGGTGAGAAAGTGGGATAGGCCCTCACCATCAGGATGGAAACATATTAAAGCAAGACTGCAGCAAATAAATGTCCCCAAAACGTTGATAGGAAATCTGAACATGTTAAAAGACTTGAAACATGCGACTCACGTGACACAATTGAAGACGCCGTCACCCCCGGCGGTAACATCTTTGAAGAGGAGAAAGAAGAGGATAAACAACGGTCAACCCTGCCCACGTGCCTCTAAAATATGCAAATGGCTAACGTATTAAGTAAACGCTATTATGACGTTTCTAACCCAGCCTCCTACGGCGGTGTAGATAGACTGTACAGAAGTGTTTACGGAGTAGGAAAAAAAGAAGTTGAGAGATTTTTGCGGGAGCAGGACGCTTATACACTTCATAAGCCTGTGAGAAAAAGGTTTAAAACAGCCAAGACAACGGCTGCCTCGATTGATTCTATTTGGCAAGCAGATTTAACAGACATGCAAAGATATTCTGTGTATAACGATGGTTACCGCTCTTTCTATTCATAATATGTGTATTCTCTAGATACCTGTGGCTAATTCCTCTGAAAAATAAATCACCTGAAACAGTTGCTAAAGCCACCAAAACACTGATGTTAAAAGAAAATAAAGTTCCTGGCTGTTTTTGTACTGATATGGGGAAGGAATTTATAGGCCGTGCTTTTCAGAACATGTTGACAGATTTTAATATCAGCTATTACACAACCAAATTCTATACATAAGGCTTCTTTAGCTGAAAGAGTTCAACGTGCCATAAAGGAACGCAGGCACCGCTATTTTACACATAAAAACATATACAGATTTCTAGACATTCTGGAATCATTGGCATCATTCTACAACCGCTCACACCATCGCACGATTGGGAGAACACCTAACGAAGTTTCAGAAAGAGGTACGCTCCCGAGAAGAGATGGATCACCAACACCACCACACTCTGCGCGTTTCAAAATCAATGATTATGTAATGCTGTCGCGTTCGGGAGATAAATTCGCAAAAGGATTTGAGCAAGAATGGACACGTGACATTTTTAAAGTTAGGGCTATGAGACCTAAAGGTGAGATATTGATGTATTCCGTTAAAGATTTGAATGGGGAAGAAATCGTAGGAGGCTTTTACAGCGAGGAGTTGCAGAAAGTAGCATTTAATTTGGGAAAAAATGTGTTTAAAATTGAGAAAATTTTAGGAAGCAAAGGTTCAGGAAAGAGAAAAATGTACCTGGTGAAGTGGCTAGGATATCCAGAAAGCTTCAACACCTATATAAAAGCTGATGCAATAATGAAGCTTAAATAGTATGCAACATGGCTCCTAACCATTTCTACGTCACACTTCCGTCCTCCTTGTCCCTGTCTGTACAGTGTACACCCTAACAACACACTAGCCAACTTTGTAACAGAACTCCACGGAACCATTGAATTGGGTCGTGATTCGTATGAGGCGGGGATATGCGAAATTCAGCTAGACACCCTCATTTTAGATATTGAATATAAATAATCCGTTTTTACGATTCTTAGAGACACTGACGAGTGTGAAAAAGCCGGGGTAGCTATGGATGAAACTATACGTATCGCCCGGACTAAGGCTGCACAGTATTACCGTACAGAAATAACATTAGGGCCGGGGCGTTATGGTTCGGCCGAGGATGTTGTGAGAGACTTAAACTTAAGTTTAAAAAACTCAAACCTTACGAATGATTTATTATACGAAATCTTAAACAAAGGAAACCCTGCACATACACTAATCCTAAAATCAAAGACTAACAGACGTATTAAAGACCGAAGAGTGTTCAAAATTATAACCAATAGACGATATAGCGTAGCCTTCCAAAGAGACACATTTCACGAGGCACAGCATAACTTGTCCAGATTAATGTATCAATTGAAGATGGAGAAATTGGCTGAAAACTCTCAGCACCCAGACATGTGCTATATTTACAGCAATATAGTGGAGCACCAGTTTGTTGGGGATACCCAGGCACGCCTGCCACGCATAGCTCACATTCCCAACTATAGAGGAAGGAGTTTGAGTATTACATATGACAGACCCCATCATGTGAATGTCGCAGCTAATCTAATAACCAATATCTCAATATATATAAGAACGATTGAGGGTGAAAACTTCCCATTCGGTAACGGGAGCTTAACAGTGAAGCTATACTTTCGACGCACTGAGTTATAATGGATAGAAAACCTTTCACCGTCTATCGAGGGGTGAGATACCAGCGCGGTAGTGGACTTGGGTCCATTTTTCCAACCATAATACGTACAGCTGTTCCTCTGTTGAAGAGGGCCGCCAGATACCTCGGAAAGAAAGCGCTACAATCAGGTCTTAACGGTCTTAACACTGCGGAAGACATAATGGCTGGGGCAAAACCTAAAGAAGCTCTAGAAAACACTTAAAACGTACACAGGACGAAATCATCAAAGATGCAAGGAGAAAAATGCGTGGTGTCCGGAAGAAGAGGACTGTCCGGAAGAAGGGATTACCACCACGTGGCATTAAGCGTAAAAGAATATCAAAAAGGAAGTGTTGTAAGCGAATGAAACCTATGGTTGACCACTTTTTTGACTGATATAAGTAAATCGGAGCTATCCCTCTTTGAGATGCCCCCAACTGAAGTTTCTATTGAACACAGTGACTTTATTACAATTAACCCTTTAAACACAATTAGTTCCCCGAGTGCACCTATAGAATTCGTGATATCCAGCTCAGGCCCTTACTTTTTTGATCCAAGCTATGTGCACATGTACGCTAAGCTACGTATAGCCCATTCTGATGGAACGGACTGCGATGACAAATATGCTGTATACCATGAAACAAACTTTCTGCACTCCGTATTCAACCAGTGTGACGTATATTTAAATCAGGTCAACATATTGGAAGGCACGGGGTACTATCACCAACGAGCTTATCTGGAAAATGTCCTCAACTTTTCCAAAGAAGCGAAGGCTACCTTTTTAAGTGCCGAGGGATATTATCAAACTAAAGACGAAAGTAGTATAAAGGACAAATTAAAAAATTCTAAAAAGAAGATATACGAGTGTTTTGGACGTTTGCATACAGATTTCACATTCCAGGAGAAGTTGCTTGTGAATGGGGTGGATATGAAAATAAAGCTCACCCGCACGAGTCCTGAGATCTGCTTAAATCTGGATGCAGATCAAGAAGAGGGAGCAAAGCCCGTTGTGGTTCACATTATGGAGACATACCCCCGCGTACGGCGAGTGAAATTAAGTTAACCAAAACAACTAGAAATTGAGAAAAATTTACTAAACGCTACAGTGAAATATCCTATTAACAGAGTACAAATCAAACTATATACGGTGCCTGCAGGGTTGTCGTCGAAGCAGATAGAAAACATCGCCCCGTGAAATCTTCCTAAAAGGATATTAATAGGAATGCAGGACCATGCTTCGGTGAATGGAAAATATAAAAAGAGTGCCTTTAAATTCGAGAATTTCGGCCTTAAAAATATAACTCTATACGTTAATGGCATTGCGTTGGGAGGAACATTGTATACAGACTATTCATCAGACGCTGTGTTACCTCTTTGCGCGAGAGCCTATAGTAATCTGGCCCATATTGCAGGTGATTGTGACGAGCTCGGTAATGGGGTAACGCAGAAAGAATTCATTGATTAATTTAACCTTTATCCGTTTGACATTACACCTAACTTATCTGCTAGCGTAAATACACATTTAAGTCCACAACAGGGCGGAAACATCTCAGTGAGGTTGGAATTCACCAAGCCTATAGACGCACCTATTAGTGTACTAGTATACCTTGAGTCACAAGCTCTAATAGAAGTAGACAGATTTAGCGGTGTTATCACTGACTTTTAAAAGGGATGCTAATACACTTCATAGAGTAATGAATAGTGAACGAGTCACACGTTCCAAATTTATCGGTGTGTTTGCGAAGAATGAAACATTGATTCTGCCAACTACGCGAGAATGCGGTAGTCTTATTGTGAACACAGATGTCATCGGTAATGAAGGGATTCATTGGTTTGCAATCTATTTTAAAAATAGGGACCGTATGTACTATTTTGATTCACTCGGGACTCAACCCTGAAGTGACCCTGTTATTGTAAAATTTCTCGCTCAGTTACATATTCCCGAAGTTGTATGGAACTCATTCCGATTACAAGGATATTTTAATAATACATGTGGAATGTACTGCATTTCATTTCTCATGCATATGTCACGTGGTAAAGAATTTATAAATTTTTTAAATTTATTCGACCCGTGTCACTCTCAACGAAACGATGAAATGGTATGCAGACAGATAAAAAGCCGTTTTCCAATTGTGCATACTCGTTGTATAGTATGATGTTTTGTTCGTGTATATTTATATTTGTAACGTTAGTTTGTATATTCTGTAGTTTAAGATGGTTATTTTACTGATTTCTTTCATTTAATAAATTGATGAAAATACATTGTCTTCTTCCCCCAAAAAGTTCATACAAAAAAAAACTTACATTATTTCGATGTGACATTCGTTGTGCTGACTGCCCGGTAAATCCTCCGTATTCAGGTCCATGACACGAGGTTCTTCAAAAGATTGTATAATACGTGACAAATCCTCATCGGACCTTAAAGGAGAAAGAATAATGTTCATACTGAATCTTTTTTAATAAAAACATACACAGAGTATACATATAGTAAGAGTATTACAATGTGAAGATATCTTTGAACGACTCAGAGAAGTTCCTTTAAGAGATAATTACGAATAACATTTATAAAAAAAACATGCAAAAGTTTGCTATAAAAAATTGCGATTTTAGCAAAATGTCGAGTATCTAAATTAAGTATTTGACGAGATACTACATCCCTCCATATATGTTGAAATAATCCTCTTTCTGACAGTTTGTGAATAATTGACTCCAAAAACAAAATAAAGTTATAGACACTTACATTTCTATGGTAGTCCCTTGCGTCGGATCGTAAGGAGCGTCATTGCAAATATCATCAACGGTTTAAGTTGGAAATAATCCATCCCGGTCAATCGCGTTAAAAAGATTAATTGTAGACAATGCTACAATGTCACCTTCTTGATATAAATCTGGTAAACTATAAAGTTCGTGATCCATGGCGGAGGGAATGTTTATTCACTGGTGAAAATAACTACTATTACTCGCAGCTGAAAATGTTTCCTTTTATATGCACGCTCACCAAGCTCCCCTCCAAAGGACCGAGAGGCTGTTCGTAATGATTGGTTGTCAGTGTAACTGGGCGGGTATAATTTGTGTACCAATCGTAACACCTATATAACGGGTCCAGGCTTTAGACGACTAACGGTGTCTTCATATTCTCTCCGTAGATTTAATGCTCGTATTACCCCTTGCATTCTCTACCAAACAATATTTGCATTCCATACTTGGTTTTCTCCAACCCACCCCTTTATGCAATATATCTCGCAACAACCATCTCTATAAAAGACTTCCAGAATGTGCATTATTATTTTTTGCGCCCCTACTAATTGAGTCTCAATTTTTTCGGATGCATGTCGTTATAGGAATATATTCATTGCGGCCATACTAAATTGAGCCTCTTTAATTTCTGTGTGTATATATATATATAATATATATAATGTTTACACGAGCTAAGTGTAGGCACAGTGTGAATGAACTCTGAAGCTATTCTTTTTTCATTACATACAAGGACAAGAACTACCTCAATAAGTAATGCATCCCGTGCAACTTCTGCCCGCCCGTGCTGCAGTTTAGTTCGGCTTCCACGTTAAACTGTAGGTCTAAGGCGGAGTGAAAGGTTTGACCCTCGTCAAGATGAACAATTCGGTAAAAATGAAAACCGTTTTAGATATTATTATTACTACATAGAAAAATCTAGATTGTCGTTTTGCATATCGCATTTTGCGGTCATACTATTCCCTGATTTTTCCCAAGATTCCTGTTTTGTGTATGTTTTGCTGTCACACTATTCGATTATTGTATTCGGCTTGACTTCTCGCGTAGGAGTGTGGAAAAATTGTATTTAGTTATTGAATTTCTGCTTGGTTAGCTGATAAATGAATGAATGAACTCCGAAGCTATTCTTTTTTCATTACATACAAGGACAAGAACTACCTCAATAAGTAATGCATCCCGTGCAACTTCTGCCCGCCCGTGCTGCAGTTTAGTTCGGCTTCCACGTTAAACTGTAGGTCTAAGGCGGAGTGAAAGGTTTGACCCTCGTCAAGATGAACAATTCGGTAAAAATGAAAACCGTTTTAGATATTATTATTACTACATAGAAAAATCTAGATTGTCGTTTTGCATATCGCATTTTGCGGTCATACTATTCCCTGATTTTTCCCAAGATTCCTGTTTTGTGTATGTTTTGCTGTCACACTATTCGATTATTGTATTCGGCTTGACTTCTCGCGTAGGAGTGTGGAAAAATTGTATTTAGTTATTGAATTTCTGCTTGGTTAGCTGATAAATGGGTACCCTAGGTATCCTACTGAGTTAGCCGGCGGTTGCTGTTGAGAGATCGGAGCGATGACATTGTAATTTCTCCCCGCCCGGATTAATGTATTCGGTTTCCACATTAAACTGTAGGTCTAAGGCGGAGTGAAAAGTTTGACCATTGTTAGTATGAACAATTCGGTGAAAAAGAGCTAGCTATTATTATTGCTACTGTAATTTGTACCACCCTTATATATATATATATATATATATATATATATATAGTGTGTGTGTGTGTGTGTGTGTGTGTGTGTATGTATGCATGTGTGTTAATTTTGAAAAAACCTTTAAGTTGATTTCTGATAATTATAATTTTTAACAGTGATTTACAATCAATAACAGAGACGTTAACACAAATAAAGAGCAAAGTTAATAAAAACATTCTTTCATATACAGGGGACAATCGCTTACAGAGCGAAGTGTGTCTTTCAGAGAGAAAGTTGACACACATTCCTTTCTCGCCAGTTTGCGGTTTTAAAAAAGCCTCGGGCTAAATATCGTTGGATCTTTTGTTTACCTGGGCCCGTTCGCTGTCGTCTCAACACAATGTGGAAATAAACGTATTTGTAAGATAATAATTATTTAATATAATTTTGTGTGTGTGTGTGTGTGTGTGTGTGTGTGTGTGTGTGTGTGTGTATATAGATTTGAGAATATGTTAATGGAACGATTTCTTTTGCTAAGCCAATTGTTTAGTGAATTTTTTAATGTTAATATTGTTTTAATAATTAATTCACTCTGTGGAGAACTAATTATTTAGACTAATTATTTAAACATCGCCCTGTCTATTTTCTTTTGGCAATCCTTTCTTGTGTTTCAATAATAATAATACACACTTTATATATATAATTATTTTAACTTCACCTAAAGGTCTATTTAATTTTGTCATTCCTTATATATATATATATATATATATATATATATAATATATATATATATATATATATATATATATATACACACACACACAATTATATTAAATAATAAATAAACTGGAAATAAGCACATTCACTTTGTATTCAATTTTTCTTCACTAAAGTCTTAGAATGTACACTGTCTATTTAATTTTGTCATTCCTATATATATATATATATATATATATATATATATATATATATATATATATACACATTTAACTGCAAACACGCAGTATAATTAACGTAAAGAACGACGCTTGTATAGGAGATATTCTGCGCAAGACGAGAGAGAGAGAACGAAACAAATGAAAAAAAGAGGTAACCACCCGGGAATCGAACCCGGGATCTTCCGATTGCCGGTCAGATGCGATAACCATTACACCATGGGCCTCACTCTTCCAAATGCCGTAATTCTTCTACATACTCGCAGAAACCAGTGCCCCAAGGGGGCACCTCCTACATGCCGTAACATTATATACATTTAACTGCAAACACGCAGTATAATTAACGTAAAGAACGACGCTTGTATAGGAGATATTCCGTGCAAGACGAGAGAGAGAGAACGAAACAAATGAAAAAATGAGGTAGCCACCCGGGAATCGAAGCCGGGATCTTCCGATTGCCGGTCAGATGCGATAACCATTACACCATGGGCCTCACTCTTCCAAATGCCGTAATTCTTCTACATATTCGCAGAAACCAATGCCCCAAGGGGGCACCTCCCACATGCCGTAACATTATATACATTTAACTGCAAACACGCAGTATAATTAACGTAAAGAACGACGCTTGTATAGGAGATATTCCGTGCAAGACGAGAGAGAGAACGAAACAAATGAAAAAATGAGGTAACCACCCGGGAATCGAACCCGGGATCTTCCGATTGCCGGTCAGATGCGATAACCATTACACCATGGGCCTCACTCTTCCAAATGCCGTAATTCTTCTACATACTCGCAGAAACCAATGCCCCAAGGGGGCACCTCCCACATGCCGTAACATTATATACATTTAACTGCAAACACGCAGTATAATTAACGTAAAGAACGACGCAATCGGAAGATCCCGGGTTCGATTCCCGGGTGATTACCTCATTTTTTCATTTGTTTCGTTCTCTCTCTCTCGTCTTGCGCGGAATATCTCCTATACAAGCGTCGTTCTTTACGTTATAATATATATATATATATATATATATATATATATATAGGAATGACAAAATTAAATGGACAGTGTACATTCTAAGACTTTAGTGAAGGAAAATTGAATACAAAGTGAATGTGCTTATTTCCAATTTATTTATTATTTAATATAATTGTGTGTGTATGTGTGTGTATATATATATATATAAGGAATGACAAAATTAAATAGACCTTTAGGTGAAGTTAAAATAATTATATATATAAAGTGTGTATTATTATTATTATTATTATTGAAACACAAGAAAGGATTGCCAAAAGAAAATAGACAGGGCAATGTTTAAATAATTAGTTCCCAATAATTTTAAGGAGAAAGTCGTTCTCGCAGCTGTTTATCTGAAATATATATATATATATATATATATATATACAGTGCTTTTTTTGTAAAAAAAAGGTGCCGGTACTCATTGTGATATATATCGGGTGGCCACAAAAAACTTTACTTAATTCAAAGTTTAATAACTGCAACAATTCAAAACTTATGCGATTGAGCTTTGGCACACATTAACAGATGGTTATAATCTATAATTGCTGGAATTTTCAAATATGTACGTTCTATAGTTTTGTTACAGTGAACAATTTAATAGCATATGTCTAAAAATAGCATGCCGAAGAAAATGAATTTGAACTTAACAAAATTTACTTAAACAAATGGTCAGTGTGACCACCTCCCTGTTGGTAAACTGCCCTCAATCGCTTCTTCCACGAGGAGATGCACTTTCGAACCTCATCTAAGGTGATATCCTCCCATGCTCTACTGATTTTCTCCTTAAGTTCATCTTCGGTGAATTTGTCTTTCTGGCTGCCGTAAACCTTCACCATGAGGGGAATCCCATACTGAATAGTCCATCGGATTACAGTCGGGAGACTGAGGCGGCCATTCATCCTTTTTGATGAAATTAGGGGTCTCTTGCTCTAGATGATTTTGGGTCGCTCTGCTTGTATGGGCGGGTGCCCCATCTTGCTGGGAAATGTAGGCCTCATCAGGATACAGCTGACGACAATCAGGAAGTAACCCATTATATCTAACAGGTTGATGTAGCGCTCAGAGTTAACTTTAGTTTCGTTTGTGGCAATAAAATGAATTCGTGTTTTCCCCTTCCATGAAATTCCCGCCGATACCATTACTTTTCTGCTGAATCGTGAGGTTTCAT